>JAQOWZ010000007.1:17822500-19076500 GCA_035578165.1 Stenolophus ochropezus
TGAAAAGCCACTACTTAGATGGCGAAACAGTAGTTCATACTTCATACTGTTTCAGTTTCACCATCTAGCGGCTTTTCAACTAACAAGAAAATACATTACGTCATTCGGCGTCATAACATAAACATATATTTAATTGCAAAATATAATTTTCCATTAATAATAGTAAATAATAAATAAAATTAAAGAGGTACCCTTCTACATTTTAGACAAGCAAAATCGTCAATCACTTCTTCAATGTTTATGTCTTTGAGAACATCACATTCTATGGACATCAGCGACAAACTGTTTAATCTTTCTTAAAGCATTGTACTTCATATTTCATTTTTTATTCTCTTCAATTTAGAAAATGAGCGCTCCCCACTGCAGTTAGTTACCATCATGCTTAAAAATATTCTCAATGCAATTTCAACATTTGGAAACGGTTTTTTTCTGTAAAACCTTCATGAAAATAATCAGCGGGATCGTGTGAGATGTTTTCTGGGTTGGAAAACTGTTTATGATCAACTGAAAGAGTGGTCGGTGAAGTCACAGAAGTTGTTGCATTTTCGCTATAGAGATGGTCGGTTTCTGCACGATCTGATTCAATCTCTTTTCCTAAATTAATTGAAGTTAGCGTAGAGCAAGACTCAGAAGTTCCCGCAATTTGTTGTCGACATGACATCATGTGGAAAATTTATTATTTGATTATTACTTTTAGAAGCTCCTGATGTAAAATAAGATGTTAATTTTGGTAATTCTTCAATTACTTTTTTCTGATGTACAGCTTTTCTGAGCCAAGATATGACCGTTTCGACATTTTGTATTTTAATTGAATATTTATTTTCTTACACTAAAAACTGTCGCAAACATAAAACAAACAAGAACAGGCGAAATACGATTTAATTTTCACTCCCGAACGAAAAGTACGGTTAAGACACGTGAACGGGAAATCTCGGCCAACCGAATGTCATGTTACAGGAGAAGTCGCGATCATCGAGTCTGCTATTTGAGTAGGTTGCGTTCTGTTTTACGTCGCTATTAGCTACATAAAACATAAAAATAATTTAGAGGATTGACACCAGACAGTTGTAAGTGTTTGTTAGGCCCCATTGTTCATTAGAATACTAAGATAGCTGTTAAGTATTATATATTTATAGTCAGTAATTATCGTTTGATTTTCGGAAAGTAAATATATTTATCGGTAATATCGATTATCTTTTGATGATCTGGTAGGAACTCGGGGGCCCCATGGATCGCGGGGCCCTGGGCACTTGCCCAGAGTGGCCAATGGAAAAGACGGCCCTGCCAATTGCATAGGATATATATATAATACAACGGCTCGGTTTATCCTTTAAATTATTAAAGTAAAGTCATTATTACCATGTATCTCCAGATATGTGAAACTGGAAATATATTACGTTATGAAATATTATGTTTGCCTTGATAAAATTTATACATTATTGTAACATCTATATTTTCTTATACATGCATAGATATTTTTATGTCTTTTAATCTAACCAATATAACGGCACCATATTTCTGACGTCACGTAGGAGAATGAGAAAGCAGTGTGATGCAATGCTAAAAATGGGAATTTAATGATGATAAATTGGCCCTAACTATTAATGAAACAATGTAAATATCAATATAGGCAATTCATAGAATAAAATAAAAATATTTTGATATTATACAACAGATTGTTTTAGTACAAATGTGGTTATCATTGAAATGTCAACTGCAGTAGCGGAACTAGATGGAAAATGTTAGGTGGGCCACGCGGTGTGCACCGGAAAATCTTGGTGGGTCATGCCATTGTTATATACCAAGTGTCTACTTTATTTTCTGAACATAGGATATTCAATGTTACTGTTTTCATTTCCAGATATAACTTTATTACCTATTAATTTTAGAACAAATTGTGAGACATGTATTTGTTTAGAACTAAAAACTGCATCCAATGAGACAAAAAGAATTGGCCAAATGCCATTATATATTTAAAAAATAATAAATTATTTTTACAATATTCAAGCAATTTTCAGTAGGTTTCATGGAAACTGAACGACAGGTTTAAATTTTTTTGAAGTTGGAGCGAAATAATCTATGTTACCTTTAATCATTTTAACTAACACTAATGATCAAAATTCACATAAACAGCATGATCTGAAAGACACGAAAACTACATGTGCACTAATCTGTTGTAGATGTAGTGGCAGATATGAAGACGGTTAGTTGACATCAATTATAAATCAAATCGGCATGCTTTGTAAAAGCGCGAGGCAATGACTATCACAAGTTTCTACGTAAAAGAGCGCAATTCTTTGGTTATACAAGCATTACCACCGAGCAGACACAATAATACCAATTAAATATTTCACGACAAAAATTACGCCGTCTTTTTCTTTTTACAATTTTTTAATAGCATTACTGTAATAATGGTATTATAAATTTGATTGATGCCTGCATTGTTTAAGGGTGGGCCCGAGGGTGGGCCATCACTTTTTAAGGTGGGCACCGGCCCACCCTGGCCCACCTATAGTTCCGCCACTAGTCAACTGTCAACATTTTCATACATACATACATTGTTTTAAAAATGGAATCTGGGTATTGTCCAAATATAGATGATTTTTATCGAATGAATTCAAATTCTCAATCTAATTTTCCTACGTGACATCATTAGTTTTGTCCGGAATTATCAACAGTTAAGCGATTTAAAAATTACAAGTATTTTTATTTTTTGTATGGAATCATAAATGGAAAATGGAAGAAAAAAATATGGTCATTTATCATATATCTATGAAACGACAAACATTTTTTTACAAAGATTTAAGGAATGATTTTTTTTCTAATTAATTATTTTCTTTTAACATGATTTTGAAATACAGTAATAAATGGGGAATCAAGTCACAATCGAATTTTGAAAAGGCATAATTTATTCTCTTGTAAAATACAGGCTCCCATTTAAAATAGAATTATTAAATTTAGTTAAGTGGAAGCCATTATCGAAAGCTGAAAAGAAAATCTTTAGCGTTTTAAATTTATAGATATTGTGTGGTGTAAAAACAGACTTGACGATAAAAAGATAAAATCTGCATTGCTAAAGAGCGACGATTTTTTGCCTTTATTATTTATAAATTTGTAAGTATTGTAACCTCCCCGTGAATTAAATCGTTGCAAGAGTCTGAAATGGAACGGAAGCAAAAGCGAATTTTAAGAATGAAGAGACGTAAAACAAGCAGAAAATTGAGCGCGGAAATAACAAAAGAGAAGGAGTTTCATTGTGCGGTTAAGAAAATTTAATATTAATCAATTTGGGCTCGGGAACATTGAGATTTCCTCGGGGGCCAGCAATCAGGACAATACGCCGCGCTGGTGGATAAGTGGAGCTAACAAGGCGCCGTCGAGGCGAACCTATTACCTCCAGGTCACTTCAAAGCAATGCATAAATTTTCCATTACAACTGTGTCGTGCAGGTTCGATGCACACTAGAGGTTTCACCCTAATTTCATAACGGGATGTGAATGCTGGATGTATCTCCTTACCACCCAATCAATGCCGTGTCTATTCTACTCAATCAGCTTACATATGGATTTTTGATAAAATCCTTGTAGCCCGATTCAAAAGCTTAACGAAATACGCTAAACATTAATTAAAATATCTATTACTACTGTATATTAAAAGTGTTTTTCAAAGTCAAATAGTTTCAATATGTAATAATAATATCCCATCATTCCATTGAGAAATATAGGATAGATGAAATCCAGGTGAGAATTTTTTTTCTTTCAGTTTAGTTACGTAAATTGTTAAGCTACAGCTTATGGTTGTGACCTCTAGCTTATGTAGTTGGTTCCGAATTCTCCAGCCGGGCACAGTAATTTGGTCAATTGGTATGAACGCAGCAAAGTAAGTCTTTAATTTTGTTAATACCCACATAGAACATAGACCTTCGAACACAATAAGGGACTGTTATGAAATAAATTTTTTAAACTGTTTTTATATTTTTTTGTTCAAAAAAACTTATTTATCTACTCTCATGATATAAAGAAATCATTAATATGCAAGTTATTGTATGTAAAAGAACAATTTAAATTAAATGGGACTTTCATTATTAAACGATTTCTGTAAAAAAACTAAAAACATATTTTTGACGCAACCGGTTAGTAATATGCTACAAATTATCGTAGATTTAAATTTTATACAATATATTTGTAAACTGTAAGAAATTTGTACACTTTATTTATTTTTTAAATTGGTACCATTGCACTGAGGAATACTATGAACGCAGCCCAGTACCCAGTATATTGTTTTGCCGACAACGAAGAACCTTTACTGTGTGCGTTGGGTATTTTTTCGATCATATTGGTAAGAAAATAAATTACATACTTTATTGTATATTTAACAATATTTTATCATTTAGAAATCGATATGGACAGAATTGATTTTATAATGAATGAAGAAGAAATTTGTACATTTCCGGAAGTAGCTCAAATAGAAAACAAATATAACCTCAAATTTTCTGCCTATTTACATTTTTACATTCCTATTTATTTTTTTCTAATTGGTTCGTAGATAAAATATTGTATGAACTAATGTGTGCAGTACATTTATCTACTGATTACGAGTAAGTCACTCGCTTCTCGCTTTCGCCCGTGCCTTAAGCTCCTTAACTCATTCATAAAACATAAAAGTACTTCTTTAAAAGTAGTATCATAAATAAGTATTTTAAGGTATTTTGTACTAGTTATGATAATAATATGACGTTTAAAATTTAATTATTATTTCTCTCATTATATTTTTAGATATTTTTATTTTCTTCTACTTCTGTTTTTTATCAACGTCCGGTAAATGAAAGTAAAATTATCATGAAACAAGTACCTTTGTACTCGGCGCTCTTTTCCCAACGAATAAAGAAATCCCAGTAAAATATAATTACTTTAGGAGCGAAGATGTTAATGTTGTTGACAACAAAATCTTTGTCTTTATAGTTTCCAACACTTAATTCACCCTAGCGCTAAAAAGCTTGTGAAAACATCAATAAATCCAAGATGAACCTAGCACGAAAATTCCGTTGACACAACATTTTATGAAACCACAAACAAACTAAAGTAATTTCCAGTTGAAAGCAGGGCATGTAAGTCAAGCAGATCTAGCGTTAAAAACAAATTACAGTGCGGTTCTTTTGTGATTGGGCGGGGTCGCTTTTAGCGCGATTATGACGCCTGGAGTGCACTCCGCCGGGTAAGTGATGTGGGTTACGGAGTTATCCGTCTCTGCGCTGATTAGATGAGTTATCGCCCGTGCAGCCGGGGTGCAGGAAACAGACTCGCGCAGGATTTCTTCGGGACTGCACAACCGTGAAAATTTATCACATGCGGAATGGTTAAATATTTTAGTGCGATTTCAGACGGTTGCGCTAACTACATGACTTACTCGCGAGCATAAAACGAATAGTTTGTTAACTACCCATACAGCAGCTTTGTTATACGAGTCTACATATTCGTTACACTTTTCATGGGATTATAAAACGGAAAGTTAAATGGCATGACGTGGTAAAAAATAAAACCACCAAGTTTTTCACAACAAAACTGTTTGCGACAGTTTCAACTAAAACATAAACTTGATTTTCTTGGTTACCTATAACCACGAAATTTGTGGGTTCCTAGTATTGATTTTTTCAATTAGAACCAATTACCGTCACATTGAGCATGGCAAATTTAAATTACCTACTATTCTATGTACTACATTTGTAGGGTAAGTTCTTCTTTTTCCAAGGCCGATCTACTTCGAAATAGTTTTGATTCAATTTTTATAAATATGTCACATTTCTTCTCATTAAAAGCGATATATTTTAGGTCAATAATTCAGAACCTACGGATTACAAAATAATAAAATAAAATGATTTTTCTAAATATTAATACAATTTACAAAAATTAAAGAAATAGATATCGCTATTTGTTATCAGTTTATATACTAGTTGTAGATTTTTTAAAGTGTAATTTATTTTCTTATGAAATCGTATATGAATAAAAAGAGCAGGCGAATTTTTTTAAAGTTTAAGTTTAAACAGCTTTACATTAATTTTTTTTTAAGATAAATAACATATTTCACTCTTTTGTACAATTCCACATTATATTGTTTTTTCGACAGCTCTCCCGATAATATTCCATAAGATCGATATTCTATAAATGCTAAATAAGTATAAATATGACGCAATATTTTTTTTCAGGTTACTAATTAAATACTACGCGAATGTAAATAAACATTCTTCCCTATTCTGTAATTAATTTTTAAGCATTTGCTAAATTTTTTCTCCACTGAAAATAAATAGCACTTTAGAAAACATCAAAGCATCATTTGTAATGTTAGTATCTGGTTAAATACAGAATACAGAATAGGCACCTAATAATTACTTCATGGCTTGTCTGAAAGTGTTGAAAAATTGCTGATATAATATACTGTGCCGGATTAACTTTGAATGCGCCCCTAGGAAAAAAATTCTTATATCAGCTTCCCCTTCTGTTAATCACCAAAATAATAAATGACAATAAAACAAAAACATACATAATTAAATAAATTAAAAAATCGTAATCCTTAAATTAAATTCTCTTCTTATTTTTTTCTTGTAAACTCAGAATTTGCATTATCGAAACCCACAGTGTTGCTTATATCATTGTTAAATAGAAGTGCCAAATTTGTAAGTCCTTTCTGTCTAATAAAATTGCATAAATATTTCTTCGTCCTTTTTAATGTTGAAAAAGACCACTCGCCACTGGCTTTTGTATTTGGCAATGTTAAAAAATTCTACAAGCTATTTCTACGTTAAGAAAGATTGTAATTATTTATTTATCTGTAATAAAACTTGAAAAGTTCCCTTATATTCTGGACTTCAATATTTTCAAAAAAAATATTCACATTGAATACAACACATTCATCAAGAAACGATTCTTCGAAATTCTCATAGTAAATATCTTGAAACTTTTGTGAACTCTGACGTATAAAATCATCATGAATTTTCTTTAAGTTACTCAAAAAAACCAAAACTATTTTCAATTTTACTATAAGCACTGAATCTTTTTTCAGTTCTTTCTGAATCAATAAAAATAACCATATAAATATTTTCTTTCCATTTCCACTCAATAATCTTATAAACATTTTCACTGTACACTAAATGAAATTTTATAATGTCTTCTAAATTCTGAAGCGCTCCTAGGCAATTGCCTAGTTTGCCTTGTGGATAATCTGGCCCTGATAATATAAAATTTTACAAAAAATATGTTGGTTGCTGCATCACTAAAACACAAGCTAAAATTGTGATTGTAACAACCGTCTTAGGTTCTTGAGGCCCTTTTCCTTCTGGAAATATTATCCCAGGAGGTTGGCGAAAATTTATTTAATTAAAATATAGTTTACAATTAAAAATTAATTACATCTTGTGTAGATTATAATGTTTTGAGGTGGATAATTCATTGTGGTATGGAGAAAGTATATTTACGAGTTGGAGCGGTAATTATTTTTTGTGAGTGATGTTACAATTTGATAATGAATTTCCGTGCGGGTATAAATTCACTTTTTGTAGGTGTAGATGAGGATATGATGGCAGCAAGCAATTTCAATTTTTCTTGCGCGAAGTGGGTCGTCGCAATTTGTAGCGGTATGTCTTTACGAGCGTTGCTTTTTTCTTGTTTCTCTTTTCATTTCTCTTTTTGCTACCTTTTGTACGAGACAGAATTTTGGGAGGACATAATTTATGTCATGTATTTGTTGATGTATACCGTTCTCAAAACGATTTCATGCTTTTTCATCCTTTTCATTATTATTACCTTCGTATTTCTTACAACTCCATATCTCTGACGCTCATGTACTCACGAATTTATATGGGATGTGACAAATCGTTTATTTAGTTAATGCCACCAAAGTTGTTTACATTCAATCAGTCACGAAATAATGCATCCATAATTTAATTATAAATAAATGTTATCATTAATCATTACGGATTTTTAGCTATTACTGATTACGATATTAAACATGGCTTGGTTTTCAACATAATATAGTAGTAAAGTAGACCAATAGTTCATTGTTTTCAAAGTGTAGTTACTTTGTAGTTGAATAAATATATTCCTATATTTCGAATTATTACCCGTCATTATACGCGTCAATTTGTTTTGTTTTTCTCAACGATATGAACAAGGAAACTTTTGCAGTCATACCGTTTTTCACAATTTTTAATATGATGTCTATTGATATATCTATGTAACTGTCCATCTGTCTTGATGTCCTTGGACAAAGATAGTGCAACCTCGAGATTAAAAAAAACTTCTTCAAGCTTCTAGTATAAGTGATATGTTTAATCAAAAATTATTATTTGTAAAAGTTGGTCTATCAAATGTATTTGGAATGTTACTACTAGGGCTTGGCGATATTGAAACATTGATATCGAATATCGATAACATTTTAATATCGATATATCGAAATCATCGATATTATTGATATATCGAAATTATCGATATTATTGAAATTATCAATATGATGGCAATTATGAAAATGTTGATATATTATCGACATTATAAAATTAAAATATCTATGTTATTAATTATATCTATATTAATTAAATTGTAATGTTAACAACATCAGTAAATTATATCAATAATAGCAAAAAGGATTAAATTATAAAATATATACAATAGTGTGCTGAAAAATTAAACTCCCTAGGAAAGTTTATCGCAAAATAAATTATATAATAAAATAATTTTGGTTAATAACATAAGTACATTTTAAAAGTTCAAAAATCTTGTTGTATCGAACTAACACAAAATATGCCTACTATGACTACTATAATTCAAATGAATATATGTACTCCTATGTCGATACCATTTATCTGGCTAAGAATAAATATGGATACATACGTATTATTTATGTTTCTGGTACACGATGTATATTTTGAACTAAAAAGATCAATTGTTTAGCATGCTCTTTGTCAACGAAATTATCGATAATATCGAAAGTACCAATATCAAAATTATCAATAATATCGAAATAATGATAATATCAATATTATTGATAATATCGTAATTGTAGATTATATAGAAATTATCGGTATTATAGATATATCGATATAAATTCCCAGCACTAGTTACTATAGAAGGAAAATATGATTTGGTTACAATTTGGTAACTCATCTTGTCGGGGAAAATCGTATGATTTCCGAAGTAAATAGTGAAACAGACCGTATTATATACAAATATATTATGAAATTGATTGAAAATGAAACATAAAAAAAGAGTTACAGATTAAACTATCGAAACTAAATAAACAATTCTTTCGACAAGTAATTTGTATGTTGGATTTTTTTTTGTGGGGTTATTTGAAGTCTAAAGTTTATGCCACGCTACCCGAATTTTTAGAAGATTTACGGCAACGTACCGTAGCTCCAAAATTTTGAGCAAAATATTTATTATTGTATGGAAGTTGGAAATAGTCATTTTGAACACCTAATGAACTGATACTTGAGTTTCTGTCATTTGTTTAAGCCTACTTGATTGCAGTTTTGCACACCTGATAAAATTTGTTTTAAACAATATTTCTCTGGAACTAATGATCGGATTTGAAAAATAAAAAAACTGTTGAAAAGAGAATTGAAAGGCCTTTCGAACTGAGTCATGTTTGACACCCTTTTCCATTTAAAATTTTTGAGGTGCAGTCCACACCCATTTTAGGGTTGAAGTTATGCCATTGGTAATAATCCATTTAGGTGTCCCCCTTTATATTAAAATTGATGTGTTCGAGCGTTTTTTGCAAAATTAATGTTAAGTGGCCAAATTCGCTGATAATTTTCACTGGGCCATTCTGTATATGCCATGCGTATACGACGAAAGTGTAAGATAAAAGTTTAATTATTCTTACAGCAGAAATTCATGACTGAGTATCAACTGCGGGAAATAGACTGCACTACTGTACAGAATTGTATGCATGAAATAACATGTAAAGAAGAAAATATAAACTGCCTTAATTTACATGTCATTCACAAGAATGAGCTGAATCATTGTAATTTGTGACGTTTGGGCCAAATAGCGTTCTATTGAAAATTTGAAATTGAAGCCTATTTCCAAAAAATTATAATTACAAAACATTGTACACGCATGACATAAAAATATTATTTACATATATTGTAGCCAGTAGATTTTCAAGATAAAAAAAGAAAATATGGGATGACTCCCATTAAGTCTTTCCGCCTAGAAATTTTGTGGCATTAGAACGATATTTTTATCGTCTACAACTTAATAACATTTTACAGCTCAATTTCCAAATGATCATCGTAAATCCCTCCATAACCTGACTTTAAAACTCCTGTCAATCTTTAATCCTGGTAGTCCGTCTATTAAAATTCTCGTTTAGTATCCGATGAAACTTATAATCCTTGATGAAGCTAGTGGGTGCAAGTTAGTAAGCTACATGTTGCGCGAAATACCAACAAGTTTGGAGTGCAAACTCACCAGGTGAGTCGTAGCCCACGAGGGTTCCTGCCATCAGCGCGAACTTCTTCTCCGACGTGCTGAACGGGATGTGCTTTCCCTTGGCGAACGACTTCTTATCTGAGATGTGCTTGAAGGAGTCTGTGATGTTGTATGATGCTGGATCTGGCTCGCACTGGAAATAAACATGTAAATAATGTAATAGTGTTCACAGACACGGCGCTATAGTATTTTAATTTTTTTTTCTACTCCTGTACAAATATATCCCCATTATTTCAATTTTTGCGTTCACATAACAAAAATCAATTATTTACGTTTATTTTAAATCTGCGGTGCTGTGGATCACACTTCCTACGGCCGTCTGAAAGCTGACGGTATAGTTCAGGATATACGAGTATTCATTTGTAATTGTGTATTTTTAAGTTGTCATTTTCGAAAAATAATTATAAGTTTTTCCGAAGTTGCAGAAGTAAAAAAGTATAGTATTATATTCGGGATTATGGACATTATTCACTGTGATGTTTTGCATCAATCACCTGCGGCTCGTGACACAAACTTCATCTTCGCGAATAATGATTATCATAATTCCTGATATAATAATATTTTATTTATCCTTACTGTATTTCCACTATTACATTTATTATAAAGAATAACATTTTTGGTGCTACGCCCGAACATAGGGAATTAACATGTAAAATCATATTTTCGTAATTTCCTGCTTCCCTAATTATTTTAGGTAAAAAAACTTCAAACAATAGTTGTAGAGCACAAAATTATGCATCTGAATCAGTAAGCAAAATTAATTTTACATGCCTTGTAAGCTGAGAAATTAAGTACGAAAATGACATAAATCACCAAAAGTAACAAATGTTTAACGGTTTATCTGTCAAGTTAGCTGTGTTAGTTTTTTTATTATTATTTGATATTACTTTTGAAGTGAACAATAATATATAAATTAAATTTGAATTTAAAACAAAAAAAAAACAAAATAATATTGCTATATTTTTAAGCGTTACTTCACAAAACAGTCTTTATTAATAATAATAAAAATAAAGTAGCAGCTAACTTGAGAGATAAACCGCTAGGCATTTGTTTATTTTTGTCTCAATTCCATGGCTATTGCTATTTCCCAGTGACTTACGTTATTTTTATACCTAATTTCTGAGCATACAAGGCACTTGAAATTAATATTGCTTATTGATTCAGATGCAGAAATTTGTGCTCTACAACATTTAATAGAATTTTTTTTATGTAAAATAATAAGGGAAGCAAGAAACTACGAAAAATATGATTTTACATATTAAGTACCTATGTTTGATTGTTCGAGTTACCATCCTGTATAAGTATCGCTTAATCTTCAAGTAAAAATATTACAGATTTATACATACAAGACTATAAGTAAAACTTGTCAGTAATCCTGTGGCCCTGATCCATTTAGGAATATTGTGTCATGCATGATATTTTTTGTTAGTAGTTGTTACAATACATGCATATGGAAAGTTTACTAATCGTCTCTTTTATAAGAGAGATATTGTAAGCATACCGATTTTCATATTTCAGACATGTGATGAATTACGAGAGGACAAAACAATCATAACAATAAACAATAAATAAGTAGTAGAATAACCATGTGTGGTACTATATTTTTATATGCGAAATATGTATTCGCAAAAAACATTCCATACGTAAACTTCCACATTGACCTACTTATTTTACTTTTACTTGCTCCCATGTCAGAAATTTAAATACGAAGTTCCATAAAAAATGCAAATAAAAATTTAATACTTCAATCCTTCAAGTTACCGGACAGGAAGGAAGGCTGATAGATGGAAGGGATTGGCATCCTTCCTCTGCGTAACATCGTTTGAATTATAGAGATACGTGAAGCGATTCGCAAGTTGCAGACGAAATCATACTCTGCCAGACTACAGAATCCTCGTGGAAACAATAGAACATTTACATAAAATATTGTATCGTTCTAATAACAGATACTTAATTCCACGTACATTTAATTTACTACGTAATGCAACCATTGAATATAAATTTATAATTCACTGTCAATTACCTATTGCTAGATGTGCCAATCTGCTTTATAGATAAATATAAAAACATACATTTATTCTTAGAAGTTATTCAGTTATGTCCATTTGGTATTTTGTGATTTTGGTTGCTACATATAAATTAAAGATTTTTAACATGATGACATGAGAAGAACAAACAAAAAAAAATAATTTTTATGACACATCATGTAATCTGTGATTAATAATAATGAAAATTATTTTTTTTCGAAATTTTAAATAATAACAAAATAATTACAACAAACCTTACAAAATTAGTACAGTTCTTCCAATTAACGAATATATTATTAAAATCAATAATTTCATTATTCTAATCAATATTTTCATTTTAATAATCATCAAATTTATTGATTAAATCAAGGGTTTTATTACATAATATTTATATAATTATTATTATATGATATTGTATTTTTGTTATAAATTCGAAATGATTTATTAACTAAAAAAATTAACATACCAATTTATTTAGAAACAAAATGTTTTCTTTTAACTCATTAAATTTTTGGTATGAGTAATTTAGAAATTACAAGATTAAAATATAATTAAATATCAAATTTTATTGTAGCTGCCAGCTTTTTTGAATCGTATTCTATTTCGACAGATACCTATTGATTGATACATAATTATATAAAAAGATATTTGAAACTAATTTCATCTTAATTTGTTAAACACGAAAGATAATTGCATCTAAAGAAAAGAACAATACATTATAAGAAAAAAATGAGATTTACTACACAGCAAGAATACAGTGCAATTAGATTTAGAAAAAAATATTTAACTTCTCCGTGGCGCCGATATGTTATATTTCTGTCGTGTGCTCAAAACCTAAAAAGTATATTCTAAAGTTCAAAAAATCAGAAATACAATTTAATGTCATTAGAGCAGTTAAAGAAATTGAAAAAATATTTATTAATTTTTAGTTAAACTATAAAATCTCTGCATTAGTATTAAGTTTGTTTTAAAATTTTGAATCGCTCATTTTAACGTTCTTGTAATATAGAAATTGTTTTCTAATTAAACTAACTTTGTATCTCTTATAGTTCTCAAGATAGTAATGGTGTTCCATTTAAAATGAAAGAAAATGAATAAGAGATTCAGCATTTAAATGATTCTTGAATTGGAAGTAAATAAGCCATTCTTGAAGAGAAAAAAAAACAAATAAAAATTACATAGGCTTCCAAAGGATGAAACAAACGTTAAAGTTACTTGAGCTAAATTTAAAATATTTGCGAATAGTAAATAACTTTGTCGTGTAATATTCAATTCTCCTATCGGGTGCCCGAACCCTGGAGCACCCACAGAGTCACCGCCATGTATCTACCTAACAAAAGAACAACACTTTATGGTAACATATGACTGAGAAAAAAAAACAGTCTCAAGAAACCTTTACCAAGTCCCATAAGACTTTTTACAGGACAATCAATTAATTTTATACTGAGTTTCAAATATCGTTTTCTAACAATTTTTGCAAAGTATGATCCGCTATTAATCACAGCTAATAATTATGAAACTAGGTAACTTGTACCTTGTCGATTAAACTGTCGGAAGTTTGCAGAGTATTAGGCAACAAAATGTAACATTTTTGCCTTGAGTGTGTTAACAGATAATTTTCATTGAAGACGTCATCGGTGACTCCTATTAGGCGCAATTTAGATCAGTGGCAATTTACAATGTGTCTAATTATCGCATTGTGGATGAAGCAGTACAACAACGCTAACATCGTGTAACAAAAGCCACCATAACCCACATTCTACCCTCACCTCCGCTAATTACTTAATTAATCCAATTAATTCATACGGAGGCCCGACAATACGGAACAAACAGTTCTATTATCCCGAGATCCGAGTCGTTTATTTTTTAATTAACCCGGAGCGTCACGCGTTTCCTGTACGATTACGAGATTCCGGATCCGGACTAAGAGCTTTTAGATTAAGGAAAATGTTTCACAAGAAATTAAGCGGATTTTTCCAAGAAGATTGTGTCGTGTGTACTTGCAACAAGTATGAAAAAAAACTATTTCACCTCACCTCAAATGCTCAAATGCTTGTATCACTGACCTATTTAGAAAAATATGTACTTTGGTAATTTATAATATTATTTAGCTCTGATGATAATAATAAATATAATTTACTAAAAATAACGTTGTGTCTGAGTGGTTTGGAATCCTCTACAAGAATAGGCCCTACAGATGATATTTGCTGACCTGTTCTACTTAAAGATTATTTCAAAATCTCAATAACTCTGTTCGATGAAAAAAGCAGGAAGTGTAAAGCTGAACAGTGCAGTGCAATACCACAGACAAACACAAAGAAATAAACAGCCCAACGGCGCATTCTGTCCACAAAATTCGAAGTAATTATTACAATTGAACTAGATGGCATTAGAGCGATAACTGCAGATTACGTGCGCCCAGTTGAAGTTTACTGAAACTTAAAAATGACATTTGTCTGTGATTTCAGGAAACTTTAACTATGCGAATATAATTTGCAGTTACCGCACTAACGCCATCTAGTTCAATCGAATTTTGTAGACGGAATACGCCGTTTGGATGTTCATCTGTTTGTGTTTGTCTATGGCAATACGTTACATACTCAAGTACTCTATAGTTCATTGTTTTCAAAAACGCTAGAGTGTATGCTTCGACAAATTTTATCAACTACTCCAAACAGAAGTTATGTATTAATAGCACAAATGTATAACTTCATAGGTCTAATTTTAGAAGAATTATTAACTGCTGTAGATGAAGGATTATCTGATTCATTAACTAATGCAGACACAAAAACGGACGGATTGTTATTGTATTTGGACCAGAGAAAAAATTTGAATTGATAATAATAAGTGCGGTTGATGTTATGTGCCTGAACCCCTTCAAACGAAAATCCTGGTTTCGCTTTTGTAAGATCCAATGAATTATTTAAAATTTCACAAGAAATAGTTTTTGGGTTTATTTCTAAACTAATAAAAGCTCAATCATGTACTACTAATAAAGAAGGGTAAGGTAAGCCTTAATATACTACTTATACAATAAGACATACTTAGCAAACGGTCATGTCACTTGTTCCTGCGCCGCAACCAAAGGCGACTACGTAAATTATAGCAAAAATTATCTAAGTGGTGAAACATATTACATGTTGAATTGTTTGTATGGACCTAATAACATTTAAATATATAAATATGAATCTTTTAATTTCTGTAAGACAACAAGTTTTAGCCCCAAATTTGCCGCCACTAAAATTTGCCACCTTAGGCTCCAGCCCCAGCTTACTCATAGACTGCTGTTAAATCCGCCACTGATTATTAGAAAATAAGTTTTAGCAATACTATTTTTAAACATTTCAAGTAAATACGTGTTAACCATTTTGACGAGGTGTGGTGTTATTATTCCTGTTGAACCTAGTCCCCGGGCCGTGGCCGTGTGATGCGGTGAGTGCATTACCCCTTTGCTGTCGGATTGCGTAAGTCTCATCCACGCGGCGGATAAGTATTGGAGTCGATCGAGCGTGAAGCGCGCGTCTAGAGTGCCGTGGATGTGTTTGTTTTTCCATTGTTCGGCTGTCACACAGTGGCCGGTGTAAATCTTTCAAGCAGCAGCGATTGTTTATTTGACGTACTGCTACTGCAGAATGCTAATGGCCAGCCTATTATTCAATATTTCATGGCTAATTCGTCGATGGCTGTTTATGTGTCTGACAGACACGTGCAGGAATGAAGCGATTCACGCATCCAACATTTACATCAGGTTCACAGAATAGGAGATTCTTTTGTTCCTTCATTTTTAATCAACGCAAACAAAGTCATTTTTGTCGTTGTAGCTTTACAGTAGTTTAATTAATAAAATAGATACATAGTTATCCTTTACACTAGATACGTGCGAAAAGCTATTTCCTCACTTATTTCTACATCAATAACCTACTTATAAAAAGTTTACTGATCGTCACTTACTAAGGGAGGTATTATATGCATAGTTTTGGTGTCCCAATAACTAAATGTTGTCTTATAGGTAATATTTATATATTCCACATTCGAAATATATATTCGCAATAGTACTATATTGTACAACAAATGCAGAAAGTAGCCTATTTCCTATGAGGTATGAAAGTTTCGGCACGAGACGAAGTCGAATGCTGGAATCACACAAGGTAGGAAATCGGTGATTCTCCACGAGTGACACACTATACTTTTTCTATGACTACACTGCTAAACGTGACAACAAAAATACATGCACGAAAGCTTTTTTAACATAAAAAACAATATGTCGTAAGTAACTTCAAAAAGAGTACCTTCACGCATGCGCAATGTTGACAATTACTGTGAGAAATGATATTTTCCACACTGCACATGCGCAGTGTTGGCAAATACTGTGAGAAATTATTCTGACTTCTGACATCTTAACCCACGATTGTAGGAAATAAGCAACTTTCAAGCTTTACAAAGTGCGAGAAAAGTGACACTTTCTGTAGTGGACGAAGAAAAAAACATTCCGCACATATACTTCCAAATTAACTTATTTTACTTATACCTGTAACTAATTTTTGAAATCTTTAGTAGCGCCCAACTTTAAGGGTGTGACAGAGGGACGTTAGAAAAATTAAGATAATAGTGTACTGTTATAAAATATTAAAATCATATTTCTGGCATTATGAAAAAGAAAAATTTTATTAAAGAATTACATCGAGCTAGATTGTATATGTAATTCGTATAAAGGCGAGCGGTCTGATTCTGTCACATGCAGTTAATCCCTTCTCGGCAGATTGTTCCAACCACGCATTTAGTCTACTCTACACTCATCCTTCATTTTTCGATCATAATTTGCATAATAGCAAGTAACTGTACGAGGAGATTTAATTCTATTCTAATCTAATTTCTTTGTATTACTTTTAATTAATAAATATTTATTTATATATTGCGGCAGATAATACCGATTTTACTTATTATTAGAAAAAAACTTTTTTATGTATACATATATGTTCGTATTCTATATTTGACTAGGCCGAATTCATGTTCGGTGTTCCTAAATATATAAAAGAAAATAATGGAGTGAGGGGGCATTGGTTTAATAATGGTTATCAAAAAGTGTGCTAGACAGAAAATGGTTAGGAACAACAAGGAAATTTGTCAAGAAAATTTTTGTCTTGGATAGAATAAGAAAGTCTTGTCGTGTTTTGAAATTTTAAGACAATGGTTTTCCCAGTTTAGACTTGATAATATAGACAAGAAAATTAAGACAAGACTCTAGAAAGTTTAGATCTAGGCGGCATCACTAATCAATAATGATAGCATTTTTATTACAGGTCATTCAGGATATATGTATTATAATTGTTGTAAGAGTATCATTTTTGTGAGAAATATCAGTTTAATAAGAAATTTTTCTGTAAATGAGTTTTCTTGCTTTTAGAAAATTATCTATTTATCAATACAGTGAATACGATAAATTTTGGATAACGCGCTCGCCTCTCATTGTACAATTTCTACAGCAAGTAGTAACAGTAAGTCCATGTAAAGAAAGCGCCAAAGACAAACGAATATACATGTATTTGATAAATGAATTATATCAATTCGGTTACTTATTTGTCATTTATAGCAACCAAAACGCAAAACCTGTAATTTAACTTCAAAATCGAAAGTTGTAAAGTTCAATTTGCATTGGAATACCCCAACACATTTCATCTCTTCACCCTCATTTGATTTTGCTGACAATCATAATACTTATGGGGTCGTTGAACAATAAATAAAAATAATAACAAGTAAATCAAAATCAGTCCCCTAACGCAAAGTTTGACATATTGAAAACCGAAAGCGGGAAACAAAACAGCGATGAAATTGAGAGTAGGGTTTTAAGCGCACAAATGAAAATGTCTCGCCGATAACCAATGAAGCAACAACCGCACGCCTCATGTATATGTATGGCGAACACAACATATTTACATTTTAAAATCGCTTTTCACAGAGTGATTCGTTTGCTTATTAAATCTGCACTTGATGAGCTGTCAGTCTCAAGCTCGGAGCGCGTGTGCGCATGCGCTAGTGATTTACATAGGCGAACACGTGCGGAAGGTGATGGAAAAGATGATAATTTGCTGGGAATGTAGCAGCATGTGGGCCGAGCGAAGTGAACGTAGCAATAAACGAGAGCTCCGACGGAAATGGCCAGGAAGGTGATTATCCAAGGAAAAATTTGTTTCGTTGCTTGGTTGTTTGTTTACTTTTTAGTTGCTTGTTTTCTTGTCTTCGACGGCTTGTTAGTTATTTCATTAAACTATACGTAAATGTCCACATGCATTTGCCTTTCAGAATAGGTTTTCTCTTTCAATAAGAATTGATTTGACAGTAAAAATCTAAAATTGTTAACATATTCGAATCTAGTAGATATTATTAGAAATCGGGACAATTCGTCCATGTTTTCTGTAAACAATGATAATAACGATAGGAACAAAGCTATAGTAAAACAAATGAATGAAATACAAAGTTTAATAATAAAATAGATATAAGTATACTATAAATCTGTCACAATTAATCGGCTAACTTTGAATGGGTATACATGTCTAGTCAGACAAAATCGTAATTCATATTTCTATAGATATTATAGGTTTATTTCAACAAGATATTGCTGACATTTTGTGATTGGATCATGTATCAATATTTGGATTGTGATACTTTAATATCATTATTGTCAGTAACATTAGATTTATTTTAAGTGTGTACGAGTACATGAAAATAAATCTTTATATAAATATGGCAGGTAAATAAATAACTATCTGATTCCTTCCAAAATCATTTTCATTCATAAATATAATTTTAAATAGTTTATGGTATAAGTTTGTTTCTTTACAAATAAATCACGTGAAAAAAATTTACTTCACTATTATGTTAGAACGAGTGGGATGTTTTTCTCAAATGACTTTGGTTATTAATATAAGTGCGCCATTCCATATTTTATCGAACACCTTTAATTGATGTAACATATATGAAGGTTTTTATGACAATTAACATTTTACATATTTATTATGATAGGCACCAACAAAAAGTGGGTTATAATTTTTAGCCCACTAATGATTTAAGACCTATTTTATTTTTCTAAAAACACCATAGTTACGACGTGTTATAATTATACAGTGTTGAATTTAATCGAATTTTTACAAGTTTTGGTTAACAGTACCTAAATCTCTGACTGTTTTTAATATCAGAGGCCTGGTTTGTAATCAGTTAAAATTTGGAGGAACAGTCAGCTAACGGTCATAGTTTCATATTCCGCAATTCCGCAGGCGGGGTACTATTCTAAATTGATTCTGACGTTAGTTGGAACCTATTGAAAATCCCCATGGGTATTACGTTGCTTCTCAATTGTGATATAATATGTTATTCTTCACCGGTATTACATTGGTAGTGTTTGACTATTATGAATATCGGTTTTGTTTGTTGTAAGCATAAGCAATATAGATGTAATCGTGTACAATTTGTAGTGGAGGTCCTTTGTGGATGTCGCTTTTAATATATCAGCGATGAGGGTTGCAGCGCATTAAAGTTGCAGCGGAATATGAATTCTGGGTCTTTATGAAATCTTCATTCCGGCGGCGTTAAATTGCAGTTAGGGTTAGCGTTACGCGTTACCGACACCGCAATATCCAGCGTGGCCAAATATAGGGTGGGCATTAACACGATACGCTAATCTCCACGGCCGAATCGCTCGGTCCTGTATAAATAAACCCCCCTCGCAGGCTGTCAAGGACCTTTTAACACCAAGCCCCACTTCACAACTTATACAACAGCCAATATTTTGCCAGTGTGGAGAAAAGTTTGAACCGAAATGTTCATAACGAACCCATCACAGCCGTAATTACAACCTCGACGCAAAAACCCACAACTCGGCACGGCTTGCTTGGCTCCCGAAGGCGTGCTGCAATACTTCCTGTGTTTGCAAATTAAATTACTGCGGATAATGGAGGTGATCAAATAATGTTGCGAGTTTAACTCTTAGCACAGTTAAAGCTTCGAAGCGCAATAGTTTATTTGCTTTAATTATTCACCAAGTTTCATGTTCATTTACGACTACTTTTCTAATATGGATAATCGATGTAGTCTACACCAGATGACGTTCATTATCTTTGCAGATTCTGTTTTAAGTCAACCCATATTATGTAGATAACTGAAGATAACTTTGATTTAATATACATGTTTTCTAATGTAAAGACTGTTCAAATAAAAAACTAATAAATTATCAACACTCTGAGATTCGTTAGACTGATCATTTGCTTATTTGATTATTTTTCCTTTTTATACAGAGTAATATAAAAACTTGTAATAGTAAAAAATATTTAAAACTGTTAACGTAGAAATAAAGAAATCGTTAGTGATCTTTTAGTAAATAAAGAAAACCCTAGATTAATACGGTTGATGCATCTTAGATACACATGGTGTTCATTTTAAGTAGTATAATCTTGTTATCTCGAGAACAGTAAGAATAACGTTAAATTAGCAAACAATTTATATTTTATAAAACTTAAAACCGCACTAACCAAACTTCTATTGAAGAATGGTTGGTTTATTCTTTTTTTCCATGATTTTACGAAAAACAGCGAACTTATGAAATTTATTTAAGTATTTATTAAGGATATAGTATAAAAAATGAGGCCTAATTAAAACCGCATTATCCAAAACCTCAAATCAAAGGTTTTCTGTTACATTTATATATTCCCTATAAGATGTGACATTTTCAGCAAGAAACAAAATCTAATGCTGAAATCACACAGTTCTGCACAAGTGGTGCATAAAGAACAACATAGCATAGGTAAATTTACATAGAGTAACAATGAACAGGCGCAGTGTTCACAATTTATGTTAGAAATATTGGTTCATATATTATCATATACCTTATAGAGCTATTTCAAGTTGTAGCGATTTTAACTGTCAAATGGCATCTTAAAATCTAGATATTCCGAATTGTATTATACATTACATTTTTCATTTTCTTATATTTAGACTAAGACCAGAGTCTGGTCACCAGACGCATACATACAATTTTTACAGCGACTAAACTGTTTAGTCTAATTGTGTACACGTCGCGATTTCATCGTAACTAAACTGTTTAGTCGCGAAAGTACGCATACATTCGATGCAATTGAGGTTCACTTCTTGTTACCAACAGAATCGCCAGCCATATTTCAGGCGTAGCAGCAATGATAAATAAAAAAGAATTTGCTTGTACTTTGCTTTACATTGATTTGATACAAAAAGAACAAATAGTGTGCATCCCATATTCAGGGAGAGATTAGATTATAGAATATTTCATACATTATATGTCAAGCTGAAGGAGTAATCCGACAATTTTTTTAAATATTATAGAATGAGTAAAATAATATTTAGTGAATAGTCGAGAATAGACTGATTAGTTGATAGTATGCGCGCACTAGTAACTTTATTAGGCATAGAGCAGCTGATCGATATTTTTTTAACTTTTTAGTCAAAAGGCAGTCGATATGGATCTTTGATTTTTTTGTCGAGTAACTATCGCGTTGATAGTATACGCATGTCCATATATTTCCGTAGACTTTTCACATACAACTTAATAGTTGTACAACAAAGAGTTGTATGTATGCACCTAGCCTAATGCATACTTCATTTACATGACCATGTATTATCTGTATTCTTTAGAGTGAATTATGTTTAAAGTTAAGAACTGGCATATCGCAATTTGACATTTATAGCGCTTTCGGATGTAAGAATATTTCCATGAAATAGTACAAAAACTTATTTTCACGATAAAAATTAGTTTCATGCATAATACCACTAGTGACTAGAACTTTACTAAAAAAATATACTGTCATGAACGAACTAGTTGCGACAAAAATCTAACTAAGTGCGATAGCATGAGTGATGACATTGTAATGCTTGGCAAAAATTACAAGTAAAATTCTAGTCACAAATAACATTCGGCATAACAATTCCTCGAAATATATATATATATATATATATATATATATATATATATATATATATATATTATCAGTATAATACGAATGCGATTGTTTCATTTCACTAATATTGAGATTTAATTGGATAACATATTATGAGCGAAATTGTCCACACAATATAATATTTAAAAATAGAAGTTAAAGAAACGTGTGATACAATCAGTTATAATGAAAATGAAATTTGTAAAACATTGGTGTGCAGCACTAAGCATTTAACTAAACCCTGCGCCATTACCCTTCGCCCATAAAACACTTCCTCATCATATCCTTAACTTGGCACCCATAAGCGCTTCCCTTGAAACAAAGGCCCGCTCCCGCTGGTAAAAACTCCGCTCCGGTCCCCGCTCCGGCTCCCCCTGCAGTGGTCCTGCGGGACTGGTTATAATGCCATATAATCTAGCGGGTAGTTGGCACCCCGCGGACTGCAGGACAGGGTGTAAATAACAAACAAGTAGCTCACTGACAGCCCTCATGTCCGCACTGATTCAACGGAATTCTGCATAGGCGGCGCAACACACATACTGCAACTATATTTTCAGTATTGTGGAATATGTGTGTTAGTTAGTTAGTGCATTTATGCAGAATTATATTTTTTGTATACCGAAGTAAGATCCGGTAAATAAATTGTCGGGATCATGATATATGAACGTAACAATCTCACAACGTTGAAGTCTAGGGCATTCTCTCATTGTGGTACGGTAAATTAAATTGATTTTGTAAGCTTTTAGAAATTATTAAAAAAGTGCCTACGAAAACGCTATCTAACGCAATTTATTGTTCAATAAAGTCTTAGATAATTTTGACTGATTTTCAATGTGTTTCAGTGGCTTTTAGCGAGGCCTTCTACAATTTATTTTAAAAGGAATTGTTGGAATCTATTATTTTATGTTAATATGTAAACTTTTTAGGAAATACATATGCTGGCCAAAAATATGTAATACAGTACACGTCTACGTTAGGTATTTGTATATAATTCGGTTTTATTTTTAAAACAACTCCTTTGATTGCTGGACTCTACTGTCGTCCAGGAATATTTCACTTTTTCTACTAATTATTAGGACTTAAAAATTTCATTTAAAATATGATGCAATATCTTCCATTGTCCTATATTAAGGATGAATTGCATACAAGATTTGTAACAAAATTATTATTAATCAATATATTATGACTAAGTAAAACATGATATTTTATCAATGTAGAATAATGTCTAATAAATACCATATGTGGAATAATAAAAACTTCGAATATAAGCATTCAGCGTAACAGACCACTACTACCGAACATGTAATGTGTACGCTTTACGCTAAAATGATAATGTACAATAAAAATATTGCTAAATTATTTAATAAAGTTTCTTACTATACTTGGGATGCCGAACGGAAACTCCTTCCACTTATGAGCGCTAAATTTGAATAGAACATTGCTGTTAGTAATCCATTTTTATATAGCTACATGAATACGAGTACTTAGATCGATAAGAACGCAATCGTTACTAAGCCTGCACAATTACCTTAGGTTTGATGTTTGCATTCGTATCTGTCAAATATTTTTGTTGTTTTCAGACGATTATGTTTTTTGAAATTTAATATTATATTTAGTATTTACTAAAATACTTTAAGTATTAACTTCCTTTCAAATATAAACAAATATGTGTCACATTTCTTAATTTGTAACGTGTAAACCAAACTTTTGCGTACACTGTACTGTGCATTTAGGCCCTACTCAATATAATTAGTGCATATGTTCAGCACCTCACATATTGCATTAGCATATTGTACTATTTTTTTTCGAAATATTAATGTATTACCAAATAATTGCAAAAAACTGGAAATGACAAGAATGTCACTTTCGGTTGATGGATTTGTACCAAAAGGTGATCAACTCTTTTCAATGACGTCAGAAGCTTAAATATGGAGTGCCATTTACATACATCCGGACGAACAGACAGACGAACATAAATCAGACTCAAACTCAATAGGTGAAATATATTGAGAACTCGGTAAAGAGGATACAAAGGAAATCCTATTGTTTTACCATTTTGCTCGCTTAACTTGGTAAATTTATCATGAAATAGTGTAAAAAATTTACGTACGTTAAAGATTCAATACTCGTATTCCGATTTTAATCTTGTTCGATGATATATATTATGTCTTTCCACATTGGCATTTAAGTAGGCAATAAAATCTTTAAATTAAATAATAAATTATAGTATTTTAAAAGAAATGCCTTACCGCTCATAATTCTATATGTATTGTACAACTTTAGTAGAAATTTGCTTGATCCTACAGATAAATCAAATTTCGTGGTAGGATGTTGTGAGGAAAGCAAACAATTGTAGGGATGTATTTATCATGGATGTTTGTATCGTTGGCGTGATAAATAATTAGGAATACCAACAGGGACGAACATAGCCAATACAAATAACATTCCCAGAAACCACGTAACCCAGTTCGGCACAATGGAGGCATACCTCTCGGCCATTGTCACGCCACGGCGCGGGGAACAATCGCCCCCCTGCCAAACTCATTTGCGCCGCCACTGGAGAGGCGCGGAGCGTCCTTAGCGCCTGCCACTATTTACACAAAGCGCTCACTTTAATTGAAATATATTGTCTACTCGCTGATTGTTTACCGAGCGGTTGTAACGTTACAATTTACTGAATCGCTTTGCATGTAACGCGCGCTATTTAATTTCAGCAATTCTACATGTGGCACATACACGGAGCAGACAAACGAACGCGTTTAACCGCGTTAATTGGATGGGATCATTTGCTAATTCTATACGCGTTTTTACAACTAAAACTCATTCTCTTCTTTCTTTTTCTAATGTTTATTTCGCTTTTGTTATTGTTTCATGTCAGTTGGAACAGTTGTCTGGATGAGACAAGAAATTTCTCATAAATATTGGTAAGCAACGTTGTTCGTATTCTTATAACTAAACCTCATTCGCTTCTTTCATTTTCTATTATTTATTTGCTTTTTTGTATCCTATAGTACACATGGACCTTGTATAGAGCAAGTGTCAAAAACTAAAACATCCTATGGTTAATAATAATAAATACATAAAAAATAAGAGTAAAGCACATACAAAAGTACCATTACCAATAAAAAACTTAGGGATATTCTGAAGCCAATATAAATTGCTTGTTGGGAATTAGAACAAATACTAGAGCAAGAAGAAGAGAATCTGTCAGAAGTAAGAAATTAGAGGAAGTAAAGTAATCACTGGAACTAAACCAGTTAAATTATTAAATATTAAACTTAAAAAAGGGGTTTTAAATACGTTAATAAAATATTAAACCATATTTTGAAGCAAATACAACCAATGGAGAGAAAATATTTAAAAAAAAATAACTGATACTTTTTTCATTCATTCTTAAATAGGTTCTGAATGCATTTGGATCTGTAGTTTTCTAGTAATCCGCGATATATTAGATGCAATCCGCCAGAACCTTTTTTTCTTTTTTGTACAAATAGTTGTATTATTGTTTCTCAATAGTAAAAAAATCACTCCCAAAATAAAATTTATTGTATCATTGGAAATAGAAATAAGATTAACTATAAAATTGAAGTTAATGTTAACTGAACGTAAACTGTTTTATATTTTTTATATCAATTTATTTGTATGCCACATAAAAATTAAATTTCCTCGATAACCAATTCGTTCTATATAGCTATATGAAAATTATATCAATGGCCATTGTTGTATTTTGGTCTACTACAAGTGTGTATACAAATATTAACAGGACTAGAAAAAAGTTAACTTGTACTCATATACAGTGGCTCGCAGAATTATCCGTGCACCTAAGTTTTTTATTTTAAAATTGATAGAATACTATCAAAAATAATATTCATATATTAATGAGGGGATCATATTCTTTTAAATACCAGAAATAAAATGCAATCGGCTATTATGAAATAGTATATTATTTAACAAGCATAATACGAGCCCTAACAACTAAATAATGGGACAAAATAAAATACATATATAAGTTAAGTATTTGACAGTTTATTGGTTTTTCTAATAAATTTTTAAACTGAATACTAAGTAACTAATTAATTAACAACAACTGGGGCTAATCAACATCCCAAAAAAATAAATACTTATTTCATAATCTCTGACTAACAAGAAAAATGTAAATATTGTGTGGCAACTAAATATTGGGACACTATAATATAACTATTGAAAATGAAACAAGATAAGTCATGCAATCTGCGAAAACAATTTAGAACGAAACGTCTATTTAATCGGTAAGACTTTCCACGTATTGTAGACAGAATTTTGCTTTTATTGAACAAAATGGTTCATGGTATCTTTACAAACCCAAAAATTCGGGAGTTAGTGCTTCGAAATTATTGCCGCAATAAAACAGTACGCGGAGTGGCAGATGAACTTAATATTCCTAAAAGTACAGTGTGGAATATTATAAAGCACTACGGAAAAACGGGAAATATCCTCGATAAAAAAGATAAAAGTCCAGGTCGTGCGAAATTAGTTTCTGATAGGAATAAGAGACAATTAGAAAAATGTGCAAAAAAGGCCAAAGAAATACTGTAAGGCAAATTACGGCTGAATGGAATCATGTAACTGGATTTAATCTGTCAAGGGAATGCTGTCGCCAGTGGATTCATAAATGTGGACTAAAGTTTTATATGGTTGTAACTACATATAATAAATTTAAAATGAATTATAAAGTAAGTAATCTTTTATAGGCAAAAGAAAAACCACTATTGACGGAAAGACAAAAGAAAACCGGGCTCGCATGGGCCAAATCTAAACTATCATGGACCATAGAAGATTGGTCCAGAGTAATTTTTAGCGATGAATCAAAATTCGACGTATTTGTTAGTGATCACCGCAAACGCGTTATTCGAGCAAAACATGAAGCTTTTCACAACGATTGCCTAAAACGTACGGTAAAATTTCCTAAAGGAGTGATGATTAGGGGCTGCATGACAGCTTCAGGATTGGGATGCTTTGAGTTTATTGATGGTACCGTGAATGCTTCCAAATATCAAAAAATACTATAAAACAATCTGCTACCAAGTATCACGAAGTTAAATGTTCCCGAAAATTATATATTTCAGCAGGATGGGGCGGCCTGCCATACGGCCAAAACCACAAAAAACTGGTTCAGGGACCACAAAGTAAATGTTCTTTCTTGGCCTTCCAACAGTTCTGACCTCAATGTCATTGAAACAGTGTGGCATAAAATGAAACAATCATTGAGAAACAATCCACAGCGGACATTATCGGAACTTAAAGTCAAAATAGAACAAATTTGGAACGAATTTACACCTGAAACGTGTAGATCTTTAATTGAGTCAATGCCCAACCGAATTCGAGCGGTCATAAAATATAAGGGCGATGTTACTCCATTCTAGACATAAAAATTCGTGCTGTGTCCCAATATTTAGTTGCCACAGAAAATGAACTTTTTTCTTCTTAAAAAGAGATAATAAAATAAGTATGTGATTTTTCGTGTTGCTGATTAGTCCCAATTTTTGCTAATTACTTTGTTACTTAGTATTAAGTTTAAAAAATTATTAGAAAAACAAATAAACTGCTAAATACGAGACTTATAAATGAATTTTATTTTGTCCCATTATTTAGTTGTTAGGGCTCGTATGTAGGCTATATTACACGAGGATGTAATTAAAAATACGAGCGGTAGCGAGTATTTTTAATCATCCGCGTGTAATGTAGCCATATTATGCGAGTCAAATACTATACTTTATCTACAACTATCAGGCATATAAAAAATTTGATATTATTTGTTAAATATTCAGTTAGGTTTGAGCAGTTCATATATAGCTTAACAGATGGCGCCACAGTAGCACTTAAATGTCAAAATAACTTTTCAAATTGTATTTATTATACTTTTATAAGCATATATATTGATATTTATAATAAAAAATATGTTATTAATAAATTAACAGTTTAATAAAATATTATGTGTTAAATTATATGCCCTATTTATTACAGAAAAGTATAGCGTGTATCATGACATTTCATATTACACTTGTGTAATATGAGTAGTATATTATATGTAGTATCACACGTATAATGTACCCATATTTCAATAGTTGTAGATAAAATATATTATTATTCTTATATAAATTAAATAAAGACAAAATGGATACAAAAAATCAATACACAAAATTATTCCTACACTTACGAAATCTTACAAATAACGATTCAATATTTTCATTTATAAATATAAAACACCTATGATTGGGTAAATATCAATTATTTGATTAATTTATATAAAGTATTTTTAAAAATTGGTCACAAAAAAACAAGAAATTACGCTAGTTGAAAGGCGAATCTGTTTGAAATTACTTTATCAGTGTAAATATTTAAGGGATGTTGCCAAAATTGTATGAAAGTTGCAATGAACTATTCAGAACATTATTATTAAACATATAAATGAAGACCAATTGTAAAATATATCCCGTGGGAGCCGTAAATAAATTTTAAATTAGTGGAATGGACAATATGGATATATGTTAAATTAAATTAAATCCATAAAAACCATTGAATAAATTAATATAAAAAAAAATATCTGAAATTTTTGAACGGTTTATTGAAACAAAGACTATTAGAAGAACTTTAAAAACTTTAAAAATCAGAAGGAATATGATGGAATAGGTGAATATTATTTTTGATAGTATATGGACTCTATTTTTCAATTTGTTTCAATTATCCATATATATAATGCAACTTTGTAAAAAAATATTGGTTCAATTAATTTAAAATATTCTCGGATGCACCACACTCGTGAAAAATTATCAAAAAGCTTTCAAGTTGACAATCCACATTACTGAAATATATTCCGGACCAGACAAACAGTTGGAATTTTTCCCAAAATTTGTAACAAACAAATGAAAACGAAGGAATAATTGAAATAATTTGAAAACAATGTAAACGTCGACAAACGGATTGTTTTGAAAGTGCTGAAAAATGGAATGCAGCCGCGTTAACAATGCGAAGACAAGCGATATGATGAAAAGTTAAATTGGTGCAGCGTTCGATTCCCGATTGGAACTACTAGTGCCGATTTAATGACGCCGGAGAATAATGCGAACTGATAATAACGAATGCGCGACAGTTCGCAGCTTGTTCATAGTTGGCCTTGTTTTCCGCGAGTTTCGATTGAATTTTGTTTCGTGATAAATAGTTTTAATTAAATGAATTTCTACGCCAGCTACTCGTGCGCGTACCTGCATTGTTGCTCTCGGCGTTTCGACAATACAGGAAATAACTTTTTGTTGGCAACTCGGGATGAAATGTTCGACGTTTCTCGCTTAGATTATTATAATTTTAATTTGCTGTTCATATAACTTTACACTTTATCGAGACCCGTACAGGTGGAGTTTCAGTCGCGACTTTTACCTACATATATAATGAGTAATTTTATTTTATAAAGTCCGCTTTAATATAAACGTCTAGTTTAATTCTCTTTGTAATTAACTTAATGTTTCATTTAATGAATTTTATAATTACTTCTTGTTTGTATTTCACACTTTTGCTTTACGCTCATTTTATATTGCTCTCTTCGCTTTCAACACGTTCGTTTATTACGTATTAATATTAATTTCATATATTTCAATTTTCTTCTACTTATTACAAACATTTTAATGAAAAGATATTTTAAATCTATCTTCATTCTTCACTATACTTCTAATTCAACATAACCTATGTGTAGTTTCTTTTATATAAGTGTAAAATTTCTAATATAATACAAAATAGAAAAAGAACGCTGTCGAAGAAGTATCTATCCTTGTCTAACGCGTATACGCCGTAGCCTTAAACAATGTAGACTAGACGATAATACTATCGGCATTATACTAAAAGCCTTGTTTATATAATTCCAGTAGACAATGAGGTGTACCTACCGGAGTCCTATTTCTGATGAAAAAAGTGTGACAATTTCGAAATTCGTATAATATATTCCTACATAAATAAATTATAAGATGGGAGGTTACATGTATGCCGGCCTCGTCAGATTTTTTTGTTTAAATATTTTAGTTGTTTGACTTGCAAAGGTTATTAAACTTTTGGAATAGTTTGGGTGGCTTTATATAATTTTTACATACAATTATAATTCATTCTATAGGTTTTTTAGTTTAAAATAAGTGTATTAAATTTTTCGTTGTTGTGGAGAGTGGAATCATCTTTTAGGTTTTCCTTCTGTGTTTCTAAAATGTTTGATTCTTGTCAGATTTGTATAACACGGCATTGGTTTGACATCTTTAATACACTATTTAATTTAAACCATAAAATAAATCCGAGGATTGTAAGTTCTCAAAACAGACAAGTGTAAAACCGGTATAATTTATTTAGGCGTGCAAGAACAAGTTATCAATAATCCAGTGCGTTGTGGAGGATTCTAAATTCAGTTAGAAAACAATTTCATTTCAATCAACATCCCCTATTCTTTCCCACCACAATCAAATCTGTACCCATTTTTCATCCCCCTATTCAAAGCTGCCTATCCCTTATCCTACTCATAGCAAATCCCTAAACAGGACATCTTAATCTGCTGCAAATCCACTCTCACCGTCCACACCCCATAAAATTAGAACCGACTACGAAATACGCACATGGAATTATTCACCACACTATATAACTATGCACATATAAAACATGTAGTAGGTATTGGCATTGGGTATATGAACGGAAACAATTACATTTTATTTTGCAATAATAATAGTAATAATAATTTATTACTTTTAAAGCTTTAGGTACATATCAAGTAGTACAAAATAATACTTACTAACAGAATCATTATACTACAAATATATAATAATAAATAGGTAACAAAAAATATAATTATTACATTTTTTATCGAGGCTAGCCGAGTCAAAAAAGTCAATTGAACGCATTAAAAACATATCGAGCATAAAATAAAATAAAACAATATTTTTTCTACAACTAATATATTTATTGAAATATAAATAGATAAGTAATAATAATAATGAGGGATGGGATTTTTTCGACTGTGGTGTAGTGTAGATAAAAAACAACCCTGATGAAGGTATAAGTGTATACCGAAACGTCGGTTTTGTAGGAATAAATGCTGTATGACTGAAATTTCGATTAATTGTTTTTTATCTACAATAATAATAATTCCTATACGTCTATTTCTCAGTCGATCATCCTATCACATCAGAAATAGATAAAATTCAAAATTATCATTTGGTAACTAAGGAAAAGTGACAGCTATGATTTTGATAATATGTTGTTGGTAAATAATGTGCCCATTGCGCGAAGTAATGCGTTCCGTGCGTAAAGCAACGCGCCCAGTGGCCCAGTGCGTGAAGTAATGCGCTCAGTGCGTGATGTAATGTGCTCACTGCGCGAAGAAATGTACTAGGTACTCAAATGAAAATACATGTTGTTATGGTTATATAATTCAATGAAAAAATACCGTACTTCGCACTCTAATATAATAAAAAAAATAGAGAAAAGGATAAAAAAATAGTTGTATAACTTTATCTCGACTATAATTAATTATTATTCTCTTTCCCAAATTCTTTTTCCAATGAAATATTATTTCTAGAAGAAACAATGTCACCGATCGGCGGCGTGTCGATCGGCAGATTCTGATGCCATCGCACGCTTAGTCAACAATGATCGGCACAGCCCGGTAAAATATTCGAGAATAGCGAAGCTTTCCGTACGCAGTGCCGCGCTGCCGAGCCGACAGCCGACTAGTTTGCACATCTATATTTATATAAACGTATTTTCACTTTAAAAATTGGTATCTCGCTTACCACGACCTATTTTTCACTCGCGTTTTCACTAATATGCTTATTTCACTCTGTTCTTCCACACAAAAATTTTAAAAAATGTTCAGGACCTTCTTAAGAATTATTTGTCAATAAACGTTAGAAGGTAATTTTTAATGACTAGTTTTACTTGTATTGCATTGGTGTAGTGCTGGTTGCAGATTATTAGCGCTCAGGGAATATCCGTTGCAAGTTACGAACACTTCGAGTGTTTATGCTTGCGGAACATAGGATTGTATGATTTTGATTGTTGTTGTAGTGTTATCTACACAACCGCACCGTCTAACTTCCTATTTAGTATTATTATATTAAAAATTTCATGTTGTGAACAAAAACAAACTTACCAACTCTTTTTTCCGTTTGAATCTGCAGGACATGGAACTGAAGACAGAGGTCCTGTTTTCTGGTTCTCGAGGACAGCAACGTACGAAATCAAGGTCGTATTCTCCCGGGCCTGGGTGATTGTTTAAAGCCTCTAAACACTTCCTTTCTGCTGTATTGTTGAATGAAGCTTTCTTTCCCATGCAACGTGTACATTTTACGTCTGTTGTTTCATAGTCTCCTGGACCTGGACAAACAATGTAAATATACAGCTTTTTAAGTTAATTATTACTTAATAAACATTTTTTCAAAATCTAAAAACCGTACTAACAACCAAGGGGTGGTTCATAACTCATAACAACTACAAATAATTGCTCTTGTTGGATCTTAGATAGGATTCCATAACTTTGGTTGCTATTATTTGAACTTATATGATATCAATTGCAAATATCAACTACACAGTGAATTTTGTGATTATATAACAGTATGTGTTATTTGTGATTGTCTTAAATTCATGTACCTATATGAATACTAGCCGTGAAAATATTTGACATTTGTAATCAGTGGCGGCTTGTAGCTCCGAAGGTGGGTGAAACAGAATTTAAAAATAAAAAAAATTACATATCAAATATCAAAAATACTTATAAAAAATGAACATCTTCAATGGTACTAAAAATTTTCTTTAATTTTGATAATCCTAATACATATCGCATCTGTTCGGATGAACCAGTGCCGGCTCCAGGCGGTAAGCAGACGATGCGTTGCATCGGGGCGCCGTCCTCAAAGAGCGCCAGAGTGATTTAATTTAACAATTACTATTACGTTTAGGGCCGGTTTTTCCATCTCTGGTTAAAGTGCCGGTTACCTTAACCAGCGGTTAATAGAAAAATATCGCATCGAAATTGTAAATAACGTATATTTTTGACAACTTACATCAGATTTTCGATGCGATATTTTTCTATTAACCACCGGTTAAGGTAACCAGCACTTTAACTAGAGATGGAAAAACCGGCCCTTATTAATGTTTTCTGTATCACTCACTACATAACCCAGAGACATGATATAAACAATAGTTGCACTCGTCATCGGTGTTATCTAGCGATTCGACAGCACACCGGCTAAGCTTCGCCACCTGGTTTACAGGTTTACTTTCAAAACTTTGTGTACATTTAATATAGGCATAGATTTTTTGCGATTAAAAAATATTTTTTATCGTCATTATTCCACCTTGTAAAAGATGTTTCTAATAATACACATACTGGATCGTTCGAGGGAAACATTACAAACGAATAGCAAGTACCTAAGCACGGAATAAATGCAGTTGAAGCAGAAAGAAAAGCTGTTGATTTCCTACGGCCACTGACTAGGCGAGACTTTGTCAAGGCAACCGTCCCAGCCTGTGTTGTTTACACTGATGCAGCAGAGGTATGCGCTGAAGCTGCTTCATTGAACATATATACTTGGTTATTAATACGATCGGACAGCGGGCTATATTATAACTTTAGCAACGATCGCATGGTTGGAGAAATTAAATTTTCAAAAATTAATTGCTGTTAAAACAAACTGTAGTACAATAAAATACAAAATAATTTAGTAAAAAAATTAACAGGTTACTTTAGAGATTGGTGAAGCAGCGTTTCACCTGTGTTATCTGACGAGCCACCATTTTATGTAATTGATATTTAATAAGAGCAATTGTTGTTAGTATGTATTACAAGTAAAGTAGTCCCCACCCTTATTCCTAATGCCCTAGTATATGGTCCGTATTAAGTTTAAATGATAGCTGATAGCAACTGAAGTTATGGAATCACACCCTTATTCTGTTTCAATGTCCAAATGAAATGAATTGGTGGCAAACCTGGCATAGGTGCAACCCTTCTATGAGGGAACCTCAAAGCCTCGTTGAGAAACGGCACACTCTTAACCCTGGTGTCTCTCCGATGGTGGAAACAATCACAAACATCGTAGGTCTGCGGGCCAGGGCCTTCGTTGACTTTATAAACAAAGCGCTGGGCGGTCGTGAGCGGCTTGAGGCTCAAGTTCTTCGGCTTCCCCACTTTATCCAGATCCACGACTTCGTAATAACCCGGCCCGGGTTTGCCCTAAAACATAACAGCCAACATAAAAACTTTACGAGATGGAATTATGTCCGCGGGTTGCCACAAGTGCGTAGCTTCGAGTGTGATGTATTAACGTGTACGCACGACTAGCGCCGTGCTATAGTTTATCGGCACACTTTATGCAGATTCTGGGAGGAATTTTTAATAACAGTAAAAAATAATCACGCAATTTAAAGCTCTATATAACGCTGTCTTACTTTTATTAAAAATAAAGCTACCTGTTTTAGTAGGGTCTTTATCTTTGTGATAATATAAATAAATATATCACCGTGTCTTATTGCATATTGTGTGAAGATTTCGGTAATGGTCATGATATACCTAGATGCAGCATTAAAAATATGTGGAATTATTATCTATCATTTATTAACTAAAGAAAATAGATATAATTGTTTTTTTTATCGGAAAAAATAAAAAATTGTTTATTATTATACTACTACTACAGCGAAAATCATTTATAACACCCTCGCTTATAATAGGTATTCGTCATTTACAGCGACAAAAATACAAGGTAATGTTGGAGCTTTGGTATGAATTAATTGCAAAATAATTCGGATTTAGCGTCACTGTTTATAGCGCTAATGGTAGAAAAAGCGTCGAAAATCGATCCACAGAACTACTGCACTCAGTGGCGGATCCAGCAACTTTCCTAAGGGGGGGCGAATTCCAGTTTTTTTTTTTTTGAAGTAATCATAAAAAATATAATTTATAATAATATTAACCACAAAATTGAATTAGAAAAAAATATTAAAAATTAAAATTATACGTACAAGACAACTAAATTTATAACTATCAGGGCATGTAACCGGTTAAAAAACCGGTTAATAAAAACCAATAACCGATATTTTTAAAGCCGAAAATACCGGTAACCGTTAACCACAAAATAAATAAACCGGTTTTAACGAACATTATCCATTATTTTAATATCATTTACCGCGAAAAATATTTAATATTTTTTTTATATCTGTATAATCTTTTTATATTTGAATATGAGTTATGGCAGTTTTTCCAATTTATATTATATTGGAGAGTCATAAAAGTAGGTAGTCTCTTTGTCAGCATTAGGAAAATTTTCAAATAAAAGGTGAGCCGCGTTTTTCTGAAGTAAAGTTTTGTAAATATTCGTTAGTTAGAGTGTATTTTTTTATTTTTTAATTATAGATTTATAAAGATTTTTGTAATGAATTATTTTTACTATTTTTTTAACCGACTTATTAACCGGTTTAAATCGGTTTCCAATTTTTAAAAACCTGTTTTCCAACTAAAACCGTTATTATTATAACGTTCTCTATAAGGTTTAACCGTTAACCAGTATTTTTTCGGTTACATGGCCTGTTTCTAATCAGTATATATTTTTTTCGTCGATGCGAATGGGGTCAAAATTTTTTTCGGATCCAACTCCTTTCAGGAGTTTCTTAATATAGAAAAGCTACGTTCAGCCGTAGTCATACTTGTAGGTAGTCTTATTAATATTGTTAATAATTTATTTTCTAATAAATAAATATCAGCTCCAAATTGTTTCAGAACTTCATTTGCGTTGACTGGAATATCAGATTCAATAAAAGTTTTTAAATCCAAGTCAAATAAATGTTTATTATGTCTGTGTGTGAGACGCCTTTGCGCTCCATATTTATTTATTATTATTTTTGAAATTTAAAAAGCTGGACTGTCTAAGGGGGGGGCGATCGCCCCTTCGCCCCCCCCCCCCCCTCAAATCCGCCACTGACTGCACTCTGACTTTAGGTACCTACATATGAATTATGTTGATTTATTCTTCTGCAAATAAATTCTTACGAGTATGTACTTTGTTTCTTATAATAATTTACTTTCTCATTTTTTCATGTGAAAAGTATCTTATTCTTTAGAGTTATGTTTACCTATTAAAATAGGAATGTGCTCTATTTATACCAGGATGGTCTTCAATTTCTTTAATCTTTTAATCCCTGATCTATTTTTTTTACTTCATATTCTGGTATTTGTCCGTTTTATTAATTTATTCCAGAAAGGACGTATTCAAATTTCGCGAATAATTCGTTTAATTACACACTGTAGAAACTGAATAATTTATCTAATATCTGATTTAAAATGTATTCTTCTACTTTCTTATTAGAGCACCCTATAGTTCTGATAGAACGTACCTAGTAGATGTCGCTTCGGAAGTAGTCGTTTTTAAAAACACCTACGAAAACAGTACAACTTTTAATTAAATTTGTACTGTACACCAATGATGGCGACCCTATGACACGCAAGTCAAAGGCGACACACTAAAAATCTTGGGTGACACGTATCGTTTAGAGACAGTTTTCACTTTTTCTTTTAAGTCCTTTCAAGAAACCTTATTTTCGTTGATAATAATATGATAACGACTGTCTGATGAAGTAGTAGCATTTTCTTAAGCTTAAATTGCATGAAGTACCAATCTTCAACTGAAGATTTAGCAAATTCGACTCAACAACAAAAAGGTCATTACTGAAAAAAATATTTATCTTCACTACATCAATACATCAAAAATATAACTCTTTTTTATTAGGCTGCAAATATAACTTAATTATAGATATTTCTAGATGCGACACCCGATATACGACACGTCCTTTCCGAATTTTGACAAATCGAGCAGAAAGATTTGGCATATCTGCAATAAGAGGTAGAGTGTAATTTCATATGTTTATATTTGAATTCTTTCTATACATATAAATTATTTTTAATTATCTCTAATTCTCTCCGGTGGAGAGATGGGTTTACTCCGGAGGTGCATTGCCAACTACCCCTCCCCGCCCCTTCGGAAACATGCTTAGAAGAAACATTGTTTCAGACTAGTCTCATCTTGGTCTTGAGGCTCGACTTATTTGTTTACTAATACTTTCAGGGTGATGACTCGAACACCCGACCATCGGGATTTTTACATGTAAAATCATATTTTTATAATTTCCTGCTTCCCTAATTATTTTAAGTAAAAAAGCTTCAAATAACAGTTGTAGCGCATAAAATTTTGAATTAAAATCAATGAGCAAAATAACTACGTGTCCTGTAAGTTCAGAAATTAGGTATGAAAATGATGTAAATCACCCCAAAAATAGTGATAGCCATGGAATTGAGACAAAAATAAACAAATGTTTAACGGTTTTTCTGTCAAATTCGCTGGGTTAGTTTATTTTTATTATTATTTGAAATTATTGTTGAAGTGAACAATGTTACATAAATTAATTTTGAATTAAAAAAAAAAAAAATTATATTTTTTGGCGTAACTTTACAAAACAGTAATAACAAAAATAAACTAACGCAGCTAATATCACAGTTAAACCATTAAAAATTTGTTATTTTTGTCTCAATTCCTTGGCTACTGTTATTTTAGGGGTAATTTTCGTTACTTTCATACCAAATTTCTGAGTTTATAATTATTTTTCTTATTGATTCAGATGCAGAATTTAACAACTGTTATTTGAAGATTTTTACTTAAAATAATTAGGGAAGCAGGAAATTACGAAAATATGATTTCAAATGTTAAATCCCAATGTTCGTGTCTTCTAGTCACCAGCCTGTATATACACATAATGAAAACTTATGTACTAAATATTAATCCAAATAATGATAATTTAGTTTCTTTATTATTTCATAGATGAATTAATATTCATTCTTTGAATTAAGTTTAATTAATTATTTATAATAAATTTGTACTTTTGACAAAGATTTTTTTTGCAATTTTAAAGAGATTGCGATGTCGATAGAGGGATCCTGAGTGCTCGGCGTCGCTAATTTGATGAGAAAACTTCCGTTCTCACGGCACGGTTTTCTTATTGTTTGAATGCTCGTCCTATTTATTTCAAGTGTTAATTAGGAAATGAATGAAGGAAATACGTGGGAGGATAAACGGTTAGCCACTTGGACCCATTAATTTCGTTTATGAAAAGCGTCGAATTAAAGCATTTCTTCTAATCTTCCACTGTGTCAAATGCACTCGCTTATTCGTTAAGACCAAATTACATTTTATTTATAATTAAATAAGGTTTGTTTACTAAATGAATATTTATTTTGGGAAAATCGATTCGTTATTCTGACAAACATTTATTTAATCCCTAATTATGTTTTCGCATTAGTCATTTTTAATGTGATGTTCTTTTTATTTTCCTGCAATTTGTCAGGCTGAAATATTTAATTAAAATTATAATTACCTCATGACCAAGCTTGCTCTTTACATTTTGATTGGAATAGTATTTTTATTTATTTACAATAAATGATGGGTAAATATCGGTAAGACCAGATTAATTGTTTAATTAATTTTCACATATGAATTATTTGTTTTCAATTAAAAGTAATCCATTATGCAGCAAACTATAACAATAAACAAACAATTATGGAATGTAAATAATGGTTGACTCTTTATCACCACGATTATATTAATACAAGTTCGAATTTTGTCGAAGAGAATATAAATGACTACGTACATACATATGTATACTGCTGTATACAGACGATAGATGAAAGAATAAATATGCTGTCACCCTGGTTTTTATTTCAAAATAATAATATAATACAATGACGGAATTTTACCCATTCTGACTGTGTTAATCTTTTATAAATTATTATAAATTTACATAATGATTTTACTAATGAAACAATCAGTACAGTTATTAATTTTATTACATTATTAAACTTACGTAGCTTAGAGGTAGCGTTTCTACTAAACAAATAAAAAATCGGATTCGATCTCAGTGCGTGTAAGAAAAAAAAAGGTTAAATAAATAGTAAAGAAAAACATGTGGTCAAGAAATATACCGGGAATTATAACTTACTTTTAGGTAATTATTGTAATTTGTTTATAACGTTTACAGTTTTATTAAAATACTTTTTTTATTTAATTATAATTACACATATTAGTAGGGTCACTTTTCTGGGAGTTATTGACTTATAAATTATATAAAGATATCACTGTTATTTAATTTTAAGCATATGTATTAATAAACAAAGGTAAATTGATACTCGAAACTAAGGAAGAGACCAAGCTAATCGAAACCATATCGGGTCCTAAATAACACCAAGTTAGTTGAGATTAAAACCTTTTATTCATAAGCGAATTTTACCCGATCCATGTCAATTTCTACTAGCATTTTTTGGTGAAATAGGTTGTCAGTCTAAAACCTACAGCATATAGTGGATTCCGAACCACTCGGATAAAGTGGTTTGTTTATTTGGTACAAGAAATCAAATTAAAAGTTACAAATTTATGTTTCCCTAAAATAAAATAGCACATTTAATTCATATCTACCATTTTTTAAACATTTTTTTCTTTACTTAGAAAAAAATAAATTACTAGTGTTATTTCTTATTAATAAACATATATCTTTTATTAATGTATCTATTTTATTCTATTCTATTTCTTTTAACAGTTATCTAAACGTTTTGAGTTTACTGACTAACTAAAATAGACTATTCCAGATCACGTGACTTTGAAGGATCCGCCATGTTTGTTGAGGGGCATACAAATTTCAGTTTTACATAGTAGAAAGTGATGTAAACTTTATATAAATTTAAGAAATGTTAAGAATATATATGTACAAGTAGTTAATAATCTCTATTTAAATATGACATTTTTATACTTTTCTAGCTATAATAAAAAATTATGGTAAAATTATTGAAAAATTAAGCATTTTTCCATAGCTGCTGTTGTTGTAGGTGGAACAGGGCCCAGCAAATATTTCATGATTTTTCAAATGTTAATGTCCTCAAATGCAACCCAAATGGTATAGTACCTACATGACTACATACTTCACCCAAACCAGCAACACAAGTGCAATGTGCACAAGATATAGTATCTTCTAAAATGATCACTCACAGTTTTTAATTTTTCTCATAAAATCTCTGACAGTGATTAACCGACAAAAATCTATCACGTTCAAATTTTTTATAAAAATGTTATACAAATAGTTTTTATTTACCTTTTCGGTTTTCTTATACCCAATATTTTGTAGTAAACTTGGTTCATAGTATTTACAAGCTTCTACACTTTTTTAATTGTTACCCTCGTTGTTGACCGATGTAATTATAAATTAATATTAAATAATTAATTATTCAAAGTATTCAATCATTTAAACATCAGGGAAATCTGAGAAATAGAAATTTAAATCCTTCAAACAGTAAGGATTGCAGTTATTTATAAGATATTTATTTCTTGTAACGTTCTTTAACATCTCCCTTAAATTAGAATAATATTCATTTTTAAGATCAATATTTAAGGTATATAACTAAATATACGCAATAATTCTGACAGTAAAGTGTAAAACACTAAAAACACAACGCTTTTAAACCTCTCATCAAACTTGGCGGCAATTCTGTGACGTCATTCTGTAATGGTCTATTAGCGCAATTTCGGTTTTCTGAACGCTGCACTATTAACACGCATATTTAACTTGTAAGTAGTTACACGAACCATAATCATAAAATATAACTACTAATTTTGTATTGTGAACAAGGCTTAAATCGAGGTTAACGGCAACACTAACTACACTTACAATCTAATTTCAATATTTCGTATATTTTAAATACTACGCTTGTTAAATAAATCAAAATCACTTACTTCGTTTGTAGCCTCACATATCAGCTGACAAGTGTACCGAGGTACGTTGCAACATTTGCGCATTAGTTCTCTGAATTTTTCACTTTCATGTGGATGAGGACATGTAACGAACTTGACATCATATTCGCCTGGTCCAGGATTACCGTCAATTGCGAATTTCGTGCGTTTGCCTCTAAATTTAGACCAATTACATCCTTTGTACCTTTTTGAATTAAAGTTCAATTCACCCTATAATAAAACAAAATAATAGTTATTTGCAACTCTAGGCTGTTAAATGATTGTTTGTCATCGGAAAAATACAGGCAATCCGAAAAACGATCTAAAATTTTAAGTTGATAAAAACTGAAATTTCATTTCTACTTTATATTCAGAAAAAACAAAATAGATTGGAATACTGCGAATATTAATATGAACATTTGAAAATGATATTTTTTTTAAATTAATGTAATGTATAAAAAATATTCATAAACTACGTGAATGTACTTATCTATATATACTTCTGAACCGACAGAAAGTTTGAGGCAAGGTATTGAATTTCGGAAAATAGTGTAATATCAAACATTTTAGAGGGTATATTGATTTTAATTACTTTATATTTATATGCTTAGTATAATCACGATTTGAAATATTTTCTTAAAATTATTAATAAAAAAGTATAAATTCTTATGTTTTGGATTCCTCAATTTCTAATATATTTCGGTAAATATTTTAAGATCATAATTCCTGCTATTTTACGGAAAACTCATTTTTTTTGTACCAAAACATTTCCAGACAGAAACGATCTACCTCAGACCATTAAATATTCCTTAGCATATCTTGTCCAGAACAGGGCTGGCTCTGGACTCTGAGAGAAAAGGAAGAAATAATGCATGAACATAATTTTATTAATTATTTAATCATATATATTTTTTTTTATATTATAAGACATACATAAATTTTATATCTGTGGTCAGACGTCAGACAAAGCACCGATTATAAAAACGAATAATCTCAAAGCATGTTTTGCATTTTGGAGAGTATCTTCGAACATAAATTTTAATCCAAAAATCAAATATTGACTTATAAACTGTTTTAAGTATAGCATTAATTGAAAACCTGTTTCAAACATTCTGCCGTTAGTGTACATACAAGACTCTATTACTATTACCATTTTTTTATGTTAATTTGTTAAATATCTTTCAAGTTTTATATTAAAATTTGGCTATTTTAGCATCCTATTAACTATGATTGTTAAAAATGTGGAGAATAAATAACAATTAAGTGCTCATTTCGGCATTCACGAATCTAGCAAAGCAATTAGTGATGATAAATTATATAATAAAGTAAAACAAATGCATTTTTCCCAATTATTTATGTATTCTACTATCTCATTTAGATTCATTAATCTTTCGTAACGCACCCTTTTTATTATCTGGTTGTATTACACGCTATCTTAAGGAACCCCTCATTACAATCTAACATATTTATTTTCCCCCTAATTTTTTACTTTCTCAATCTCAATCTTTCTCCATCAGATAAGTAGACAAAGATTGTATATTGAAATAGCAATAAATTTACTGGTAAAATATTCGGTTGTTTCACAGAAAATAAAATATTTAAATCAAGCATTATCAAAGACCAACCACTAACCAGTAACCAATGAAACGTGTCTTTTTTTGTTATGATAAATTATTTGTTACTCGATTAATATTTCATAAACTTATCTCGCCTTGGCTTGATATTGTAACGAGCATAACTCATGACCGATGACTAATCGCGGGGAACCTGTCTGATCAAATCGTTTCATTGAATATGTCAAATGAGATAAGAGCAACGTCGCTATTGTTCAGAGTCCGGAAGACTCTAGAAGGTTCGAGATTAATTTCACGCAGGTATAAAAATGTCGCGGCATAGAGTAGAGAGGAATTGAGACGAGTCAGTTTGCAGAGTGTTAATAGTTAATAGAGTAGAGTCGAGGCAGTCAGACCGACAGCGACATGTAAAGTAGAAATAAATATTGGAATATATATAATAAATATTCATATCTTGTGAAAATAGTGTAAAAATAAATAATGTCTTGTGAAAATAAATGAATATTTCTTAGTTAATAATTAGAGGGATAATTTTGAATTATTAATAATTTAATTTGTTTTATTTTCGTTTAAATCAGAGTATTTGTTATTATTATCGTTATTTAATAAATTTGTAATATATCTATTCATGTTTTATGACTTCTTACACTTCACTCATATAAATAAATGTTACAATATTATCTGGAGTTTATCAAGAACAAGAGAAGATCAAGATGATTCCTTATTTTTTGTGAAACACTATTTCCGAAAGTTTGCAGCTAATCAAATGAAATGAAAAATATAACTGCTATGAAACCCTGAAACCAGTCTAATAAATAATACTAGAGAAATCTAGGAATACTGTGCCAGAAATATAGATATTACTTACAGAAGGTACGCTATAGAATGCAGGTCCTAAAGTATTATCATGATCAGGAGGTGGAAGTTTAACTAATTCATCATCCTCAGTGATATCGTATCCATTAACATCCTTCCTTCCGGGGATGGTAGGTACACTCACTCCTCTAGAGAACGGTACCCGACATACGATCAGCCTTCCTGCATTACCCTTTTTCTTCGCAGTGCGAATATATGGCTTTCTAGAATATTTTTCATTTGGGGGTTCTTCACCTTTGATATCCATCGTAACTCTAGGCGCAGTAAATTGCAAACTGTTTCCATACTGAAATTTCAAATAATTGCTTTGATAATACATTTTTCATTTTGTATAACATGAACATGTTATTTAATAAAAGAGTACAACGTTCCATTTCGTTTAACCATAATTATTCATAAAAATATAGTGACATTTGTTTCGTCTTTTTGCACATTATCACTGATGTATACGACTACCAAATAAATGATGCGAAATTATTCTTCCTACACATTTATAAATAAATGAAATGGAAAAATAAGGTTTTCCAAGAGGATAGTTTGAAAGAAATTCCAGTTACTCGAACTCTAAACGAATGGTTTTTGTTGAGTTTTTAGTTGGAATATTTTTTCAGTTCGGTTTTTCGTTTTCATTTACAAAAGTTTTTAAACTAAAACAGTTCGGTATTTGGTTTAAAAAAAACAATTCAGTTCCACTTTTTGGATCGGATTTTAGTAATAAAAAATAAAAATTGGGAAATTCAAGGTTTTTAGTAACTGTATGAGATATTATAAAAAAAATTGCGTGCTTATGATTTCACAAAATTAAATTGTATTATTTGCGGTTCAGTTTTTATTTTTGGTTCATAAAATATAAACTTGCTCCATCCGAATTATATTGTCTCATTCTGGTTTGATTTGAATCCTTGAGATTTCAGAAAATTAATTTTTCTAATACAATCACTTTAGAAGTTGCACTTTTACTAAACTACAAATATTTAAAGGTTGAAACTTATCCACTTTCCTTAATCGTGGATAAAAGTGAGACATGAGACATCGTTTCTTATTCTTACAATATTTGAGAACACTGCGCAAATGAATTGTGAGAATTGTCGACTCCACTTTTATTTTACGTGTGGGTACTTTATTTTAGCATGATATTGTTTTTTATTTCGAATTGCTATCATACATTTATTTCTTTTCTACTTCGCTGTATGTTCGTACCTCGTAGAAAGAATACAGTATACTACTCGAATTGTGCTAAAACTTTCATAGCTTTTGGAAAATAGATAAATTTCTGCTTGTTGTACAAAGTAATATTTCAGGTTGAATAACGTACTTTTATTTTCGACCTAATAGCGGGTGGATCATAAATAGCTTCAGTGTAACTAACGGCTTTAACAGGCTTTCTCGTGCCGAAGGTCAAAAATGGGGCATAATTAGCTGAAATTATATTTTGAAATATAAAAGTGAAAATAGAGATCCAAATTTCTTACTTTTTGGATATTTGCAACATGGATATGTTACAATATAAGTATTTGGAGCTACATGAACTGGGGTAGCACTGGGAATTTGAAAACATTTTCTTGGAGCAAAATCCATTTTTCAAAACACTTCAAATTATTATGTTTTAATAAAAATAAATACAAGCATTAGTCTAAATGCCATGTCATGTCATAATGACAAACATAAATCATAAATTCATAAATTAATAATCAGAGTTGCTATGGTTTAAGATAATTTAAAACTTAAAATAACAGCGCATAACCATTGATAGAAAATTATAACATTATGAATAACTGAATTGTATCCTATATTCTAAAAGTTTGAAAATCGCAAATTTTGAAAAATAATTCAATTTAAATTTTCATTTAATAAAACCATTGCGTTTGAATTAAGCATTTTAAAAATAGACAAAATGTATTAAGAATTAAATTATAAGCCTATCAACTTATTTTTTGTGGTTTATCAATATTTTTAGTTGTCGGTCTGTAAAAAGTGTGATTTTCAGTTGAGATATTTCTTTGATTGACTTAATATTGCGCTTTTTTATAAGATATTGCGTATAAACTAATATATTTTCTTGAAATCATAAATAATAAATGCATAATTTGCAAAATAATTTTAAAGTTCCAGAACCGGTAGCTAGAGCCATCTACATGGTACCTGTAAAACTATGCGACAACCATCTGGCGGCAAACGAACGCATAACTCAATCAGCAAACTGTTTGTGCTGTTTATGAAGTGACTTGTGACAGCGGTTTATAAATCCTTTATTATTATAAAAAGTATTACATATTATATACAAAATGACTATTGAAGACGATCAGTTTGATTCAATGTTCCTCTCTATTGCTCAGCATCATCCACAAGGCCCTTCACAAGTAAGTCCACATTTTCTAACCTCGAATATTGATTTAACAATTCTGGAAATTTCTTACAGCTTCTAGATACGTTTGTAAGTTTCTTAGGACGTAAAACCGATTTCTTTGTTGGAGGCGGCGATGGAGCATGGGAGAAGGTAAATACTTGAATATGTTTATAAAGTTTTATTAACTAATTTGAATTATAGTTAGTGATGAGCACATTCCGCAAGCATGAGGCAGTGAGTAGAGAAAAACACGAAACCGAATTGAAAGAAAAAAGAGAACGTGAGGCTGCTAAACGAGCTGCACAAGAAAGGAAAGAACCACCTCGTGTCACAGAATCCAAGTCTGCAGAAATAACAGAACTCACAGACGAAGAGGCCGATAAACTACAAAAAGAATTGGATGTTAAGAAGAACCTTCCAGCACCAGAACCAGAGACGGAGGTGACAAAGGAAGACGATGATGAGGAGGACGAAAAGGATAAGGGCAAGCTCAAACCGAATAAGGGCAACGGCTGTGATCTAGAAAACTACAAATGGACTCAAACTCTCCAGGACATAGAGGTAAGTGATTTATTGTTATTTTTATTTGGCGAAAATAGGTGGCTCTGCAAATCTGTTCAAACCTGTTTTCAATATTATACTTATTTATTTAATTTTATTCACAATCACTATTGTAATATGTCAATTCCTAACCTGTCAAAGGTTGGAAACGTATGTCATTTTTAACTGCAATGACAATCTCTTGGGTGGGAAGTACTTTAAAATCCCTTGGGGAGGAAGTGTTTACTATGGTTGCCTAGTAATACTGTCATAAATCTCTAAAAGTATGGTGATCTGTGCTGTCAAACATATTGATAAAACCTTATAATTACAAAAAACATCAATAATTACAATATAAATTTTGAACGGAAGCATTTCTATTATAAAGTAATAAAAAATTATAATTCTAAAGATTTGTAGATATTTTCATACCGTCAATGTCAAATTATTAAAATAAATTTAAACATTTGTTTTCATAGACTACTACTGTACATTAATTTAGTTTATTGGAAAAAAGACGATATATGAGTAGAAGTTAATTAGGATAATTGTGAATAAAATAGTATACATAGTTCGGTGGGAGTTTCATTACAGCCTTGCGCTATATCTGAGCCTCGAGGCTTCGCCTCTCGGTCATATACCAGGCCCTCGGCTGTAATGAAACATTTCCCACCTCACATGTAATATACTATTACTTATTAAAAATAACCTCATATGAACAACAAAAAAGCAAATGCTCATAATACAACCTGTAAATTTCATGTACCATTTTTCAAACTAGACAAAATGAATATATGTTTATTTTAAACAAATAATACTAACAATTAGTACGAAAATTTGAAAATACATATTTTATAATCTGTATTAGTGAACAGAATGAAACAATGATATCTTCTGTTTGGAGATACAACGCATTTTAATAATAAGTGACGTCACCATACTAGACTTACAACGTATAAAAATACAAATACTACTACAAAATAATGTATAACAAAGGTGCTACAGTTCTTGAAATACAATGAACAAAGATATATGCTTATATTATGAAACCTTGTGAAATACGAAAAATATTATATATTTTACAATAATATAATATTGTACGCAAATTATTAATTTTTACTACATTTGTTGAGAGTATAAATTATTATAATAAATTACTGTTTTCATGCATTATTTATAAAAAATAGTTTAACATTAATAAGAAAATTCGTGTCGTCATACTTGAATGTTTTTATTTCAAAAAATTATATATTTTTTTATTAAAAAAATTTTTTTTCAAATAGAATTATTGTTGCAAATATTTTTCCGGTATTAATATTAGAAATAATTCAATATTTAATTATATTTAAGTATATTAATACTCAAAAAATAAAGATTAGGTTTATAAAAATCACTACAATTTTTTTATATTTGTTATATTTATTAAATACATAATCGTATAATACGATAACTGACTAACAAGAAAATATTAAATTAATTGAAATATTTACATAATAATACTAATACAAGTATCACAGAAGTAACATACGATTTGAAGCATAACGTAGGCTTATAAGTTATAAATTTGGTTTACCATTACAATACAATAATTTAAAATACAGTTTCTATTATATAAATTAATCCAGCGACTGCTGTGTAGGTACTTAATGTAAAGTTTGCCTTCTGGCTCGCACTGAAACAAAAATAATACATAAGAATATATGAAAACAATATTAAAAATATATGTCGATCTGTGTTATTGTGTATTATACATTTCTTTTGTCCTATACAATTTATCTTCAAGTTATAATATTCATTGTATGCTGTACTATTTGCGTTACATTATTAGTGAAATTCTTCTTTTGGCTTAAAAAAAATAATACTCCTAATATTATATTTACTACTTCTACATTAAAGCAGTGCAGTAAGTCTAGGGTCTAGGCCAGAGAATAATTCGTACCATCGCCTGTAGATGGAGTTAATAGCATGCAAGGCTACTACGATATTTTTTTAGTAATATGGAACAAAATGTCAATAGATAAAAAGAAGTGTAAAGAATTTATTTTATGCTTTTTGTTGCACATAGCATCCCAAATTTGTTTCTTACAAAATAAAATGACAATTACGGAACCTTTTTTAAATATATATACAACCAAAGTAAAACACGAATTTTTGTTTTTATTTGTATTATGAATATAGTTTAATTATTTGTTTTTCTAATTATAATTTCGTTATTTTAAGTTTGATACTTACTTTCTATGCAAAAAATAGCACCAATGATTCCTATCATAAATAATATCGACATGGAGATGACTAAGATTGTGAGTTGATGTTTGCTGCAAAAACTCCTGGATTTTGGTTTGTGGGGACGATGGTTGACATTCACAACGGTGAAGTGCATCGAACTGGCGATGGAAACATTATCCAGTTCTTTGTCTTGCTTCGGTGGGAATTCGCCACCGTTCTGTTCGAGATATATCTGCAGATTCGTCTCCTTTCTTCCAAGCGATTCTTGTTCCGCTTGTATTTGAGCCAGGTTTGCCGCTGTTAGCAGCAAAGTGCCTGATTTTGTACTCTGAAAAGAAAAAACGCAGTTAGCAAATATATTTTACAAACATAAAACTACAGAAAAGATTAAAACGTAACATTTGTTATGGTCATCAATAAAAATTAATGATGACATTTTCAACTAATTTATTGGAGACATGACGGAAATGTTTTGTTTTGTTAGCTAGTAGTCAATGACAAGTATAATAGTATATAAAATCGAAAATTACAATAAAAAAAAACAACATAAGCATACAAATATGTGAAATTATTTTACAAAATTAATAGATATTGTTCAAAAAAATAAAACGGATGTTAATTTTTAGTTTATCGTTTATTGGGTTTTATGTTTTGCTATTTCGTATTTACTTTAATAATTAACAGACTATTCTCTTTTTTATTTCTTCAGCAAGTACTGTTTCAATTTTAATTCAATAAGATTAATTAGTTTTGTAGCACTTTATAAAAGAATCATAAGAAATAGTTGATCACTGTTTGTCAAGGTGATATTAGTTCAGGTTTTTTTTTCTATAACTAAAACGTAGATTTGCTTTTTTTTAATATCAAGGAGTAGAGAAGTAGGTAGCACTTTTAAAAATGTTCTTCAATAATATATGTACATTTTGGAAGCTATAATAATATTAATTTAACCTACTCCTAGTTATTGTGGGTTCGTATACCGGGTGTCCCAGCTCGACCGACACATGGGAGTTATACATGGGAAATCAGTTAATTATGAATAGTATCTCCCCAGTGCAAGATATTAACTTCAAATTTTGTATACGTATCGGAGAATATTAATTCTATGGATCACACATATTTGAAATATGCAATTTCGTCTGCAGGGCGAAATTTATTAAATTTAAAATCTACTATTTTCGTTCAAAATCAGACAGCCATGGAAATAAAAGAAAATATTTATCTGACAGTTTAGTGAAGTACCACTGATTTTAATTCTTATTCCCTGTATTATAATATTATATAAGTTGAATTTAGCTTCTTTTTGTTAAATAATATACCAATATTACAAAAATATAAATATCTACAATGGCATGTCATTAACTGTCAGAACTGTCACATAAATATTTTCTTTTATTTCCATGGCTGACTGATTTTGAAGGAAAATAGTAGATTTTAAAATTAATAAATTTCGCCCTGCAGACGAAATTGCATATTTCAAATAAGTGTGATCCATAGAATTAATATTCTCCGATAAGTATACAAAATTTCAATTTAATATCTTGCACTGGGGAGATACTATTCATAATTAACTGATTTCCCATGTAAAACTCCTATGTGTCGGTCGAGCTGGGACACCCGGTATGTGTGTGTTCATATCTTTCATTCCATTGTATCAATCTCGGTGGTGTTATTATTTATAAAGAATTTAAATGTTAATATCAAATAAAAACAGTAGCTATTAGTTTCCATATTTGTTTTAGTAATACCACAGCTTCTGATTTCATAAAAAGTAAGTTGCAATAGGTATCTATTGTTTTTTTTCGGTTCCGGATAACGGGAAATTGTAAAAAGTACTACAAATGAAATGCAATTTTTTTTAACTTTTTTATTTTATTTTTTTTTTTCAATTTTGAAAATTAGTTTTAAATATTTAATATTTTTTATTATATTATATTCCATTTAAACTTAAAGTTTGTTTAAGATCAATTAGAAAGATCTAGTTCCAGACTTTTGTGTGATCAAAATAGATATGAATAAGAAAAATATCCGCATTATTTACATCTTCATTTAATAGACAATAAATTTTAAACAGTTGTTATAAAGTTTAAAGTAGTCTTGTTCAATATGTTGAATATTATTAGTAATTTTCTTATTTTTACAATATTTGTGTAATAAAAGTGTACCTATGTTTTCAGACGATCTGACTTTGAAATTGTGTTGATAACAATCTGTTTTCTCGTACTACTATTATAATGCAGACCAGAAAAGTCAATTTATTACAATGATTATACTGATTAATTAATATTCGATCGTAATGAACATTTTATGTTTACTTCTGAACTTTGCAGACGTTGACTAGTTGCAGCTCTCGCTTCGTTCGATCTACAATTTGTAGTCTTGGTCTGCAAAGACTTATTTTCAAATCTAGTATACAAATGATGAAATGATTCAATATGAATTCCTTTACAAATATTTTAGGTACTTGTTTTTATGTTTGACTTACTTGCGTGCTGTTGTTACTTGAAGTTGAACCTTGCGAAGATGTTGAGCCACGAGCTAATGTTGGTCTGGGTATGTGCCAACTCATATTGAGATCTGCCATTTGCTTATTAGAGATCTAAAACAACAAACAATCATTGCTATAATCACTTACTCGTACGTATTATAAACTTAATACTTTTTTAATTACATCTTAAAAACGTTTTCTCTTAACAGTATTTTTAATTCTTCATGCAATAATAATAGGCTGTCAAGTCCAAAGAATTTTCTTTTGCAAAGGGCCTTGCAAATACGTTAAACAAAATTCAAGGCAGTAGCGTTTATTTTAAATCATGAATAATAAAATGTCGTTAAGATAATATTCCAGTATCCTGTAATTATTTACACTAATTAGTAAATAAATAAAAACACATCCGTTAAATTATTATTATTTTTTATGTAAAAATAAATTAACACGTGGGTTCGGTAGAAAAAATCAATTGGTTCACTTTTTCTTGTTTTGGTATTTCTGTGACCTTGGAACTAATTTAGTGCAAAAAGTAATAAATTTATTCTGACAACTAAGATGTTACATTTATTAGTTGACAAGGTATTCCTCTTTTTTGTTCAGCAAAAACTTTACTAAAGATTATTCAATAAATTTGACACAGTTTTTATTTCTTACAAACAACTTTCGATTATTTTTATTAGGATAACTTGATTAACGAAATAGTGAAATTCTTGTGCATATTTCAATTGAAATTAAAAGTAAAAAATACTTTCCGTTATTTGCTGTTTAAAAACAGATATTGTATTCAACTAATAATCGCATATCGAGATTTTTATGAACAAGTACGTTTCAAGGCCTCTAGAACTCGATTTTAATATTTTTACAATTGTTTGTGGGTTGCGTCTGGGAGGATATTTTAAGAAATTGAATATAATTTTTTGTTATACCGGAAAGATTGTTAGATTATGACTACAATTGTTCAACCAGAAGTGATACTTTACTTGTAGACAACTAGGAAACATATCTGTAATTTAATATTTTGGCAAATTACGTAACCATCGGAAATACAGATTATTTAGTTTTTTGTAATAGAATTTCAATATTTTGTAATAAACTTTTAAATATAGGTAATAGCTTAGATATTTATGAATTTTATTGTTGGTAAAACAGAAGTGTTACGATGTTTTAAAAAATTGTAAAGTTGGACACTTATAACTGTCATAATGCATTTATAATTTTATGAAAATATTTGAAAATCTTTACTTTAAGACTTACGAAATTTTAATATCCTTTTAAATTAACTTTGTTTATTTGGTTTCCATATTTATAATAATTCCAAATTTTATTAAAGAGCATTTTTAAATATTTGAGGTTATCAATTTGACATTTACAGTGGGGTGCAGAACTTAGTTCCTATTTTACAAAAAAAATACCAAAAAAAGATTAAACTGATTTGATGTTGTTAGAAATAAAAAATATGGAAGTTTATGTGTCTTATATTCCTTTGTATCATCCTTATTTGACTGCATATGACCTTACTAGTTTTGCGGTCATTGAACATTAAAGTTAAAAATTAAATGAATAATAATTCATAACAATTCATCAGCATTATAATAGTAGGAGGATATGTGCCGACCACATAAGATTTTTAAGGATTTCTGAAGCGTTATTCATATGATTCACTCTTCATGGCCGCCTTGTAATATAAATCACGTTGTAAGTTTTAACTGCCCTGGGATGCAAAAAGAGTAAAATTCCTTATATTGTCCCATTGTACAGCCTCGTGTAAACCCGCCTTTAGTGAGTGAAGCCGGATATCTGCTGGTATTCATATGCAGAAATTGAGCCAGCTATGACACACCTTAACGTTTTTGCAGTATACTTTAACCCACTTATCAATATATTGATATCTTAGTAATTTTACCGCTGTTATTTTATGGACTATAATTGGTCGTAATTTTGTGCCGTGTAATATATTAATGCATGGAATAAATGGCATAATTGTACATAATTGTTGATTTATTATAAATATGAGCGTAAAATATCGTAGAATAAAATATTGCAGACATAAAAATATACTTATTAATAATAATAGAATTTTACAGTAATATTCCAATTAAATTTCCAATTGTTGTAATGGGACAAATATGATTTATAACTTATTTGTTAAATGAAAAACAATTAAGCAAAACATTTGTCTATAAATCAGGAAACTAGTAATTATTATTTATACACCAAGGATGTTATGAACATGTTTAATAAAATTTGTGAATATATATACACAGGGTGGTGACTCGAATTAATGTAAAATAATATTTTCGTAATTTCTTGCTTCCCTAATTATTTTAGGTAAACAGTTTTAAATAACAGTTGTAGAGCGCAAACTTCACAGATAAATCGTTAAACCTTTATTATTTTTGTCTCAATTCTATGAATACTGTTATTTTAGGGGTGATTAACGTAATTCTCATACATGATTTCTGAGCTTACAAGACACGTAAAATTAATTTTGATTATTGATTCAGATGTAGAATTTTATGCTTTACAATTGTTATTGGAAGGTTTTTTACTTAAAATAATTATGGAAGCAGGAAATCAGGAAAATATGATTTTATATGTAAAATCTTTATGTTTGGGTATTCGTGTCACCACCCTATTTAATTATAAACATGTGATTGTTTCTTTTGTGGACGTTATCGTAATATCAATATCAATTTGTGTCAACATTACTATTGCAACCTGTGCGGGTATTATAGCAGGTATACCCCATAATGAACATTATATTCATATCATTGCCAAAGCAATAATATGATAGTAAGATATAAACAAAATACTTAATACTATAAAAATATGAAAGTATAAAACAACAATACTTTTATTTTCCTATACGATGTAAATATTTAAATGTGTTGTTTGACCGGCAACTGTTCGCCGGCATGTTGTGACGTAGACAAATACCCCGTTCATTTGTTGAGGAAGGTTAGTTACATTTGTGATTCCAATGACGTCAATACATAAAATACTTGAGATATGAGATATAATAATAGAATATTAAGATTGTTATGTCCTTTTTACAGTCTGATGGTTTTAGTAAAAATAAATTAGTTTTCTAACGTTTACATTGACGTAGGTTTGTTATAATTTTATCAAGAACAATGCAAAATATAAATGTGTTTATAATTTTTCAAGGTGTAAATTTTTTGCTAAATATTAATTATGCCTACTGTTAATAATAAATAATCATAATTTATTGTTAACCTTAAAATAAAATATAGCTTCAAATGCATCTTTCCTTATATGGAAAATAACAACAAACTTGATCATTAGTAGTAATTATTTTACATATAATTAAATATTCGATGCTAACAATGATTTCAAGGTTTGACCATAAAATTATTTATTTAGCGCATTTTAAAATTTAAATCAAGCTGTCAATGTTGAACAAGTGAATAAATCAATATCCGGGAGCAGTGCATAGATGAGCTATTTGCAAGATTTGGAATAAATGCAATCTGTTGGTTTTTAGGTTAGGTCCTTTTTAATGCAGGCTACGATAGTTCGAGGGCAGGTCAAGAGGTGGTTCAAGGTGGACATAAATTCTTGGGATTTTACTTCGTTTATTTTGCGGTCAATGGGAATATGATAAAGGATTAATACATTATTCATTTTCATGAATATTTATTTCTACCCCAATTAACATATACTTTCTTTGTTCTAATCTGTAAATATTGGTGATTATGTTCTTTGAATTAAATTTGTGCAGTACGTTTTCTTGCAACTGCGATTCAAATTGTTTTATACCAAATGACAAGTTTTACCACCCACTATCTTCGTGGAGATTACGTTAAAAATTGACATATCGGATTTTTAAGGCATAAACATCATGTTTCAAGGTACATGCTATCCGATATTTATATTTTTAAGATGGTGTCTGTAGGTGTGGGTGTACGAACGATCATATACCACTGTCGTACGCTCCATGGAAGCTTTGGAAGCACCACTTCTCACATATGTTCTAAATATAAATATATATTGTACGGTTATTTTCATATTTTAACGTACTTTGAATTACTTAAACTTTATATTTTATTACAAATCATATACAGGATGTTCCATTTAAGCGTGCCACCATTGCTATCTCGAGAACTATAAGAGCTATGAGGTTGGTTAAATTAGCAAAGAACTACCATTTTACAAGACTAATACATTGAGCAAAAAAAATTTTTTGTTTGACCTGTGGTTCTGAAAATATGGGACACAACTTTCTTATTTTAAATGGGAACATATGTTTATTTTTAGGTTATTCGATAGAGTAATTTTTTCAGAATTCAGCAATATGAACATATCATATACTAATATAACAAAATAATTGCGAAAAATGTATGTTAGATTTGTATGTATTTTATTTATATCTGGCTGAAAAAAGAGTGCTATGATTGGAAAACATAGACATATAGTTCTGTCTAACATTGTTTGATTATTTTTTGTTAAATTTTATGTTCTTAAACTGTCAGTTTTAAGACGAAAATGAATTGTTTTCTATCCAAAGCACAATAAAATACATATAAATCTAACATGCATTTTTCTGTTATTTTGTTATATTAGTATATGATATGTTCATATCGTTGAATTCAGAAAAAAATACTCTATCGAATAACCTAAAAATAAAAATATGTTCCCATTTAAAATAAGAAAGTTGTGTCCCGTATTTTGAGAACCATTGGCCGAAAAAAAAAATTTTTTTTGCTCATTGTATTAGTCTTGTAAAATGGTGGTTCTTTGCTAATTTAACCAACCTCGTAGCTCTTTTAGTTCTCGAGATAGCAATGGTGGCACGCTTAAATGGAACACGCTGTATATTAAAATACTAAAAAAAATTAGTCAAAGACGAATATTGTATAATCGAATATAAATTCGTATATGCCTACTCCCAATGGATTCGCTTTGCAAGGTAGTTTGTTGATGAAAATAATGAATCTTGTAAAATAGGCAGATTATACGCATTCGCGTATGCGCTTAAGAGAGTATAAACCCAAACGCACTTGTAGATGCTATACCTACTAGAAAATATTCCCTAGCGCTTCCAATTAATCTATTCATCAGCTACTCGTAACTCGTAGGGAGTTATTTGGATATTTTATATTTTTATGTTAAATTGGAAATCATTATTGTTTAATATTTAAAAGTACATTTGTAAATCACAAAATATTTTGTACCAGGTACATATACCACAAATATTGTTTGACCAAGTTTTCATGATGACTAGCGAAACAAAATGCAACTGTGAAATTGAAAATTCATTTAAAAGAAATTTTGGCTTAAAGATAATTTGATGAAAAATAAATTATTATAAAAAGTGAAAGACCAATACCGCAATTAAAATAGTAATATTACAATAAAAAATAAATGTTCCACATCTTTATGTACATATCAAAGTATATATTTTAGTATTAAAATAAATAAACTGTTTATTTTGTAATTTTCAATATTTTTTTATAATTTTTATGAATCAGCTTCCTTATCATGAAATGTCACTCTACGCCACTGATCTATGCGTCTACATTAATACATTTTACATTTAACTTCTAGTTTACAGAGAAAAATATATGAATAATTGTTTATTCCAAAAACCAGAGAATTTAGTCATATGTTTACAAAATTTGTCGCATGTAGAATTTAAATTGTCATTTTAAAGATAAAAATGTGATTTTTTGAAAAATAAAACAATATATATTTTTTAATTTTCACAAAAGAAATGTATGACAATTGCTCATAAGATGCAGTGTTCAACAGCAGTGAAATAATTATTGAAAGAAATTGAAATGTGAATTGCATTTGCATTTGTTTCGAAGTAAACAATTAATCGGTTTTGTTTTTGCAACGAGATCAATCACGATTGAAAATGCGGAAATGAATATTTTGTATTTAAACGGTTACTTGCTGATATTCTTCTGTTCCAAACAATTGTTGCTTTCTATTTTTTAGACACTAGTTACGAAATATATAAAAAAGATGCCATGACACAATTGTTTAAATTTTGATCCGAGACAGGAAAGACAGATAAACTATTATCAATAAATGTATGAATATGGAATGTGTAATTAAATATGCGTGAACATTACAATTTTACGCATCAGGTACTGCAATCTAAGGCCATTTGATATTTATCGTGATTAAATTAATAATAAGGAGGCATTAAACCAATAAAGTTATGATTTACATGAGATATTATCATAAAGACAATTTGAAACTTTACATACGAGCCAATATTGTTCAGTATTTGCATAATTCCGTGATGAACCTCATGGGAAAATAATAAATATAATTAGTTTTTTATGTGTGGCAAATGTTTTTGACATTTCGATTCGAATATGCTGTTTTAGAGCGGTTATAAAATATGCGGAACCGACAGTATTGTGCAATGTGTAGAAAAAGCTATCGCGTGTATTTCAAGAAATGCGGTATTTTTCACTTATTTCGGCTTTATTCACGATATGCTAATTGTCGTACGGCTTAAAGACTTGCTTAATTATTTATTGTTTTAACAAAAACGTTGCGCAAATTTTTAATTTCTCTCTTCCTTTTAACGCTAATGTCATTGTTACTCATCTTCATTTGTTAGGATTGTGTTATTATTTCCCAAATTTTACTTTAGAATTTAATTTTGTAAGACTCATTTATAACAAAAGAAAATCTGTAAAATATAGCTCATTTGTTTTTCTTGTCAATATAAAATATATATGCTAAGAAACAAAATTTAAAGACTTATATATTCATCTAGATGGAATATGACTTCAAAGTATCTAGTTTTGTGACACAAATTAATTGCACTTTAGTGGTAGATTTTATTGATATACACAATAGAAAATAAATTAAAATACCTGTTAAACATGGGTCCGCAAATAACAAGATAACATATATTTTTATTGACAACAGTATTGGTAATCATACCTTTATTAACATTTCTAGATTAAGGTCTTTTCATTATATTATAATCATTTTTAATATGATATCTGTCTGTCTCTAGTAGACAGCAAATTATGGTTCTGGTTTTAAAAATATTTTATTATTGTAGTTGCATTTCGTATGAGATCTTGTTGAGTATTTTGATTTGTTCTTACCAGATCTTCATACCGGTGTTCATTTTATTTTATGTCCACTATTGCTATCTCAAGAACTCTAAGAGCTACGAGTTCGGTTAAATTAGCAACAATTTCTATTTTACAACATTATTAAAATGAGCCAAACATTTTTTTAAACCCGTGGTTTTCAAGGTATTTGGCCTAATTTTCTTATTTTAATTGGAACACCATATATTTGCAATGTACATAAAATTATTAATTCAATGACATATTTGAAGTTAATTTTTAGTTAAATAATAAAATTCTTATGTTGGCATTACTTTTGTACAGTTTTAGCTGGAAATAGTAGTTGCTCTGAATAAATAAAAAGCAAAACTCAAATATGTAATTTTATGTTGATTGCAAATGTGTAAAATATATAGGGTGTTCCATTTAAAATAAGAAAGTTGAGTCCCATATCTTGAGAACAGCTGGTTTAAAAAAAAATGTTTGCCTCATTTTAGTGGTCTTGTAAAATAGAAATTGTTTGCTATTTTAAGTGAACTCGTAGCTCTCATAATTCTCGAGATAGCAATAGTGGTCAAAATAAAATAAACATCCTGCATATCTATTATATAATTGTGTGGCCGCCAATTTTGCTGGTCCATTTAAAGTTTCTTTTGGTGTGCCATGACAAGCGAAATAACTTTGTGTATGTCGCATTCTTAAAGAAAATTACTATTTTGACACATTTTGTCTGATTTGTCACAATCAACACAAAATTCAGTTATTAGAAAAGCATATTTTTGTTGGTTTCTAATTTTTTCTTTAGATATTTATAGATTTTATTTTTTTTTGATAATTAAAACATATTTTATTTGTATGATTTAAATAATACGCATAATTGAATAGTATTATGTATATTTTTGAAGTGTTAAGTTTTGCATTGGTATGTTTTTAGTATTAATTTAAATTATACATGTGTGTTTTCCTATTTTAGTATTCAGTTTATTTTTATACAAAACGGATTTTAACCATAAAAAACTTTTGTCAATATATTCGTAATATAGATATAAAAAAGCGGAATTTCCATATTTGCGAGGAATAGAAAAATAGAATTCCAAGTAATAAGCGGACAATTGGATTTGGAATGTCTGTTAGAAACTCTATTCTTCTGACGTTAATTTATTGTAATTGTTAGGATGTGTAAGTACACACTGGTCACGCGAATAATGTTCCTGACATGACATACTCACGATGGTACGTGCAGAAAGCAATTATACCCGCACTGTCCGCAGAGATGCGAGTGTGTACGTGCATGAAAGGAAGTCAAGGAGGTTCAATGTGTGGAGATCTCCAATGCGATTTAATTTTCAGTTATTTTTAGATTTGTGACCTTACACATATTTCAGGAATGTATTGTTTTCAACCGGACTCGTTTCGGGCGAACCATATGGTCAAATTAAATATTAATTACTTGCTGTTTTTTAAACTTTAAATTTGTTTGAATCATCATTACCTATTTTTCCATTTTGCGTCACAATACCAAATAAAAAACACTGTGTTAATAAGTTCTTTCGGTGCTTTAATAGTTGTGCGCTGTATTGGATTTTGTTAGCTATGTGTCAAATAAATCCAGCAGAAAATAAGATACAGTGGCTCACAGAATTATTCGTACACCTAAGTTTTCTATTTAAAAAGTGATAAATAGAGTACTTTTAAAAATAATATTGATATATTACTGACGGGATCATATTCTCTCATATTCCAGTAATAATATGCAATAGCCAATTATGAAAAAAATATTATTTTTCTTATGTAAATTAAATAAAAACAAAATGCATACAAAAAACAGGTACACAAAATTATTCGTACACTTATGAAATCTTACATATAACGAGTCAATATTAATAGTTATAAATATAAAACATCTGTGATTACATAATTATCATTTGTTTGAGTATTTTGTAAAAGGTTTTTTCAAAAATGGGTCGCAAAAACAAGAAATTACGGTAGTTGAAAGACGAATCTATGTGAAATGACTTTGCCAGTGTAAATCTTTAAGGGAGGTTGTCAAAATTGTATAAATATTGCTCTCAATTCTTCACAACATTAGAAGTAAATATAAAAATGAGAAGTAGTTGAAAAATATTTGCCGTGGGGACCGTAAGAAAATTTTTAATCAGCAGAATGAACGATTTATTGAGCATTAAATGAAATTAAATTCTAAAAACTCCTGAATAAATTAACAAAAAATAGATCTGAAAATTTTGGAGGATATATTGAAACATAGACTATTCGAAGAACTCTAAGAAATTTTGATTTTAATGGCCATATAGTCATAAGGAGCTCCTACATATCCCCAAACTAATATGATCCTGCCGCCGTGTTTCACTGTACTACATAAATTGCAGTTATTAAGCTCAGAATTTCGATTTCTCCAATCAAAAGATTTGCCATTCCACTCAAATCCGCATAATGATCAATTTCCAAAAAACAGAATACGTGTTAATGTACTATTTCCAAATGCGAGTCTCTTTATTTTATTTTGTTTGGAATTATAGGGCCCACTTTTTACTATAAGACCATTAGAATCAAAATTTCTTAAAGTTTTTTGAATAGTCTATGTTCCAATAGACCCTTAAAAAATTTAGTTATTCTTAATATTAATTTATTTAGGGGATTTTTAGGATTTTATTTCATTTAACGCTCAATATATAGTTTATTCTGCTGACTTAAAAATAATTTAAGGCCTCCACGGCGAATATTTTTCTACTGGTTCTTATTTTTATATTTACTTATATGGTTCTCAACATTTAGTGCGATCTTCGTTTAATTTTGTCAACCTCCCTTAAAGATTTACACTGACAAAGTAATTTCAAGCAGATTAGCCTTTCAACTACCATAATTTCTTATTTTTGTGAACTATTTTTTTTAAAAATCTTATACAAAATACTCAGACAAATGATAATTATGCAATCACAGATGTTTCATGTTTATAAATATAAATATTGACTAGTTATATGTAAGATTTCGTAAGTGTACGAATAATTTTGTGTACCTAGTTCTTGTACACATTTTGTTTTTATTTAATTAACATAAGAAAAATAATATTTTTTTCATAATTGGCTATTGCATTTTGTTTCTGGAAAATAAGAGAATCTGATCCCGTCAATAATACATCAATATTTTTTTGAAAGTACTCCCATTTTTCACTTTTTAAATATAAAACTTAGGTGTACGAATAATTTTGTGAGCCACTGTATATCTTTACTAGGATGGTAATAGAATGCCACACTCTTTATACCTGAAACAAAATTTAGTTCTCGAGCAGTAGAAAAACCGCTGTAAACGTTCCGACAGTACATTTGGACCGTAATATAGATGTAGATAGGATTTTTCTGAGTGATTTGTTGATGTATTTATATCAATTAACAATAAAAGTTCTTTATTAAAATTTGTATTTATTTCAATATACTCGTATTAAATATTTTATGTTGTCAATATATAAGTACTATTATGAAGTAATGTGATTTAATTTAATGTTTATGAACTGTAGTTTATTGAGTAAAGTAATAATATTAAAAGTTCGTTGCTTCATGTATCGTTGAAGTCTCCATGTTTATTTCTCGAATAACCTTAATCTGTTATCCTGAAAGACAGGTTTGTGGGTGTTGGTAAATTCAGAGTTTTCATGTAATTCCTCTAAAGTAAAGCTTTATCAGTCATTCTGGCGCATCTAATGCAATAAACAAGTTAAATGAGATGGCAACGTATATATCTTTTTTTTTTCAATGGTTGTATAGTATATAATGCAACCGTCGTAAACTCTTGTCTCGCCTACTAGTGGCCTTGCACAGTACAGGGTTATAGTACTATATGTATCCAAATCAACGAAGTTCAAAACTGCCCTGATCCAAGAAGTTAGGAGCGTAAACCATAAATGAGAAAGTATGCTATCAGTGGCGTGGGATTATTTCAATAACAAATGAAATTTTTATAAATATTTATATTTTAAAATACTTTATTTAGTGGAATTGATACGCTATTAATCGCTTTATCTTCCATAAATTTAAACAAATTAAAAACTAATCCTATATTTTTCGAGTTCGAATTTTATTATATCAAATTAACATCTATTTCTCACATAAAAAATGCTCTGTGGTACAATTACCATTCCAAGTAGAGTGTTTAGAACGTAACGCCCTTTACGAAGTAAATCATTACCGACATTTGATATAAAATCAGATCCGGCACATTTAGTAATAAATAGTATATTTCATAACATTTATTCTTTATGCTTTATGCAATATTTATTGTTTAAAGTTATTGAATTTTGAGTAATGAAAGTTAGCAGTGGTATTTGGTTAATCAGATTTTTCGCTGGGTGATGACATCAATTCATTTGTATCGTGGACATTATAATAAGAAATATTTATTCATTAAAAACATAAACAATGTCCAATTATTCATCAAAATATAAGTATTTGAATAGTGTAATTGCAAAACGACAATGAGTAATATTTAACATTTAATGATTGAGAACTAGCAAAACACCTTTCTGTTTGCTTTTCAGAGCAAATCAGTTCAAAACAATGTTCAATTACTGTACCTTGGATATGTACTCACAGTTGCGACACGTATAGTGCAGGCTTTATGCCTGATTATCACTTATGCACCGCAAAAACGATCTCCAGATCGCATGTTGAAAGCATTTGCACCAAAAAGTTCCGTGTTGCAAATGCGGACGAGCAAAAACTCGTCCAAACACCGATATACCAGTCAGCCGTCAGTGGAGTAATAATTTATAGTTTCTCTTGCAAACTATATTCAACTGAACAATTTATTTTTTCGCAATTAAAAAGAATTTATAATAATTTATTCTAATGAAAGTGTATAGAGAAATATATCGTTTGTTATTAAGTGTATACTTTGTATTTTTTCTTTTATAATTACAAAAATTATATGTTGTTACAAGTGTTAAATAGTAAAATTATATCTTACATATATCTTTTCTCCAATATAAAAATTTCATTTACATAAAATACAGTTTTCATATTTAATATGTAATATTGTAATGGGATTCATTATCTACTATCTACATAATATCTAGTATTTAGTGTTCTAATGGGAATAATGACCGGATCTTGAATTGATACTTCGAGTTTGAATACCTCTTAAATTATGTATTAAAATTTAGGAATAGTTGTTGCGTAGTAACAGACAAACGATTTAAATTTAAAGCTCGAATTATATTTGCTTGATTATTTCACGAATGACAAATAATGTACATTTTATTTATCTAAAATCACCATAGTTACAGCGTTATAATTACACCGTGTTGGATAAAAATTTACGTATCAACAAAATGTAATCATGATGATGCTACTATGGGTTTATCAAATTTTATTGCTAAAAAGTGCCTGTTTCTATTAAATGAAGCATTCCAATTGGATGAAAATGAAGTGTGTAATAATCACATAAAAATATAATTTTGTAATGCATTCTCCAAGCCAGATAGAATGCCTCGCAGGTGATGTCTGGTGAATGCACTGTACGGTATAAACGTATATTATCAATATCTGCAATAAGAAGATTGGCACACCTAACAATGGGTAATATGCCATGAGTGTAATATTAATTTATTTGTATTAGAAGATCGTTGATAGATATTTAGGTGTGTTATTTCTCTAGAATAGCGAATTAATGTCATCAGTAAGAAAAATTACAATTTGTATACAACAATATAAAGTATTATTTTTTATATTATGCTAGTATCTATGCTGTTGTCAATGAAAATTTGTAATCGTAGAAGCGTTTTTAAATAAAAAAAAATATGAAGATTAAATTTTTATTATTATATAATACATGCAAATTTTATTGCCAAAATTAACTTTTTCTTTCAAATATAATGTGAAAAATAAATTAATGTTTATAATATACTTTTCGCTAGTTATTAAGTATTTGTTTTTGAAACTGGTTGTGTATGTATGATTGTTATAATTTTTTAATTACTTATTGCTTGTTTAAAATTATTGGTAACATTGAAAGAATAATAAAATACCTGAAATAGTTAAATTATTGCAGTAATAACCATTGATTATTGCTAAAATTAATAACTTTATTTTAATATAAATTTTTAATGGTACTAGAAATCATGGCTGAAAATATGTATAGTTAAAAATGCAAATTTTTTATTAATATTTTATTGCTCGAACTCGTGCGAATAAAGAAAAAATGAAATTATAAAAAATGCTAACAATGTCCTAATTCGCTTTTAACAAGATCAAACTTAATTACTTGACGTCAATCTATGAATCCCATAATTACCATATAATGAGTCCAACCTGTGTGAACTTGTTTATTTGCAACAAAAAATTTAGATCGCTGTTTAGCAATCTGCAATTATATAAACATAAACGAAATTGTAATTTCACTGTTCCTCCTTGATTTCTCTCAAGTGAATCGGATTAGAATTCAGTGTCGGTGTCTGGTGCTTATGCTAATTTTATTTACAATTGCTGGCCGTACATGGAGGACACATGTTATGTAGCGATTATATCATAGGAACAAAATATTGTATTAGGTCAAGAACGTGGTATTCAGACTAGAAGTAAATATGTTTACTAAAATCCATTAATATTCTTGTCATATGAATAGGATAATTAAAATTAAAACTGCTTACCTATATTTATACTTATTATCTCAAGCATTTCCATTTAAGATATTTAAATTTATTTTTAAATTTATTAATGTAATAGATGGATAATAAAATTATTAAAATTAATCTGATAATTTAATTTCAATATAAACCTATTATAAAAAATAAAGCAATTTCATCATTTTGACAGAGGATAAAAAGGAAGTTAACTTTTTGCAACTGATTAAATGTTATTTACCTTTCTCCTAGCAACCAGATCAAAACACTAACTACGTTAATGTCGTATGCATTATGTCGTTAAATTATTTCCCCTTACATTCTAGCATTGTACTTTCTTCGAAAAATTTCAATTTGACAATTCGACCTTGTAACCTGACAACAAGTTTATTCGAAAACTGTTTAAAAAATAAATTTATACCAACTACGGTGATTTTGTGATCAACATAAATAAAAAGCTTTTAAATAATTACAATTGATAGTTGTCACATTTTTTAAATATTATTGCAAATTTTCGAAAAAAAAAATTTGAAATATACCTCAATAATAATATTCAAAATATCATGTATCTTGTAACTTAAATTTTTAGTTTTTCTTTTAATTTATAATTTTGTTGGTACTGTTTGGAATTGAAATATTTATAATAATATTATTCCAATATTAATTGTAAAATATTTCAAAATATTTCAAAACAAATATATATTTCATTGTTAGAATGTCTTTTACAATTAAAGAATATTAAGTAATAATAATAATTTCGAATCACCTTTATTCGAATTTATTATTATTTTAAATACATTGGTAATAAATAATACATTCTAATTTAGCAGTAGATTATAAAAAACATGAACATTTTATTGCAAATCGATATAACAGTTATTCCTTATAATTGACAATAAATTGTTGATTTATTTTAACTGTACTTGTTATAAGAAATATATGTATGCTTGCAAGTAAACATGAAGAAATTAAAAATAATGCTTAAAAAGAGATTAATGCAATTTTTACATTTTATGACACAACTTCAAACTGCAACTGGAAATAAAGATCGAAAACAAAACAAAACTCACATTATCTTGTGCCATAGCCATCTGAGCACTCATAACACCACTAAACCAACCAAAACGACCAAACAAAAATCTCAAGCTTCAACATCAAGAGCTGCCCGCCGACTAATCCCATTCCGCCGCGTGCGTTCTCTTAAATAACATCGGAGCCGTGTGGCGAGCGGCTTCGGCCGCTCAGCTGACTGTCACATCCACGGAGCAGACGAGGAGATTCCGTACCGCATAGTTGAAATGAGGGAAAGTGGCTAGCAACGCGGTTACCTTGATTTTATTCGTACCGGATAGAGCTACCGTGGAATTCGACGGAGGATGGATTTTCAGATGGATTGAAATTGAAAACAAAGAAATTGAAATTATATGTTTAGTGAAATGTGAGGAAATATGAGTATTTGATATTTATAACATCTCGAAATGATAGCAAAAAAAAAATATGAAATAGAGGTCATGTAGATTTAAATAAAAATCATCCAACAAACGTCATTTGAGGATAATTCCGAAGCTGCACTAAATAATAACGGCATTATTAGCCATATTGAAGTATATGAGGAGAAATTTGGTAGAGAATCAGAATAATAATTTTACTACTGATGTTAACAAATAAAGTCAGTAGCGGATTTATACTTATGCCGTCTAGAGGCTACCAGAATTTGGCGACCACTTCTCTTGCTCCTTTACGCTTTATCTTCATAGGTTTTTTAATATCACAAAATAATTAGTGTTATACCCTAATTTTCATCAACAGTGGTTTTGTATAAATTAAAGACCATATCCACATTATTGTGGTTATTGTTGCAACTTATTCCTACATGTTATTTAAAAAAAAATGCCGCCCTTAGATTTTATCGCCCTGGGCTATAGCCCCTATAGCTGCCACTGCCGAAAGTTATAATTCGTATTTTATCAATTTTTGTCCATCTACACGTTTTGAGATGAAGAATATGATTGGAGCTTGTTTATAAAATTAATAATTCTTTAGTTGCTAATTCTATAAGGGAGAAAAATAAGTTACAAAAAATAAGAAAATTTTTATTGTTTGTATTTATATGTAACAATGAATTTTTATTTTGAAATATGTTCAGTCAAGCGACCAAAATCCATAATATTTCAGGTAAAAATAATAATTTAAATATATTTTTCTACAATTGTTAAATAATGTTGACATTTTTACTTCAAAAACAATGGAAAAAGTAGGCGATTTTTTCACAGTTGTTAGATTCCCTTGACACCGTGCGCGAAGTATCTAGGAAAACGTTTTTCTCGATTTTGGAAAACGTTTTTTCACGATGATGAAAATTATTTCTTCACTCAATTTATACAGATAAATAAAAATATAATAATTAATGATGCAAATTAGTTGAGAAAAAATATTGTTGGTATTTTGTCTGAGAATTTTTTTTTATTGCGTCCGATTGACTTTTTTGACTCTGCAAGCATCGTGACATCTTTTAGGTTCAGCTGTGATTGGACATTACAAATGTTAAATAAAAATTTGAATTTTTAATTGCTTACTGACAGTAAAAAAACAATAAATCGAACTCATATTTTTAACTAAAAAGTATAAAAAGTAATAGACCCTTCTGTTCAAAATACTCTTAGAATTAATAATAAGATTGGGAAAATATTTATATACCACTAAAATACAAACAAAATAACCAAGAACAAGTTATTTGTATTACTTGAGACCTTGTTCCTTTTAAAGAATGTCATGCCAATGTTTTATTACAATCTTTAAATTTTAAGGAAAATCATTGATAAAACTTCTTGGTAATACTTGGTTTTTAAAGCCTTGTGTCTTCCAAAAATGTGTTCCCAATGATAATGAATCACGATGTAAAGATTTTAATATAGGAGTTATATTTCATCAAGAAAGATTTTCTATAGAATGCATGAATGAATGAATAATCAAGTATGTATGAAATGTTTATCTTAAATATAATAAAGCAATTTTTCTCATGTTCCAGATAAACGTGTGCATAATATATTGATTTATATCTAAACTTTATTTAGTAAATAGTTATGTTAATGAATAATTACTGCAGTAAATGCCACGCAGTCATGCACTTTTGTATTTAATTATTTAAACTTTAAATAAGTAATTTCTGTTTACTACCTTTTTAATTTGCTTTCTCCAACTCAACAATTATCCAATTCTTACAACAATTCCAGATAAGTTTTACATATTTCTAGAAACTACTGTGATTCACTTAATGTCATTGCCAATTTCTCTCATGTCTTAACTGTTACATAAATGACGAAATATGAGGAAAGCACATTCTTTCTTTTATGGAATTAAGTTGTAGGAGTGGTTGAGTTATTTTCACGAAAACTCTTGGGATTTGACCCAAAATTAAGCGTATAGTAAAATATATATTTCGATTTCAAATATCAATTATTAACCACAATATTATTGCCAGATACGAATAAAGTAGAGCTCACTTAGAAGTTGTAAGGTTTTTCAGAGATTAGATTTAACAACCACTGCTATTAAAATACATATAAATTGGACATTAAAATAATGGTGCAATATTGCTATCTCGAGAACTATTTATAGGTAAGAGATACAGTTGGTTAAATCAGAAACGATTTCTGTATAAAGAGACTATTTTAATGAACTAAATAAAAAAAACTGACAAGTTCTTCTCAAAATATGGGACCCAATTTTTTTATTTTACATGACAATATATCATTTTGTAATATGTGCACGCTAAACAAGCTGAAAAGTGCCTGTTCAGAGAAAACAAAAACGCGTTTTTCTCTCTATAAATAGACGCAAGTGTCTTTTTCTTTGTACTCATTACAAAAAACTATTGTATTGCCTCCGGAGGATCGTGTTTTCCTGCCTTGGTGCATAATGTACTACAGTACTTATTACGTGAATCGATAGATATTTTTTTTCTACCTTACTTTCAACGATATGACATATTAATACCTTCAAATATATTTTTTAATGGGATATGTGACCATTAATTTCAGTATGTAAGTCATAAAATATAAAATCTAACCACTATAGCTTCTCATTATAATAATATAAACTAAACATTAGTTTGCTATTACATAGTTATTAGTAGTTTAATGTTTCAGAGAAGGGGTATGTGACGTCAATATAGTATGATCGTGGAAAAAGACTGTCTGTCTTTTGCGCTTCCAGTCTATCTCTCTTCTTTCACGATTGTATCATGGTGACGTGTGACGACCCCTTTCCCAAATTTTTAACTCCGTGAATATTTTTTAACGTCAAACATGGGAATTTATCAAATATCCTTAGTTAGAACGCCATATTTGACTGACAGCAATGTATATTTGCTTGTCTTATTAAAAATGAAACATAAGGAATGAAATTTTAATATTGTTAGAAATTACTAAATAAGTAACTAACCAACAAGTCAGAATAATCACAAAGAATTAATCAATAAGTACAATAAATTTTCAAAAATCCATTCATTAACTACTATAACTAAGCAATGACTCAATCAGCTATAACACTTTTAAATTACATACGATGATATTTGGGAAATTATAATATTTTGAAAAATGTTTTTAAATTTATAATAGACCTAAATTTTGCAGATTTTCGCCAGTACTAACTTCTGAATTTAAATGTCACCAATAAAAAGAATCTAGACGTGTAAGTTCGAGAGATCTAGCAGACCATTTTACTATTCTACCATTTCCTCTAAAGTTATTAATGATTCTTAAAATTTTTGTTGCACTTGATGTAGGTCTGTCAGAAAATTTGATAATCTAAAAAGCAAATGTCGTTCCCAATTTTTCATTTTAAATGAGACAAGCAAGTATACATTGCTGTCAATCAAATATCATGTCGCAACCATGGATATGATAAATCTCATGTTTCACGTAAAAAAATACTCACGATATGTATTTTCTCTTTATTTTTTTGTATAGTATCATATATGTAAAAATCAAAATTTGGTGACATTTTCCATTGAAAAATTAATTACTTTACATTTCAAACTTCTTTCGAAATAAGAAGTAATAGAGTTGTCAGAGTTGGTATTGTTTTAACAATTTTACTTAATATACTGTCGACCTTCATGATTATTTCTTTGTTATCAAATTAAAATGAATATTTTTTTTATATAATGAGAATGTAGATATGTAGGTACCATTAGTGACAATTTTATAATTTGTTTTTTGTATTTTTTTTGTAAAGCTTTGATAGTTACTGTTACCATTTACATATCGATTTCCCAGACGATAGAAACGTTCCAAATAATTTATTTGTTAATATAACTTACTGCCTTGACACTAAAAATTGTTCGATTATATAAAAATAAAATTTGCAGCATTAATTATTGACGTTTACAGAAAACTTGTTTAAATTTAATATATAAAATTTTATAATTACGTACATTGGAAAATATTAATATTTACAAGTGTTTTCCTCGAAAACTTGTTCAACTTTAGCCTTTCTGAATCATCGGGAGTATTGGAATTTTATCCACTCTTCCAACTGCATTTAAAAATATCTTTAATTGTGTTTTTCCTGAAATTATTAACCAACGGAAAATATGCATCATCAAATCCGTTTTGTACTGATTATTGAAAAATATTAATGTTTTATTTTACTACATATATACTATAACTGCATCAATGTATACATTTTTATTGGGAGAAGGTAATAATATTTTTTTTAAAAAAACATCAAATCAGTTTGTGCTTTTCAGTTTGAGATTTTCTGCAAACCAATATATTTTGTGTCCAGATTATTATGTATTTTAAAAGATCGTTCCTTCGTGTTTGAATGAAATCAAGCATAGCGAACAAGAAGAAAGTAAATTCTTTCTTCTGGTATGAAGAGGAGTGGTATAACCACAAACTTCAAATCAAAACATTGTTCCCACCTCAATATTGAACGCTGTGGCAATCGTTGCAAAAGTTGCGTATTTCATAACAAACCCTACGTGTTGTATCCTGTTTTAGTTCCTGTTTCGCTGATGCTATGAGATAAATATTTGATATTGAAACCAGATCACACAGGAACACAATGAGAATGTTTAAACGGGATTACCATTAACATTTACTTAACTGTTGTTTTATCACTCTCAAATGAATAATAATGACAATGCCATTAAGAAAATGAGAGTGAAATTGGCAGCCGATTCGCAGCAGCCGATTCGAAATTTAGCTGCTTGTGAACAAACTACGCAGCGCGGACAGCGACGGTAGACCAAGGCCAACTGTATCTTATAAAAACTAAAACATATTTTATATACATGTTATTTAGCGTTTGTAGCCATATCCCAAGTCAGATACTAATTGAAACTTAATTATTAATTAAAAATGCACACTATTAGTGTGCGTACTCATAAATATTATACATTATTGATATAAATGACAATAATGACCTTGAGATCTTACGCGCGAAATATGAATGAATGAATATATATCTCTACGTATCAACAATTATTTTATTACTGCCAAACCAACAAATGTCTGTTGTTCATATTTCGCACATATTATCTCTACAAGTATATAAACAAATCCTGGATATTAAAATTATCAGACGTCCTTCAGGATAATGAGGATATATATTTGAAAATTATATCTCTCTACGTATCAACAATTATTTATTTATTACAGCCAAACTAACAAATGTCTGTTGTTCATATTTTGCACATATTATCTATATACGTATATAAACAATTCCTGGGTATTAAAATCATCATCCATCCTTCAGGACAATAAGGATATATGTTAGATATTAATATCATCTCAACGTAAGAACTATTATTTATTTATTACAGACAAACCAACAAATGTCTGTTGTTTATATTTTGCACATATTATCTCTATAAGTATATAAACAAATCCTGGATATTAAAATTATCAGACATCCTCCAGGACAATAAGGAAACATGTTTGAAACTTATTTCATGTCTACGTAACAACAATTATTTATTTATTATTGCCAAACTAACTAATGTCTGTTGCTCATATTTTGCACAAATTATCTCTATAAATATATAAACAATTCCTGTATATTAAAATCATCAGACATCCTTCAGGACAATGAGGAAAAATATTTGAAATTTATATCTCTCTACGTATCAACAATTATTTATTTATTACAGCCAAACTAACAAATGTCTGTTTGTTTATATTTTGCACATATTATGTATATAAGCATATAAATATATACTGGATATTAAAATGATCAGCCATCCTTTAGGACAATTAGGAAATAGGTTTGAAAATTATATCTCACTACGTGTCAGCAATTATTTATTTATTACTGCCAAACTAACTAATGTCTGTTGTTCATATTTTGCACATATTATGTATATAAGTATATAAATATATCCTGGGTATTAAAATCATCAGACATCCTTCAGGACATTAAAGATACATGATTGAAATATATTTGTTCTCTACATAACAACAATTATTTATTTATTACTGCCAAACTAACAAATGTCTGTTGTTCATATTTCGCACATATTATCTCTATAAGTACATAAATATATTCTGGGTATTAAAATCATCAGACATCCTTCAGGACATTGAGGACATATGATTGAAATTTATTTGATCTCTACGTAACAACTGTTATTTATTTATTACTGACAAACTAACTAATGTCTGTTGTTCATATTTTGCACATATTATCTCTATAAGTACATAAATATATCCTGGGTATTAAAATCATCAGACATGCTTCAGGACATTAAGGACATATGATTGAAATTTATTTGATATCTACGTAACAACAATTATTTATTTATTACTGACAAACTAACAAATGTCTGTTGTTCATATTTTGCACATATTATCTCTATAAGTACATAAATATATCCTGGGTATTAAAATCATCAGACATCCTTCAGGACATTAAGGACATATGAATGAAATTTATTTGGTCTCTACGTAACAACTATTATTTATTTATTACTGACAAACTAACTAATGTCTGTTGTTCATATTTTGCACATATTATCTCTTTAAGTATATAAATATATACGTAGGTATTAAAATCATCAGACATCCTTCAGGACATTAAGGACATATGATTGAAATATATTTGATCTCTACGTAACAACAATTATTTATTTATTACTGACAAACTAACTAATGTCTGTTGTTCATATTTTGCACATATTATCTCTTTTAAGTATATAAATATATCCTAGGTATTAAAATCATCAGACATCCTTCAGGACATTAAGGATATATGATTGAAATATATTTGATCCCTACGTAACAACAATTATTTATTTATTACTGACAAACTAACTAATGTCTGTTGTTCATATTTTGCACATATTATCTCTATAAGTACATAAATATATCCTAGGTATTAAAATGATCAGACATCCTTCAGGACATTAGGACATAAATGATTGAAATTTATTTGACTCTACGTAAAAACTATTATTTATTTATTACTGACAAACTAACTAATGTCTGTTCTTCATATTTTGCACATATTATCTCTTTAAGTATATAAATATATCCTGGGTATTAAAATCATCAGACATCCTTCAGGACATTAAGGATATATCATTGAAATATATTTGACCTCTACATAACAACAATTATTTATTTATTACTGCCAAACTAACAAATGTCTGTTGTTCATATTTCGCACATATCATCTCTATAAGTACATAAATATATCCTGGGTATTAAAACCATCAGACATGCTTCAGGACATTAAGGACCTATGATTGAAATTTATTTGATCTCTACGTAACAACTATTATTTATTTATTACTGACAAACTAACTAATGTCTGTTGTTCATATTTTGCACATATTATCTCTATAAGTACATAAATATATCCTAGGTATTAAAATCATCAGACATGCTTCAGGACATTAAGGATATATGATTGAAATTTATTTGATATCTACGTAACAACAATTATTTATTTATTACTGCCAAACTAACTAATGTCTGTTGTTCATATTTTGCACATATTATCTCTATAAGTACATAAATATATCCTGGGTATTAAAACCATCAGACATGCTTCAGGACATTAAGGACCTATGATTGAAATTTATTTGATCTCTACGTAACAACTATTATTTATTTATTACTGACAAACTAACTAATGTCTGTTGTTCATATTTTGCACATATTATCTCTATAAGTACATAAATATATCCTAGGTATTAAAATCATCAGACATGCTTCAGGACATTAAGGATATATGATTGAAATTTATTTGATATCTACGTAACAACAATTATTTATTTATTACTGACAAACTAACAAATGTCTGTTGTTCATATTTTGCACATATTATCTCTATAAGTACATAAATATATCCTGGGTATTAAAATCATCAGACATCCTTCAGGACATTAAGGACATATGAATGAAATTTATTTGGTCTCTACGTAACAACTATTATTTATTTATTACTGACAAACTAACTAATGTCTGTTGTTCATATTTTGCACATATTATCTCTATAAGTACATAAATATATCCTAGGTATTAAAATCATCAGACATCCTTCAGGACATTGAGGACATATGATTGAAATTTATTTGATCTCTACGTAACAACTGTTATTTATTTATTACTGACAAACTAACTAATGTCTGTTGTTCATATTTTGCACATATTATCTCTATAAGTACATAAATATATCCTGGGTATTAAAACCATCAGACATGCTTCAGGACATTAAGGACCTATGATTGAAATTTATTTGATCTCTACGTAACAACTATTATTTATTTATTACTGACAAACTAACTAATGTCTGTTGTTCATATTTTGCACATATTATCTCTATAAGTACATAAATATATCCTAGGTATTAAAATCATCAGACATGCTTCAGGACATTAAGGATATATGATTGAAATTTATTTGATATCTACGTAACAACAATTATTTATTTATTACTGCCAAACTAACTAATGTCTGTTGTTCATATTTTGCACATATTATCTCTATAAGTACATAAATATATCCTGGGTATTAAAATCATCAAACATCCTTCAGGACATTAAGGATATATCATTGAAATTTATTTGATCTCTACGTAAAAACTATTATTTATTTATTACTGACAAACTAACTAATGTCTGTTGTTCATATTTTGCACATATTATCTCTATAAGTACATAAATATATCCTAGGTATTAAAATCATCAGACATGCTTCAGGACATTAAGGATATATGATTGAAATTTATTTGATATCTGCGTAACAACAATTATTTATTTATTACTGCCAAACTAACTAATGTCTGTTGTTCATATTTTGCACATATTATCTCTATAAGTACATAAATATATCCTGGATCTCCTCCTGTAGCTCACTGTGGAGAAAAGCAGTTTTTACGTTCATTTGTTCAATCACTAAACTTTCTTGATTTCCGATGACTAGTAGCGACCGTAGTCCAACGGGAGAGTAGGTTTCATCGAAATCTGTAGACTGGAAGCCCTTTGCCACTAGTCTTACTTTATATTTGTTCTCACCTTTCTTCTTAAAAACCCATTTGCTACCTATGAACTTTTTATCGTCTGGTCTCGCAACGATGGTCCATGTTTTATGTTTCTCATGAGAATTCAATTCTTCGTTCATTGCACCTTGCCATAATTCTTTCTCTGGTGTCTCTAAAGCTTCTCGACAATTTCTAGGTTCATCATTTGTAAAATTTTCTGATAGTAGAGCGGCGTGATAAATCTCGTAGTCTTCTAGCCAGCAAGGTGGTTGTCTTATTCGCTTTTCTTCTTTATTTCTATTCGCTTCTTCTTCATTTCTATTCGTTTTTTCTTCATTTCTATTCGTTTCTTCTTCTTTTTCCATCCTTTTCTTTGTTCTTTGGGAATAATAATAACTAATTCGGAATTTTTTATACCATAGTTTAGCAGGTATTCTTTTATTAGTTGGTAATCTATTTATTAGATAAGCTGATGTAAGCACGGCTTCGGCCCATAAAATTTTATCAAATTTTGTGTCTGCAAGAATTGTTCTAGCCTTTTCTACCAAAGTTCTATTCAACCGTTCAGATTTACCATTTTGTTGCGGTGTGTAACTAATGGTAAATTCTATTATCTAAGAGTAGTTACATTTACATTAAACTTTGTTTCTACCATCTCAACATATAATATGAAGAATTTCAATACTTCTGTTTTTGATTCAAGAAGAAATACTGCTGCAAAATGAGTATAATCATCAAGGAAACTAAATAAACATCTTTTGTAGTCGTATGTGGCGATATTTATTGGACCACACAGATCAGAATGAATGACTTCCAATACACTGATTGATATTCATTGTTCTTGAACGGTAATCTTCTTTGACTACCTTTCAAACAAGATTCGCATATAATATCATTGATGCCTGGTTCACGGTTTATTAAATTTCTTCTTTTCAATTCATTTAATTTTTCGGATGATGCATGTCCTAATCATCTGTGCCAAAGTTGTTAGGTATCTGCAATACTATAAGCTTTGCTTGAAACTCTTTCCTTTAATTTAAATGCCAATTTATATAGTTTATTCTTCTTAAAACCCTCTTTAACTAATGAATTCTTATAATAAATTCACATTTTATTATTCTGAAATCAAATTGTAAATCCAGCTTCTTCGATTTTTGTGATTGATAGAAGATTACATCTTAACGTGGGAACATACAACACATTTTTTAACTTTACTTTTTCTGTTTGTATGGTTCCTCTTTTTGTAGCGATAATTCTTTCACCTTCTTTTGCTATATTTATAATTATTGGTACGTGAAGCATTTCTACCTCAGAAAAATATTTTTCATTGTTTACTAAATGGTCTGTAGCTCCTGAGTCTGCTTCAAATTCGATAAAGTTATTATACAAAAAAATATTTCTTTGACACTTATCCGATTTATTTCTTATGAAAGAAAATTCCTCCTGTAATTCTTGTTGGGTTGTATATGTAAATTTCTTTGTATTTCTTTTGAATTTGCAATCTGATTTCTTGTGGCCCTTCTTTCCACAATTACAACATTCAAAAAGAAAATTCTTCTTTGATTTCTCTTTCTTCTACCCTATAAAAACTTCAGGTATATTTGTTTCAGTTTCATTATTTTTAAATCCTTTTCTCTTTATTTCTTCATCTAACAACCTCTGTTTTATAAGGTCTATCCTTAAATATTTTGCATTGATTGTTTCTATTGCTATTATTATGTTTTCTTATGTTGGTGGCATCGCTAAAAGTAGATATCATTCAATTTCGTTTGTAGAAGGTTCTACATCTATATCTTTAAGTTCGCTAACTAATTCATCAAATTCTATGAAGAAATCTTCTAACATATCTTCGTCTTTACATTTCATAGTTAACAATCTTATTCGTAAAATTAATTGTGATGCTACTCCATGTCTTCTATAATTACTTTCTAGTTTTTTGACTATTTATTTCGCTGTTTCACAATCTTTGATAAGTTCTAAATGACTATACATTTAACTAAACTACTTTTACATTTTGCTTCTTTCTCTTTCCTTGTAATATTTGGTTCATTATTTTCAATTATAGGGATAATATGTGTAAAATATAAACAACAGACATTTGTTAGCTTGGCAGTAATAAATAAATAATAGTTGTTATGTAGAGATCAAATATATTTCAATCATATATCCTTAATGTCCTGAAGGATATCAAATGTTTCTAATACCCAGAAAATGTTAGCATAATTATAAGGATAATATTTGCAAAATATGAACAACAGAAATTTGTTAGTTTAGCAGTAATAAATAAATAATTGCTGATACGTAGAAAGATATAATTTTCAAACCTATTTCCTAATTGTCCTGAAGGATATTTGAGATGTTGATGACTTTTGAAGTTTAACTCTAACTTCCTACGCAGTATATAGTAAGGGATAAATATGTTTTTAACTGAGAAAAGTTTGCAGTCGCCACTGGGACTCGAACCCAGGACCTCTGTCATTCTAGGACAGCGCTCTGCCGCTGAGCCATAGCGACCAGTGACTTCTGTAAATTTTTCTCAGGTCCGCACGTCTATCAATTGCCGCGATAATCCCACTGGATATATGATACAACAATGGATTGACAATGGACAATTGGCAAATTTTACCTGTGAAATAATATTTGAGATGTTGATGACTTTTGAAGTTTAACTCTAACTTCCTACGCAGTATATAGTAAGGGATAAATATGTTTTTAACTGAGAAAAATTTGCAGTCGCCACTGGGACTCGAACCCAGGACCTCTGTCATTCTTACTATAATCCTTAATGTCCTGAAGTATGTCAGATGATTTTAGTACCCAGGATATATTTAATATGTGCAAAATATGAATAACAGACATTTGTTAGTTTGGTAGTATTCAATAAATAATTGCTGATACGTAGAGAGTTATAAATTTCAAAGATATATCCTTAACGTCCTAAAGAATGTATAATAATTTTAATACCCAGGTTGTGTTGGCATAATTGTAGGGATAATATGTGCAAAGTATGAACAACAGACATTTGTTAGTTTGGCAGTAATAAATAAATAATAGTTGTTACGTAGAGATCAAATAAATTTAAATCATATATCCTTAAAGTCCTGAAGGATGTCTGATGATTTTAATACCTAGGAAAGAGATAATATGTGCAAAATATGAACAACAGACATTTGTTAGTTTGGCAGTAATAAATAAATAATAGTTGTTACGTAGAGATCAAATAAATTTCAATCATATGTCCTTAATGTCCTGAAGGATGTCTGATGATTTTAATACCCAGGATATATTAATGTACTTATAGAGATAATATGTGCAAAATATAAACAACAGACATTTATTAGTTTGGCAGTAATAAATAAATAATATTTGTTACGTAGAGATCAAATATATTTCAATCATATATCCTTAATGTCCTGAAGGATGTCTGATGATTTCAATACCTAGGATATATTTATATACTTAAAGAGATAATATGTGCAAAATATGAACAACAGACATTTGTTAGTTTGGCAGTAATAAATAAATAATAGTTGTTACGTAGAGATCAAATAAATTTCAATCATATGTCCTTAATGTCCTGAAGGATATCTGAAGATTTTAATACCTACGATATATTTATATACTTAAAGAGATAATACGTGCAAAATATGAACAACAGACATTAGTTAGTTTGTCAGTAATAAATAAATAATAGTTGTTACGTAGAGATCAAATAAATTTCAATCATATGTCCTTAATGTCCTGAAGGATGTCTGATGATTTTAATACCCAGGATATATTTATGTACTTATAGAGATAATATGTGCAAAATATGAACAACAGACATTAGTTAGTTTGTCAGTAATAAATAAATAATAGTTGTTACGTAGAGATCAAATATATTTCAATCATATATACTTAATGTCCTGAAGGATGTCTGATGATTTTAATACCTACGATATATTTATATACTTAAAAGAGATAATATGTGCAAAATATGAACAACAGACATTAGTTAGTTTGTCAGTAATAAATAAATAATTGTTGTTACGTAGAGATCAAATATATTTCAATCATATATCCTTAATGTCCTGAAGGATGTCTGATGATTTTAATACCTAGGATATATTTATATACTTAAAAGAGACAATATGTGCAAAATATGAACAACAGACATTAGTTAGTTTGTCAGTAATAAATAAATAATTGTTGTTACGTAGAGATCAATTATATTTCAATCATATATCCTTAATGTCCTGAAGGATGTCTGATGATTTTCATACCTAGGATATATTTATATACTTAAAAGAGATAATATGTGCAAAATATGAACAACAGACATTAGTTAGTTTGTCAGTAATAAATAAATAATTGTTGTTACGTAGAGATCAAATATATTTCAATCATATATCCTTAATGTCCTGAAGGATGTCTGACGATTTTAATACCTACGATATATTTATATACTTAAAGAGATAATATGTGCAAAATATGAACAACAGACATTAGTTAGTTTGTCATTAATAAATAAATAATAGTTGTTACGTAGAGATCAAATAAATTTCAATCATATGTCCTTAATGTCCTGAAGGATGTCTGATGATTTTAATACCTAGGGTATATTTATGTAGTTATAGGGATAATATGTGCAAAATATAAACAACAGACATTATTTAGTTTGTCTAATAAATAAATAATAGTTGTTACGTAGATATCAAATAAATTTCAATCATATGTCCTTAATGTCCTGATGTCTGATGATTTTAATACCTAGGGTATATTTATGTAGTTATAGGGATAATATGTGCAAAATATAAACAACAGACATTTATTAGTTTCGCAGTAATAAATAAATAATATTTGTTACGTAGAGATCAAATATATTTCAATCATATATCCTTAATGTCCTGAAGGATGTCTGATGATTTCAATACCTAGGATATATTTATATGCTTAAAGAGATAATATGTGCAAAATATGAACAACAGACATTTGTTAGTTTGGCAGTAATAAATAAATAATAGTTGTTATGTAGAGATGAAATATACTTTATTCATATATCCTTAATGTCCTGAAGGATGTCTGATGATTTTAATACCTAGGATATATTTATATACTTAAAGAGATAATATGTGCAAAATATGAACAACAGACATTTGTTAGTTTGGCAGTAATAAATAAATAATTGCTGATACGTAGAGAGTTATAAATTTCAAACATATATCCTTAATGTCCTGAAGGATGTCTGATATTTTTAATACCCAGGTTGTGTTGGCATAAATGTAGGGATAATATGTGCAAAATATGAACAACAGACATTTGTTAGTTTGGCAGTAATAAATAAATAATTGTTGTTATGTAGAGATCAAATATATTTCAATCATATATCCTTAATGTCCTGAAGGATGTCTGATGATTTTAATACCCAGGATATATTTATATACTTACATACATAATATGTGCAAAATATGAACAACAGACATTGGTTAGTTTGTCAGTAATAAATAAATAATAGTTGTTACGTAGAGACCAAATAAATTTCAATCATATGTCCTTAATGTCCTGAAGGATGTCTGATGATTTTAATACACAGGATATATTTATGTACTTATAGAGATAATATGTGCAAAATATGAACAACAGACATTTGTTAGTTTGGCAGTAATATATAAATAATAGTTGTTACGTAGAGATCAAATAAGATTCAATCATATGTCCTTAATGTCCTGAAGGATGTCTGATGATTTTAATACCTAGGGTATATTTATGTAGTTATAGGAATAATATGTGCAAAATATAAACAACAGACATTTATTAGTTTGGCAGTAATAAATAAATAATATTTGTTACGTAGAGATCAAATATATTTCAATCATATATCCTTAGTGTCCTGAAGGATGTCTGATGATTTCAATACCTAGGATATATTTATATAGTTAAAGAGATAATATGTGCAAAATATGAACAACAGACATTTGTTAGTTTGGCAGTAATAAATAAATAATAGTTGTTATGTAGAGATCAAATATACTTCAATCATATATCCTTAATATCCTGAAGGATGTCTGATGTTTTCAATACCTAGGATATATTTATATACTTAAAGAGATAATATGTGCAAAATATGAACAACAGACATTTGTTAGTTTGGCAGTAATAAATAAATAATTGCTGATACGTAGAGAGTTATAAATTTCAAACATATATCCTTAATGTCCTGAAGGATGTCTGATAATTTTAATACCCAGGTTGTGTTGGCATAATTGTAGGGATAATATGTGCAAAATATGAACAACAGACATTTGTTAGTTTGGCAATAATAAATAAATAATTGTTGTTACGTAGACATGAAATAAGTTTCAAACATATTTCCTTATTGTCCTGAAGGATGTCTGATAATTTTAATATCCAGGATTTGTTTATATACTTATAGAGATAATATGTGCAAAATATAAACAACAGACATTTGTTGGTTTGTCTGTAATAAATAAATAATAGTTCTTACGTTGAGATGATATTAATATCTAACATATATTCTTATTGTCCTGAAGGATGGATGATGATTTTAATAACCAGGAATTGTTTATATACGTATATAGATAATATGTGCAAAATATGAACAACAGACATTTGTTAGTTTGGCAGTAATAAATAAATAATTGCTGATACGTAGAGAGTTATAAATTTCAAACATATATCCTTAATGTCCTGAAGGATGTCTGATAATTTTAATACCCAGGTTGTGTTGGCATAATTGTACGGGATAATATGTGCAAAATATGAACAACAGACATTTGTTAGTTTGGCAATAATAAATAAATAATTGTTGTTACGTAGACATGAAATAAGTTTCAAACATATTTCCTTATTGTCCTGAAGGATGTCTGATAATTTTAATATCCAGGATTTGTTTATATACTTATAGAGATAATATGTGCAAAATATAAACAACAGACATTTGTTGGTTTGTCTGTAATAAATAAATAATAGTTCTTACGTTGAGATGATATTAATATCTAACATATATTCTTATTGTCCTGAAGGATGGATGATGATTTTAATAACCAGGAATTGTTTATATACGTATATAGATAATATGTGCAAAATATGAACAACAGACATTTGTTAGTTTGGCTGTAATAAATAAATAATTGTTGATACGTAGAGAGATATAATTTTCAAATATATATCCTCATTGTCCTGAAGGACGTCTGATAATTTTAATATCCAGGATTTGTTTATATACTTATAGAGATGATATGTGCGAAATATGAAGAACAGACATTTGTTGGTTTGGCAGTAATAAAATAATTGTTGATACGTAGAGAGATATATTCATTCATTCATATTTCGCGCGTAAGATCTCAAGGTCATTATTGTCATTTATATCAATAATGTATAATATTTATGAGTACGCACACTAATAGTGTGCATTTTTAATTAATAATTAAGTTGCAATTAGTATCTGACTTGGGATATGGCTACAAACGCTAAATAACATGTATTTAAGATATGTTTTAGTTTTTATAAGATACAGTTGGCCGTGGTCTACCGTCGCTGTCCGCGCTGCGTAGTTTGTTCACAAGCAGCTAAATTTCGAATCGGCTGCTGCGAATCGGCTGTTAATTTCACTCTCATATTAAGAAATTGCTCTACATATTTTTATTATTTATTCATGAGATTTTATTTATTTATGAGAAACAATGAGGACTATTTTCATTTTGAAAGAAGAGACAAACATAAATATTTTGTGGGAAAATGAAGTCCTGATAATTTCTTGAACATTCTCTATTTTCTACTTGTAGTGGGTTAGTCGATTTCCCTGAGTCACGTCATCAAATTTTGCTACAAGAATTATTAAAATTTTATCTAGCATCTTTGTCGTATACGCGTAGCATAGATGAGTCTTTTGTTCGCTATTTCATTATCATACGTTAGTGGAGTTTACAAGGTATGCCAAATAACTTATTAAACATGGGGAACTCGAAAACGGTAAAAGATACCGAGATACCACAGTTGTCGCATTAAAGGATCAGTTTAATGACGTCTTTGTTTTCCTACTAGATATGAACGTAACTATAAATTTTACAGTTTTTAATTTTTGCTTATTACTTCCAAAATTGAAAGATTAAGTGATATTGGTTTGCACCTTCTTCAGACACTTTCTTATAATAAATTTACGAGAGTTCTCAAATTTTTTTATCACATGCCGTTTTCAAGTTATCTGTGTCAACTTTAATTTTTCTTATGGAGCTTACAGAACGGGGTGATAATTTTAAATAGAGCTTTCTATTGCTGTTCAACTATGTAAAAAAGGCGTATTTTATTTAAATTTATTTTATTTTTATATAAATAGTGTATATACCACAGGATTAAAGTGCATATAATCCCTCAAGTGATTATTTCCCTCGCATGTGGATCATGAAATAAACCTCAATCTCAGGAATAAATCATATACTTTAGTCCCTCATTGTATAATATAATATACTATTATTTGAATTACTTTAGAAATACTTAAAATCATAAAACTTGTCTTAAAAATTAAACGAGTGCCAAAATTCAGTTATATTTTATAATAACAGGAACTGGAACTGAAACAGATCTGCTTGATATCAGACATCGGTTATGTTATTTATTCCATAGAAGCAATTTGACATCGTTAAAGTTGGCTTTCTAGTTGACGTGAAGAGTACAGCACACAGCTATTTTTTAGTGGAAAATAGTCGGTAATGAATTTGGCTTGGGGGGATTCGAATTCGGATTCTTAGAACTATATACATTAATCCTCTAGAATCTAGATCTCTCTGATATACCTTGTTTGATTTGAGATATGGTTTTTTTAAAATTACAATGAATATGTGTATTTGTCTCTCTAATTTCTTCTTTCGCTATCAGACTATCGCTAACTGAAAGAATGAAGACATAAATATGTCATGATTTCGTGTCAAAAAAATCCATTGTATTCAACACTCGTAGTCATCTCGAAGTCACGTAGACTGTGAGTCACAGGTCAAACTCCAGACTATAATACCCATATGTTGCTTTAATATTCGCCGCTACAAATAATCCTCTATGATTATTACAATACATTTCTCTAACTGTAAACCACATCGAAATTTCGAAATGTACTTTCTGTGGTCTCTGACCCCAACAGGTTTGGGAATCTACAAATTATCATATTAGGTGTATCTGGTTGAAAATAAAAGTTACCTGTCTAAAAACATTACTAAATGTAGGTTTTTAACGCGAACTGTTAAAGTTCAAAATAGTTATTATTTTTTATTCTAGGTTGCGAAATGTTGTCTTTCAATAGCAATTGAGTATCAAACCAGGTATTTTTCAAATTTTCAAAGAGAAAATTTTGATGTTTACAACAACAATCTTTGTTATATAATTGCAGTCAAATCTCTGACCAGCAATTGGAACTAGTTGATAGCAGAAACGATACAAAAGTTCAAAATTATATTAATTTTCAAATCAATTTTTTTAACAAGTCGTTGTCAAATATGATTAAAATGATATCAGAAAACGAAGAAGACAATAAAGTAATAGATTTGATTAAAGTGTGACCCTTTCTTTTACCGAAAAAATTACATGATGTGTGTTATTGCTTTACAACTCGAATAACGTACTACACTTTTTCTAAGATCATTATGTAAATTTCTTTTGGAATACACACTATATTGTACTACAGAGACTTAAAATAAATCTATAACTATAAAAAAACTCATTCTCTAAATAATAAATTTAATTAAATTTGCAACCCAATAAAACGATATTAATATTCTCTTATTTGTATTGTTAACATAATTTCAATAGATCAAAAATATTCGATAACTCAAAAATTCTCTAACTGTGCGATCGGCGTATTTTACCTACATTATTCGTAAAGTAACACTTAGATGACATGTATGTTGAAAATAATGGCTTTTTTCCTTGGTTGTCGTAGAAATATGTATTTTATATTACATTTTTTGTTTAACTGTTAACAGCAATAGATAATATAAAAGTAAGCTCGTAATTGTAATTACGTTTAAAAAATAATGTATGGTATAATTTCTACACTTTTTTTTTGATAACCGGCGTTATAAAGTTTTCTAGAGTAAATTAATCTGATTTCTTATATTTCATTAATAAAAAATCTATGTTTACTTGCAAGTCAATTTTTACGGCATTTCTGTGAATCATCTATAATGCCATCGTAAATTACTGAACAATAGACGATCAGATAACAAAAGTACATAAAATTTTTAGTACGCTTAATAGGAGACAAATGAAGTAAGCCATGAGACATATGGCTACCAAGAACAACTGACAGGTTTTAGTATTCGAGGACGTTTAAATATCGACTACATTTTTTTCTTGCACATATCAAGTTTCGGATTATTTTTTATGTATTTTGCATTCCAGTTTACCTATGGTTAACAAGAAAAATAAATAAATATAAAATTTAAATATTATATTACGAACTGTTTTAATTAAATCAAGACAACATAGAAATTTATCCGTAGAAGATAAAATGCTAGAGCGTAATTCGGCGAAATATTTTAACGACAAATAATGTAAATGACATTAATGTGCCTAGTTAGTATTTTGATCTGGTTTCTAGAAGAAAGGTAAGTAAGTTTTATCACTTGCAAAAAGTTACCGTCCTTATTATCTCCTGTCAAAATGATAAAATTGTTTTTCTTTATGATTTACCTTGTATTGGATCTGAATTATTGTCAATTATTACCAACTCGTAATGCCCGTACGAGTATTACAAACCCCATAATGTACATTGTTGTCATTTCATTACTTAATAATGTCTTCACAATACGAAATTAATAGTTAGTGGTTTGTAATTTTCGTTAGAGCAGAAGATTGACATGCGCGTATATAGTATAGCGTCCAAAATTTATGATTAGTAAGAAAAATGAAATATTCGATAGGTTTCAATTTTTTTTATAAATTCTTTATTGTAATTTCGACGTTGCTGCCCATCATCATACGAAATAGCTATAAAGAATTTATAAAAGTTTTGTCAAACCTACCGAGTGTTTTATTTGTTTAAGCAACTTCAAAGGATTTATGGTTAGTAGTTAACAGAACTATCCAATCACAGCCCAAATAGAATGAAATAGAAAAAGATTGAAGTCATGATATTTTGATTTAAACGTAGGATCTATCTTTTCCAAATATGCATTCGTTAATAGGGTCGTACCTATACCATTGTCGAAATATTACTTTAATTTAACCTGTAACTACTAACCATAACCACTAATCACTAACAACTAATTTCGTGTTGTGTACGAAACTTAACAACTTAAGACTAGATATAAGGCAATTTTTGGAGACATGTAGTTAGAGATTTAAAAGAAACGTCGAATGTAGGTAAACAGTGCGCTGTAGAATGTATTCATTTCATATTAATAATTATATGATCACTTTCCATTAAACTGAGGAAATTATAAATTTATTACTAAATTGAAGGTAAATCAATTTAATTAAATATGTAGCACTTTTATTATTTGTTCCAACTAGATATTCCGGTTTGTGATTAGTTCATGTATCAGTTCATCTACTGTGGTTTGCGGATGCGCGTACTATAGACAGTTCCGGACCATGTTTTTGTTGGAACGAATAGTGGACTGATTCTGAACCGTCATTGTCATTACTGTCAATTGTGTTACGTTAGTTTTACTTTTACTTGAAGATAAATCTAAAAACAAGGTAACTAAATAAAAATCTCTGTGACTTCTTTACAAACACCTTATTTTAATATTTAAATATAATTTTGAGATTAATTAAATTAAATTGTCATAAGTTCTGAGTAACACAGTACATGGTCCGATTCTCTGACTGTTTTGACCGCTAGAGAAATTCAAATTTTCAATGAATTTAAGACTTTTTCCTTATCAGTGTACACTTATAGCTACTATACTTTGTAGTTGATATTTGCAATTGATATCATAACAAGTCAAAATGATAGCAACCGAAGTTATTGAATTCCACCCCTGATTTGGAGGTTAGTTGGAACAAATCTGTTATTTTAATATCAGTAAATATGACGAATTTGCTTTGCATTTTATTTCAAAAAATGTAAAAAATTATATCAAACAATGTATTTTTTCGTTAGAAGTAGTAGGTAACGAGAGTAAACTAGAAACCACACTTAACGTGGTTAACGTTAGTTTTCGTCGCGAATATATATGTAAAGGAGAGGTTTTTGTGATGTGCACATCAGTTTTGTTATTGCATTGCATGCTTTTTTATTTTGTGATGAATACATGTGATTTTTTTATGAAGTGATACTTGTAAATAATCTTTTATTCATATAAATTCAGAAACGGTAAAAGTAATTTCTAATGTATAAAAATTAACAGTTAAAAATTGCACACATTTATCATTACGCAAATTGCATGATAATAAAAATTCCTTCTAGCTTTTAGCTATTTTCATGTTGGTTTTACCCAAAATAACAGTACAAATATAACGGATATAAATCCCAGATCATCGCATAAGTGCCTACAAATCTTAATCGACACAGTACCATGTGCCTTATCAACGGTCAACGGTAATAAAAATACCACGCTGCAAGGCGGATATGTTATGCAAAGAATGGAACTGGAGTGCGCGATGACAGGCAAATAAAAATAAATGAACCGCAGGAGGAAGCTAATGCGGGAAAAATCATAGACATTAGGAGATTTTGTAATTGTTATGCAATGGGATTGTTCGCAACAATTGTATTAATCGAATCACTGGCTCAGAAATTTACGAATTAATTGTACATCAGCAGTGTATAGTTTTCGGTTTGTAATGTTGTTATATAAACGATGATTTTTCATACTATATGTGCAATTTACACTATCAATTTCCTTTTAGAAAAATATATAATGTGTAGTTTGAGAAATACCAAAATATTACAAATCGAACAGGAAATAAAAAGTAATTACACCAAAATATTAAATTTTTCAATGCACTTTATATGTACTCTTTTTTGAAGCAGTTTTCCAATTTAAAACAGAATTATCTTGAGCATATTTTACTAAATTTTTTGATTTAAGATAAGATAAATAAATAATAAAACAAATCAAAACTTTGTACTGTAAAATAAAGTATTCCTCAATCGAAAACGTACCGCGGGCTAGTTAAAATTGTCTATTTTTCTTTCGCGGCACACTGAAAGGACTTAATATTATAGTTAGAAGATTTTGTTTAGTGATGACTAAATATTAATTAATTAGGTATTATAAGATTTTTAATTTGGTATTGTTAATAACTCTAACTTGACTTATTGATTTATTTATTTTTTTCAATATTACAAAATAAAATATTACCTACTCTATGGAAAATGTATTTCATACAATCTTGAGCACCGTTCTATATAAAGTATTCCTATTTCTGAAAATATGCGTTCACTGAAAACTTGCAGGAGATTATAAATATCGTTGAGCTATTTTGTTTAACTGGGTCTTTCTACTAAATAATTATATCAGAATTTTTAACTATTAATGGCAAGTTTAAATAAGCATTAATGTCATTGTATAGCATTGCCATGTCATAATGCTTTAATATCAATAGGAGACTGTATTTTCATCTTGTCACTATCATCTGATGTTACACTACTGTGTAATACTTTTTAATTCTCTCAAAATTAAATATTTTGTCGTTAGTTTTATGCCCGGTTGCAGAAAGGCTAATCAAAAAAATCACTGATTAATTAGACGTTGTTACCATGGCCACGTATTAAAAATACATTGCTGTCACAAAATTAAATCATTAATAAAAAATTATGAAGCTTTGTGCAACCCGGGCTTAGTCTTTTTTAAAAAAAAAAAAGTCATTTTATATACAAGCAAACCAATCAAATTACGCGATGGACGAAATAGCACGAATTTTACCGAAAAATAACGACTGATCCGGCGGCCGGAATTCCGACGACCCGGCTTAGCGAAGGACCGGAATTTCGTTTCCGGCGATCCGACCAAAAGGTCATTGATCCTGCGATTATACTCGTTTTGAGGAAACAAAGTTAATAATTAAGTAATGTCATTATAAAAAAGAATATTGATCTTGTATTTTATATTTCTCTTTGAATTTGTTTGCATTTTTTTGTAAATATTAATAAAATACCCAGTTAAGTATTTTTTTCTGTAGCAAATGTTAAAGTGCAATTTTATCAACTCAAAATAGTGGATAAAGTAGCACTTTAACCGCAAGGGTAGATAAAGTAACACTTTAACAGCAAGGATAGATAAAGTACTTTAACTTTTGTTTATTAGAAGTACATTTCCATAACAACGTACACTACTGACATTTTAAAATTGTTCTTAAATAATAATTTAATTTTTCTAATTCTTTTCTCTTCAAAACCTGCTATAGAAAAAAATAGAATTTTATACACGACGATAAAATTAAATTATCGACTCGCGAAAAATAATTCACTCGCGATTATATCGCTCGTGAATTAACACTTTCCGCTTGTCGATAAAATATTATTTTATCGTCTTGTATAAAAAATAACTATTGTTTTATTTCTTTCATTCCTCCGTGTACAATTCAGTGGATTGTTATTCCAAAAGAAGAATAAATTATTTTCAAATCTACCAAAACAAAAGCGGATTGTTGAAATAAAAAATTTAATATTTTAAAAGATGGATGAAATTATGGTCACTATATTTTAATTATGTGATAAATGTGTTTATCTATAAATTAAATTCAAATTTTATTGTTTCTTTAATATAAGTTTTATAAGAAATAACTAATCAAAATAAAACCAGTATTTTACTTGTTGAGTAATACTTTTACATTTATTTGTTGACTTAAACATTTTATTAATAGTTTTTTTCCCTAATTTTTTCCTTGTTAATTAAGTAGACGGTTTTTGCTTACAACTTCATTTCCAGTAACCGCTTGTTGTTTGCAAGCTACAATTATGATTTGTGTTGTTGGCCGGTACATGCACATGTCGTGTGTAATTGTTTGTAAATAAATGATCAGAGAAGCAAGACTGGAATCGACGAGATCACGGCGAGATAAAGCGCGTTTTTGCGGGAGTGATGTAAGAGCATAAACGCTGCAGCGTGTCTTTATTGAGTATTGGTGTCATGTGATGGGAGAATTTTATAAATGATTATTTTTTCCTAATGCAAATTTTTTCATAAGGAAAATACAAAAAATGTGGGAGAAGATATAATTATCTTCAAATAGAAGAATAGGTTATAGATAAAGATTTCAAAACTATTTTTAACCTCAAAGAAAGTTTATAAATAATTATTTTCTTAGAACTATTGTGCCGGAAGAAAATGTTAAAGATTTATTTATAATGGGGTTTTTTGACAGAACAATTTTCAAAGAAATTATATTGAAATTTATTATTTGGGTTAAATACAATATAATTATGTTAAAATATTATGAAATGTTTCATATTTGTTTTGTTGTCATATGCTTATGTTTACTAATGGAAGAAACTATTATTTTTTGCTACTAGCTTAGACACTCGACATTATTTACTTTTGATATAAGAAATTGTTTTTTTAACTACCGTTTATTGGTAGCTATGTCATTAATGCAAACTGTTACTTTTTTTTAAAGAAACTCAAGTCTCCAAATCTCGTTATAATTTGACTGTTTACACTAAAGAAAAGTGTAAACTATGTATTCGCAATTTTAAATTTGCCTTCTAATTTAAATACGAAAATCTAATAAAAAGAAAATAAGAATAAAAGAGAGATTAACAAACTGATATAAAATAAATGCAGCAGCCAAATTCATTTTTGTGAATATAACAGTCACCTGTTACAAAAGGTTAAATTTACTTCTCCGAAAATATAAGGTAAATTGATATTGTATATCATAAATAAATATTAATAATATCCCAAACCGAATTTAAAATGGATGCTGTTTTGCACAAATTAACTATGAAAAGAAGTAGAATCTGTGATATTACTGTAGCTGTAATTTTAATAAAAAACAAACAATATAAAAAGAAAAATATATCAGATTGGTGGGTTCACCCTATAAACCAACATTGTGTTTAATGTGATTTTTTCTCTAGAAATATTCTACTAATATAGGTATCAATCTTGCATGGCAAATATTGAATATATTCTAACCACCAAAAACTAGAATTACGATGATGCGATGTACATATTTCGTAAACTCTTAACCTTCTACAATAAGCTATTATTACCAAATTTGCGCAAAACAATTGACGCACATACTGTTAAACAAAAAATCGTGATATTATTTACAAACAACAAAATAATTAATTTTACACAAATTATAATAACTAACGCAGAGATCTGAGATATGATTTATGGAGATTTCAACGATCAGTCAAGCAGCAAACTAGGAACTATAAAAATTAGAATGAAAAGAATTGGCATTGGGTATTCGGAAGTGAAGAATGCTGCCCGCTCTCAATGATTGATTACGGTTTACTAGATTTGATGATAGAATTAAGAGTATTTATATGTCAGTAATGGAGGAATAAATCGTTGAGGTGTTATGTGAAAGTATTGGAAAATTATGACATTTACGGCATGACACATTTCTCACTTTTACAAGAAGGAAATTATTATTATTGTACGTGTAAAAGATATTGACGTATAATTTGACTTTATTTAAACAGTATTATTGATGTAATAGACTGATGTAAATTTTCGGATTTAAATATATAATGTTAGCAAATAAAGCGGAAAATTATGTCATAATAAATACTTTTACTTTAAACACTTGTTTTCTCAAAAATAATCTATAACCAACAATTGTGTAACCGTCGCTAATTTTTTTAATTGAACCGTAAAATATCTGTTGTATGCTGCTATTGTTATTATTCCTTTAATTTGCTTGTATGTTTTAATATTAAGCGCAGCAAGATCGTCCAAACATGATAATTTCGGGTAAAAGTCGCGATAAACCATATCAAAGACAGTTTAAAAAAGACATATTAAACAACTGGATTTATGGTTGTAACGAGAAGAATGCTTTGTTTTGTTTTCCGTGTTTGCTGTTTGTGGATGATCGTGGTGACAAAATATGAACTGAAATAAGGTGAGTTTTTTTTTACACTTGACTGAGAAAATAAAGAAACCCGAAAATTTATTGTTACAAAACTACAATAAAAAAGTAAAAGATAAATTTTCCGTAAACAAGGAAAGGTGTATTTATAAAAAATTTAAATTAAAACTATAAGAAAGTTTAATTCCTTTTATTAATATTTTGTTTCCTTTTTTGCTTGATGCAGCACACCCACAAATATGTAGCACGAGCCGCCATTGTGTTACAGACTTATGTCTTAGTGTTCATATTTAATTCTTTTCATTCACGATTGGTTTATTAAATTTCTGAATTTTTTCAACAATTTCAAAAAAATCTAATTTTCTGTCACTTTCTTGAAGGCCATTATTTTTCCGCAAATATTTTTTTGACCGCAAGCACTTTTTCTCCGTAAAGTCAAATGGGAATTTATCCTTATATTTATTGGTTTACCTGGATGGAAATATCAAATAACTAAATTTTTTTAAAAATTGCGTAGGCTCTGCTCTAGCTAAGTTCACAATCAAATTCGATTAAAAAATGCACTTTTTCTCATTGATACATAAATATTATTTTAATTTTAACTAAACTTTTGCGAGAGCGAGCTTATTTTGACAGGCCGAGCTATAAGCGAGGACTGCAAAAATGCGAGATCCCGCAAAAAAGTTTCTGGGCGTGTGATACACAATATTTTTTGCGCCGATGTCACTTTTAATTTATTATAAAAATATTATTACTACTTAAAATTTCATACACTACAGGTTTTTATGTGATTAACATTTTCGGTTCACATAGGCAAATAAAAAAATCACTTGTTTTATTCAAAAAATTTAGTGACATTGGCTCTAACATAAAAAATAAAACAATTTTCAACAATTAACGTTTTACGTTTCTAATATAAAAATATTGATAGAAATGTAATGCTAAAATATTTAAATCTTTTAAGAGTTTCTGAACGATTTTGAGTTCTGTAATACTAGTCACAATGGAATGGAGGCGTGCAAAATTATTTTAATCGCCCAAAAAGAAAGAGGTATAGGTATATTGTTTTCATTTATTTCGTACATATTTCTCACGAAATATATTCTGACAGTTGTCAATGTCAATTTAATATCAAATGTTTCCTTTAAAAATTAGAAGTCAACTATATTATTATTTTTAAAAAGTTTCTGCCAAAAGTAAACTGTCTTTTGAAAAGATCAATTGAAACAAAAATGTAGGTGCATAACTAGATGTTATAGCACTCCCATATTCAAAATTTTACGGCTAATCATTTTTGAGTTATGCGAGACACGAATGTAGGTACATACAAACGTCACGTCGAAACTAGTCAAAATTGATTCAGAGATAATCAAGATGGATATTTCCGTTGAAACCTTAAAACCGAAATTTTTCTCTATTAACAATACTTCCTTTACTTTGTACAAGTTTTCAGATACACTTCTAAGATAATTGAATGGGTTACAATACAATTGTTTAGTATATGATGAGAGATGTTTGTAGAGGCTGCAGCTTGACAACCTACATCACTAAAATACAAGTACATGGGCGCCCATAAGGGGGGGCAAGAGGGGGCATTTGCCCTCCCCTGGCTTTTTGCAAATTTTAAAAAGACGGTATATTACTTCATTATTTCACTACCGTTATGTTCTATAAGAAATTTATTAATGTTTGTTTAAGTTCGGGCTAGGGTTTTTTTATGTGTGGGACAAATTATTCTATTATTATTTATGGTAAATTATTTAAAATGGAAGGAATTAAAAAATTGCCTTTACAAATCAACAAAAAAAAAATGCTTCACGTTTGTTTAATTTCTTTTTTAATACATTTTTATTTTTTTACTAATATGTATATGTTTGCAGTTTATCTCTATAATATATATTTTTTTATATTATATATTCCATTCCTCATAGTATCCTAAAGGTGTTGAGGATTTTTTTTTTATAAAAAAATATGTATAATGACATGGTGCAACAATATTACTTAAATTTTTATATTTTTCTTAAATGGACAATATTACTAGGAATGGAACCTCTCAAGAACTATTCAACAAAAATGTCAAAATTTTGATTACATTTTTTTTAAATGTTTCTTAAAATTTAAGCCTCGTTAGTACAAGCGTGCAAAAGAATATATATCTTTTTTATGATAATATTTCTGTTTTTTTTTGTCCCTCCCTGAAAAATACTTTATGGGTGCCCATGTACAAGTATCACCAGGTACTTGATACCTAACTATTCCACCAAGAATTTTCCTAATGGAGATTGTCAGACATTTTTAAAAAGAATTAATGTAAATGAAAGCCGAAACAGAGAAAATAGGAAAATAGTATAAAACACTTACAGCAGAAGGCAATTCAATCGCTCGTTTGTTTCAAACTCTGTAACTTGTATTTTAATATACAATAAAATCAACCAACAATAATTGAAATCCATTTAATAGAATCAAGCAATTGAATTGAAGTTGGCACTGTAATTTGCGATTGCAGTTTAATACCAGGATGATATCACTCGCGTCAATTCGCATAATCGAATGAAATCGGTTGCCCTTGCCAGAAGACGGATGCTGGGTCTGTTGTAACCGCTGCAAACCTTTATGCGTTTCTGCGAACAGTTGCAGCGGCAGCGGCCCCGCATTGCTCAACTGCCCGCCGACTAATTATAGGAATTTTCAGCTGCTGATAATACAGTTGTCTCAATGAATACCACCAGCAAGGACGCCAGTTTGACTTAAGTGATTTCTAGAGTGGATAAACACTTCAAAATGATCCGCTCACTATTGAGGGTTGTAATAATATACTCTTTACTAAACGTGAAAATTAACTATACTTCCTTATTTCGGTGTATATGATTAAAATAACATTGGTTTGTCCAAGGTACAAAGGCAATTTACGGTACGGAAGTATTCTTTCCAAACAACACTTTACAAAATAACAATATGAAAAATTAGAAAAATCTAATTTAATCTAAAAAATAAATTATTTCAAAATTATTGAAAAAAATAAAGGTTATACTAATTAGGTGTATTTTTTTTTTCGATATTCCCATTTCGCAAACATAATTGCATATTAACATTTTTAACAAATTGTTATGTATATTATTTTATTGTTTGCTAAATATAAATAAAAGTTTGTCTTTATTTCTGAGGGGGTCAGAAGGGAATATTCTAAAATCCAAGTTGGGACAATACTGCAAAAAAAAAAACATTTACCTCCAGCCGGTTAAAATTTGTTCTTCAAAAATTATCTGTAAAATTATAGCATAATTATTATAAAAATATGTATTAGATAAAATCATATCAATGTATTAAATATTAAAAATTTGGAGAAGGAATATTGTAACGTCAGCGTGCTAGAATCCAGAAAGAAGACAGGTAGACTGACGTCACATATCTCTTCTCCAAAACATTTAATTGCTAAAAACTATTGCAAACCTTAAACCTACCGGTGGGAGAAATGTTCTGGAGTATATATGTATATACATATTATTGCAAATCAATGTATAGTTTTTATTATTGTAATGAGAAGCTAGAGTGGTTAGCTTTTATATTTTATGACTTCAGGCCGTTTTAGACTAGCCTATATATGAGACAATAATTAGTACAAGAAATGGTACAATATCTTGTACCAAACATTGATAGGTTTTAACGAAGTTTTGTATGATACTAATGCAGTTTCTTGTACAATATATTGGCTTTGATTATGAGCACTTTCCTTGAATATGTCAATATGACAAGCAGAAACCTTAAATTCATTTACATTTGAAGTTTGAAATACTTAAAATTTTACCAGTAGCAACACTAAATTTTCTTTAACGACACTACATACAATAAAAAAAATTTACAAAAGTAACAACAAAAACTTTAACAATATTTTTACAATTCTTCGTAGCAAGACTGACTAGTTTTGCACTTATTTAATTAATTTATTTATTTATATAAATCATTGAAATTGACTGGAACTCGCGTAAGTGAAAACGAATTCACACATTTAAATGTCTCGAATTGACGGGTATAACAAGTATTTGTAATTTTAATTTATACATATTTTTTTTAAAAAGATTTTTGTTCAAGCGGGATTCAGGTACCAAAATCGGGACATTTCCGTCGAAACTGGGACGTCTGGCAACCCTGTGTCTATGCTATGATACCAAATAATAAGTTATTAGAAACGTAAGACTTATGTTGCTATGGAAGTAAGTTAGGCATACCTGCAGGGTAGAATAAAAAATGTTGAAGTTTTATAATGGTTCCTTCAGTGTTATTTTAATTTGTCTCTGTCAAATTCTTTGTGCGCTCCAGGTGATATATGAAACAAATTATAAATAAAAAATGTTTACTTTCCTACTATATATCATTAATTATGTAAATAAAAAGTATAATGATATATAATTCGCGAAAAAACCGAGCCACTGTTCCTTTAGGAATGTCATTCTAATCGTTGAAGAAGTGATGACACAAATAAAAAATAATGAATATTTCAAATGCGGAAATATCATCAAAATATAATTTCTAGCAAAATATTTCTATTTTTAGATGGGAATTCACACGGTCATTTCCATTTTCACTGTCGGTGACGCACTTGATGCAGCGATCCATCACTTCGTCAACAAACGATCGATACTATAAATGATCGATTTCTGTCAATGAGTAGCCACAGTGACGTTAATAACCTGTTATTTATATTAATAAATAATGCATCAATGACGCTTTAAATACAGAGATTCATAGATTGATTCCGTGCTCCAATGTGTTATTATGAAATAGAATGATTCCGAGTGTTAAGTGGGCAATTAATGCTTTGTGTTCAAGGGTATAGGATACACCTAAACAATTATCCTAGTTAGCTGCATTACTTTCTTTGGAATGCTCATTTGTTTTGATGATGTAATTTGCTTATTTCCATCTTTGTTATTAATGCATAAGACAAAATTTTGTTTTATTATTTTTTAAATAATTGCCGATATACCTAATATCCATATATAGTCTACCGAATCTTTTATTATTTATAACGTTCAAATCAAGCAGAACAACTTTTTATTTTGTTTAATGGAAAAACAAATTACTACTTTCTTTGATGCAATTTCCTACGAGGTGAGAATTCACATAAGTGAGAAATAGGTATTTTTCAGCATGTTATATAATATACTTTTTTCTATTGCTACTGGGCTACTAACCACAATCGTTAATAAATGTGTAAGAAATTATTTTTACAGTAGTTGGCAACCTTATATATTTTTGTAATGCATAATTTAAATTCACTCTACTTTCATTTGCAAACAGAAATTTATCATTCGTACTTTAAATACGTATAGGAATAGCATTCAGAATTGATAAATTTGAGTGGTTATTTTTTGTTTGATCATTGGTAATTTATTTGAGAATAGACTACAATTTTGTTGTGCAAGTATAGCAAATAAATAAATACATAAAAATGAAAATGAAAAGCTTTAAAAGATTTCATATATGGATCAAATGACTTTCCATCAATTCTTATGTTTTTGTTATACTAAATATAAGTAATAAAATAAATACAACAAACGTCGATAGATAATTTAAGTACAAAATTTAGAATCGGACATGAAAACTGGGATAATGGTTTTCGGAACATCGGGTTTTTGGTCAATGACTCAAAACAGTTTGGTCATCCTATGTTAACTTTATTATTATTATTATAAATTTTTGCATTTATGTCTGCATTTCCTTTTTATGCATGGAGTTTGTTAATAAAGTACAATATTAATATATTATTGAAAATCTATTCTGATTATAATTATACTTCAACAATTAACAATATAGGCTTTGCGTTCTCTGTATATTTACCTAAGCCATATAGATCTTTATGATAAATAGCCTTCCTGTGTATTTCTATTCTATTTTATTTAGAAATTGTCGTATTAAAAATATAATGTACCTACTAATTATGCAAAAACATTTATTTTTCCTTAGTATGATTCAAGCACTCAACTTTGCACAATATTCTTTAAAGCTCTTTTATTAGAAAAAATATACACATACACCTCACTAAATATCCAAGGTTCTAATATTTTCACGAAATTGGTATGTGGAATACTTTTTCATTGTTTGTATCCAATAATTTATTTCTATTTAATTTATTAATGTGCGCAAAAATATACGCAGGATTTTTTAAATATGAGAAGTGTTTGAAGTATATGTATATATACACATATAATATGCACATAATTATACTCTCTTATATACATGTTTGTTTTATGTCATGTTATTTGTTCTTTTTATATGACTATTGTGTTTATTTTTTTCCATTCTTAACTATGATTATTTTTAGATGTTTATTTATTTTCTTGCATTTCCTATGTGTTCTTAACAATGTATCCATTTTGCATATAACAACGAAAAACATACTGTTTGAAACTTTATAATGTCATTGTAGGAGTATAAAATGAAAATGAAAAGATTTCAATACTCGTAGACAAATACTGATTTATTTTTCATTCGTTTTATTAAGAATGCGTAAATGTAATAAGGAGAAATATAAAATGGATACTTTTATGTATATTATCATATACATTAAAATAATATATTATACAATCTTTGTGGAAATTTTTCATTCCTACCTATATAAAGTGGAAAATTTTATTTAATTTCCATATTCCCTTGTTACACTGTGAAAATCTTCCTAGATATAATAGTAAAAAATATATCTATTATTAAAAATAATAATCATTGTTAATACAATTGTTTGAGTATTTATTTCGAAATGGGAAAAACGGAAAATATAATTTTGGTTATTATATTTCTTATTGTATATATTACAATTTATTTTTCAATTAACACAGAACTTACTTTAACTAAATTATTTTTGCTTTGGATTATATTTAACTTATTATTTGCAAATATATATTGAGATGCAAATGTCATCACTACTAACTTAAAATTGAGACAAGATCACAGAAGTCTTGTTTCATCTCATGGCAAACAAAACAAAAGTATATTTGGTTGCAAATCATTTCTTAATATTAAAAGTAGATAATGCACAGAATCGATCTCAAGTGGGACAAAAAACATTTATTTAAATATTCATTACATTTAAACTGTTAATAAAATTATTATCCTATTGCATTTATTAATATTTACCTAATTATCTATTTCACAATTAAATTAACTCCATTTATAATATAATTTGTATTTTCTTTTAACACACTAGGATTGAAAAGTACTTTTCAAACACTAGGGCGTTAAAATTGACTCTTTACAAATTCTAAAGCGCGAGTATAGTAAGTACCTTTTTCCCGGTTCTAAAAAATAATATTTTAAGGAAGCGTGTTCTGAAAGCTAGAAATAGTTTAATTCATCTGAAATTGAAATTACTTTCTGGGATTAAGTTATTTAAGACATTTGCGTTTGATATCAATTTTATTTTGATAACAATGTATTCTTTTTATTTTATATTGCATAGTGATTACCAGTTGTTTTATTATGCACTTAAGAAAAATTGTGGTTAAGGTTATCTAAGCTTTTATTATAATTATTTGAAAATATGTAAGGTTATCTAAGAGAGTAAAACCACATTTAAATACACTTAAGTAATATAAACATCATCATCATCTCAGCAAATAAATTCCGTTTACCTTAGATGACAAATCTGATTTAAACAAATAATAATTTGTAATTCACCTTCCTTTTACTAACATCATTATAACTCTTAGCGCTCAAATCTTACCTTCTAAGCGAATTAGATAGAGTTACGATATAAATCTACTTAAAGACCGTAGCACGTACGTCAGAAAGTAACTTAACATTCAGGGACTGTAACATAATTTAATCTAGTTTAGTGAGTAATCGGAAGTAATATTTATAGAATATTGAGCTATTAATAGATAACAATGACGTAGGCTGCTGTCAACTAATGGATCATTGTTACAAAATATAACAGTGAAATAGTGTTTCTATTAACCTTTAAATTTTACGTGTGGTACTTCACAGGTGTGCTTTCCAAATTTGTCACAAATATTATCACTAATAATATTCAATTCAGAAATCTTGACCTAACTTAACTACTTAATAACTCAACTGTACAATATAATGGATATATTAATATTTATATTTGTAGTCTGTTATTGCTTATTAATGACAGTAGTACGAGTTAGATTCTAGGGTATTTAACACCCTCGAGGGTATTATGAATTGCTATTTCAATATTTAATTAAAATTTTCTAATGTAATAATTAGGTTATTAAAGAGTGATATACATTGTGGTGAGCACCTGAATAGTGGGAATTAACATGTAAAATGATATTTTCATAATTTCCTGTTTTCCTAACTATTTTAGGTAAAAAAGCGTCAAAAAAGAGCTTCAAATTATATACCTGAATCTATAAGCAAAATTACTTTTACGTTCCTTCTAAACTCAGAAATTAGTTATAAAAGTGTCAGTAATCACCCCAAAAATAGCGGTAGCCATGAAATTGAAACAAAAAAGTGTATAGATGATAACAGCAAAAAACTGTTTTTACTATACATTTGAGGTTAGAAGACTATTTCTGTTGCCTGTTGGTATTACCGTATTTCGCAATCAAGTTCAAGATCACTGTAATTTCAGAATCGAAACTAGTGGCATTTTCTATTTCTAGTGATATTATCATCTGCTACACATATTAACATTTCGTACGAGTTCCGTAAAGGAGTTGAACAACCTTGTACGATTACGCAATACGTCAAAGTTTCAACTTCGTATAAGAAGATTAATAGTTACAAACCAAACGGATTTACTTGTAATCTAATGTCGATTCTTAATTATTAATTAATATGAAAATGTTTATAAGGACTCCGGCTGCGGTTTTGAGAACTTAAGTTCGACTCCCGTCGAGTCAAATTCTTTATCATCTATTTCCTATTTATATTGTGGTATACTCTATGCCAGCTAAACGCTTGGGAGATAACTTTTGGTAATTCTTAATAGTATAAATATATAATTACCGATATCTACGAAGAAAAAGTAAATTGGCACAATCGGCAACGAATAAGAAAGCATTAGTGAAATATTTATTTTATTTATTAAAGTGTACTACAAACCTACCTATTGAATGAAATTGTACAAAAAGTAGAATTATGTAAATATTGCATTTGGAATTGAAGGTCAGAAGCACATAAAATTAATTATAACTTTACTATAACTATATATTTTTTTGTGAAATTTTATGGTTTTCTATTATATTACATAAAATATGCATTATATTTATTTTAGATGACAGCATCGTTCAGATGTTTGTTATATTCAATGATATTATTTTGCATAAATATCAATTTACCTTCTACTTCACTAATAATAATAATTAAATGAAACATTTTACGTAGTAATTAAATTATATTTTTAACTGCATGTACAAAATAAAGTTTCCTTTACGAGTATTTATTATAATAATATTCATTTTTGCTACATTAATATTAACATTATGCTAAAAAAAAAGTTATATTATTGCTAAATAATACTGTACTTTATTTTACTAGGATGATAATATAATTATAATGACATAATATACCGCTAGCAGCAGAAACTCGAATTTGTTGCTTCGTTTCCACGTATACGTGGATATTACATATTCAAAGATTTCTTAAAATTTAAATTACAATGTTTATAACAAAATAAACTGACACTTATGAAGGTCATTTCTTAATATATTATTATAAAATTTTAATTCTGATTGCGTATAATATATTGGGACAAACATATGAGGTATTCATATGTTTGTGTTCAATAAATGTCAGTGTCAATATTATATTATTATGTTTGCAATTAAATTTTACTTTGCAAATTTACATTTTTAAATCATAATTATGTGTATATTTTAAGACAAAATAATATGCCACAGACTTTTTTTTATTTGCAAGGTAAAACCGCGATGCATCGCAAATCTGCTCTCAAACAAAAAAAAGACACTTATCTGTAGGTGTTACTGCAAATTATATGAGAATTAGGTTATTTATGATATATTGATATATAACAATATTAAACCTAGTACCTTTAGATATAGGGGAGAGTAGCCTAATTTGGACCGTAGCCTAATTTGGACCGCTGTGGTATCCAAAGATTGATAAGATCTGTGCGATTTTAGATAGACTACTTGGTATACGTAGAGGTAGACCAGATTAATGTAATCGTGTTTGTGAAAAAATGTCTCATGGTTACATTAAGAGAAGGGTTATTTGTTTGACTACGAAGAAAATTTGTTATTTTGATGTAAGAGTGAAAGCCGTTAGTTCGTCCAAATGTAAGTAATTACAAGTCCTCTTTTATCATCACAAAGCTTACTTATCTAACTATAATTTCCTGTTACAATTTTATGAGTTTATGTTACTTTGACATTTTTGTATAATTTTAAGTATAAAATATTCAAGTTGCCCAAGTTGGACCGAAAACAGTTGCCCAAATTGGACCGACAAAAATTGTGATTACGGCACAGAATAGTACATACAGAAGCGACACGTCGACATGTCGGTACCTTTCATGTTACCCTATTCAATTCTATGATCTTGGAGCATTTTGTAGACCTTTAAATTTGTTGACTTCTCCTATCTCTCCCTAAGATGTGACGAAACTATCCGATTTTAAACAATGAGCCCTTTAAATTTGTTGCTTTTCCCCATCTCTCTGACAAAATGCGAAACATAAAAAAGAAAATGGTGATTCATGGTTTTGTACATTGTGTGAAGAAACCAAGGAAGAAAATATGATACAATATATGAAATGTCGCACTTGAATTCATTCTCAGTGTGCTGGAGTTAGTGCTGTAGTTAAAAGATTCTATTGTTGTAATTTTCGTTAAGAAAGCTAATGGTCCAATTTAGGAAGCAGCGGTCCAAATAAGGAAACCGGTTTCCTATATTGGACCGATGACAAGATTTTTTTGAATTTATTTTTTACTATTAAAAATGGTGTTTAAAATTTAATAAATAGTTTTATTTTGAAGGTACACTTAGGGAGTTTATTTTCTACTACTTAATTTTTATTGACACTTCTTCCGTTCCTTTATATAGTGAATATTATAAAATTGGTCCAAATTAGGCTACTTTCCCCTATGCCCAGACTTTTCTAAATTTCCTTGCGGACAAAATTTTTAATAATGACCAAAATCAAAACATGAAATTTACTATTAATGCATGAGAAAAATTTCAAATTAATTTTATTTTCTTTACTTTTATGCATATGTACTTATGACCCTCTTGTCTACGTCACATCGTTCAGTATATAATATAAATTCATCTTTAAAATAATAACAATTCAGGGTTTTATTACTTATTAAAAAAAAATGTTACATTAAGGTAATTGTTTTCTTGGGGCAAATTTGAGCCCCGATGCCCAATTGTAGTCGGCGTCTAGACAATTAATGCAAATATATATATATATATATATATATATATATATATATATATATATATATATCCTTAATTTACCGTCGGATTATTTTTTCAAGGTACAAAAAAAGTAAAGAGAGAAGACGAGGGCGATAGGACAATAAATATGTTTTTTTGTACTTCCGGGAAGAAAAGCCTACTTTTCACCTTCAAGATTAGATTATCCACTTCAGTCCCTCAGTGTATACTCATACTGTATAATGTACTATTTTGTGCATGCTTCCCAAAATCGTTACTTTGTGGACTGTTGGGAATGCGCAAAATGTTATTAGAAATCGAAAGAAGTTACTACGAGAATGATTGTAGTCAGAGCAACCAAGAAAAAATATGTTTTATAACTGCAAGCAGGAAAAAGACAGGATTGAGAAAGTATTGATACCTGGGTATCAAAAATATCAAATAAAAATTATCGATCTAAATAATAGTATGGATACTTTCAAGTACCGAAAGAAAAAAAATCTATTATTCTTATGTTCTACAATAAAATTAAAAGCTCTATTCTTTTTTATTGCAAGCACCAGAAAATACAGTTTACTAAGCCTTTTCCCAGAAATAATAAAAAAATAAGTTTCGTGTTCAAAAAATTTTAATCAAAAGGAAACATTTATATTTAATTAAATAAATTAAAGATTTTATATACTGATACTGGGTTAAATGTACTGATATTAATAAAACAAGGGTATTGTATTAGTAGTATCGAAACATCGCTAATTGCAGGAATACATCTATGAGGAATAAAATCCCGGCGATATTGTTATTATCTTTGGTATTTGTAAAGAATGCGGGAAGTTATGTGATAACCACATCAAATTTTTATTTAATTTCTTTATAGTTTTTTAAATTTATATATAGGCGACAGGAATTATTATTAACGTCTTGAAAAAAAAAAACGATTTGAAACAATTAAGAACAACAAGCTTCAGCAAGGTTGAACAGCATGTAAATCATAATTTCACTACAGCGAACCAACAAAAACTAAACAAGAACAAATATTTAGCGGTGTCCATGTAGATAGAAAGTGAGCATGTAATTTGCGTGCCGTCAAATTCGGGCCTGAAGTGGCTCGTGGGTGATCTCGGCGCGCCGTGGTCAGTTCGACCTCCGTACCCACCTGAAGACTCCGGCAATTATCCATTTCATTATGAGTATGAGAAATTGTTATTTAACTCTAATGTAATAATCTGAATTAGTTTTTTTGCAAAGCAGGTCCGGTTTGAGACACAGACCATGAATCATGTGATTTGTCTACGTATGTAATTACAAGTGAGGAATGTAAAATTAATTGAAGAAATTTGTACATATTAAAGGTCAGTTTTTTCTAATTAATTTGCTGTAATGAAGTATTTTGGATGATGATGCTAGGATAAATATTTTTGACAAATGGAGGTACAAATTATTTTTGATATTTCCCACTTTTACAAATATTTCACTAACAAAAAAAAAAACTAAAATTCACTAAATCAATACATAAGGTACCTGATCAAATGGGTAGAATCAGTTGTGATTCTAAAATCCGAGTTCAAGTCCATTCGACATAAAAGAAGTATACCCAAACAAGAAAATGATTTAAAGTAAATGTACACCGGGTGTACCAGAATGGTATTGTCATAGACATTTAACATGGAAAAATAGTTTTTGGGTATGATGTTAGAATAATGGCCTACAGAATCGTAGATTTTCGGTTCAGTTCCAACTGTTGTAGTTTTTTTAAAATATTTTTTCGTTGTTATGCATTTAAGAAATATATTTTTGATAATTTTTTTTTGCATGTTCCAAAATGGCCAATTCAGTTTTTACCTTTTCAAATTTTCTTTTAGTTTCAAAGAAAAATCGAAAAACTTACTTGAAAATCCCAAAAAAACACAGTCATATTAACTGGCATTACTTATTTAGTTTTAGTTTCATTGATTTCGGCTGGATGGCTGAGCGAGCTAGCGCACATCTCTATGCTCGCTGTGACGTCATACGAACCTGAGATCCTCAGTTCAAGTCCCAGCGACCGACAACGTGTGATTTGTCGTAAAATAAAAAACACAGCTACTTGTGTATCACACTCGGATGCTATAGACTTGCCATCTATACATCTTAAATAGAAGTAGCACTGGCAAATGAAACAACCGACAGTACGGCAGTTAGAACTGCGGCTCGGTGAGTTCGGTTGCCCTATGCTCCGCTTGGGAGATACAGGAACACATTATTATTATTATTCATTGATTTCAATTAGGAAAATTAGAGACGATGTGACGTCTTTAACTCTGGAAGAAATTTAAAGAAGTTGTAAAGAATTGATTCGATGACTATTATTGTGTGCTTTGAAGGCGGAAAATGGATTGAGTAGAATAGTTAGTGTTTATATTCCTTTTGTTGTTAAATTTATGAAATTAATAGGCCAATTCTGTACAAATCTGTAAATAATGAACAAAATCGCAACGAAAGCAGCCACTCTTATGTATAATATTATATTAATCAACAAAAACAGATGCGTTTTTGTCAGTATTTTACAGATTTACAGATCTGTAAGTCTTAAAAATTTGTTCAGAATTGGCCTATAAAATTAAATATAAATCATGTTAACAATATTATTACTACGCGAACTTGTTTTTGGTACTTAGAAATATTTTCAACTAAGTCGACATATTTTTGATTTTCCTCTGAAACTAAAATAAAATTTGAAAAGGTTAAAACTGAATTGGCCGTTTTGAATATGCAAAAACTTTTATCAAGAATATACATGTTTCTCGTAAAATAAGAAATAAAAATATTTTCCCTCTTTGCAACTCGATCTGCAGACATATTATTTACCAACACTTATCTGAGACATACGATATAAACAACAAAGAGTACCAGTATGTAAGTAATCGTGATAAATATGAGTAGATAAAAGATTTTGATACGAGCCCTAACAGCTATATGTTCAGACGTTCAGTGATTTATTATAAATTGCTGTTTATATTTATAATGTCATCTTTACTATAAATTTTTGTCAAATACAAATTTTGACATTATTCTGCTGCAAATTTATCCCATATATGTCTTGCAGCTTAACTTTAATTTCTAGAATTGTTCGCAATGGATCATTTCGCAGGCATTGTTTCAGTAACATTTGGTTCAGGACTACTTGAAAACCTATTCATTTAATTGAAATCATAATCTTCATATCATTTTTTAGTTGATTTTGCATTATGGCAAGATCCACCATCTGATGAAATATAAAATTGTGTACTGTACTCAGTTCTTGGATGAAAGAAATAAGTATGTTTCCAAAATTGCCTCATATTATTAAACATTAATGGTTCCATTTATGAAATAGAGTGTTCCCAATACCTTTGCTGACAGACAACCGCAATCCATTACACTTTGTGGAAATTTAACTATGCATTTTAGGCAATCTATATATAATACCTCTATTTTAGATCTTACAACTCGCCTGTGATAATTTTCCACACAGACATCAAACTTTTGACTGAAAATAACCTTATTTCTGCCGTCTACTCTCAAAGTATCTTTTTTTGTTTGTTCAAGCTGACCGTTTCTGTTTTTGAACGTCAGGAAGAAATGGTTCGTCTTTAGATTAGCGAAACTCAATTTCAGAAATGAAATGAAAGTATAAATAACTGTGATTTACCATATAAAAATTAAGTTCGGACTTGTGGATCTATTTCCTACATCATTCTCGGAAATTCGGAAATATTTAACCCTACCATGTTACAACGAACGGTGATGTCTTGTTGAGTGGATCGTCTTGTTTATAATTTTTTACGAGAAGTCTACTCTGTGTTGAGGTTACTACTACTGGGTTTCGACAATATTTGTTATTGAATAACCATCACAATATTTTTTGATAATTCACATAATTTGTTGCTCCACCACTAGCAATAATTATATGCGAAAATCACTTTCAAATGATTAAATATGTAACAATTATGACAGTTTCTTTATATGTATATTAATTTGATTATTTCACAGAATATTTAATTTAAATACTCGTCATCCGAACATTTAGTTTTCAGTAAATTTTTAAGTGTTTTTCTAGAATTCGTTTATAAATTAATTATGTCAGTAAATATATTATTTCTCTTCTAAAATAGCTTCATTATAAAATCTATCTTTCAGTATATATGACAACAAGTGACCAAAAATATGACATTATTAATGTAAGCAGTTATATAATATATAACTGACTGTCCGAACATATAGTTGTTAGGGCTCGTATATTGTATATTGTGTAATATAATATATAAAATAATTTAAAACTCTGCATGGAAGTGGAAGCAAAAAAAATACGACAAACTATTTAATTCTTACACAGAGCTAATAATTGGATAGTTTGAAAATTAACATGAAAATGTTGACACGTCTTACATTGCATGGTCACAAAAATATGTTTCTTCTAGCATAAACTGGTTCTCATCATCACATCGTCTGTTTATTCGAAATGTAGGCATAAATAAAAACTTGAAGTATTTCCAAAAATATAAAAGCTAGCTTTATCCGTGAACAAACAAAATATATAAAAAGTTGAAATTTGAAGAAATCATAACAAAGAAGTAGAACAGGTTTTTAATTTCTTAAACCACCAAATTATATCTAAATACTAGAAATATCTGACAAATATATAAAATACAAAGAATATTTACATAAAATTATGGGTAGAGTAATATTTTATACTAGTCTGCTACAAAAACAGTGACTCACTTAAGTAACAAGCGTATCCTGATACAGAATTCATGAAGTTATGAGTAACAAAATTTTGCTAGCGGCCAAAAATGTATATTTCATTCTTTTGTAGAATATTTCATAGAAAATATATTGATTTTACTTAGAAATAAAAACAATACGTTTCGCTACGTACTTTATTTACTCAAGGTAACAATGAAATCTAAATATTACGTACAGCACTTATTATTGGATTTGTTTTATTAGTGACTTTCTATATTAATCATATATTTTTATCTTAGAAGGTGAAGCTAATATAACATAATTTGATATTGTCGTTTTACGCATTTCATAAATGAAAAGTATAAATTAAGGACATGCTGAGTTTTTTAATATCTTTACTCTAGTTCCGTACTAATTAAAGTCTACTTACTAACATATTCAAAAATAAAATAATTTGTTAGGTGAGTTAACTATTTATCTCACAATGTATACTGTAGGAAAATATAATAAAAACGAATTAAATTTAAGAAAATTTGAAAATATAATGAATTTTACTATCCTTAAAATTGTTATATAATATAACATTGTTAAAAGTAAACAGTTGAAAGTGATTTCGTACTACTGTTTATAATATTCAAAAAGTCATAAATAAGTACTAGCTCTTAGTTTTTCGACAATTTAGCCAAAACAACATATTTTCTTATTATTTTATATTTTAGTGCTAGAGAAATAATTTGTAATTTTTGATATACTTTTTTGGTAGAAATGCTGAACGCATTGATTGTTTCCTATACCCATTTTAAGTTTGAACAATCTTTTAATTTGTTTCTACATCAAGAAAAGTGAATTTATTTAATTTTCCTGAACACGAAACACATGAAAAGATAAGAGAAGTTGCCTACTTTTAAACTAAAAAGAATCATTAATATAGGTATTTCATTAAATACTTCTTCACAATACAGAATATATAACAGAAAAATATTTCAAATTCGTACGTACTTTAATATCAGGGAAATTCTACTACATTTCCTATATAATTTTCAGTGAACATTAATTTCAGTAATAACAACTTCCCTAAATAAAGCGTTAAATTAATATAGCATTTCCATTAAATTTACATAGTCAAAATGAAGAAATGAACGTGTAAGACCTAATTTAAGCATAATGAACATGTCAGTCGTGAAATACAATCTTCGTGGCACCTTTCAAATTTTAAAACGCTGCCCATCATAACAAAACCCATGTCGTAACAGAAGCTGCTACACATTCTTCCTCGTTACGAAACACTTTCAGCTTCACGGAGCGGCTAACGATTGGCGCCACATAAATATCTCTTCCTAATTCCTAATTGAATCAGTTGTAGGTTGTAGGACCACGGACCGGTATACTAAGGTCGGTCTTTGACATCGGAATCTCCAACCCGGATTTGGAGACACTGTGTTTACAAAATGCACTCGGGTTTTTACAGTTTGCGCGCAAAATCCTGTTTAGCAAGGTTTTTTACTGGTTCCATCAGAAATCCAAATTTGAGACTCTGACGTAAACAAAACAATGGGTTGTAAAATGGTCATATGACCACTAAATGAGTTTCCGATCGTAAAATAAAATATTGTAGGTAAAAAACATAATTATTTTTAATCGTTTTAAGACGATGTACTATATTATTTTATTAAATAATTAATGATATAAATTTTAAATAGTGTCAATAACCCTGTAATAGTGGGGTTTTCAAAAAGAAACAAATATCGTAAATACTGAGCGGATCTGCAATTATTAAATATGTTTACAAGAAAAAAACAAAAACAGTGGGCAATTATACAAAATTCAATTATAGTATATTGCATTTTAGTTTTTTTCAGTAATTATCACTGTATAATTAAAAAAAACTGAATTTATTTGGAAATATTGGCGGAGACTTAAACGCTACATGCAGCAACGAACTCGGTGACATAAAAATATTCTTATTAAATTATAAACCATAAATCGTGAACAATCTTCAGAATTTGAAAATGTCAGAATCGTTACAATACCTACTCAATTTATATTCGTACTCTGGAAAAAATGTAATTTTCATAAAAATACTTTTCAATCGGAATGAACATTTTAAGATGGCATTTGATTGAATAGTTTAGTTTACATGTTCAAATTGTATTAACTTTATTTATTCATAAATAAGGAACATTTATCAATCATAAGTACTTTTTACGGGTAAACTTTTAATATTTCTCACTCTTTACCACCTAACATTTAATTAGGACATTTTACATTTAAGGATTTTATTCTTGCCAAGAAAAATGGTTTTTAAAATACGAACTTACAAAGTATATTTGTTCCGTTATATTTCGAATTCCATTCATATATTGTACTAATTACAAAACAAATGTGACATTTGTGAAATACTTACGTTATTTATAAGTTTAAGTTGAGTTTTTGATCGTATATAGTAGAAATTACATTAAATCTTTTATCGTCTACTAAAGCTACTTTAATACTCCAGTTAGAAATTAGTATATAGTGCAACAAATGCAGAAAGTTGCTTATTTCCCATGAGGTGTAAATGTTTCGGCACGAGACAAAATCAAATACTGGAATCACACAAGGTGGGTAATAAATGATTTTGCACAAATGACACACTTTACTTTCTTTACGACCACACTGCTAAACGGTAAAGAACAAAAATACATGCACGAAAGCTATTTGATATAAAAAAAAACAATATGGCGCAGGTAACGTCCTAAGAGTATCACACTACACTACTACACATGTGCAGTGTTGGCAAATACTGTAAGAAATAATTTCTCACTTGAACCTACGATTGTTGGAAATACGCAACTTTCAAGCGCTTTATAGTGTGTGAGAAAAGTGCCACTTTCAATACTTGTAGAAAATTATATAACCTTTTGAAACAAAATTTTGTTTGTTTAACAAATACATACCTACATTAAATAGTTGTAAAATTTCAGTAAAGTATTGATCGTCTTCAAAAATAACGTTAATAATTTAATTTTGAAATAAATATAGGTGTAACCTTTCAAACAAAGGTGACTTTATTATCATGGACTTGTTAAAATTTTGTTTGGTTAACACAAACATATTTATGTACATATACTCTAAAATGGTCTACGATATTTTTGCATATATTTTACACGCGTTGCCGTGATTTTTTACAAGTATTTGTTTATGAATAATAATAATATAAGACATTTTACTACGTTTCGTTCAAACTATTTAAAAATGTAAAAGGATATACTCCCATTTTATTCAATCTCATGGCTAATCGCTCTATTTAAAACGTAAATAGAATCTCGTAACACAATATTTATATTGCGTGTACCGTACACGAGTCGAATTTTTTCAGCCGCATTATTTATGTTTACATTTTTTACGGACAATTTTTTTTTGCGAATGAGATAACATGAAGCGATCATCCTCGTAATTTCCAATATTCCTAATCGATGGCTGCTAATCGATCGTGATCAATCCCGCCCTGACTCATCTCAATGTAAACTTATGCTAATTGTTTTAATTATGTCGATAAATCACTCATTACATAACACGTGCGTATAGTAATTATCCGTATACAGGATGACTGAGTAGGTATACTTATTTATTTGCTATAGCTTTGAAGTTCCGTTTTTTGTATATGTAGAATTTATTTGCTAGAAACACATAGAGGAAAATATAAAAACCAAATTCAGTGAAGCCACAGGGTTTATCATAATCATACCAATATTAATGTTTCGAAATTTGAACGGTTGACCACAAATATTTATATAACATATTAACCATTTTGAGCGTCATGTCTGTTGGTCCATCCAGTTATTTTTATCTCACGTATACGGTAGTGGCAGTTTAATTTTTTAGATATAAATTTCATTAATATCTCAACTGAAAATGGCATTAATTACAGTCTCGGGAATAAAATCTTAATTTATTCCCTTAATAAATAAAAGAATTGAATGTGATTGGTTCAGTTCATCAAAATACTATTTTAATTGGATATACTATACAAATATACCTGACGTTCAGGTTTTTATCATAAATATTAGAAATACGTAGAGTTGAAAGTTATTGTCTCTAAAATCATTGTTATAAGTTATAATCTCTGACGCATCTTTGAGGGAAATTTCACAATATATCCGACCAATATTGAAAATTCCTAAAAACACGGTAATTTAGAAGACAATAACTGTTTTTTTCTTACGTAGGTGATATAAAAAATATTTCTGAGTCACACTTATCGTTTTTTTACCGATCGCAGTGTACATATGTAGATATATAAATTTTGGGAATTTTGGTAAAAATTGAGGAAAATATCTTAATTTTTATATACCTAATACACTACGGTTACAGATTTACAGGTTTTTAATCACAAAAATGGCAATTTTACTCGCATTTTGATGGAGAAGATTGTACTTGAGAAAATTATATCGCTTTATTAAATAAATGTACATCACGGTTGTACTAGATGTTATATCTTGTTGTAAAGTCTCGTAGTTTTTCAATTCTGTATCTAAAAACATATTTGTTCTACTACATCACCCTGTATGTAGAAGATGCGCTAAGCAAAAACTCTACACACCTTTATTCAAATCTATTAAACGCAGCTTAGTTTTTATTAAACGATAATAATTTAGTAATTATGAAAGAATTTCATTTACATACATCTTTGACATTGATATTGATGTATATGAATAAAAACAAGATGTAATGATACAAAAATGTAACCCGGAATATGTTATTCATTGTTATCTTGTACGACATAAATACGTGGGGAAATTTTGGGCGTACAGGTTGGTATTTTGATGTATGGTGATCTTTTGACATTTTAGCCTTGCTTTATCAAGATTTTAGTTAGTAAGGTACGTATTGTGCATATGAAATTGGTCTTTGTTATATGATACAGGAAACATCACAGTTTATTACTTATTATGTTTAATGAAATATATGTAGGTTGACAACCTGTATCATTAATAATAAAATGTAACTCACAATCTAAAAATCAGTACACACTACACCTCTATATAATACGTCATTTGGTGTCTGCAATAATGAACAATTGAGAAAAGTTATTTTATTATGACAATAATATAAATAATACAATATTGGATGTGCTAATCGACTTTGTTGAAAATTTCTGCAACCAAGATATTTATAGTTGCTATGAAGTATGAAGAGTACAAAATACAGAATATTTTTGTTAAATTTTATTTAATAAAAATTAAAATAAACTCACTTGAACCAAATTAAGATAAACGACTCAAGAGATAAATATTTCATGAAATGAACTCAAATGGAATTCAATAACAAAATCATTTGTCATTTATTTTCAGAAATGACTATATACCAAATATTGCAAAGTTGGTACAGGAAAAGAAATCAGATTGCTATAAGAATAAAATAAAATAACTTATTATTGTTAGTATATTGCGAAGGGATCATACATATTCATTACCATCTTTGGCGTTAAAACTTTTTGTAAGTATTGAATTCTTTCATAAAATCCATCTACACAGTACGATTTCTTCTTACAAATATTCTACGACTTTTTCTTTTAATTTTATAGTTGTAACTTCTTAAGGTCTTTTTCTTTGCCATCCATGTATTCTTTAGACTTCCTGAACTTTTTATTCAAAAAATAATTTGCCTTTGAACTTTGCGAAGATCTATATCTTTACAACTTTGTTTATATTTTTCCTGTTTTCTAACTACTTTTCAAGTCATATGCATTCGAATAAGGGTAATGCGATGGTATGAAAGACACAAATTTATGAGGGTTTTGAATCCGCAACAACTGTGTTCTAATCACTAATCAAACAATTTTGGCACAGGTTTTTATTTATTGTTTTATTTATTTTTGCTTGACTAAAACAGACGAGCAGAGATTGCTCACTTGATTAGCGCACATCTATTCGAATTGAGCTTAGTGTAAAAATCTGATGTTCAAATGCCAGCTTCGTCAATGTTTATCCAAATAAAAACACTGATGTGTATGGTTCGATACCCACTATAAGTTGTAAGTCCCTTGCAGAGGTAGGCAGACAACCTACACTGTTGAAAATTTCAAATTGTCAATATTTTGTTGATCAAATTTTGTTAAAATTTGCTAGACATGTAGTTATATTAACAAAAAACTTAGTTGAAACCAAAAATTTTTAGTTAAAATTTGAATTTGTTAACATTTAACAAATATAAATGTCGATATTTAACTGTAACAAAAGTTGTTGTGTTATTAACGAAATAGTTTTTATTGATTAACAATAAGTTTTGTTAATTTCAACAAAGTGTGTTATGTCAGATGAAAACAAAATTACAAGTTAAAAGAATACAAAATATTTTGTACACATTCACAAAAAAAATTGTTACAATAACTAAATATTTTGTTACGTTATCAATATTATTTGTATATTTCATAAAGCAACAAAATATTTTGTTAAATTCACGAACAAGATTTTTTTGGTACGCGTATGTATTGCGTTGCAGTTTAGTTCAGCTGTAGAGAGTCAAACGGACAATAGTGATTAAAATTGAGGTTAGATTTTGTGTTTTACTCTTGATTAACAATTATTTATTTTAAAAAATGGACAAAAATGTGGTAGACATATTTCTCCGACAGAATCGACGGAATTACTTCGGCAACTAATACAAAAGAAGTTATACTTCAGACTGAAATACTGAATACTGAACAATAAATCGTCGTGATCGTACGACATTAAATTATTTCAGAAACAAAGTCGGCATCGGCAGCACCAACACCGCCTTTGCCAACAGAAGATAATGATTTAGAGAAAACTGAAGATGTCATCCATTGGCTCAAATCATCTACCCCGCAAAACACAAAACAAATAGAGTTAATATTCAAAAAAAACAGAACTTACTCTCCATTATAGACGACAAAATAAATCAATCAACATATTAAAAACATTTCCAAGGTTTGCCGATACAAAAGGCTTGGTATAAACTTCGTTTCATTTACTGTGGTTACGTTATACCTACTATGTGAATTTATTTCAGATCAATTACGAGAGAAACAAAAATTTATTAACACTGCTGACAAAATATTCTCTGTTTATAAAGAAACAATAAAAAATGCTAATTGTTCAGTTACATCAGAAACTGGTTGGAATAAAACCACAAGGATTTTTTTAGCCCTACATTTGCTTCCTCCTACCTAATGTACACGATTACACGATTTATATACTTGCGTAAAAATATGGAGATTTTTGTTTTTGCAATAAATTATATACTTTGTCTAATAAAATGATTTATTGTTACCTAATTTTATATTATATTTTGTTATAATATTTACTAAAATATTTGTTAATATTTTTAAAATAAAATTGCATTTAACAAATGGATTTGTACAATTTAACTAAATTATTTGCTACTAAAAACTAAATTAATTGCTAATTTAACAACAACAGATAGTATTTTGTGCAAAATAAGTTGTAGAAATAACTACATATTTTGTTACATAACAACAAATCGTGTTATTAAATTAACTAAAATTTTTGTCAATTGTAACAAATACATTTTGTTAAATTTCACAAAATCGAGAGGTAAATTAAACAAATATGGGTGCTAAAAAGTAACAAATTGATTTTGTTACAATTTAACAAATTATGTTAACAACTTCATTTTAACAAAAGTTTCACAAAATTTTTAGTGGACCTGGTGAGCCCTTTAATTTTGTTAATATTTAGTTAATTTTAACAACCAATTTCTAACTGTGTACACCAATATAATGCAAATAAAACTTGTAAAAAAATAAGTACCGGGAGGTAGGCAATGTTATACATATTTTATACAGATTTTTTATTTTGTTTCCAAAGCACACTTAATCGAAAGGCGACGACCGCTAAAATTTAAGTGCGAAACTAAAGCCTGAACAACTACATCGATTGTCGTTTTTAATTACTCGACATTCAATATTGCCAAATGTATTATTAAGTAACTAAATAATCCTAAATCAACTAAAATGAAGATAGTAGTAGTAATTTTAGAACTGCCTTAATTACTTTATAAATATAAAAATTAACTAATCTATTTAAAAGAATAGCACCAAATTTTTCTTTGACAAACATAGCGACAGTAATATTAAGATTGCCAATAATAAATTATAATTTTAAAGTAGTCGTCTTTGATAATAAATAAAAAAAAATTACATGTGCTGGGTTACAAAAGTGTTTCGAAATTTGCCACGTCGATTAACTTTTGTTTTTTTTTTTTGCAAAGAGTTGTTAAAAATATTTCTTGTTATAATATGATAATATTCGGCAAGGCCTGGCATGCGCAAGTGGTTACAGGTTAACCATGTCGATCGGCTTTTGTACTTTTGTAAAAAAATTGTCGTGTTTAGTATCAAATAAAAACATTGGATAAGGGCTGACGTGCACAATTATTTAGAAATTTGTCATGCCTACCAGCTTTTTTTTGCATAAAATTGTCAGAAGTATGCCGTGTTTAGTATCAAATGAAAACACTGGACAAGGGATGGCATGTAAAAATGACAATTTGCCATTTCAGTTGCTTTTGTTTTTCGCAGAAGTTTGTCATTTATCATAAAATTTAAATATTTCACTGACGCCGGCGGCCTAGAAAATCGCTAATAATTTTCTAATTTCTTAGTTTATTTTCATTTTAATGTACATACGTATTATACGATTGGAAAGAGAAACACAATATCTAATAGTGTATTAAAACCCGTAATGAAAATTGAAAGTTAGTATAAATTTCTCGAAAAGTATATGAGCTTTAAAAATTTTGAGGACCGCTGCCAATTCCCCGTAAAAAAAAGTATATATAAAATGTGCATATTAGACACTCGTACAAAATGAAACAAGATAGTTATAAATCAAAAAGTAAATTGGCTAGTAAATTTTTTTGCTCATATCATAGTGACCCATGCATTTTCCGAGAAAATATATACATTATTAAAATAGCCAACTAACGCGACAACTTTGCCTCAATTTATCCAACTTCTCATCTCTTATGGTTCTCGAAATCCCAACTTTGAAAAATGAACATCCTTAATTTGAATCTTTCCAATAAGGAGGTATACGCCGTTTTTATTAATATAGAGAACAGTTTGAATTTCGTCCGTTTTTTTTCTTAATATTTTTGAGATATTAGCAAGATGATTCATCTTTTGATCTTACTACAACGTACTCAATTTGTTGGACTCCATTTACAAAAAGGTTAGGAACTTCTGGTTTGTTTAAAAACCATATGAATATTAGAATTTCAAATTCCAATTTTACGAGCACATTAATAATATAACGCGTGTTTGATTTCATTTTAATTTAAAATAACATTTCCTTCCGAACTTTCTATCCAGGAACTGGTTACGTTGGGCGAACGTACCGATCAACTGCAATGTTGGCTCAATGTCACGTCGGGAGCGGATCCAGAGTAGGACACGACATGTCTGTCGGCACGTGTGCAACCAGAGCGTTATGTAAATACGAGATGGGTGGATTGAGCAAAGTCCTTTTATAAACACGGTGGGATGCTACTGGACAACCGCAGATGTTGTGTAATCTGCGCTGTCAATAACTAATCATTTGCAACTTAGTGCGAAACAATGACTAACGTTTATTGTGACCATCATAATTTATTAATTTGTAATGTTAAATGATAATAACTTAACATTTTTCTCTACAGTAACAATAACAAACCACATTTTGAGAACAGAAGTAACAAACGTAATGTTTAATTCTCTTATAAGAAAATATTACGTTTTATTGTTTTTTCTTAAAGATTATAAGACTGTAAGAGCATCTGTGAAAATCCAAATTAATAAAAAAAAAACAAATTACTTACATATTGAGATACAAGTTTTAAAATTCTTGGATGATTTGATATTAACTACAAAATTCTGATGTGTAAATTTAGAAAGGAGATCACTGAAGTAATTTTTAAGGAAAAAAAATGTTTTGCTGATTTATTATATGGAAAATAGAATAGAGTAGAAACATTATTACATTATAACCTACTGATTTGTTATAATAGACTACTGTAATTTGCAAATCATCTACTTCAAAAGGGTTCAATTAACCTCAACTAAATCTGCGATTTATAATGATTTATTAAAATTATTGTATTACCGTCAAATAAGTTCAACTAAATTAATGTATAAATTGACACATATCATACTTGACAAAAAGATTTCAGATTGTGACTAGAAATCATTATTCTTCTTCTTTATGTAATATTTATAAATGATGTTAGTATATGTTACAAGACTGTCAAATTTAGTATATATACAGATGATCGAATTTGATTGTATTATACTTTAGTACGTTCTCAATTTGTATATTTCGCTGCCTGTTGCATAATGAACATATTCAAAATAAATTTATATTCTTATGAACAATTCTATTGACAGTCCTGGCATTTTGATTACAATATTATTTAAAATACCCTGTATTAGGACGAAAGAATTGTTTTCTTTAGTTACTTATAAACAAATTTTTGCAATGAGTTCTCCAATTCATCGTATACAATCTGCCTTTAATATTTTATTAAAAATATCGAATTGTCCAAATATTTTCTATTTTAATTTGTATTCATATAAAATTCTTGAAAAGGATTCTTGTTTTCTAATGTGTTCGATTAATACCTTTCATATATTTTTGATTATTATATGTTTACATTATTGTTCTGTCGCTATAGTAACGCCAAAAATTTATTATTTTATGTACATAGTGTTCTACTGTTGTATGGCAACAAATATTAAATAAAATAAAATATAATTATTTTAATACTTTAGCAAGTGATTTATGTACATACATTCATATGTATATATGAGTACCATTTACTTTTTAATGTCTATAACAGTAGTACCTTGCAATAATATAACTTATGTCCCATATAATATACTAATAAGTAGGTAACATAAACATTTATTACAAATTCCTACCACGTGTCTTTTTTTCATTTTGCACCGGTTGCTCTGGCAACAGTAAATCTTTTATCCAATGCATCAACGCTTTAATTTTAAGCAACAAGTAAATAAAAAATGCTAATCGAAATTTTGACAGCAATGTTGAATAGTTAATTTGACATTTTAATTCAATGTGATCCTGTCCATTTAAGGGAATCTTAATATTTAAATAATATTAATATATTGCTACAACCGGCCATGGATCTTTTATGTATTTTATTTATTTCGCACTTGTGTACCATGATTTATATTAACTGTTTACCACTAGAAAAACGAAATTTTACAGGCTACTAACCTGCAATTTTTTTACAAGTTAGCTCTCAATATTACAGGTTAGTAGTTTCATTGTTTACATTATTGAAAGTTGTGTTTTGTTACTGCCATACAAATTTTTGACAACAATCAATTGACAGGATTTCGTTAATAATAATTTAATTCTATTTACAAGCAGTGGCGGAACTAAAAGGAAAATATTAGGTGGGCCACGCGGTGGGCACCAGAAAATCTTGGTGGGCCGTTCCATTGTTATATACCGAGTGTCTACTTTAATTTCTGAACATAGGAAATTCAATGTTACTTTTTTCAATTTTTCAATATGTCTTTATTACCTATTAATTTAGAACAAACTGTTAGATATGAATTTGTTTAGAAATAAAAACTGCATCCAATAAGGCAAAAATAATTGGCCAAATGCCCTAATATATTTAAAAAATAATAAATATTTTTTAGAATATTCAAGTAATTTTCAGTAGGTGTCATGGAAATTGGAGGACAGTTTTAAATTTTTTTGAAGTTGGCGCGAAAGAATGTATAATGTTAATTTTACTCATTTTAACTAGCACTAATCATCAAAATTCACATAAACTGCATGTTCTGAAAGACATGAAAACTACATGTACACTGATCTATTATAGATGTAGTGGCAGATATGAAGACGGTCAGTTGACATCAATTATAAATCAAATCGGCATGCTTTGTAAAAGCGCGGGGCAATGACTATCACAAGTTTCTACGTAAAAGAGCGGTCTCATCAATCGGCTTAGCCCTTAGCGCAATTTTTTGGTTATACAAGCACTACCACCGTGCAGACACAATAATACTAATTAAATATTTCAAGACAAAGATTACGCCGTCTTTTTCTTTTTAGAAATTTTTAGAAAAATTACTGTAATAATGGTATTATATATTTTCTTGATGCCTGCATTGTTTACGGGTGGGCACGAGGGTGGGCCAACACTTTTAAAGGTGGGCACCGGCCCACCCTGGCCCACCTATAGTTCCGCCACTGTTTACAAGTGAATAACAAATAAACTACAAAATACGCAAGGTAACAGTTTTACAACTTTGAAGAGGTGACAGATCTAAACTATTTTACATTACTAGTAATGTAAAATACTATACAACTCTTAAATAATTTGTATTACACCCACAAAAAAGTGCTTTTTTATTCGTTTGGGGAAATGCAAGCATCTCACAGCAGCTATGACGTCATTAAAAGCAGATCTGTGATGCATCGCGGATTTACATTGCCAATAAAAAACGTGTCTTATAGAAAGTATCGCATTCGGTGACATTCAGCGGTTATACCGTAAGCTGGTAACTAAGTAATAACTGTATCTGTACGGAAATATTATTACCAAACTGACTGTTCAAAACTACAAAAGATAATATAACTGTAACCATTGACGTCATATCAGTTTACACAAATTTGATCACGAAAACGTTATTAATAAGAGGATTTTATGAAATAATATTATTTCATAACGTCTTCATTTCTTGAAACCAATAAACTGTTGAAAAAATCACGGTTGTTAGGAATCATACCAGATCTTAGATGTCTCAAATAATCGACATCTGCGCAGTTATGACACTCATAACAATCCCAGGTATTTTAATAGATACCAAAAATTGTTTTTCAATCTAAAAAACTTAAGTATTAATTTTTAATTACACAAATTATAATCAAATAAAATAAATTTAATTGGTTCTCTGTTCTCCTTATTATTTTGCAGTACCTAAGATAGTTCTATTATTTTTTTCTACAGTAGATTTTTTGGAAGCAATAATGGCGATATTAATAATAACAGTTATTATTAGTCTAATTTTAAATACTAATATAAAATACAAAAAGTAGCTGTGAATGGCGTATGTAACCCTAATCGAATTTCAGTATATAAATCATAAAATATAAAAACTAACCTGTATAGCTTCTCATTATAATAATAAAAACTAAACATTGCTTGCAATAACATAGTTATTAATATTTTAATGTTCCGCAGAAGAAACGTGTGATGTCAGTGTGGTAGGATCGTGGAAAAAGGCAGGTAGTTTGTTTCTTACGTTCCCAGTATACTTCTCTTCTTTTACGATTCTACCACGATGATGTGACTGTATCTTCACCAAATCTTTAATAATTATTTTCCCGTAAACTACATATAATGAATCTATATGAAAAAAAAGTGTTTTTTTTTTGTATCATATATGTAAAAATCCAAATTTGATCACACACCCTATTGTAACCATGTGATTCAAATAGTTGGAGGAGACGGGGGATTGATGACATCATCTTGTTGAGTGATATCGTGTGATTTCCAAAATAAATAAATGTCAAAACTGACACTATCGTATATAAATATAATAATGGATGAAACATACATATACACTACTGCTTCTATTTCATTTTTGTCTTCGGTTAGACGTAGATAGCATATATACTCTTCTGTAATAAGTACGATAAAGAGATAGCGAATAAAAGTATCATCTATGCTATGCGTATAGAACAAAGATTCAAAATAAAAGTTTAACAATTCTTACAGCAGGAATTGATGACGTGAAGATCAACTGCGGGACATATTATATAGTAGTATATAAATAGATCTTTGAAACACATTTGAGGAATAACAAAATAAAAATACCGCTGTGTTTGAGTGATTCGGAATTTATTAAACTATATACGTAGAACCGATACCTATACAACAGGGTATATAAGGGAACATCCTGCATCTTAAAAATGAAAATTAAATGTCATGAAAAAAGCCCTAGGTATTTGAGGTCTTGTTCCATCTAAAAATGCTGTGATGATGATGACTTACAAAAAAAAAAAAACATTTTTAAAGATACGCACATTTCGTCTGACATATTTTTGTGTAAAATCGGCTATGCCAACATCAATTAACATATTTTGTCAACCCAATAGAAAATTGCAGTCATTTACATTCATCCAGTTAAACTTTACCATTTATAAAAATGAGTTCCTTTTAATGCAATTAACTTGCACAATGTTATATTTACTTAATGCATAATGCATGTGTTTAAAATAATTATTTCTTTCCGTTCATTACAATCGAAACAAAAACTGCATCATAACAATTGCTGACTGATATAAATAAATCATTCATAAGTGGACATTCATTTTACCCATCCCATTTGTTAATTGGACTTGCAAATATTTTCCGAGGATTCTATTACAAATATTCAAATGTTATTAGTGATTCATAACTTTTCATTATCATCTTTGCATACTTGAAGTTTATTTTTAAATTGTGTTTGGAAAATCCACTCCTACATATTCATTGCAATATTTATGGCACCATCAGGAATTCAACATACGCGATGCCATTTAGGAATCAGCTCGTAAAACATTTAAACCAACACATGATTATAAAAACAACATAAGAGATAGTTTTAAATACATGTTGGTTATAATTCCACATAATCGTGCGATACATACATATCAAGTTACAAAGAAATGTGAATTAGTAAACCACAAATATATTTTCTTGTAGTAAATTATTCGTTTTTTAATGTTCCCATCGAATAAATTACATTAGTAAAGACACCTATGTAGTAGCTCAGAGGAAACGTGACTAACTAATAAATAAACGTCAATTGACAATATATGTAATTAACTTAGATCACTCTAGTAATATATAGATAAAATCATGTGAATATATTACAGAGTATATAAATAGATCACTAATGAGTTAATCTAGGAAAATTATCGAGTGCATTGAGAGCAAAAAAAATATTAGAAGGAAAATGTAACGAGAAAATAGGGTACTAAATAGAAAATTTAGTCGGAGATTCATGCCTCCGTATCGTGCACTAAACCTTAAAATAAGTGAGCTACGAAGACTTGGATCTCCAACTAATTTGTTGAAGACACTGAAGTAAATATTTAATCAAATAAATACACCATTTACTAGAAAAATTATGGGATAAAAATATAATAAATACTAGAAATTGTAACAAATAATATAACAAAATCGTGAGGCAAAGAATGTATCAAGAATACTCAATAAAAAACTACAGACACTTCTACATACGTATAATGTTGCAATAAATTTTTACTGTTATTTAGTTATGACTTATTACACTTTATAAAAATTTGTAGCGTCTCTCCCGATCTTACCCTATATATAGATTGTAATGCAGGAAATAGATAAACTTGAACAATTTGCGGTCAAATAACAAGATCACAAAAATTACAACAGATTAACAGAGTTTATATAAAATTTAAAGTAAATATAATAAATCAGAGCAAATACTGGAGCAAGATTATTTATCTAATAAGATATTAGATGTATTAAAAAACTAGATCAATTACTGGAAAAATGAGACCGTATTCTAAGGCAGATAAATAGATAAAGTAAATAGAAATAAGCCAAATATTGGAGCAATATCTTGTAATAAATACATTAAGAATTAGATACATTAAAGCAACTATTTAAAATATATTCTGGTAAGCAATTAGAGCAATTATTGAAAACAAGGAAAAATATCACAGCATAAATAGATCAGAAATTAGATTATCTAGAGAAAATACTGGCGGAAATAAAATGCGATTGGCCAAAAAAATTAGAGCATATTTTGTATATCAAGTAGAACAATTAATGAAAATTAGGACAAATATTAAATTAGAACAAATTTAGAATAAATAATTACAGTAACTAAATTAAATTTTGAGGCAAATACAAAAAGAGGAAAGCCTGTTTTCTGTTTTACTAGCCCGTTCAACGTAAATTTCTCGCCATTTGAGAATTGGCTAACTTCATTATGAGGTAAAACAAAAATGTCCCACAACCTTGCTTTTAGACATATGCAAATGATATTTGTAACCGCCTACTATAAGCGAGTTTAGACATGGATATGTTGGCCTTTTGTATTTGTTTCATTGTTTCGAATTACAGGAAATTAATGAGATTGTCTCAAGAAAATAAAAACGCTTGAAAAGGAGTTACGTCTGTATTTGTTACTGCAATAAAAATGTTATACAACGAATTTCATTTTAATGGTTGTTAAAATGCTGGACAATTGTTAATTAAATAAGAAAACAGGTGTAGATCACACTAGGCAACTAGATGTCTCTGCAATTCACATTAAGAAAAACAATCATACGTACGTACAAAAGAAAAATAGTATACATTCCAGAAGACTACATAATAATTTTTTCACAGTGAAATTATATTTTATATATACATATGTATATTCATATAAAGTGAGATGTAATAATACACACAATTTTAAATTGTAGTAACTTTTGAAAAAATTTAGATTTGTCTTGACGGCTGCCAATAAAATTTAAATTTTTCATAAAAAAAAATGTGTAAAAATAATTTAAATAGTGAACAAATTATTTAGAAGCAGTATAGTTTGACAAGAGATCTCAAGAATTGAAAGAAATGTGACCTTAACGCATTTTGCTATAGGGTATAGAAATGTACGAAATCCATTAGAATACACTGTGTGTTCCAGGTTAGCATGCCTTACTCAATATAGATGGATTACTGTACAACATGGAAATAACTAGACAGGGATGTATTTAAAATTTTAATACCATGTTTTATGAAAAATACTCTAATAATTGTCACAGGTTGTGGAAACGTTGATGTACACTTGGTAATAAGAACATTACGTTATAGCAGTTTCGCTTTTATGCAAAAAATTTTGGCAATTCCACGAAGATAATGATTATTGCTAAGAAATTAACGGTATTGAAATTTTAAATACATCCCTGTCTAGTTATTTCCATGTTGTACAGTAATCCATCTATATTAAGTTAGGCATGCTAATATAATAATTATGTTGTTGAGTTAACGTGAAGGAAATTATCAGATAAGAAATGTAACTTGTCCTATTCTTCACAAAGTGTTTATTTATAAAATCATAAAATGTACATTTCGGCTACTCTGTAGCCATCATCAGCTGTACAACTGATGATGGCTTTAGAGTAGCCGAAATATACATTTTGTGATTTTATAAATAAACACTTTGTGAAAAATAGGACAAGTTACATTTCTTATCAGGCATGCTAATGTTACCGTGTGATTTCCAAATCCAGTGCTTAGCTGGGTACCTGGAGCAAACAGTGTATTCTAATGGATTTCGTACAATTTAAACGTCAACTCGAGATCTCTTGTCATACTATAAAAATATTTTATAGGGAGGAATTGCTGGGTTTCAGTCAATAAAAAGATTACTTCACATGGACGTTTCGATCCTACCCGGGATCATTCTCAGGATGAACGTCGATGTGAAGTAATCGTTTTATTGAAATCTTCCATTCCAAAAATATTTTAATTTTGGAATCTGTAGCATAATATCCTAGATGGCCAGGGTACCAATACCAAGTACCTAAGGTACTTTTTTCTTGACAATTTTTACTTGAATTTTAGTTATTTAGATTGTCAGGCTACAGTCCCTGCAGGGCTATAGGGAAACCTGCTCAAGGCGCAAACTCAGAGGGCGCGCCACTTCAGACTCTTTTGTTCACTAAAATAAGACTAATACCTCAGTATAGATAAATAAGCAGTACCGACATTCTCGATGATTGAGCGGAATGTACAAGAATTAAGTTTGCACAGGGTCCAAATTGTCTAGATACGGCACTGGTAGGTTTCGAACCATTGGGATAAAGTTTGTCGAAGCTGGGATTTCAACTCCACTCAATTTGAGTCGAAACGCGCTAGCCAAGTGAGCCATCGCTATAAAATTTTCTTTTCTTACTTAATTCATAATGAAAACTCCTTCTATATTTTGTTACATAACTCCCTGGAGAATAGTCCTTTATTACTATTCTTGTATTTTAGAAATCGTAAACTACTTTCGATCATGAAAAAATATATATCTTATTTTTAAAATAAATAGTGATCTCAGGAATCATAATTCTAAACTTCAATTATTATTTTTGTACATTAATTATTATTCAACCAAAAAACATTAGTCTATTTTAAATAATTCTACATAACAACCATTATCAAAAATGCTAATATCAATATAATTATTAATTTGGAATAATAATCTAATTTATACACAATGTATGTATACGTATTACATATTAATATACTGTTATACATAATTTAATTGATATTAATAAGCATCTATATGCATTTTAATTAATTAAACTGTTTTCTAATTTAAATGCAACAATTTGGCGATGATATATTCTTGTTTATGTAAATATTAAATTATTATGTGTTATGCAAATATCAGTGAACTTTGGTATTATTTTGAGTGTTTACAAAGTTAAGTGTGACTGGTTTATAGATTTCAAACATCGAATGTTTATTTGAGTAGCTAGATCCTGGTCCACCGTTAAAAAAAATTAGATTTATTTATAAAAATACTGCAATTTGTAAAATCCGGTGACATACTACAAAAAATACTATTTACTATACAAAGTATTAATGAAAAACGTTAGTTTTTTGTGTAATTTGTAAAACTTGTTGAAATGTAGTATCACTCATAATTTACAAATAAAGAAAAAAACACGTGTTAAATGTGAATATCATACATAACATTTTGTATAAAAAGTAATTAATGTAGTACCTCTCATATGATATTTGATAATGTGATTTAAAAAAAAGTGTTGCAAAATTAAAGACCTTATAGTATAAGTTAAAATGTTTATAAAATAATCGCCAATTTGCAAGATACGACATGTTTTATTTCAAAAGAGATAATCATTAAAAATCATTATGCACTATAAATAATCTTTTAACATTTTTTTTTTCAGTAAAAATGAGATGTTTATTTGAAAACGAGAAACATAATAGCACAACAAAATAATTGAGTAAAACGATAAATGCTGCACAACAAAATTATGGATTTGTTAAGGTTACTAGGTTAGGTTACTTTATAATTTTCATATTTTAGTCAATTTAATCACAACCAATTTTGTTTGAGGAATATGTGAAAAAAACATGAATGTTATTATTAATGTAATGTTTTGTTTAAATACAAATCAACTGATAACTTTAAACGGATCTCTTGCGGTTTCATGTTTATTGAGCCTTTTTATTTAAATTTTTGTCGAATATAACGCTGTAAATATTTCTTTATAAAGGTAAAAAAATGAAATCAACGAGACGAAAAATATAATTATATATTTCCATTTTTTTATTTCCTTTAAATATGCAGTGAAGTAAATAAAAGTAAATCAGATATAAAAAATTATTAACTTACTAATTGGGGATTAAACATTTTGTTCTTGTGAAACTTGTCTGTCAAAAAAAGTAACCTATTGTTTTAAATCGCTACGGGTGATCCAAAAATATTTCAATCTTTGAGGTCAATAACAGCACGAACGAAAGTTTAATCCATTCTAATAAACCTCTCAAGATCAAATTAAAAATAGATTTTTTCAATCAGCTTATTGTCTGTATTGTTTTTATAACATTTCCTTTTAATAATTAATAACGCATGAAAAAATGACCTAATTGTTTGCAGAACAAAAAGTGGCCTTTTAAAATGAAAGACACAGATTAATACAATTGTAGGTTATGTTAGTCCATCATGTGTGAAAATTGTAAATGATTGAAATACCATAAACTTAATTGTCTTAACTATGGGAACTAATATTAGCATAAAGTTACCTCAGAAGAGTAGCAAATTTCTCACTTTATTAACTTCAACTATAATCACTCACGCACAGTATTCTAACCTTACTAACTGTACTTACCAAAACATACATTTAAAATTTCAACAATGGCCTATTGGGGGGTAAATTGTGCAATTGTTGTTCATTCCACCAATAGTCAAACGGAAAGAAGTTTTGATAATGTCGCCTAGAACGAAAGTGAAACTTTCTCACTGCGTTGGCGGCCATAGCTATATTTATTTCTATGTCAGGTGTTTGTATGCGAGTGGCGATTGTTTCGCAATGTTTAGAACCAACTGACCGTGAAGGATTCAAACCCTTGACACTGAAACTAAATTTATGCGACTTTGACCGATTGTGATCGATTTTCTAAGACGTCACCTGAGAACTATTCGAGAAATTTTCCTCGAATTTGGCATTGAGATTTTCTTCCAATGTTTACTAATTTTTTGCGGCATACATACATGTATGTGACACAAGGAATTTAGATTATTTAATATTCATAAATAAAAATTATTAAAATTTATTCTTATTTTCTTAAAATTAAATACGTAGGATATTTATTTTTCCTTGAGTGTAATATTCATCTTGTATTTACATGACCGAAAAAAAGCATAACATTACTTGAGAAATATTGTTATTGTTGTTACCTGATATAGGTATAGCAATTGTTTAATCGTTTGTTATCGTATTTTAACAACAATCATGTTTATACGTTTGAAGTTTGAAATGTAGTAAGATTTTTTCTCCAATTTACTTAATATAGGTCAAAATTAGAATAAAATATTTGTGTGATCCTAAGGCACTAAAGATTTTTTTCCAGTATTGTGATAGTTGAGTATTATTAAATAAATTTAAGACAATGTTTCAAGAAAAACTATTTTGTCAGATTCCTCTAATTGTACAATAATGAAGTTTTTAAACTGTTTTATCCTTCTTAAACGATTATTGAATAATGATAACATTCAGAAAGATTAATAATAATAATAAGCCTTGATATATTTATTTATAAATACATAATTGTCATATTTGAATAATATTATTAAAGTAGTCATTATTTATTTACCTATTTAGTAATTCTTGTCATTTCTAATAAGTTAATGGAAAATTTCTGTTGTATAATAAATGAGATACAATTCAATACATTCTCATAAAAATATCTGTACAAAGCAATTAGACGCTTCAGAATTGTAAATTGAATGATAATTTTTTATCTGCAATCCGCAATCATAATGAGTTGAAAGCGTGTGCAATGTGCACCGTAATGTCTTCATTCCCATTACCTCGGCTGTATGTCACATAATTATTCTTTTATCTCTAGATAAACGGATGTTTGGAAGACATGGCCAACTCGGATGTCTAGCTGGCGTTCACTAGAACGTACCTTAAAGAACCCTCTACACTATACCCTTTCCAATTGTATTTCAGAAAGTGTGATATGTTATTTAGATTAGTCGGGTTTTCCGAATGAATAATTTTAAAAGACAACACATTGGAAATTAGTTGTAGTGTTCAATAGAGTATAATAATACAGAAAATATAATAAAATATTCATTATTTACAAATACTTAAAAACTAATATTTACAAAAGTGCTATAGTCTTCTCTAGCTAAAGAAGGACAGTGTAAAAAGATCGAGTGCAAAAAAAGCCTCAGAATAAATTATGAATCGTCTATGTTTTGATCACATGATGCTCATATTAAGTAACTTAGAATACAAAACATAATTTAGCTCAGAAAGTATACGATCCTTAGAAGACTCCATTTCCATTTTTCGTTTTTAACAAATATAGCTCCTTAATCTATGTTGACGAGTTTTTTTTTGGTCCGTTACTTTAAAGTCCTTTCGGTTCACACCTGCTCATAGTTAGGAAAAGGAAACTAATTTCAGAAAACGAATAAATTAAATATAACTTGCTCAGAAATGTTTATTTTGAAAAATATCGAACAGTATCATTAAAAAATAAACTGAATATTATTTTCAATTTAAACACAATAGCCCGTATTACGAGCTCACTTTTATAATAAAATCGCGATTTTAACGCTCGCTTTTACGTCATAATCTTATGTAAAATTGAAAGTTAAAATCACGATAAAAGATTTTGATGTAAAAGTGAGCATTACAATCGCGATATTATTATAAAAGTGAGCTCGTAATACGGGCCATTGTTTTCTCTGCTCGATGAACTTTGCATAATGAACAGAAATGTTCACTTTTGTATCATTTTTTCTGGGATACAAGTAGCATTGTGAACGCTTCATTACAATTTATTAGGAATCATTACATAATTGATAATTTATATTTGTGTTCTCTGTAAAAGATTGTATAATCTAAACTTGACAAAAATTGATTACTATGCACTTTTATTAATATAACCAATGAAGGGAATCTTTTTCTTACGTAAAGTTAACAAATGAATGTCCATATACATAATAGTGGACATATTACCTTCATACCTATTGTACTTACTAGTTTATGTGATTTATTTTTATATTTTTTGCTTTTTTATTATGTACGTAATGTTTCTTAACCTCTTTACACAAATCAACATTAAAATATGTTTTGAATTTTTTCTCTATTTTTTTTGTTATTTTTAAAAAATAAACGGCGCTCAAATTAAATTTGCATCGGGGCGCAAGGAGTCGGCACTGGAAACATAACATTATTATTTCTATAATTAAGTACAAATGCAGTGAATAACCAATAAAAAATATTCCTGTTGAAATTAAATTGAACTTTTTCATCTACTTTTGCGATGAAAATGGTGTATTGGTGTTATCTATATTCGGTTCTACTGACACAGTTAATATTAGTATACCAATTTTTTAAAGTCTGTAAATTCTGTTTTCAGTTATTTAAAATGTCTGCTCTGGTTTAAAGTTGTAACTGATGATGTAAGTGTAGCTTTATATACGTAGGTATATAGAAGTTGTATATTCTTATTCTCGGAACACTAGATCCTAGATCCGTACACACGAGCACAAGATAATTGTCCGTTATGATGTAAGGCTCAGTAATGGAGCATTTGTTCTTGGGATGTCTACATGTAAAGTTAATTGTTCATCATTGGAGTTTTATTGCCTTCATGACAATTTATTAAAATTACACGCCGAGGAAAATATTTTAACATCTGTAATTATTTATTTCATTCATATATTATCTTATTTCTGAAGAATTTCATGTTTTTGCTCAATTGTAGATATTTCTCAATGTTGACCAAGGTTTCGCTCACATTATAAAAATAGCAAAATGAAGAAAAATTATAATATACATTTTTTGACTTCTTTATATCATTGACAATATAATATATTTCTTTTTTAAGTTAGAAAATATATTTTTATATTGTCTTATAAAGTTTTATGTGTATCCTAATCAGTACACAAATTCAATTTTTCTACCTAGAGAGAGAAATATGTAATACAAGGGTAACATGTATATTCATATATACTTTAAAATTCATTATTTGTCGCACTACATTCCTAGGTGGAACAGGGCCTTTATATTTAAGATACTTGGTTTGTATCAAAGTTTACTAGCGTTATTCCGCTATGTCAATCTTTTTTAAAAATGTGTTCAACATTCATTTATTTTCAACATTCAAATGAAATGAAGCTAAGTGGTCAATATTTATCTATTCATTTTTTTCCTTTAAATAAGTTGTGTTTGCTCATTGATTTGTAATAATAAAATATTAAACTATATTTACATCGTTAATAAAGTTGCTCTTTTTAAATAATATGATTATTTATCGTACAAAATCCAGATTTCTATGCTTCGATCAATAAATTTTTATAGACTAAATTTTATTTGTCTTAAATACGATATAATGCGCACATTAATCTAACCATAAAATGTTAACTGAACAAGTTTGAAATAAGTGACAAATATTTCTAAAAATATAAATTAACAACAGTTTACATCTATTACCTATTCAGATTAATTTTTTGTCAGATGTTTATACAAAAATTAATTACAGTCCAATTAAATAAGTGAGCATTTTTGCAAACCTGTTCTATTTAGCGAGTCTAAGTATGATTTAATTTAACAAATATGTTGTTATTATGTAACGATATTTGCTTTTATGCTAATTATCAAAATAAAAACATAATTAGTATGCATTATTGATAAATTTTAGTGAATTAAGTACGTTCTGATCATTATTTAAATAAATTAAAATCTAATATTTGCTATATATCTTTGTAAAAGAATAAAATATGTTTTCATCAATATGTAAGTTAAAGTGTGAGAAATAATTTTCACAGGAGGTGCCAACTATAATATACATGCATTTATGTACATCTGCATTTTTAATTTTTTTATACGAACATTGTTATTACACTACATTAATATTACAACATTACTGAAATTTATGCTTTTGTTTGTGTTGTTATCTAAACAATATTGTTTTTAATATAATATGGGTTCAGTGTTTTTTGTGACATTTAATAATTTGGTAGTAGAAGAAATACTGTACAAAAAATAAAAGATAAAACTGGAATAATAATTTATCTACATGCTTAGTACCTAAAGCTCTATTTTAGTTGTCCAAATAAGTTTTTAAGATTATTTTTTTTTATATTTTCATTTGTATTATTGTTATATCGTATAATAATATTTTAAGTATATAAAACACCATACAAAGTAGTCATGAACTTGTATTATTTTTGTGACCGCGAGATCATAGCATCATGTTCTTTTGTATAAATGATGCTACGTCAGAGGCTTCGGAGAGACATACCCCTTTTTTAAAATCTAAAATTCACTTATATTATATGTATGATATATATAATATAAGTGAATTTTGATATATAATGTATTCTTAAAATTGTTTTATAATGACTTTTTTACCCCTTGCCACTAAGTAAGAGAGGTATTGGAATCATGCTAAAAATCGAATAGCAAGTTTTCAATGGATAAGCACGTTTGGATCGCCCTAGAACATGATTTTAATATTTTTATTATGATGTCTGTTTATATGTGTGGATGAATAGATGGATTCATGGATGTTGTTGTAATGATTATTTAAATACTAGTGAATAAAAAAAGTTAAAATTTTGGATCTAACATTCTGATACCCTAGATTAAATCTGATTAGATTTTATATTTTATTGTTAACTGTGTAGTCGGAAGTGGTGTTTTCATGAAGATCTGGAGTGTTTTTCTAAAATATCTTAATTAATTATGAATATATAAGAATTTTAATAAATAATAATTTAATATTATATCATTAGTTAAAATTTTATATTTTAAATTTATTTTTACCTCAATTCTATTATTACAAATAATTAATTATTCGGTAAATTTGTTACAATTGCGGTTTACTTATGGAAATATATATTTGACAGTGACAATGATATATACTCCCTGCTAATTATTATAAGTGAAAATAATATAATAATAATTATCGAGTAATCTAAAAGGAATGATAGTAATATTTTACATTATTCTCCAACACCTGTGTACACGTGATATTACTGCCATCCTTCTTAGTAAAGTCACAAACAACAGCAAGGAAGACATCATTCTTGCCTCCTGCTACCTTCCCTCAGATTCTTCACAATCACCTCCTAGCCTTGAACTTGTCAAACTGGTCGAGTTTTGTGAAGAAAATCACAAACATCTAATTGTAGGATGTGACTCTAACTCACACCATACTGTCTGGGGCAGCAAAGACATTAACCCCAGAGGTAAATCTTTATGTGAATACATCACTAGTACCAATCTAGAAATTCTCAACCAAGGCGATGAACCTACTTTCGTCACGTCTCGTGCACAATCTAGGATTGACATCACCCTGGCAACACCTAAGATATCTAATGACATATCAGGATGGTATGTATCACCTGATGTCTCAATGTCTGATCACAAATCAATTCACTTTACGCTGAACGCTAAGCATATTGATAAAAAGGTCTTTCGGAACCCCAGGAAAACAGACAAAACTCTATTCCTAGATCTTCTTCATTCTAGAATAGAGGGATGTCATATTCCAAATCAAATTAGCAAGGATTCGCTTGAGGATTGCGTCAGCAAACTCCAGCACATTCTTATCAATTCATATGAAAGGGCATGTCCCTTAAGTACAATTAACTCAAAGAACGCCCCATGGTGGTGCAAGGAATTGAGTAAAATGAGAACTTCTATTAGGAAATTGTTCAACAAAGCCAAAAACTCCAAAATGGAAGCTGACTGGCTCTCGTACAAATTGGAGAAAACAAAATACAAAAAAGCTATCAGGCAAAGGCAAAGGAACGCCTGGCAACAATATGTCAGCAATATTGACAAATCTGCCCCCGTAGCTCGCTTGAAAAAAATGTTCTGCAAAGAACCAAACCAACAGCTAGGCTGCCTCAAAAAAGAAGATGGCACCTTCGCTTCCTCAATCATTGAAAACAATGAAATACTTCTAAAATGTCATTTCCCCGGCTGTGTGATCTCTGAAAGATGTACCTGGAAGGACAACGATCACTCCTTTTCAGAGGAGGCGCTCGAGCTCTCTAAGGTAATCATTGATGAGACACGCACAACCTGGGCAATAAACTCCCTAAAGCCTTATAAATCACCAGGTCTAGATGGTATTGTTGCAGCCCTTCTTCAATGGGGCTGCAAGCAATTAACACCTCACCTGGTTTGGATCTTTAGAGCTTGCATTACCCTCGCATATGTCCCTATAGGATGGAGGGAAGTTAAAGTAGTTTACATTCCCAAACCCGGACGCGTAGACTACTCAATACCTAAATCATATCGCCCAATAAGCCTTACCTCAGTTCTTCTTAAAACTCTGGAAAGACTTTGTGATAGATACATAAGGGAAACTGCACTGGTTCAAAATCCGCTGCACCCCAACCAACATGCTTATATTCAGGGAAAATCGACCGAAACTGCTCTTCATGCTGTGGTTAGCAGGATCGAAAACTCTTTGGAACACAACAATTCCTCCCTGGGTATTTTCATAGATATAGAAGGCGCTTTCGACAAAGCTACCTTCAACTCTATAGTCCATGCTCTAGAGTTCCATGAAGTAGAATCTCCTCTTATCAGGTGGATAAAGTTCATGCTAGAACATAGGGCGATCGAATTCTCCTCTGGAGAAACAACCATAAGAGGCTATGTTACAAGAGGCTGTCCCCAAGGTGGTGTTCTGTCACCCCTTCTTTGGGCGATATTAGTAAACAATCTTCTGCTACTCCTCAACAACAATGGATATCACTCTATTGGATATGCAGACGACATCACTGTCCTGCTAAACGGAAAATTTGAGAACATCCTTGCAAATCTAGCAAGCGCTGCTCTCAAACTCATTGAAAACTGGTGCAAAGACCACTCTCTTTCGGTAAATCCTGCCAAAACTGAAATGGTTCTTTTCACAAGAAAGCGGAAAATTGGCACTCTCACAATGCCAAAAATATTCAATCAGTCTCTAAGTTTGTCCAGTAACGTCAAATATCTGGGAGTCATAATTGACAGCAAACTTAACTGGAGTCTACATTTAAACTACAAAGTTGAAAAAGCCTGCATAGCATTCTGGCAGTGTCGACGGATCTTAGGTAAAACCTGGGGTCTAACTCCAAAACTCGCTTTATGGTTATACGTATCCATAATCAGGCCAATGATCACCTACGGAGCTCTTGTCTGGTGGCCCAGAATCAAACAATCCGTAGCAATATCAAAACTAGAACATGTACAAAGATTGGCATGTCTAGCCATAACCGGTGCAATGCGCACCACACCAACAGCGGCAATGGAAGTCCTTCTATGCCTTCCTCCTCTAAACCTTCACATAGAGGAAGTCGCGCTGAAAGCAGTCCTACGCCTCTCACAATTAGGCCACTGGCCCAAAATAGGACCAAGTTGCAGGCATTGTTCTATTTTCAAAGAAGCAGCTCAAAGTGCTCCTCTTCTGCAAATGAACACTGACTGCATTGCTCCAAAATTATACTTTGATAAACCCTATCGGATTATACTAGACTGTCAGATATCATCAAATCCCGACATTCTAATTTCCACTGACGGTTCCAAAAATGGGAAAGGCTCCGGTTCAGGCATTTTCTCTGAACAAATGAACCTGGACGTCAGTATTCCACTAGGCAAATATGCTACTGTCTTCCAAGCAGAAATGCTGGGGATCCTGCATAGTGCATTGCTGATTAAAGAACACAACGTTCTAAATAAGCATATAAGGATAGCATCTGACAGTAGAGCAGCTCTTCAAAGCCTGAATGGTTTTAAATTTACCTCAGGTTTAACTGAACTCTGTCACACCGCCCTGTCAAAGGTATGCCAAGATAATACTCTTGAACTCATATGGGTAAAAGGACATAGTGACAATGAAGGTAACATTCGTGCCGACTATTTAGCAAAGCAAGGCTCATCTACCCCACCTTGTGGGCCCGAGCCCATCTTGCCGCTAAGTAAATCGACTCTTCATAACATCATTCGAACCATTACTTTCGACAAATTTTCAGCTAGTTGGAACACTAGATCTAACTGCAAACAGACGAAATCTTTTATCTTTAAGCCGACTTTCAAGCTGGCTAATTACCTAATAAGGCTTTCGAGGAACAATCTCAAACTCCTTATTGAAGTATTTACAGGGCATGGTCGTTTCAACAAGCACATGCATCGTATAAAAATCTCAAACACCTCACTTTGCAGAGGATGTGATATGGATGATGAAACAGTGGAGCACATTCTTCAGGAATGCCCCACTTTATCATTAAAAAGAGGTTCCATGCTTGGGGATATGTGGCCTTCCGAGGCAACACTCAGCACAACCCCACCTGCCAACTTGTTAGCCTTCTTCCGTAGCGTAGAATGGCTTCAAGATAGCTAGGGAGCTGTGCACCTGGAGGCAGTACAATGGGCCCATATGCGAGGCCTCAGTGCACGTGGAGTTTATCCACCCTCCACCTCAAATCTAATCTAAATATTTTACATACTAATTATTATAATAATTTATTTTACCGTGTCAGTTGTCAACGCACGGATACTCATATATTACAATTTATAGATATTGCAAAAATGAGAACCAATAGAAAATCGGCGAAGCAAAAAAATGCAGCAGATAAGAAATATAAAAAGAAACAAAGAAGTAATCCTAATTACAATAGAGAGTGTAAAGAGGACAGGCGAGAAGTTACGAGGTGGCTACATATATTTTTTTAAAACATCGTAGAAAGTTTTGGCAAATATTTATGGAAAATGGAAATATCGCCGATATAAAATGAAATGAACGTTCGGCTTCGGCATCATAGACAATATTTCACAAAAAAGGAGAATAAGTTCATGAAAATAAATAAATAATACTAACGTACTTGTACTATTATGTAAGTAAGAAATAGATTTAGAATGTTTACATTGCGTAGTACATAAAACGCGGTATTTATGAAGTTTATAAAGTCAGTGTGAGTTACGATGACAATCAAATATAACTCTACGTGTATGATAATCTGTCGAACGTGATATTATTTTCCATTTATAAGCAAACCTTCACATTTACCATAACATACTTACATACATTCGTTATATTTTATACCTAATACCATCAACTCGCATTAGACGCTATGTTTACTTACTTAATTAATGACTGTAGCGTTTTGTAATCCATGACAATTGCAGAAAGGAATATGAAAAACAAGATGAAAAGCAGAGGTCAGGTGCAGCATTCATTTCACTAATTAATGCTGCTCGCTAATTAATGCAACTTCAAATGGGTCAGTCGTTAAGAGAAAAACAGCAGTTTGGGTCAAGGGTGACGCTTGACACATTATTGTTGCTACGTTCACACTCATCCAAACGACTATCAACAATTAGTTGAATCTTCAAACCCACTTCACACAGCACAACAAATATTAGTATTAGTACTTCTCCAGGTTGAATAATCATTTTGTTTAATACTGTAACTATACAGTGTGTGCAACGAAATGCGGAACATAGGACGTAAACATGGGAGTTAAAAAAATTGCGGATACTCTTTTCAGATAAATTTAGAACAAAACTACAAGAGAACAAAATTAAATTCTACATCAGATAACATCATAATTGATGCAATTGTACGTCTGCAATACGAGATTTTTAAATATAAAATGTAACATTTTCGATCAAAATCAGACAGCTATAGAAAGTATCTATGTGTCAGTTGTGTCAGTTTTTAGTACGTAATAGTAATTTATATTGTAATATTATATTAAAAGTAAGCGAAAGAAGTTATTACCCATATGTAAGATGTTTAACGTTAGTTTGATAAATTCTCATGAATATGTAATGATATTTCAGTCACCGGAAATACAACGATTTATCTTAAGTACTGGCTTGCTATGTGAAATTAATTCAAATATAGGAAAAATGACATTTTAGGAAAAACATCCTCGTCATACTCGATTGCTGTGGTTATGCTATTTAAAATATGAGTTGATAATGAATTTATGAATAATTTTGTATTTTGTTATTATATTTTATAACTGACATTAGTTTGTATAACGTAGCACTAAAAATAAATGTATAAAGTACCTCAATAAGTACTCTAAGATAATAGTATATTGTGTTATTAAGAGTAAAAGTGATACTTTGTGTGGCGAACATGGAAGTTTGCACGACGAGCGAAACGAGTCGGACAATTGCATGCGAGACACACAAAGACACTTTTACTCTGAATAACACATTCTATTTTTTCTTCAAATGTAGAAATTTTAAAAATTAATTACTATTTGACGTTTCATATGTAGGTTACCTCAGTTACCTGTCAATTATTCATAATTTTTAGTAACTTTATTCTATCTAGAAGAGGAAGAATGTAAGATCGAGAATTAGATACTGGAGAAAATCCTATGACAATTAACTAGAGCAAATTCCGGAAAAATTAAAGAAATCTAAGTAAAATGTAGTAAACTCTTTCAGTAATAATTAGATCGATAATTAGATAAACAGTAGAAAAGTCTGAGTTAAAAACAACTTGGTCAATTATCAAACAATTCGATCATGCTCTACCATTTTCTTCAGAGTGGATATCTTCTTCTTTCCGAGTGGCAATGCCCCCTCTCACTGGCTACGGGCCTGAATATATCAAGTTAGATAAATAATTCTTGATCAAATATATAATTATCGGAGTATTCCGAAGTAAATAAGGGATAAGAGAATATTAGAAATTCGAACAAATGGTAGAGCAAGAATAAGAGGCAATTAATGGGACTGTGTGATAAGGGAAATTTGTGATCGATGATCAATCCTTATTTTTGATCGATCGATCATGATAGATCAAAAAAGATCAATCCTGTTTGATCATATCGATCTGATTGGTCTTAAATGATCTGATCGACCTTTATTTTTTGTCGATCTAATCGATTGATCGATCATGATCCATCAGAAAAATCAATCTGATCGATCCTTATTTTTCATTGATCTTGATCGATCAGAGAAAAATAACCTATTTGATCAGATTGATTTGATCGATCTCAACTACAGATCGATCTTCATTAAGGAAACTGCACTCGAAGTTCAATATCCTTTTAAAAAATACGATTAATATGAAATGAGAGTTGAAAGCGTTCTATCCAAGTTCATACTAAGCATACTAACCCGTTGACCGTATTCTGTTCAATTAAGATCGATCTGATCAATCAGTATCAAACGATAAAATGAATTCATCGAACAGATCGATCAAATAATCAGATCGATCAAACGATCAGATCGTTCAAATGATCAGATCTATATTATTTTTTTTACTGAGATCATTTCGATCGAATTATCTATCTTTCGATTAAATCGATCTGATCGATTATTTTTCACAGCACTATAAATAAATCAAGGATTAAAGAAATTAGAACACTTTGTGGGGAAAATAAGTAGAAGACTATTATAGTAGAATAGTAATAAGACCAATTTGTAAGGAAATAAATATAAGTTAATATGAAAGGTTGAAAAAAAATTTTTTTTACAGGAAAATACATTTATCAACATGAAGTAACCAAACCGAACTAACTTAATTTAAATTCTTAATTTTTATAGAATTGTAGCTATTCCACATAATACATGAATACCGGCATTAACAGGATTCTACAATTTTAACACAAAAATAAACAAATGCATATGAAAATAAAAAATATTTTAGGAAAAAATGTACAAAAAATAACTGCACAATGAATTTTAGTTTAAGAAATAGAAAAATTTAAACCGTGACAAGAGTCATGTGCTTTGATTAAACGGTGTAGTGTTCGTCTACTGTCCGAATTCTAATGAGTCTTTACGTTAGTTATAACCCAAGGTCGATTGGAAACTGATGCTATTTTACTTTTCCCAGAAGGCTGTCCCGTACATTAAACTCTGCGTGAGGTTAATTCTGATGTTGTTTTGTCAATAATTAACCACTTGTGCTAGATTTGATATACGAGACTTGAATGTCTATACATTTACAGTCTACCTGACTTGCATACAATTGTGCAATTTGTCAGAACATTCTATCTTTCCTGTTTTTGTGAAATATCATCATAATAATCTCCTACTTTTTGTTCTTATTTTTTCTGAAGGAAGAGAAACGCATCATGATGAGTTATTTTAAGAAATTACTAACATATTTTTTTCTATAATGATTCTCAATAAACTTTTTTTAAAAAGGTCATACTGATTACTCTAAAATAAAGAGTTTTTCGTTTTGTTACCTTGTACAACACATATGAATTTCTGTTTACATAACAGGCAATAAACATGACAAATATATATTTAGGTGTCAATGCCTCAACATAGTCAAGGAACAAAAATTTAACTGACCGCTCGTTTTCCCATGATTTAATATTATAGCGCTTTTATTTACTACTTTTATGTTTGTAATTAACTACAACTTGATTAATTTGACATTAGTCATTGAAAATGACAAAAGTGTCTTCGTAAAATGATGAAAAAATTATATAGAAAATTGATATATTTGATGATATAAATAGCACGAGAAAACAACTTGTCAAACAAGTATAGAAACAAAATAGGCAATTCGATAAGCAGAGCACATCAATAGTTGTTTAGCGTAATAGCCTATTATTTACCGTTGATTTGAAACATGACACTGTACGATATACTAATAACATGATCAAATGTTTTCCTTAAATTCATATATGTTTTTCTGGTTGCCTTATATTTCGAAATTCAGAATAAAACATAATTCAGTAAACATTTATGCATTTCAAAAACATTCACTTCGTTAACAACAAATAATAATTATATATAACAATAAAATAACATATTAGAAAAATAACAAGAAAATAACAAAATTCCAAAAAGCATAAACAGAACTACAGATTTGACAGAAGTCGATGTAAGACGTTCAGTAACAGAATTGTTTCAAATTTAAATAACTCATAACAGTCCTAACAGTTCATTATAGATTAAAAAACATATGTGGATTTTTCATTTACAACCAATTATCGTTTGGCCACAGAAGAGGTTTACACAGAAGCGACAGTAAGACAGAGAAACGAAAATTAGAGAGAGACGGAGACTGTGCACAAATTTAAAGGGCTCATTGTTTAAAATCGGAAAGTTCTCTCACATCTGAGAGAGAGATAGGGGAAGAGCACAAATTTAAAGGTCTACACAATGCTTCAAGGTTATAGAACTGGTTAGGGGAACATGAAACGTACCGACACGGAGTGTCGCTTCTCTATGTAACTATTCTGTGGTTTGGCTCCAAACTGTCACATTCAATGTAGCAATTTTAAATTAGTATTGTTTGTATTTATCTTTTCTCATACTAAGTTATATTCAGTAGTAAAATAAAGATTACTTTCAAGTTGCAGCGTTCATTCTGACAGTTGGGTTTGAAAATGAAAAAGGCACATTAAAATTTCTTCCGAAATATATGAATTTTCTGAATTAATCCAAGAAGATAAAACATTGTAACATATAAAATGAATTTGTTTGTTTGTAGGTGAGAATTCCACTGAAGGTGAGCTTCAAAGCGCGACAAAGAGACGTGAACGTGAGCATAAGCAAGAAGCACCTGGTGGCCGGGATCAAAGGCCAGCCTCCCATCGTGGACGACGACTTCCCGCACGAGATCAAGCTGGAGGAGTCGACCTGGGTCATTGAAGATGGTCACACACTGCTCTTCAATTTGGAGAAGGTTAGTATCGTGACTTGAATGAATTGCTGCCACATGACATCACCGTTATTTATGGAGAACAAATTAAATTATTATCGATTGTCGGATTGATAATGGATTCGGGGAAATTGATTTTAAATTGCTTTCAGATGAATGTAAAAAATAATTTCTTTATTTTGGTACAACTATTAACTATAACCTATGATATGTTTTTCTAAAAATAATATATAAAGAGCGAATTTCATTTCAAGTTATTTTGAGAGAAAAGAAATTGGTACACGATACAACGGAGTGACCTAACCCTTCCAACAAAATTATCGGTAAATATGCAAGGTCTTTATTCTTTTTACGTCTTTTATCCTATGAAATATTCGCAAAAATTCTAAAAATTACAGTATTTTTACCAAAAATTGATCAACTCGTGTCAATTGATATCAAATAAGAAGTTATATTAAATTCCGTTTAGCTGAATTTGCCCTACACATACACATATACATCCAAACAACCGATCTTACGGACCGACAAAGATTCCGCTAAAAATAGTTGAACTGTCTTGAAAAAAAACCTTAATTCATGGCACCCGTTAAAATCTCAAAATATAAAAATCGGTTGAATTACAATACTTTTACTTGATGATTGTTAAAATTCATTTTCGAAATTAAAAAAAAATACGCTTCTTAATATTACCATTGAGTTTTAGTTTTAAATATGAAATATGATTAATAATGCACATATACTGTTCTGTTCCTTCTTTCTACTACTAATTTTAGTATTAAAAAATGTTTTGGCGAAGACAATAATTATATTAAAGTGATTCATTTTCACTAACCGCAACGTCTGTGGAGGAAAACTGAGCAATTTCAGACGTTGCCAACCGAGATAAACGATATGGGCATGAAATTTAAAATGTGCATTCTTACTGGGACACCGTTATAATTGCTCTCATGAAACATTACTGTTTCACTGCCACTGAACGGGGATACGTGACATCACGAACTGATCCCAAAGTTTATTTTTTTTATCTTGCTTAATAAAGGGAATTTTCAATAATCGTCATAACTTTGAAGTTTCATATAAAGGAATAAAAAAAAAACATTGCTTTGTGGGCACATTGGCTATTGGAGTGGGGGTTGCTAGGTTGCTACAATGTTTCCAAATACATAAAATCATAATTTTATCTATTTATCCTTTAGTAGACTGCTTATTAGTTTTAAGAGTAATGTTGGTTGCAGTACCGAACATGACCAACGACGAAATTTTATTTTACTTTCATATTTATATAAATACTATAATCTTATTTATTACAGGTGAATAAAATGAATTGGTGGGGTCGCCTGGTGGTATCTGATCCAGAAATAAACACACGAAAAATTAATCCAGAACCATCAAATCTCAGTGATTTGGACGGCGAAACTAGAGGATTGGTAGAAAAAATGATGTACGATCAACGACAAAAAGAATTAGGTCTTCCTACCAGTGACGAACAGAAGAAACAGGATGTTATCAAAAAGTAATCATTTCTTTACTTATTTAATGGGCAGTTGCATCAATATTACTTAAATTTTAAGTTTCCCTTAAATTGACAATATCACATCGGAATAAAATGTGAAATGAACTATTTAACATTGCTGTCAAAATTGTGATTAGATGTTTTTGTTTAAATCTTGCTTAAATTTTAAGCTTTGTTGGTACAGCTGGGCATAAAACAAATTAAAAAAATTTATTTTGCAGGTTCATGGAACAACATCCCGAAATGGACTTCTCCAAATGCAAATTCAATTAAGTTTTTTTACACCTAATAATTTTAATCATGATTTATGTTCTGTGTTGCACAATGTGAAATGAAATAAGTTCTAGATTTATAAAAATTAATTCCTTTATTACCATACATAAAAATGCTTAAAATTATCAACAAGCAACATATAATAAAATAGCATTTTCTCAACCTTTAACAAAGTGAATCACAAGTGACACAATTAACACAAGCAAAGCCACTAAGAACCCAACCACATACATGAATTTACTCGACTCTTCTGATAGTTGAATCGGTAGATTCTCTTCGCTGTCCACCGGCAAAGTTTCTGGAGTGGGGTAAATTTCCGCCAGATCTGCAAAAACAAATTCATATTTTAAACGCATAAAGAAACAGTCATCAAAATATAGACACATACCTGCTTGACCCTCAACCTCCACTATACTCTTCTTGTCCTGCAAATTCACATCCAGCAACTCCTGAAGAGAAATAAATGCTTCATGTGCTCCCTCGCCTGGGAAAAGGTAATCGGAAAGCATTACTTTGTTGCTTGGTAAGGTTATGAGCACTCGGCGAGGTGGTTCGTGTAAACTGTTTGTATCTGCGAAGAAAACAACGGTAAGTAATTTTCATGAAAAATTTAAATAAATGCACAATATGTAGAATTTATTAAAATATAAAACAATAAAATCTGCAAGGAATAGTTATCGCCTTTTATGATTTATATTTTGACATGAAATATTTTGTAACATTTTTTATTATTTACACTATAAATTTTATTAATCTGCTGGTCCAAATAAATTTTCATGGTAATAGCATTTTCTTTATGACAATCATATTACTAGATAACTTTATAAAACAACCAATCAAACTTTGGTAGCAAATTATCTTTAGTCTGAATTGCCACTGTTTATTTATTATTTCACACAAAATACTTCTTGATTTCACACTTTTTCTTACCTTCTGATGATCCACTCTCCTCGTCAACTAAAGAATCCCAATGCATTTCTAATCGGGAAGCCAAACTTCGTACAATGTCCTGAACTACCGCAGTGGATGCTTCACTGATAGTCATACGTGGAAACAACCACAGTTTACTAGAAATCTGACCTACGATTCGTATAAATCCTCCACATCCAGTTATTTCCAAATCCTGTTTGTACTCTTTGTTATCCTGTGGAATTAAAACGAACAAATAGTTCTTTTTCTTAATAATAGATTGATAGAAATTCGTCCTTTTTTGGAATAATTACAAAACTGAGACTGGAAATTTCTTATAATAATAATTAAAATTTTATTTTTAAATATGGGAATGAAGTTTTTGATTTTCCCAACCGTAAGAAAAATGAAAAATTTTTGACTTGTTTTCATTTTGAAAAATGAGTTATTCCTGTAAGCCATGTCATTCCTATACAACTAGAAATATCTGTTCAGTACTAAATTTTCGGACGGGTCGGGAATATATTCCCGTAGAGTTTTGTATAGTTAACAAAATCTACTCAAATAATTTTAATAATTAAATAAAATAAATACAGAATTGTTTATCTTTTGATTGGAAAAAAGTAAACTTCCGGGACTCCTATGGTTGATAACCTTGTTCCCTTGTCCCACAATTGTCCAGGAATATACAACTTTTCCCATTATGCAGTATACTATTCTGTTCGTGTAGGACAAAAAAAGTAAAATATACATACGCAAGGCATGTAGATGGAAATCTGGATGGCTTTGGATTCCTTAACTTCTTTGCTCGAGCCTTTTGATTTTATAATCTTCCTTTTCTTTCCAACTGATTCCAAAGTTTCTGAGTTATCCTTCAGTTCATTATCGAATAGAAATACGGCATTTTCGAAACTACTATTTACATTTTCTAATATTGCCTATAAAATTCAATTATAAAAACACATTTTTTTTGTTTTCAATATCATACTTGTAAATGCTTTTTAAATGGCCAGTCGTATCTTCCTTTAAATATAGGGAATGTTTGATCTACGTCAAATTTGCATTCGAGTTGGTTCCACTTCATTGCTTTAGGTAAAAATTTGAATTCTGCTGGTTTAACTGATGAAGTTAGTACATTATAAGTTTTGCTAGTGATGTTTTGTGTTGCACTACTGTAATGTAATATTAGTTTGTCCGAAGATTCATTGTTTCCATATAAATAAACATTAACAGCTAGTTGCATATTAATTTGAGTTAATACTGCTTTTATTTTCGGGTGAATCGGATTCAACACATCGTCGGGAGATACAATAAAAATTCCGAGAACGTGCATTCCACCTGGCAGCATTCGTGTAGCATGTTTAGCGTGGTCTCCTACCCAGAACTCAGATATGTCGTCTACTTTTCTCGGTGAAGTAATATCGATATTTTTAGTTTTGTCTGGGGACTGAGAAGGCGGTGTTTTTGCAAAATGTATAACATAGTCCTTACCAGCTGTTGTCTATAAAAAATATATATAGTATATTCCAAATAACACAAACTGATTATACTTACTTGACCTAATATTAAGCCGACTGTACACCCATCTGTTTTGGTTAAATTTTGGATATACGGCAATAGATTTTCATCGGCTATCGCACTTCGAACCATTATTGCAATTTGTTACAATACTAAAATTTGAAGCTAAAACATTTATGAAACAAAAAATATAAAGCACTTGAAGTATCACATTGACGTATTGAACATTTGCTGTCACCGCTGTCACTTCGATTCACTTCATGCCTTCATGCAATGGCAGTGTTGTCACTCACATAAACTAAAAATCCCCAGTCCGTCTAACATGATATACCAGTAACAAGATTGCAAGAATATAGTAGATGCCAGTGTTGCCAGTCGTGTAAAAGAAAAACTGAAAGTAAAGCTACATACTTAACATGTAAACAAGTAACAAGATAGTGCGAATGAAATAGATATCGGGAACATAATAAAAACATATATTTAAAATTATTTACAGATATTACTGAGTATTTTAATATAACGAATTATTGTTTGTAACGTACAATCAGGTTTATTCTTAATTAAATTACAATACTGTTTTACTATCACTAAAATAAATTAAGATTGTTTAATTTTTCTTTTTAGCCATGGTAAATATTTTCGAACATCTGTGTATATTCCATATTTTCCTTTCTTCCCACAACTTTCTCCAAAGCTTGTGATGCCTTGTACAGTCCACCCATACCGTTTTCCATTGGGAAGACACATGAAACCTCCGCCACTATCACCGGAACAAGTGTCAATTCCCCCACTTCTATATCCGGCGCAGAACATATTTTCAGTGATGACGTATCTTCTGTATGCTTTCTTGCAGATATCTTTTGGTACCACTGGCATCTAAAAAATAATTTCATAAGTTAATGGTGCACAATAATAAATCAAGGGTAGTAAAGTGACTTTTTAATTGGGTCTGGAGCCCAATTCTCAGAATGAACGCGTTAACTCAAAAGTAATATTTATTTTATTGTTGAACACAATTCTAATAGCTTATTCTTAAACTAAAAAAAAACAACTATATAGTAATTTAAATTTCGCATTAATGTGACAGATGGCAACCAAATTGATTGGTTGTAAAAATAAAAGTGAGTGTTCAAGTTTCGTTTTATGAACACATTTTTCTTTTTCGTATATATTTTTACAACTCATAAATTTATTTAATTTTACAGTTCAAAGCAAAATTCCAGAAATTGATAACAAATAAATAAAATTTCATTTACCATTTGGCTACTTATCGGACAAGCACCTAGTATATTTAAATAGAAATATTTCTAAAAATATATTTAAAAAAACTTTTACTCAAAGTAAAGGAAATAATAATTTTTGTTTGGTTTTATTTGATTTCATTAAATTTTGTAACCAAATTGAAGTTTATAAAAAATATTTTCATATTCAAGCTTCTTACATATCTTCGTACAACTTTATCAAATTTTATTAAAAATTGGTCCATCAGAATTTCAAATATCCATTTTAAGTTACTATATTGAAAAATTGTTATAGCAACATTAGACATCATTTTTTTTTTATTTTATATAACTAATAAAATGAAACCTATTTTTATACTTACTTGTGCTTCTCTTAAATACTTAGAACCTAAAAAATCATATGGAGAGCGTTTTCCCCAACCTACAATAGTACAATTTTGGTTTTCAGGCAGTGATGTATTACTTGGTAAGCAAGCGTATGGGAGCGGTACGCTTTTAGGGAGTTTTAGTAAAGCTATGTCGTTATCTACTGTTTTAGTGTCATAGTTATAATGCGGATACATTTCCCGTATATGGTACTCTAATTCTGATCCGTCTTCGTACGAAATGTCGAACTCGTTAAGACGAACATAGAGGATTTTTCGTAGGCAGTGCGCAGCTGTCAAAACCCAGTTTGGAGAGATTAGAGTACCTCCGCAAAATACTTCCTAAAAAGAATCATCATTTTAAATACAATAAACATAGTTGAAGTTTAAAACAGTAAATCAAAAAATGAACTATATACCAACATAAAATTACAACTGGTTATTATTTATGAAAATTTAAGTATATCTTATCTTTCATTTTTAATATATCATAAAAACAAAGAATTTTTTTAATAAAATGAATACATGTGGGTGTGCCAATCTGCAATAACGCATCAGATAACAGTAATGTTATATTTATAAAGTAGAGGGCGCCTACCAGAATTCACCTCGCGGGCACTCTACCTACCGTAGAGAGTGTATCGCAACAGTTTTTTTTATGTCGATTGTAAATGGCAAAAAAATGACTATACCTAACTATAACCACTAATTTCAATTTCATATTTGTTTGTATTGATTCTGAATGACACTATACAGGGTATTCCATTTAAGTGTGCCACCATTGCTATCTCGAGAACTATAAGAGCTTTAGTATATGATATGTTTATATCGTTGAATTCAGAAAAAAATACTTTATCGAATATATCGAAATATAAACATATGTTTCCATTTAAAATAAGAAAGTTGTGTCCCGAATTTTGAGAGCCACTGGTCGAAAAAAAATAATTTTTTTTGCTCATTGCATTACTCTTGTAAAATGGTGGTTCTTTGCTAATTTAACCAACCTCGTAGCTCTTATAGTTCTCGAGATAGCAATGGTGGCACACTTAAATGGAACACCCGTATACAGGTGTGCAACGAAACGCGGAACACGACTTTACCATGATATTTCAAAAAATTGCGGATATTGTCTCTCCTGATTAATTTAGAGTAATACTGCAAGAGTACAAAGTTGTTAAAAATTAAATTTCCTGCGGTACGAGATTTATTAAATATAAAATAACATTTTCGTTAAAAATCAGACAGCTACGGAAATAAAAGAAAATATCTCTGTGTCAGTTGTGACAGCTAATGTCATTATAAATAATTTTATATTTCTGTAATATTGGTATATTATTTACGAAAAAATCTAAATTCAACTTAAATAATATTAAAATACACACACTAACAATTATAATCAGTGATACTTCACTAAACTGTTACATAGATATTTTCTTTTATTTCCAAGGCTGTCTGATTTTAAACGATAGTGTTAAATTTTATTTTTAATATATCATATTGTACTCTTGAGCTCTTGCTCTAAATTTATCAAGAGAGTGATTATCTATCCGAATTTTTTTAAAAAAAGATAGACAATTTATTTTTGTTTTAAAAATCCATGAAGAAATATGTAATATTTCATCATAATTTCAGTTCTATTAAATTTAAGGTTAAGATTAATTTACGATAAGAATTTCTTTTAAAAACATCACCTTTACAACTCTTTTCTCAAGGTAGTTCAACAATAACACAATATAAAAACTGCAATAATAATATTGACAAAGAATGATAAGATATAAGAACTACATATGCAGAAAATATTTACAATTTTTTATCATTTTACTTTTTTCTACACAATTATTCAATGAAAATAGTATCTATATGGATTACCAAAGATGAAATGAAACCAAAATAAAAAAAATATATATTTGAATTTGATTTCGAAGAGTTGAAGTAGCACAATACTTTAAGCTTTCTGCAGTTATACTAGGAAAATGCAATTAAACATAATTTTGAGAATTTTGTTATTATAAAAATTATAGAGAATTAAATTTTTTATAATAATAATTGAAGTTTATTTCATATAAACTGTAAATGAATATAAATAATTAAATAATAGTAGATTGGTCCAATTCAATTTAATATGTATTAAAATACATAGATTTTTTTATGAGTATCATATCTGCCGCAAACGGTGGATTGAAATTCGAAATCGCAAAAAGAGGTCGTTGTAGTTATTAATAAAAATTATTTTATAAATTTTTCTTAACATCTGATCTTGTTCAAGTCTGTATGGGTTGACATGATTACGGACGCCAACTTTTGATCAAAATAAAAATAGAAAATTTTAATAAAAAAGAAAAAGAAAAGGGTGAAGGGAAATTAAATCCTTTAATTACTTGTTATCCTTGAGTAAATTAACACAATTCATAGCTTTAAAATTTTTGCTTTGATTTCAGTACAATATTAAATGCTCTAATTCCTGACCCACTGAAACCAGAGCACAATCCAGGACAGCTAAATCTGCTCCAGAATGTGCTCTTGTTTCAACAGGCCTAAACTTAGAGCAAACACGACTGAGTGCTCTAATTCCTGACCCACTGGAACCAGAGCAAACACTACTGAGTACTCTAATTCCTGACCCACTGACACTAGAGCACAATTCAGAGCAGCTAAATATGCTCCAGAATAAGCTCTGGTTCCAGTGCGCCAAGAATTAGAGCACATGCTGAAGCGTGCTCCAATTTCTGGTCGGCTGAACTAGACCACCTTCGGGGCACCGAATGCAACATGTTTCATGTTATCAGTACAAATAATTGTTTCCACCACCTATCACACATTTTGTTTCAATAAAGTTTTTATTTGTTTATTTATGTCTATCTGATTGGATATTTATATTTTTATCTTTACTTAATATGGTTAATTTTTCGATTTACTTTTTAGATATATTGTACTATACTTTTCTATAATTAAGCAAAGCGACATGCCATGGCCATTTTTCTGGCTTTGAAATTTGTCCTCCCATAATCCTCAACATATTATACATTGTATACTTATTATTTCTAGTTCTGTAAGCAATACCACATTTTTTTGGCTTTTTTGGTTTTATTTTCTTCTTCTTTTTGTTTATTGCAACATCTGAAATTTGGGGACATTAAAACAACATTAATATTTTTTCATGAACATTACCGTAACTGTATCTATTATCGTTATTATTACTTTGTCGTCTGTGAAGCATGCTTTGTATCCACTGATGACAAGGTGTACCATCTTTGTAGCAGTAAGCCATTTGCACATCAGGATTCTGATCACAGGTACCGGGTGTTTGACAGTATCGTAGTCTTCTTGTGGTGCATTGCTCGGTACAGGTGGACCAGTCACTCCATCGTGTATACAAGCCATCATCTTCCAATCGACGGGTTTCTATTTTCTGTAAATTGAAGCGAATTGAAACATCTGTGTGTGAACAATTAATTTAAGAAGAAACTGTAGCCGAGTGTGTTATTAGGTCATACCATGATCCGAGTAGTGTTTTTGTTATCGTTTTTTCTTCTTCTGCATCTCGGAGTGTCGCAAGGCCTCTGTTCATACAGGATGGAGTGTTTACACTTAGGAGAGATGCACACTTTTCGCCTGACTTTCTGACATTTTCTGCACAGGGACCACTTGGACCATTTTCCGTACACTTTCCCTTCAATACCTGTTCAAAGGTTCAGACAAGAGTAGAATATAAAATGCATAAGTATATAAACGTTGTTGCAATATAAACAGGGTTGTAATAATTTCTAGAGAAGTAACAAAATAGGACACCAAAATATTAGTCGTGAATCTTAATATATTTGCAAACAACAATGTTTTAAATTAATGTATCAATAATAATAATAATAGAAATTCTTATTGTTTTTGTATTTTTTCCATAAAATGCAAAAATTTGGACATAATATTGTGATAAAATTTAAAAAAAATTAGTCAAACCAAATTTCCTACATATTTAATTATAAAATTATCGCTTATCTAAATGAATCTAAATAAAAAATTATGTAGAATGTAGTCACTTGTTTTTGGTACATACAATATCCAAATAATTATTTAGTTTGTGTAGAAACAAACTCGTAAAACTACAAAAATTCTAACAAAACTACGAATCTCGTCTTTAATTCCTATCCACAATATAAAGAATAATCAGTAGCGACATTTGATTTTACATTGTTTTCCTGGCCTACATATGAAGTGGGGAGAAGGGGGTGAGATTTGGAATTTATAATTGTATCACACTTTTTATACAGGTGGCCCAGTTTTAAACATCATAATTTCAATAATGGATTAAACACCTAAAATAAGGTTGCAAGTTGATTTGAGGAAATTTCTGGAAATGCTTAATTCCAGAGATATTTCATGTTTTTCTTAATGGAACAGGACTACTTGAAAAATGAATTTTATAACGATACATTAAATATTATAATCTTAAGATGTGACATAATACTAAAATTAAATTAAAACATACACGGCAATGATTTGCTACTACATTTAGTGCTACGTGAAAATCTCTGGAATCATTTCCGGACATTTTCTCAAATAAACTTGCCATCTTATTTTAAAGTGTTTAATTATTGGTTAAGTTATACCGTTTAAATCTGCAACACCTGTATATTGTACACAAAAATAATGTAACAGTCCACTGGACATAATCGAATATATTGTTAATGGATCGTTTTTTGGCAACACAAGAATTTTAGGTTATGTAAATAATTTGTAATCCTTTAGGTTCCTAATTTCTACATTTCGTCGTTAAAGAATTTTGAATTTTAGCTGATGATGGGCGAATTTAAATCGAAACGTCTAAAAATTATTTAACAATGAAATATAGAAATTAGGAACCTAAAAACCTACAAATTATTTACATAATCAAATATAGATAATAAATTGAAAAAATTCACAAGTAAATATCTTTTATTATACATGAAATTAGAGATGAGCGCACAGCTTTTGTAAGAAAGTTTTTATAGAATATATCATAAGACATTGGTAGCCAATGTTTAGTACCTATAATTCTTGCTTACAATTGATTGGCTGTGTAATAAAATTTTTCATTTATATTACTCTCATCAACAAATAGTTAACGCTAATACTGCAGTACCTATACAAAGTATAGTGATTAAAGATAATGGCATTTTCCATATTAAACGAGTAATGCAATAATAAAATTTTCACAACGTAGCTATTAATACAATATAAATGCCTATATATACATGAAAGAAATAGAGATTTCTTCTTTCAGTGAACCGCAAGACATACCGTATACTCATTTTTAAATTTAATTATTTATTTATAAAATGATTAGATGATTTTCCTGATTGATCGGTGACATGTGAAAAATGAAAAACCATGGAGTGTTGACACTCGCCCCCTCTGATAAATTCAGGGCCGGATTAACAAATAGACAAGTAAGTCAATTATCTGGGGCCCAAAATTTGGAGGCTCCCGGATTCAATCGGGATAAAAAATATTATATTTTATAGTATGTTGTCTCAGATTTTACAGAGTAGAATTTGATAAAAAATGTTTTAAAAAGTTTTGAAATACGCTATAAAAAATAAACGAGTAAAAGACAGTAGATCTATAAGTGGATATATGGTAAGGTTATTTTATAAAATAGAGAATTAAAATATATATTTTTTCTATAGCAGATTTTATAGTGTAATTTTATCAACTCAAAATAGTGGATAAAGTAGCACTTTAATCGCAAGGATAGATAAAGTAACACTTTAATAGCAAGAGTAGATAAAGTACTTTAACTTTTGTTTATTAGAAGTACATTTCCATAACAACTCACACTACTGACATTTTAAAATTGTTCTTAAATATTAAATTAATTTTTCTAATTCTTTTCTCTTCAAAACCTGCTATAGAAAAAAATAGAATTTTATATACGACGATAAAATTAAATTATCGACTCGCGAAAAATAATTCACTCGCGATTGTATCGCTCGTGAATTAACACTTTCCGCTTGTCGATAAAATATTATTTTATCGTCTTGTATAAAAAATAACTATTTTTTTATATTGATATTACACTTTGAATTTATTTTTTTAACCAAAAATTTATTGTCATTTTAAACAAAGCGCCAAGACAAAATTAGTTATAGCGCGTCGTTTAAGTTATTTATATTTCATTTTCATGTATGAAATCATGCAAAAATCTGATTAATTGACAAGAAAGTCTCCTTTAGTTCATTACCAAGTTGTCAAAACGAAAAAAAATTATAAAAATTTTGTTTAGGGCCCCTCTGGATGCTTAATCCGGCCCTTTTTTCTCCTTAATAACTTATTGAATTTTGTAGTTTTTACATTGTTTTACATTTTGTAGTTTATGATCAAACATTATCGACGAATATGTATAAACAGTTTTAAGAAACTCTACAAAATTAATGCATCTGAAATAAAATAAGATTGAAAGATGTAAAACAGTTGTATTCGTTTCATTGAATTAGAATTTAGAGATTTTTTTGTTGTAATTCACTTTTCATGTTAATAACAATATATACCTAAAAACAGTTTTTTTTTATTTTAGTTTACTTTAAAATTTCTAATGCGGCACTTCAGCCAAAAAGTTTGTTGTATCAGAAAACCTCATTTATTTCAATGTTCATCTTTTATTTCCCGTACAGTATATATCGGAGTGTCGCTACTGATTATATTCTTTATACTTGCCTTAACCCTTAACTGCATTCTTAAAAAAGAAAACAAAGTACAATATCCCTAGTTATGTTCCCGGTCTAGGACCAAGTAGAAACACGAAACGTCCATTTGACATATAGAATTTTACCTGAGTCTGTGGTGTTTACATCTCTAATGGACTCACTAATTGGTTTTACCTCCTTGAAAAATTCTTCCAATTTGTGTTGTTGGTCAGTGGCATCGAATCTGTGGGCCTGAAATAAACACAAACATCTGCTAGCCATTTTTATTTATTTGTTACACGTGGATCTAATTTCGTGTTTTGTGAAATGTTGTGAGAAATCAATTGGCTTTTCATTTCCTGTCCCTGGATTTAATTCCGCTTGTCAACATAAATCTTATGAAGCGCAAATTTTATTTGCAATAGTCGATAGAAAATTGCACACGACAATAATGCTCGTTAAGTGATTAGATAAAAATTTCTGCAAACATTTTTATCCGACACAAATTGCTGTGTTCAGGGTCGGCTTTGCACTTCATTTCATGGGCCTCTTAATGTCTATTTTTAAAAACGAACTCTGTGATGAATGTTTAATAAAATAAAATTTGAAACCATTAAACTAAAAAAATGTAACCTTCGTTATTATGATATGATATGCAAGGGTTGGTAATTGTCTAAATTATGGTTTTGCTTTCCGTTTCGGTTATTACAAAATTATTTTCAATTTTAGCTTTGGTTTTAGGAAAAATTGGATATTGACATACGGATATACTGAAAAAGTTTCCAATTTAACAAATTTGTCATCAAAATACTTTTGGATCCAACTGTCATATTCGTACTTCCGCTGTAGTTTGTTATGTTCACTAAATTTATGAAGTATAAAAATAATTATATTTTCAAAATAAAAGAACTAGCGCACTTCAGAACGATAACCTAACTATTTTGAATTCGGTTTCAAATCTAAACTGTAAAGTTATCAATTTGATTCGTATTTTTTTTAGATGAACAAGTATAGTTTTATCAAAATATGCAAAAAACTAAATTGAAGAATTAATATCGAATGTGTGGGAATATACATATTTACATTTATTGAAAAGATAAAAAACAAAAAATCAACATTTTTTTCCTATTCGAGTGTTACTTCTTCCTATTTTTTATCTAATCCGTAGTCAAATATTAATCATTGCTAAAGAACTATTGGATTAGTGACCTGATAGATACAAAGACAATTTATGGTTTTGAGTAGTTTTTATGAAATAACCCCTAAGGTGCACTCTCTACAAATGCCATGAATGAACAGTTGCACGGACAGAAAATCATAATTTTTTCTTACTAGTATATAATGAACAGTGACAAGTATTTATAGACTATTTCGCTAATTTCATTAAACATTTCTTATATATTGTTTACTTTATTAAAAAATTACAGTAATACTAAAGAAGTGCGTACCAAAGGACATTATGAATATATTTATGCATTAAGGTATAAACATCATATATAAACAAAGAAATAAAATGTTATGAACTCGAATTTAATAATATATTTTTTATTAAAAATAAATTAACTGGCTATACAACGTATACTTATGTAGTATTTCAATCTTAATAATAAGATATCTTTCATAAAAAAATGAAATTGAAAATGTGACATGTCCTTATTACATTTTGAAAATAAATTGCTTTATCGATAAAAATTTGCCATGTTCGAGGTCAAAATTACGCGGTAGCAGATTTAAACTATTTCAAGGTAGTTTTGATACAGTTTATTCACTTCAAAATAATATGTATCTATCGATTTTTTAATTAATTATAAACACTTCAACTCATGTTAAATTATTTTATTCTCCTACATTCGAAGATTTGAAAGACATTATTGAATAAAAAATGTGTAAATATATTTACATTAAATGTAAAAGATATATTTTAATTTACTGACTCTCACTGTAAATGAGACGTTACAGCATTATTTTCTTTTACGGTATTATATTTAAAAATTTTAATTTATACATCCTTTAAATGATATTAAAAAATTATACAGTCATATATTTTATGGTACTAAAATTAAATTCTTAAAAATCTGACCTTATTTTAATATAATGAGGTCCTCCATTTTTTTATATACGTATATGAAACTTTATCTAATTTGAAAGCGAGGAATAGTATATATTTTTTTAAGTGTTTTGTGACTTAGATGTTAAGGGAATTCGGTTTTCAAACATTGGGGTTCGCTATAAAATCCAATTACTTAATTTGATATATTTTAACTGTTATAAAAACATATAGACATATAAATTTCTGACGTAGAATTTAATTTTGAACAACTTTGTACTCTTGTAGTTTTATTCTAAATTTATCAGGAGAGAGAGTATCTGCAATTTTTTGAAATCCCATATTAAAATTCTATATGTTCCGCTTTTCGTTGCACACCCTGTATAAGTAGTAAGAATTTGAAATTAGCTAAATGTTTGAGAGAGAAAGGTGTAGGTGTAATACTGTGACATAGATGTTAAGAGCTCTAAAAATTCAAATATCTTAAAAACGAATATTTTTTTTAATTTGATAGTTCCTATTATACAGAATTAAAGTGCGGATTGGCTATAAGTGATCAAATTCCTAATTTGCTACTATATGGTGGAGGATTCCATTCTATTGAAAATTTGTGATTGACATGTATAATAAGTGGCGGATGACAGCGTTTGTCTTCTTAAATTTTTTAATGACAACTAAGATTTTTTTTAATAATTTTCAAAGAAACAAAATAAATCTTTGATTTAAATTGATATGATGGAGTTTTAAATAAAACGTTGTACGTCATTCGTCAGTTAATGATTTTCACGATACTCATTTCGAAATTCCTGACTTGGCTCCTTCAGGAACATCTTATTCGAACCGCAAAAACTCATTTACCGGACTTATAACGTAAATTACTATTACCTACCTATGCAGAAGAGTAATGAAATGTTTTAATTCAATAACTCAAATTCATAAATATATTTTACCCTTTATTTATTCAGTTTATATGTAACATAATTTTTTTATGATCCATATTGATATATTTGCCGAGGATAATTTAGTATCTAAAAAACTAAAATTGTCCTAAAGGGAGATAAAAAATATTTTCAAAGATTTTAATTTGAAGGGTAAATATATGAAATCCGGCCCTGTTTGCGCTAAATACAATTTAATGAGTAAAGAAATAAGGAATACATTGCTTGTAGATTGTTCTGGGCGCAATTAAATTTATAGTTGAACGGATGAAGTTGTTGACAACTAAGTCCACTTCTATTGTTTTTGTTTGAAACAAACGTGTATTTATTTGAAATGTTAATGGGATGCTGAGCGCCCAACAAGGGTCTATTATAATTTGATCTTTTATGAATTTTAAATCGTTGTAGTTCTTTGTATGCAAATGAGCTGATTACATATCATTAACATCGTGCTCAGATGCACAGACTAATTCATAATTTTCAAATGTGGTTATAAATTATGAGTTTAATGTTTACATTACATAACCCGGAACAGATTTTGGTTTTTAGTGTTCCTAATGAACATAATCGACCGATAAGACGACAGCGCATAAAGATGCTATTCTCTAACTTGAACTCTAATGGGTCACAAGATAAGTATTTTTCCTTCGGTATTTTGTCGGGTTGATGGTCAAGCGGAACATACATTAGCAAGTGTTTATTTTAAATTATTCATGCGGAAATGTGTAGATAAATTAGTATTGATTTTGTTTCCGTTTTATTCAATGCCACCTTTGATTAATACGATTAGTAACGTGCGAGTTAATGCCTTCATATGATTACTGTAAATTTATTACCTACTTCATTTCATTAAATCATTTATCCATCCATAAAAAGATATTTATATATCAATTAACTTGTCAAATTCGATTTGAATATATTGATTAAAATAACAATTTTGTTGAGAAAATATTCACACAAAATTCTTTTCTATTTACCTCCCGCCTATCAATACATAGAGTGGAATCGAAAGTTGGGCACATGGTTTTACTCGGAAATTGCAACAGATACAAAAATATACTAAATAACAAAGTTTTAGGAGACCAAGGGGGTCATTTGATTATAGAATAAAATAATTTTTTAAACCAGTGGTTCTCAAAATACAACACAAAGTTATATTTTTTCAAATAGAATTGTACCTACATATTTTTCATTCCTACTCGATAGCATTTTTTCTATCGATTCCATCCTGTGTAGATAAGGGAGATATTGTTTTTGGTCAAATTTCTCGAGTGTGAATTTTCAATAGAATACGACTTTACTATTTTCACAATGATGTCTGTATGTCTGTGTCTGTGTGTGTCTGTAACGATTTGTCGTCCACAATAACTCCAATATGATACATGTAAAAAATATAAATTTGGTCTTTAAGATTTGTATCAAATATGATGAACTGGTTAGATTTTGAATACAATTGGTTAACCGCAAGTATAGTACTTTACTTGAAGCTTTAAAAAGGTTTTCCTAAAAAATATTATTAACTTCCATTTTTTCGCAAATAACGTTATTATTAAGCATTTATTAAATTTTCTTCCGGCCTGCATAATTACTCGTTATACATAACTTCTGATTAAACAGAAAAAAGTTTTTTTATTGTTAAATACAAAAAGATGAGAAAAATAAGAAATAGATTTTATTTACCCCAAAAATAACTGTTTTGTTTGGATTCCGGTAGAGTATTACAAATTTGATGCAACGAAATTTTAAATATGAATAGAATGAAAAATATTCTTAACAAACTAATTTTAAAACTGAATATTTTATGTACTACTTTATAAAATATATCACTACAGAAGCAGAAGGCAAATCTTAAATATGTTTCTAATAAAATATAAAATAGAATTTAATAACTTCCAAATTTAAATAATACAATTATGTACATATTTTATTATTTTATTTGTTTTTTTACTATATATATCTTTACTTTTACGACTTTTCTTTACGTTTTTACTATTTGTGTCGTGGTGTTTGGCCGTTCGAATATATCTGGAAAAGTGCAGAGCATTACAGATTTTAATTAAACTTCATATTTAATTTTTAATAAATTCCATAATAATTAAAAGTTTACTTTTTTTTCATTTTTTTTATATTTTGTCTCCCTTGAAAACAGATTTACCTTAAATTTAAAATTTTTGCCTGCAAATAAAAATCCGGCGCTTTTTGCACTACATATCTGACGATATGTAGCTTCTGTAACCTTATACATTGTGCATTGACCTATTCAATTGTCTTTACATATTGCTTACTAACGTTGATCAGACAATTTATGTCTTGGACACACTACCATACGAAATTATAAAAAAGAATTAATTTGTACAAGAAAAATAAAAATATAATTTTAATTTCATTTTTTGCTGACCATTTTATCACAAGGGGCGTATTGTAATGATTCAAGTTTGATATTTAGAGATTTTAACAGATTTCTACGAATCTTGGTCTATACATAAATGTTTTATTCTTTCCGTTTACAATTATGTTACTTAAATCTTTTTAGTACATTTTTTAGTTGCTTGTTTTTGTGGAAATAGCTTCATTTTCTTGATTGTTATTTATTTTGTAATAAATGTCAAACTTATTAAAGTTTTTTGTTTAATGGATAATATAACAATGGTTCTTATATAAATGTCAATTACTGAACCGTGTGACATTTGTATTAATTACTACTAATTTCACATTACTTATAAATAATTGTTTTATTTATGTTCTACCAACCTATTTTATGATATATTTATTTTAATGGAAGATGAGGATATTTACTAGATCTAATCTAATGGTAAGAAAGTAAAACAATTCATATTTTCACATTTTTACTTTTATAATGTAACTACTACAGCTTTCCACAACCATTAAGATATTTCCTTGTTGTATATTTGTTATTGCTACGGATTCATAGTATTTTATAAACACATTTGCATTTTCCACGGTAACCACAGACAACGTTAAAGTATAAATTCATATCTCACAGTTCCGTAAAAAATCGTATTGTTTAATTTTTGTCTTGTAGCCAGTTGCTAGGAAGTAGTGAAATCAAGACATCTTTATTATGAAAATATAAATGAATTCGGAAATAATGTTGTGATTATAGAAAATGTATAGTGTATAATTCGCTTGGAATGTCTATTTCATACTCTTATGCTTTGCACTTCGGCTCATGCTACAAACTGTCATACTTGTATGAAATGAGTACCATTCCATGCATGTTGTACAATGTAGGTACTATTGTCAAATTTGATAAATTTATAAACACCAGATATGATTTATTGAAATTACGTAGGCTAAACAACGGTTGTTAAAACTAACATAAATCATAAATTTTTGTCAAATAAAAAAAAAAGTATTAATTTGTATTCATACATAAATTAAATATAACCATATATATGACAATAACATAATTTGTAAAATATCTGAATTAAGATCAGATGTATTTTTCCACAAAATATAGGTAATTTTGAGACTTATGTAAAATGCCACTTCCGGTTGACCAAGTATATTCAAAATCTAATCAATTTTTTCTCAGAACCTATAACAAAACATATAAACTCAAGATTTAGTAATATAATTATCATATTATAGGAACCTTGAAACGTGATTTTTACTATAATCTCTATAGACAATTTTTGATCCTTATAAAGTACCAAAAGAGAATACTTTTAATGCTATTTAGTAACAAAAAAAAACAACTTTTAATACGTAAATATACCGTAGCGGAATTTGGAAGATACAAGGGGTTGCAGTGCCTGCCTAAAGTTTGGACAACAAATAGAAGATTATACTGACTAACTCTTTTAGTAACTTTTTTTGCCTTTGGGTTAAATTAAATTTTTTGTTTATATATGGTATCTGCATGACTCAATTAAGAAGTTATTACAATAAAAAAAATATATATTTTAGAGTTGACATAAAGATTCCATTATTGCCTCTCCACTTAAATTGCAGAAATCCTGCAACTTCTAATATACAGAGTATATCAGCGAACAGGGAAAAAAAAAGTCTGTTTTACACGCAACGACTATAAATTTTTATTTTTTAAATGGGAACTTAAAATTATTATGGTTAAATTATAACATCCATTTCATTGTCTTTTCAATGATGTATTAGTTGTCATAAGTGGATATGAAAACAGGGCCGTAGCCAGCTTCAATTTCCAGGGGGGGCCAGAAAAAATTTAGGGGGTAAATAAAAGAGCAAGTAAATTTACATTTTTTATTTCACTATAATTAATATTAAAAAAATCCACACAGAAAATAATGTAGGTGATTAGAACAACTGTAATTTTCTATTTTTCGTACTATTCAATTTTTGCAAAAAAAAATCTAAATTTATTTCTTTTGTACGCGTTTGTTCGAATGCTAATAGCGCAAGATTAGCCATTCTTTGGTGGCACATAGAGAATCTCTGTGGCCTGTTCACTCTAGTAAGTGTAGAAAACGAAGATTCACACAATGCAGTGCTACATCCAAAAGTCAGGCAAATAGCAATTAAATTGTAGGTAGTAGAAAAGGCTTCCTTGTGTTGATATAATATCTCAAATATATCTTTATCTTTATTTGTTTGTTTTTGTTGTGAAATAATTTTCTTGACAACAGTTATTTCTTCTGTAGATGGTAACTGAATGCCAAGAGTTGATAAATAGTACATATGTTCCAAGTCTAAATCAGTTTCAGCACTTATTATTGCTGAAAATAGTTCACTATTAGTTTAAAATCTTCGTTGAAGTTCACTTAATATAGTATCTATGACTTCAAAATAAATTAAATTTTTATTTGGATTTACGTTGTTATTAAATTCTAGATTAATATTTTCAGTAACAATATAGTCATTTAAAAAAACATTAGTTTTTCGTATTCTTTTACAGTTGTCAATTCGTAAAATAATCAAGCAAATATAATTCGAGCTATGAATTTAATTGATCAAATTTAGGAGTAAATCCTGCGAAGAAACGACAACTCGGGTCAAAAATGACTTTTAAATCACTCCAGGACTTCGCTGTCGTGATATAAATGTCATTTTTGACACTCGTTTGTCTGTTACTACGCAACAATTATTCATAATTTTTTTCAATAAATTCATGGCTCTTATTATATTACTTATGAAATGAAATCATATTGGAGAAAATTTATTAATTTTTCTGCAGCTATGCCAGTCTATTTTTAGTTTTCTATTTTGTTTCGTTTTTTTTTATTATTAATAATTTACATAAATATATAAGTACTAAACTAATTAAATGTTTTAATTTTTAAATTTAAATTAGTAATAAAAATACGTATATTTTTAATATTTCCATACGGCACCGCAAGATAGCGCATCTATGAATAAACGTCCACATCAAACTTTAAATTTTCCTAACATGGTACTGACCAGTCTTTGGTCGTAACGCAAGCGCATACACACTAGCCAAATAGTAATACATGTATTGCCATCTAACAATGAAAAACTAGTTTATATTGTTTTATACTTTTTTTAACATTTATTTATGATTGCAAATTTTATAATAAAAATTAAATATTAAAATTTAATTTACATTTATGTACTGTTATTGCTAGGGGGGGCTCTAAAAATTACAGGGGGGGCTCAGCCCCCCCCTGGCCCCCTCCTGGCTACGGCTCTGTATGAAAATAGCCGAGAAAAATAAGATAATCGAGAAATGTCAGAAATAATTTTAATTCAAATATTTTGTATAAAAGAACAGAGTCGTAATTTCGTGTATTTGTTTTAAGTGAGGTATCTTATTATGTTTGTTATTTCATGTTATAAAGTTGTTTTATTTTATATAATTTAGAATTATGTTTGTTATTTCTTACTTATCCTACTTTTCCCGATTTTTTTAAACTCACTTATGATACCTAATACATAATTGAAAAGGCAAAAAATGGCGGCTTAAATTTTTCCAAAATAAAGAAAGATTCCCATTTAAAAAATAAAAATTGATAATCGTTGCGTGTAAATCAGACTTTAATTTTTTTCTCTATGTCTTAAAAATAGTTTATTTAATATATAATAAAACTTTTATATAAAGAAAATGTCTCTAAACCTAATAAAAAAGTTTAGGGGTTTGTTTTCGCTGATACACCCTGTCATTGGCGTAACCAGAGTTTTAGGAAGGAGGGCCCCAAATAAAATTTATTAAAATTCAAAATACCTATATATGAAAATATAACACAAATTTCTAAAAAAAATACACTTACGCCACAGCACCCTGCATTATACATCCCCTAAAATAACTCATTATTTTGTCGTTAATAAACAATAACATATTAGTAAAACATGGAAGTAGAGTTGAAAAAAAATCATAATTTTTTCATAAGTAATATAATAAGAGCCATGAATTTAATGGAAAAATTCACGAATACTCGTTACTTAGTAATAAAGAGCTAAGCTGGAGTGATTTTATAATCATTTTTGATCCGAGTTGTTGTTACTTCGCGGGAATTATGAGTACATTTTACCAATTAAATTCATAGTCCGAATTATATTTGCTTGATTATTATTTTTTTTTAATTTACATATCATGATAATATAATCATGGCGATTGTTACGATGATTATTTCATATTTTTTTACTAGAAAACTGCCTTTGACTATCAAATTAAGGATTCTGATTGGGTGAAGTTATGTGTGTGAAATAATCATAAATAAAAAAAAATCATTGTTTTTTTTACATAAATAAATAAAAATCATGATTTCTTTTATTTTTTACAATAATCAAGTAGGTAATTATGAACAGCAATAAATTAAAAATGTTGAAAAATAAACGTTAAAACAATTAAATAATTAAAATCTGTATATTTTAGATACATATATTTCAATACGAATATTATAAACTTGTGTTACATGTCGATGTCGAGTACGAATCATTACATGTTTATTACGAACATTCAGTCAAAAAAAAAAATTAGAGTTCAAGTATTAAGTGAACAGTAGCGATTGTGTTCCTTATTTCTCCATTTATGAATTTGAAATTGTTTTTAAAAGATAGAATTTTGGACAAAATTTAATTTTGAAATTTGATTTTACACAATGTTTAAAACTGTATTATTTAAATAAAATAAACAAACTGAAAATACCTGCTGAGTGGCCAGCAAACACACAAGCACAATCACAACTTTCCACATGTTGTCACCAGCGTGGTAGATCATTAGCCATTGTCTCACAAGCACTCTGGATGTCGCGGACTGTGTAGCGTGCACGTGCTCGGCGAGGGCAGACCGACCTGCACGAGACTGCCTCCGCGGATAGCCGCAGACTGACGCGCCGAAAGCCTACAGCCGTGGGAGCGGGAGATAGGCACAGGCAGTGGCTGGTGCTGGTGGTGGTGGTGGTTACGATTCACGAGAGAGGATTATCATGAGCAGATTTGATATTTGGATTAATCTGATGTGGTTAGTGGATTGGAGTATGGTTTTTAGTTCCTACATTGGTAGAGGTGTAGGGATCGATCATAGAAGTAAATACTTACGTTACAATGTCCCTACAATCCAATTTTAATTTTTTTATAACGATGTATGTGGATGTGAGTACATGTGCACAATAGTGATATTGGAAATTTAAATGTAAATATTTAAATAAAGGTTTAGGTTTCGGAGTTTGAAACTGTATTTCCTGATAAATAAATACCTCTTAAATACAAATAATACTTTGGACATGTTGCTATGAAACATAAAGATTCGTAGTTTTTATGGGTCTAATTTCTTTTTACATTTAACTTCTAATATAACTTATACAAATTTAAATATAATATTGCTTATTATCCAACGGTCAAACTACTTAATGTTATTAAAATGAATGATTAAAATTAAAATTTAATAAATATACTTATTTGACGAAATACAGCAATAAAATAAAAAATTTTTGTAGTCTAAAATATGAGATGGTAAAAGTTAAACGTCTAATAACGTCAGAGGCGGCCCATAGACAAGTAAGACAAAAATGTCTAGAGCCCGTAATTCGGAAAGACCTGGATTCAGTCGAGATAATAAATATTTATTATATATGTCAAAATTATATTTTCTTACTAGCTTTACAATTCATACGCAATGAAAAAGAGTAGAATTTATATGAATAACTTATTAATTAATTTTATTTATTCAAACTAATATGTAGGAAAATACATATTCACAAAAAAAACCATTGATAAAAAGTGTTGGAAAATTAGTAAATTATAAAATTTTTTAAGGTAAGTACGCTTTAAAAAATATACCTACCTAGAAGTAAACGTTTCTAGTACTACAGGTGAAGTTCGTTACAAACGTTATAAGTGGTGTTTTTTAAAGTTCCCGCCTGTTACACATGTATTTTGGGTAGAAATGAAATTGTACTTACAAAATTTAAAAATTATGACATAGTACGGTTATTTTATAAAATAGAAAATATGTATTTTATTTTACATTGATTTTATATTCTGAATTTGGTTTTTAATATAAATAAATTATGTCATTGAACCTAGCCAAAACAAAATTAATAAAGCCCCTTGTTTAAATTAGTCCATATTTTATTTTTATCTGTAAAAACATACAAAAATCTGATTAATTGATAACAAACACTATTCTAGTTGCCAAGACAAAAAAAAAATTGAGACTCGAAATATAATTTATCTAGGGCCCACTTGAAGCTTAATCCGGCCCTGAATAACATAACATGTACATAATTTTTTTTATTTGTTTTGATATTTAATCATTGTCATGAAATAAATAAATCTAAATTAGCCCATCAGTACTGTAATTTTTAAAATAAATACATATTGGAGCCCTATCTGATAATGTCGGTAATTCGAACAGTAAACTCTCTGTATTGTTGAATATTGCATTTTTCATACGCTTATTCCTGAGAAAATGTAATATTGATATCTTTCCTATGAAAAAGACGAGTATATTACCCATATAATATACATATTTTTCAATTTAAATTTTAGCTCTAGATATTATTTTTAGAACCATCATTAACTTACTTCCACAACAACATCAACATAAATCGTAGGTCACTGCTCACTGATATGATTTATAATTTCATTAAGTTTGGTTAACAATGTCAACGTCTAGCAACGGACAAAGTTAATTATAAATAAATCTGAACTGTTAATTGGCCCAAATTTTACAAAATACTTTAACAATTTGAAGTTCATTGCTTCTGGGGAAACCAAAAATACAACTATTCTCGTACAGTAGTATAAAACTTCGGCACCGCAAGCTCTGTATCTGTACGTTTGCTTCAGTTCTTTCCCAATTTTTTGTCCAGTATTTGATCAAATTTTCAGTAATTTCTTTAATTAATTATTCCCCCATGTTGTAATTTTTGTAATTGAAAGTTAACATTATGTTCCTATTTATTTATAATTAAGAATTATCATGGAACTTTTGTGACGTCACAAGTGAGATATGCGCTTGCGTAGAAGTGATGGTGAGACTTTTTGAACGTCGGTCAGGTTGAGGCAAAACACCCTGATGCCACGGTAACCTAGCGCGCTCTACTTTTTGTAGACGATACGTTATCCGTGAACTTCTGTGACGTAATTTTTGATAAAATTTTATGTTTTGAAAAATGTAAGCATCTTTGAGTGAAATATAATGTGACTTTTGAAGACAATCTTAATAAAAAGAAAATAAAAAAATCGCTAAACTTTCCCACTCTACTTAATGTACATCTAAAATATGTGTAATTTCTTTAGTGTATTATTTATGTGAATGTATTACATTATTTTCTCTAAAATTTTCTGTAATTTCTTCAATTTATTGATATATGCATTATTCCAGAATTTATTAAAGTCTTGCTCCTGATTTGCTTTAGGTCTAAATTTCTGCAAACTGCTGTATTTAATTACATCATATTTTCATAAACATATTTTTACAAAAATAGATATATGTATATGTCAATCCGTTATTAAAATTTATTAGTACTGTCGTATGTATAAATTAACTCTTCATTTATTAAATTTTTTTAACATAACATGATTTCGTTGTAATTCCTAAATAAATAACATCAGGCATCAACTGTATTAAAATTAAATAATAATCGAATAATATAAGTACAAATTATTTTTCTTTTAATTTCTATCAAAAAAATTAAATCTTCAACATATAACTTTCTATCTATAAATAGCTTTTAGTTTTGGGTGAAAATTGAAAAGGAATTTGGTGTTCATCAGATTTAGATATGAGTACATAGATATGTTTGTGTTGGACGATGGTATGATTGAGTATTGATTTGTGGAGGATCAGTGACCGTAGAGCACAATTGCCCGCGCTTGGATGGGTCCGAAGCCAGCACAGCACAGCATTGATTGGCAATCGACAATTGATCTGATCGGCCGCGGCCATTGTTCCCTGATTGCGCTACCGAGGCTTGGTACCACGCAGCATCAGTGCGTAAACACGCGTACGCATACATCATCGCTCATTGTTGTTATTATAAACTGCAATTGTCATCCACACTCAACATACATCATTCTTTTCACTTCCCTTTTTTATTTGCAAATGGAGTATGTACATAAATAACAAAAGTTGGCGTTTATAGGATACTACCTCCCAAGAATTCTGTAATAAGCGGAAGATCGCCTTTAAAATGCGATGGTGATAGTTACCTTGTGATGATGATGATGATGAACGAAAGACAACCAGACAGATTGTAACTCAAACACACACTTTTATTTAAACTTATTTTACTTTATTTACAAATAATCAGTGGCGTAACTACCGGTGTTCCGTGACGCCGGCCCCAACACATGTCGAAAAATTACTTTAATATTAATTCAGCCACATGTTCCAAAAATATTTAAATTTTTCCTTTAAACACAGTAAAATCTGAGTCTTGACAATGATTTTTTGTTGATTGAAAACCATGGGTATTAATGTAACTAAACAAAATGCAGCCCCTTTACAAACTTCTGTGCAATTTCATTACGCACTTTAGGTTGTCGGCACGATGCAGAGTGTCACACCGTTTACCGCTTGTAAAATCGGAAGGATTTCCAAATCTCAAGTAGCCGATGTTTCAACGCGCTGGCTTTTAATTGATGTGTGTGGTAGAACGAGTCGGCGAAGGCTATTTTTTTTATAGAAATTCAATCATTTTCAAATAGAGTCGAACGCAGACTGGTTTAAAATCAATGTATTTTTCAAAACATTAGATATGCTTATAGTTCAACAGTACAAATATCTTGGATTATATGAACTTTATACAACATTTTGTGATTTATCTTAAAAATATTTATCTGGCAATGAATTTATACCAAACGGATTCGAAGTTATTCCACTTGCTCTCATATTACTTAAAAAATTCCAGCGTAGATGTATCAAACATTATATCAATTCTTGCACATCTTAGAGCTACAAAATATGTTGGAATATCTCCTGGCGGAACCGCTCTAGCAAGGTAATTTTGATCTAAATACAACAGGGGAAGAATTAGAGTACTTTACAGTGAGTGAGCGCCCCTCATACTTGTAAGTAATAAACATTACGGTGACTAGTTTTTACGGAAAGTAAGTTTGAACTGATTACATTAGGTTTAAAATTAGAGTACTTCACAGTGAGTGAGCACCCGTTCTAAAATTAGTAAATCTTATGATAAGGACGATATTGAACTAATTAGATTAGTAAAAGAATTATTGTAATTCACAGTGAGTGAGCCTACCTCACATATGTGATAAACATTACGATAACTGGTTTTTGTGGACGGTAGTTTTGAACTAATTAGGGCAACAATTAGAGCACTTCATAAGTGAGCTCCCCTCACACAGGTAGTAAATATTACGGTTACTGGTTTTTATAGACGGTAATTTTGATCTAATTAAATTAAGGCAAGTATTAGGATAACTCACAGTGAGTGAGCATCTCTCATTTTGGAAGATATGACGGTAACTGATTTTTATGAGCGATGATTTTGAACTATTTATTTTTGGGCAAGAAATTGTATATTTCATAGTGCGTGAGCACCCCTCACATGGGTAGTAAACATTACAGGGACTAGGGTGATTTTGTACTATTTAAATTAGGACAAGAATGAGTTAGTAAACATTAGGGTACTGATTTTTATTGAAGGAAATTTTGATCTAATTACTTTAGCACCCTTCTACAGGAAATAAATATTAGGTACATATAATATTACAGATGTTCAAAACCTAATTACTTTTAACATAGAATAGACATAGCAAATAATTATATATTATAAATAGTTATTCCAAAAATAAAGGTTAAACAGTCATTTATTTATTATGTATTAGGTATTGTTGTTATATTAATATATGTTTTTTGAGGTTTTAAAGTATTTGTATTTTTTTATATTTAAAAATTTAAATATAAATACTATACGAAAGAACATTAGTCATAATATTTGCTTTTTCCTTTAAAGTCAAAGTCATTACTATCAACTATTTTCAAAATAACAAATTGAAGAATGGAGAACAATGTATGGTATGCTGGTGAAGAATATTAATGAATAGTTAAAAATAATTTCGGAATTTGTAACTGTATGAAAGTAAGAATTTAAAATTCGTAGAACGTTGCATTTTTGGCGCTAAAGATGCATATGGAATGTAAATAAAGAAATACAGGAATCTATTAAGAATCCATAGACAATTATTCAATTTCACCTGTATACATGTATCTTTTTATGTATTTATATATGATATATATGTATTTGAAACAAACAGGGATTCCGTATTTATAGCTATAATAATATACACTTAAACATATTCTATGTTCTTATAACTGAAGCTCTAGAATCACAAATGTGTCATTAGTCATCATAATTTGATATTTATTTTTAACTTTATATCAGATCAGATCAGTTCGCATCACGGGCGTCGCCAGCCAGTGTGCCAAGGGAGTTTTGTAAAATTTTATTCATTTACTACAAGAAAAAAAAAATCTTAACTAAACAATCTTCTTGGGTTTCGATTACTTTCTTATTAAAATCTTTTAAGTTTCTCAATTTTTTCGAGTGTAGTTGGGGGGGGGTTCAGTTGCCCCTCCCTGTTCCCCCTTCCGTTCCGGTTGATGGAGAGGTTTCGCTACCACTTACAACTTCAACAAGACAAAGACTAATTTGCTCTGATATAGCTGAAATTGGCAGCGAAATGTCACCTGATGTAGTCCAATAAATATAATTTTTCACGAGCGAAAGTAAAAACTGGTTTTTAGGTCACAAAAATTGTCACAGAAATAAAAAAATGCCTAAACCTTAGGCGTCGCCCTCTGGGTACAAAAATAATACATTTCCCTCCCTTGATGTATAACATACTATTTTTGTTTTTAATTTAACGATATTCCTCTTAAAAAACCTTTCCATATTATTTTGCATTCGACTTCCAACACAATAGAAAAATGATACCTAAATAATAACTCTTCCTGGAATTAAATTTGCATTATGATGACGTCAATTGTAACTTGGAACACTACAATAAGTTTATGGGATTATTATAAAAAGTGAAATTTAATGCAGAAATGTCAATGTCAAGCCATGTAATTTAATACACTTTTTCATCCTTTATTAATAACTTAAATTTTGTAAAATTTCTTCCGCGTTTATATTTTTTACAAAATCCGTTACATTAATTAACCAACTAATTATATTTTAAACAAAAGTAAAAAGTTTAATAATTTGAAAAATAAAAAACTGGCTTTTTTATGATCGGTATTTTTGGATTTCATCGATAATTCCATTACTAGTAAGGAAGACAAAATGCATATAAATAATTTCTTTTTTTTTTCTTTACCTTCTCCCTTCAAAATTTTTAATATGTCAAATTAATAAAATTATTTTCAATTCAATTTAATACTACATAATCGGTTCAAATAAGGAATGACAATGGGTACCCGGGTACCCGGAACCTACCCGATAATAATGTACCCGGGTATCAAAAATAGTACCCGATTACCCGAAATGTACCCGTTACCCGTTTATTACCCGTTACTCGAAATCTATCTAAAATCTGTTGTTGCCAGTTAAAGACAGTTTTCAGCTGCCGGAAACATTGTAACTACACGAAGATTAAGACTGAGTGCACATACATACATCATCTATGCTGATATTTGCGAGAAATATGAGATATACCTAAATAATGAAATCAAATATACTTCCTTAATAAGTTTTAATTTTATAATTTTATTCTGCTGATATACTCGTATGTTATGTAAAATAACAATGTTTTTTTATTTCCATACAAGAAATTAATATTTTTTTTTCATTTAATAAATTTATATGCAAATAACAAAAATTTATATTAAAAAGATGAATGTGGAAGAATAATGGATATTTTAAAGGTAGGTTATTATCGGGTATCGGGTAATTGTCGGGTAACGGGTAATTATCGAGTATCCGGTTCTACCCGGGTATTCATGTCGGATACCCGGGTACCAAAATTTTCAGGTTTCGTCATTCCTAGTTCAAATGCTTTTTAATAGTGAAATTATCTTGAGATATACCACTCGAGATTTGATTTTTAGCGCGGAATATTCTGTTATTTATAAATATTCACACTTGGTTTCTTGATGGCAATTTGTTTCAAAGATTTATACTGTCAAAATATTTTCAACAAATTGCTAAGCAACCAATTGTTCATATAAATAAAAATATATCTGGCCAAATCAAATCTGTATTGGTATTACTATCGCAGTGGCGGAACTAGAGGGAAAATGTTAGGTGGGCCACCCGGTGGGCACCGGAAAATCTTGGTAGGCCGTGCTATTGTTGTATACCGAGTGTCTACTTTAATTTCTGAACATAGGAAATTCAATGTTACTTTTTTTCATTTTTCAATATGTCTTTATTACCTATTAATTTAGAACAAACTGTGAGATATGTATTTGTTTAGAAATAAAAACTGCATCCAATGAGGAAAAAGGATTGGCCAAATGCCCTAATATATTTAAAAAATAATAAATAATTTTTACAATATTCAAGCAATTTTCAGTAGGTGTCATGGAAACTGAACGACAGGTTTAAATTTTTTTGAAGTTGGTACGAAATAATCTTTAATGTTACTTTTACTCATTTTAACTAGCACTAATCATCAAAATTCACATAAACTGCATGTTCTGAAAGACACGAAAACTACATATACACTGATCTATTGTAGATGTAGTAGCAGATATGAAGACGGTCAGTTGACATCAATTATAAATCAAATCGGCATGCTTTGTAAAAGTGCGCGGCAATGACTTTCACAAGTTTCTACGTAAAAGAGCGGCCTCATCAATCGGCTTAGCCCTTAGCGAAATTCTTTGGTTATACAAGCACAACCACCGTGCAGACACAATAATACCAATTAAATAGGTATTTCAAGACAAAGAATACGCCGTCTTTTTCTTTTTACAAATTTTTAGAAAAATTACTGTAATAATGGTATTATATATGTTATTGATGCTTGCATTGTTTACGGGTGGGCACGAGGGTGGGCCAACACTTTTAAAGGTGGGCACCGGCCCACCCTGGCCCACCTATAGTTCCGCCACTGTACTATCGACAATATTTATATGTATAATGTTTTATCCAGAGTTTCAAACTGAATCTGAACTGAATCTAGAACAAACATCCTTAATTAGAATCAAAAACTGAAACCAAACCGTTTGAAATGAACTGATTGCCAAACCTCTTTAAAATTAAAATTAAAAATTAGAATGAAAAATCGAAACGAACAAATAATTCGTATTTAAAATCGAACTTGAAACAACGAAACATTATTTATTAAGTACATTGCTCTCGGTAAAACTTTTCACAATTTTTTTTTCCAAATAAGCAGAAGAACTGAAAATTTAACCAGCTAGTAACTCACACGAAATTATTGTATTATTGTCGATAATTTTTCTGGAAGTCAATCAGAGTGGAGTTTGTGACCAAATTTTGATTTTTGATTTTTACGAATATAATACAAATAAAAAAAAATACCAATATTTTTTAAATCAATTAATTTTTGTTTTTTATTTCATAACAATGTTTAGTTTTTATTATTATAATGAAAAGCTATAAGTGGTTAGATTTTATGATGTATGACTTATATACTGAAATACGATTATGATCATATACCAGTTTCTCTGTATGCATAGCATAGGGCATCTTATTTTTTCTAAAATAAATGGTCTTTATCTCTTTTAGTAACATAATTAAAAAAAATTCATTGGTTTCTAAAAATTATGTATTTCAAGATCTACATCTCTTAACAAATTATTAATTAGAGAATCCATTGAGATTAAAAAAAGTAGAATATTAATCTCAATCACATCACTGGTTTGGAAATTTAGTAAAGCATGGCTCCCTATATTATATATGTTATAATTCGTTTCTTAGTTACTTGTTTACTTGCTTTGTCTTATTTGTCATTACTCTGAAAAAGATTAGTAGTTTATGCTGCCGAATCGTTGGGTTAAATCAAATTTACAGTACTATTTTTTTCTTTTATTTCAATAATATACATATTATAAAATATGAAATATTTATATACAATTTTTAAAACAGCAAAAGCAAATATACCATGAAGTAAATTCGAAACCTTGGTTAGAAATAGGTTCCTGTTTCTGTCGCATCCCTTATTTTTATAGCAACAAAAAAATTATTAATCTACTTTACACGTACTATTTTTAACAAAAAATAGTCATGTAAAAATAATTTGTAAAATCTACATTATTCCTCATGTAACACTTACCATCTACAAGACCCTGATAGATAACATGTAGTAGACAATTAGAATGTCATCATTATTGAAGTTTAATGAAATTAGATTTACCAATGATATAAATAGAACTGGAGAATATGGTTTTCTTTATTTTTGTCTATGTTTAGATTTGCTATGTCTCCCAATAAAGAGCCTGGGAAAGGCAAGCATGTTGATATGCAGTCCGCTATTACATTATGATTTATAATGATTTCCAGCTTGGTAACATGATCCGCTCACTCCGCGGTTTCAAATGAAAATATCATTCCCAAATTAGTTATAGTCTAACGACTACAATGCTACGGCGTGAGTAACTTTCTTTCATGGTAGTGGTTAATCGAATCGGACTTTCTACGGAAGAACATGCCCATGCCTGTCCTTGGAGGACTTACTAATGTCCTAATCGTCGGTTGTGCGCGAGTACTCAGCATGGCCATATACGCCGCGGTTTTTTGTTGTCTCATTCTACCAGCTGTTGACGCTGACACGTGTTTTTTACTGATTGTTTGCGGCTTATAAAAATGCTTACAACATGACTGACACAGAGGGTAGGACTTTTTTCAATGTGTCCTATGTTTTTTGTGGGTATTGTTTTGGAGATATTATTAGGACCATATGAATATTGTTGTTTTACATACATATAAGCATATATTGTTTAACATAAAAACGAATATGATGTACATAATGATGTCACATCATTAATTATGTCGCTAGTACATTACCTCCGTACCTATAATATAGACAATATTTGAATTAGTAATTTCTAGTTTATGTATATGTCTCGTTATTCCGCATTATTTTTTTCTAAAATTTAATTTTTGAGGTTCTTTTTATTAAATTTACTAAACATTTAAACTACTCAGAAACAGAAATTAATAACAGAATACTATCGGCGACAAAAACAAACCACGCAATAAATAAATTTGCATTGATTAATAAAGAAATATCGCAAAAAACAAAAATAAATGTGTATAAAACTATATTTCTTCCAAATTTCTTATTTGGATGTGAAACTTGGATCCTCAATAGAAGACAAACAAGTAAAATACAATCGCTAGAAATGAAATATTTCAGAAGATTTTGCAGAGTAATAAAATTGAATAGAAAAAGAAATGAAGACAGTGGCGTAACTATCGGTATTTCGCATGTTCCGCGGAAGACGGGCCCGTTAACTTAAGGCCGGCCGACCCAAACACATGTTGAAAAATTACTTGTTAATCCAGCTACACGATTCAAGAATATTTAAATTATTTTTTTAAACTCAGTATGGTCTTGAGTCTTCACAGTGAATTTTTCTTGACTGAAAACCATCGGTATTCATGAGTTCATGTGACTAAACAAAATCCTCATATGTTCTTACCCTCTACAAACTTCTGTGTAACTTCCGACTGCAGAGTCAACCGCTTACCGCTTGAAAAATCGGGAGGATTTTCCAATATCAAGCGGCGGCCGATTCGACACGTTATTTTTTCAATAATGCCTGTGGTACGGTGGACCAATTATGAAGTATGTAACGATAGGATCAGTCAGCGTCCACTGTTTTTATTGAAAATCAATCATTTTCAAATGGAGTCGAATGAAAAATAGTTTAAAATGTATGTATTTTTAAAAAAATTAGATTTTCTTATAGTTCAACTAAACAAAAATTTTGGATTACCATGAACTTTGTACAACTACTTGCGTCTTATCTCAAAATATTTTTTTTTTATTATGTTGTTTATTTTATAGTATTTTATTTAGATATTCATTCTTTTTTTATTTTACATTGGGTCCCGGATTGACATAGGCCGGTGGATGCAGTGTTACGACACTGAACGAAGACAGAAGGAAAGAACTACATGACAGAATTAAAGAAAATTATAAAAAAAACGACAATTGCACTGGATAGATTACTTAATAAGATTGAACGATAAAAACCAGACTAAGAAATTGTGGAAAACCAAAATAACAGGAAACAAGAAGGCAAAAAAGACAAATACGAGTACATTGAATAAATATTAGCCAAAACAAATATCAAAATATCAGAGTAAAATAATATAGCAAGAAGTAAAAAAGAATGGGTCGGAACTAACTATAAGCTGTAGATCTCTTGTAGAGGCTGTAGAAAACAATCAAAAATATTATAAGCCATCCTACATTTCACGGTAGAAGCATAAGTGACTATATTTATATAAACTTGGGTACTTAAAAAATTATAAACAATATTCGAATAATTATTAATTGTATGTTCCTCTTAAATTTACGACACTTCAAACAACGAAAATTAAGTGAATAATGAAATATATAGTTCAGTACAAAATGCTTTTATAATCTAAAATTACTGTCTGATATTTTATTTTTGCAACTTAGTTACTTTAAAAATTTCAATAGTAGAAAAATATGTTATATATTATGAAATATATATTTTATTTATAATGTAGAAAAACTGTCTTAATAAATTAGTTGCACATAATAATGTATTCATTTGCAAAAAAGTTAAAGTTTTAAACGGTGGGCTCTGCCTATGTGTTTTTTCTAGAAATGTTGTACCACACCAACGGATGTCTTAAAAATACACGGGATATATGATAAAAACTGCTTTATAATTTTTTGTCCGAGTATGAAATCTACGGTTCAGGCACAGAATAGGTTTGTACAGAAGCGACAGTAAAACAGAGAAACGAAAATTAGAGAGAGACGGAGACTGTGCACAAATTTAAAGGGCTCATTGTTTAAAATCGGAAAGTTCCCTCACATATGAGAGAGATATAGGGGAAGAGCACAAATATAAAGGTCTACACAATGCTTCAAGAAAATAGAACTGAAAAGGGGAACATGAAAGGTATCGACACGGAGTATCGCTTCTGTATGTAACTATTCTGTGATTCAGTCACCAGAGTCGCCAATATTTAATCAACAAGAATTATCGCTGTACCCGAATGGTTTGGAACCCATTATAAACTACAATAAAAATAAAAGTAAAATGACACGAAACAATTACATTAGTTAAGAACTTGATTATTACCATTCTGTTCCACAGAAGACTGTTCTGTCATAGGAAGAAGAACATAACGAAATTTCTACCAAACAAAATTCACATTCGTCCTAGAGAAATAAAAAAAATAAAATATTAAAATCTTTATTACTGCACTTATACACAGTCATTTAGTTTAATTTTTTTTTTGTGAAAATATAGTGACCGACAATGTATCTGAAGTAGTTAATATTTTTATACTTCCCTTCGACGACTACAATTTGCTTATATATATATATATATATATATATATATATATATATATATATATATACATATATATATATATATATATATATATATATATATATATGTATGTGTTATTAACAGCAGTCGTCGAGATCGTATCTATTTGTATTTTGTTTAACCCGAATTTCATGGTAGTTAAGTAATTTATATTTATTACAAATTTTACAAATACACGTATTTGTAATGTTTATTTCAAAATTGGTGCTTTACGGCAAATTTCAAAACAAAACTTATACCACATTATTTGTGCAAGGAAATTATTGGCAAAATTACGGAAGTAGATAAAGGCATTGAATATAATAATATTTATATAAAACAGTATTATAAATCTGCTCTAGTTTTCAGGATGTAAAAATATAAATGAACACCAGGGTTATATAAACAGGATAATGTTTATTTACTATTGCTATTAAATATGGTCTTTAATAACGGAAAGAAGAAAAAAGTTTTTAGTATAAATAATTTACAATAAATATGTTTATATTTATTTTAAGAATGAATATATAACAATTTATAAACAGTTGATTGTTTAAATTTGGCGAGGTTAGATTATAAATTTAGATTAGATATATATTGTAGCGAACCCAGGGTTGCGGCGCGGGCGGCGGCGCGGGCTGCGGCCGCTAGCGAACAGGTCAGAACACGTCCGTCTGCTCCCCATTGTTCTGATTTCGAGAATAATCGACGAATGTTCCAGAAGGAACTGTTTTATATAAATACCCCGACCAAAAGATCGCGAGGACAGTCTTGTATCGATACGTGTAGTGAACAGATGGTGATATAAATAAAGAGTGATATAAATATTGTTGAAATAAATATTGCGTAGTTCTAATTGTTTAAATAAATTATCTTAGTGTTTAAGTCTTTATTGATATTTGTTAGTCTTAAATTAGTGTTTATATTGGTTAATTCTTAGTGTTAGTTATCTTTCATTATTCTTTAAAATTCATACATATTTCTTTTTATTAAACCTAGTTATATAAATATTTGTGTTTTAATCAATTTTACACTTCACCTAAATAAATAAAACGTTACAATATGATATATGAACAAGTATACAAATTTGCGTTTTATAAATACTTAATAATTTATAAACACAATTTATTTGTATGCTATTATTCAGTATTTTAATCTTTAGTAATTATTATTACCATTGTATTATTTAGGTGTTAGGAATATTTCATTCAATTAATAAATGGTTGGTCTAAATTAATTCCTTCATAACTTTATACTCGTAAGTCTCTTACATTACATTAGTAGTAAGTATAAGTAATATACGGATGGATTGATCGTTATTCTTTCAGTATTTATCTAGCATTCTTTAGAAACAATTAAAGTGAGTTGAGTTGTCGCAAGAAATAGGAGCCACCTGGACCCTAGCTGCATTCTGTTTCTATTGTATTTATCGACACAATTAAATTAGATAATAATAATAGTTTGTATTATGAACTCGTCGGTGAATAATGTACTCATTATAGTATACAGTATGTGGTTTAATACAAAAAACAATATCATGTAAGATTCAATGCCAGAATGTTCGAGGTGCTTAAGACCCCCAACTGCGAAATTCCAGTGAATTTATTTTAAATTTATCCAAATTTAACTAAATGTCTGGAAGTTTATTAAAACTCAGAAATTTTACTGAATCGTATGTACATTCTTTGTTGAAAATAATAATCCGTGTTTCATTTATTCAAAGCCTCTCCTCCAAGAAAACTACTTGGTCTAATTTTTAAACTACTGAAACAACAGCAAAATGTAACGCATCAGTGCTCCAGAATGCGCTTTGGTTTAAAATAATTTCAATTAGAACAAAAGTTAAAAGACTTGAGAAATTCAGAGCAGCTAAATCTTCTCCAAAACGTGCTCTGGTTTTTTTAGCATAATCTAAAGCACTCAAAACTGCTCTAGAATATGTTCTGGTTTCAGTAGGCTAAGAATTGGAGCAAACACGTCTAAATGCAAATTCTCGACCCACTGAAACCACAGCACAATCCAGAGTAGCTAAATCTGCTCTAGAATGTGCTCTGGTTTCAGCAGACCTAGAATTAGTGCAAACACTCTTAAGTGCTCTAATTTTCGACCCACTGAAACCAGAGAACAATCCAGAGTAGCTAAATTTGCTCCAGAATTAGAGCACATGCTGAAGCGTGCTCCAATTGCTGGCCGGCTGAATGAGACCCCTTTCAGTGTACCGAATGGCGGATGCACTGAAAGGCGATCTAGCCAAACCACCAGTCAGAGACCGTCCCGGCACCCCTATTATCTCCGGTATATCCTGAGACGCGCATATGGATACCTATTGGCTGATATTCAATCTGTAATTGTGGCTGTACTAGTGGGAATTTTTAAATAAAAATGAACAAAATTCGTAACCAGAACGTAACTTTGTTTTTGTGTTAAAATAATGATTTGTGTAATAATGAGAATTGATTCCATTGAGGAACATGGATGAAATCGAGACGAAAATTCCAAATGTTTCTAGAGAAAATTTGCTTACTGGATGTTATTCAACAACTATTGCAAGGAATCTAGAGCTTACATGGTTAAAGAAAATGGGATTTAATCCCCAGATCTCAAAGTCCACTCAGTTCGAGTCGGAGTGTGCGAACCAAGAAAGCGTCGCTGCTCTTATGAGTGGTTAAAGTTAATATAATTTGAATTATGATTAAAAATTTAACTAAAAAAGTCTTTGATTTACAGAACAATTTATTTACATAACAATTTACAGTCGAATACAAAATTACAAGATAGCAGGTACATAATCGTTTTTTACAGGATACAATAATAGAAACGCTTTTGTAATGGGTCTCCCGTATAATCAAATTCAACATGTTAACAAATATATAATTTCACTTGAAAAGGAAAAAGTTCACTTGTAATTATTAAGTATACGAGATTGTTACCGCTATGTAGTTGTGACGCACATTGACTTCTATAGAAAAGATAAGTTTGCTTACAACGACATATGTAACTTACCTACTATTGTTTTTTACCTCCCGTTTATTAATATATAGATAAGGGAGGTATTGTTTTTGGTCAAATTTCTCGAGTGTGAGTTTTCAATATAACAGTAAAAATTAGGATCCCTAGAATACGATTTTACTATTTTTACCGTGATATCTGTATGTCTGTGTCTGCGTGTGTGTCTGGGACGATTTTTCATCCACGATAACTCCAATACGATACTATTAATTTAAATGTGCATTACTTTCAACTCTAGTATTATACTAGTAAAATAAACTTTTCAAGAAGAAACAATATAAAAAATAAAACAGTAGTTCTTTAAAATTTATTTAAAATTTAAACCAACTAAAACAGTTATTTTATGTAATTATTATAAGTTCTGAAAAATATTTTATTGATATAAACGACGTTTCCTGTTTTTGGAATGTTATGACTGACAGTAAAGGTTGTGAAATCAGTATTTTATTGTCAAAAACTTTTAAAGCAAGAATTTTTGTATCAACACGCGTGAGGGTACTAATTTTTCCACTTAGTATCTACCTGAGTGAAGCCCATTTCATATCTTTTACTTTCTCAGCAAATACGTTAATTGCCGCTAACAAGTCCTATAAAAAATAACAAAAACTAGTCTGGAACATGCAACTAAAAGAAAGTCGATCTCAAAACACAAGAAACGGAGGAATTGTATCAGTTTTCGCAACATGTTTCGCAAACGCCAATCTAGAAGTCAGTGAAATTACAATTTCGTTGATATATTATTTTAATTATAAGATAAAATAAATTACATTCAATAAATATACATAAATGGAACTTTTATATTAAATATAACTCTACATCCGGTATTATTTTTTGAGAAATTAGCACCATATACATCACGAAAATTAAAATATATACGTATGTATAAGTTGACAACTATTTATGTTCTTATATTTATCTTACGTTACGAACTCCTATACTACTACTACCACTACTACTACTACTTTAATACAAAATTTAAAATTACAATTTAAAATTTAAACACATACTTAATTCTATTAATACAATTTCTCTAACTGGCAGTTTAGGAAAAACATAAATGTTTTTTGTAATGAAGTATTTTAGTAATATACAGGTGTTCCATTTAAAAGTGCCACCATTGCTATCTCGAGAACTATAAGAGCTACGAGGTTGATTAAATTAGCAAAGAACCACCATTTTACAAGACTAATACAATGAGCAAAAAAAATGTTTTTTTCAACCAGTGGTTCTCAAAATACAGGACACAACTTTCTTATTTTAAATGGGATCGTATGTTTATTTTTAGGTTATTCAATAGAGTATTTTTTTCTGAATTCAACGATATGTACATATCATATACTAATATAACAAAATAATTGAGAAAAATGCATGTTAAATTTATATGTATTTTATTTATATCTGGCTGAAACAAGAGTGCTATGGTTAGAAAACATAGACATAATGTTCTGTCTAACATTGTTTGATTATTTTTTGTTAAATTTTATATTCTTAAACTGTCAGTTTTAAGAAGAAAATGAATTGTTTTCTATCCAAAGCACTCTTATTTCAGCCAGATATAAATAAAATACAAATAAATCTACCATGCATTTTTCTCAGTTATTTTGTTATATTAGTATATGATATATTTATATCGTTGAATTCAGAAAAAAATACTCTATCGAATAACCTAAAAATAAACATACGTTCCCATTTAAAATAAGAAAGTTGTGTCCTGTATTTTGAGAACCACTGGTTGAAAAAAACATTTTTTTTTGCTCATTGTATTAGTCTTGTAAAATGGTGGTTCTTTGCTAATTTAACCAACCTCGTAGCTCTTATAGTTCTCGAGATAGCAATGGTGGCACTTTTAAATGGAACACCCTGTATAATTAAAAATATATTTCATTTCAATAATAACTTATAACCGGACTTTTGTATTTATTAAATTTAAATAAGAATGTTAAAACTTTTCATTTCCAGATATAAAGGTAACAGGTTTAAATCCAATGTAGACAATCATTTTATTTCAGATATCATCTTATCTATAGTTCAGGGATAATTCAAAATTATTAAAAAAATAATGTAATACAATAAACATCAAATTATTTTATAGATATTAAGGATACAAGTTTAATAAATATAACGTTCATAATGAAACGTATGTGACATTAAATCACGAGGCGATGACCCAAATGTTTTAATCACGCAAATTTCATTATGATATTTGATTGTAAACTTCTTTTGCATCCTCGAATGTTTCTCTTCTCATTCTCGAATGCAAAAGTAACATTTCGCAATCTAAAATAAAAAATAACTATTTAGTTATGTCAAGTTCTTTTAAACGGATACATTTCACCTCAGTTAAACAAGATAAAATGAGTGAATTTGGGTCAGATAATGTTCCATAGGACATAGATAATATAAATTTTGATTGAATTTCTATTTTTATTTATCTTACAATAAATAATTCATAATGACGCGCAGTGCCTTTAACAAACTCTTAGTAACATTAAAAATGGTGAAGGTACTAATTATATATTAGCGCACTGTTGTAGATAAAAAATATAAAATTAAGACAAACAATAAATATTCCTAAATTATGATTTTTTTTAGCAATATTACAATTTTCATACTCATTTTGTAGAAAGAATGTTATCTGTTAGGTTATTAAAATAAAATTAATAATAAAAAAAAAATAACATATAAGCTTGGAAAAATAATAGGAACATAATATAGTGTTACCCTTTCCGGTACATCTAAATGAGTTACCTCATTTTTCATACCATTTATTTAATAAAAAAATAATAATATGTAAGTCAATGAAATTCAGAAAAATTACTATCTGTACAATTACCAAAGAATTCTTAACTTACATCTGAGTGCCTACAAGACTATATACAAGCGAAAAAAGTATTCATTGGCAGTCAATATGTAATTGTATATAAATAAAATCGAAAACGAAGCAATGAAATAAGTTTACCACTCAATAAATTTGCGTAACTTAGTAACACTAAGAAAAACAATAATATTGGCGGGCTAACATTAATTTTTCCGTCGACGTCTAAAGAAATAAATGTTTTTGTACTAATTTTCGGACGAAAAAATACTTTTGGTCCAGTCACTGAAACTGTAATTATGGATTCTTTTATTTCATTGTTATCTTCGCGCCACCGTTGTCTAAGCATAAATTCTTTCCATAGCAACATATACGTCGTAAGTGACTGATAACTTTTATTATTTGGTTACCATTGCCAACAGAGTGTTATAGAAAATAATAGTCCTACAAATAAGGTAATTATGAAAATCATACTAATTTCATATACATTTCGGCGTCTAGCAAAGAACAAAGTTAACCATAAAAAGTTGTAAATAAATAAATGTGAAATATCAAATGGCCCGTATTTTACAATTACAACTAACATTATTTGAAGTTAATTGCTGCCGGTGGCGCGAAAAATATTTAAAACAATTTTGTTTTAATCATGTTCAAAACTTGTTTTATACAAATGTTTCTTTGAAAAGGTGCTTAAAATTTTTGGTGACTTGATCTAGAATTATTCTAGTACGGTAATAAGAATTTAGGATCTGCAAGCTCCGCCTCAGTACTTAGATTTCTTGTAGCTTAAATAACTATACTTATAGATATGTTTAGTATAGTAGTCGGCGGCAAAAATTAATATATGCATCTCGGGAAAAATATAAAATTCAGTAACTATTAGGTACAGACCTAGGGCCAAAAATAAGGTATAAAATATGATCATACGATTTTGCATAAAGTATGGTATGCACTACGCACTAGGAATTATTGGTGTTTATACCTTCGTATATAAACATTTTCTTAATGTCTTTGATACATAAATAATTCTGTCTTTTATGTCATATAAAATAAGTGTTGGATCTTTTACTTCATAGATTATCATCATCCTTAGAGAAAAATCCATTACTCATCACATCAGTCTACATGCTCATGTAACCTAACACCTACTCCAGTTCCACCACATCCTTTATCACTCATCTCTCGGCCTAGTTCCGTCACTTGAAGTTGTGCCACAACGTGACGGGCGTGTTGGGCATGTCCATGGCCTGCACCCAGTGGCCGTCCCGGGGCCCGATGGTGAGGCGGCCCAGCTCGAACTTCTTGCCCAGCTTGTTGCGGCACATGAGACGCACCTCGCACTGCACGGCGTACAGGTTAGAGTTGCGGACTGTGGCGTGCAGGGAGGCAGTTGTTGGTTCTACTTTCAGGCTGATGGTCGGCTCGAAACGGTCGCTTTTCCAACGGCCCACGGGGACGTTGCATTCGTAGACTTTCATCTTCACGTAGAGGCAGCCTAGGAAATGTGTGGTTATTATAAATATTTTTATCATAAGTTATATAGGTAATATGAGTCATAAATTATCGATAAACTTTTCGAATAGTTGTTGTATAGTACAGACAAACGAGTGTCAAAAATGACATTTAGATCACGACAGCGAAATTGGAGTGATTTAAGAGTCATTTTTGACCCGAATTATTTTTTTCACTAAAAAACTGAGTATTGCCAAATGAAACATTCTGATTGAGTGAAAATGGCATACATATGTGGAATAATAATAAAAAGCTGGAATGATTTAAGAACCATTTTTAACCCGACTTCTCCTTACTTCCAATTATAACAAAATTTGACTCATTAAATTCATAGCCCAAATTTTATTTATTTATGTACAAAGGAAAATAGATGTAGAACCAGTAAAAATGATAACGAGGCAAACGCCAAATGGTAAAAGATCGAGGGGAAGACCTAAAATAAGATATCTAAACCAAATAGAAGGGGATGCAAAAAAGATAAAAATAACAAGATGGAAGGAACAAGCAATGAACAGGACAAAATGGGAAAATATTCTAAAACATGTCGAGACTCTATAGGGTTGTAGAACAATTGATGATGATGAAATTTTATTTGCTTGATTATTCCACACATGTCATTTTGCACCGAATTAGAATGCTTCATTTGCTATTTCTCAGTGAAAAATTACAACGAGTAGTTTTGAACCAATCGTGATGTAAAAAACTTAAAAATTTAACCAAAAGGAACAGTACCACATAGTTCATACTCGTAACACTTGGGACGCGGAAATTGGAGTTGGAAGGCAGGTGAACATGTTTTATGCCTTCAGTATGAGTTTGAACGCGCTAGAGTTATTTGGTTGTTAGTAGCGATTTTTTTGTGAAACAGTTCTCACTTGTGCGTTTTAAATGAATAAAGTCAAACAACGGTGTGCTATCAGGTTTTGCTTTAGACTTGGGCACAGTGCAATGAAATCTTTTTCAAAACTTAAGCAGACCTATAGAGACAGCGTTATTTTAAGAGGCCAGATTTTTCAATGGTTTTTGGCATTTTCAGAAGGAATAGAGTCGATTGAAGATGAAACACGCAGCTTAAGGCCGTCATATTCAAGAACTGATGAAAATGTCGATTTATAGTATTGAATGATTGGGAAACAGCAAATTTGACTCACATCACTGTTCATCAGATTTTGACTAATTCATCTGAGCAAAAATGGTTTAAATAAATGAGATTTTGGCGATTAAAACCATTCCCGTGTCTCGCCAGCCTCCTTATTCGCCTGACTTCAGTTCTTGTGACTTTCTTCTCTTTCCGAGATTGAAAAATCACTTCAATGGAACTTACTTTGGGCACTCCAACAGATTAAAACGGCTATAACCGACCAGTGCAAAGTGACTGCAGTATCCGAGTTCCAGCACTGCCATGAGGGTAGGAAGAACCGTCTCCAGTACTATGGGACTTTCTAAGGATATTTTGAGGAAGACAATATTGAATTGTTATTCTATACAAACATTAAAAAAATTAATCTTGTTACTTACATGCCTCGCAAGTATATGTAACAATCTCCATTACTACCTATATCACCGATTTACTCATATAGGTATAAAAAATATAAAAATTCAAATATAAATGTTAAAATTTTGAAATATGCCATTTAGCATATCTAATTGAGGAAGTATTAGATTAAATAGTAAGTATTATTTATTGATAATAAATAACAACAAATTATCAATTTGCTAATCTTCCATCAATCACTTTGCATTGTACATAATTGAATCAAAACGTCATTTTACTCTCATATCAATAATACGCTCAATTACATGCAAATTACACAGCTGCACATTGCTAAATTAATTACCAAGTTTCATTGGTACAGATAATCAAAATAAAATGTGCAATCTCATTGACACTGCACTTGACTTATATCTTTGTATCTGGTTAGAAGATTAGATTCATTGCGAATGTATTGCGAACGTACTAGGAATAAGACAGTGGCGTAGCTAAGAAGCATTATTACAGAAGTAATAATTTGGATCAAGACAATGAAAAAAATATCTAATTTGATATTTGATTTATCTGACATCACTATTAATTATTTTATTTCTCATGTACAAGCTAATAAATAAGCTTGTGTATGAAATAAAATTATGTCTATAATATTTTCACTTATGTACACTATAAGAATAATATACAATAATAGTACTTGCATATTTTGCAGTAAATTTTGTTAATAGTTATTTAATATACAAATGCAAAATGGTATAGTTAATTGCATCAGTGATCAACTTTATATAAGACCATGAAAGCTGTTAATAAACTTTTTGTATGTGTCTTATAACGTTCTATGTAACTTTTAGTGCAAATTTGAGCAGAATAGTTATTTTTATTGTCCATCAATGACAAGCAATTTATTAATAAACCAAAATGTAAGTAACCATGATTACTATGTCAACTAAACAAAATTATGCAAACATTGACAAAAATAGAAGTTTTACGGGATGTAAAAATACTTATGTGAAAATGAAAATTTTTATATCCCACTGATTGTGAGTGCAATAAAATATCACTTTTTGAATGAATAACTGGTCAATAATGACCTACTTGTTGTACGATCGAAGATAAATATTATTTATGGAAATATTTCATATATGTTATACATTACATATTATCAGAAACCTAAAAATCACAATAGCAATCTTTTCATCTCATCGATTTTTACCAAAAGTTGATCATTTCGTACTATACATTTCGGAAGCTTAAATATGAAGTTTCATTAAACTCCGTTTATTTGATTTTGTTCTAAATGTGTAGTTATACTTTAGGACGAACAATAAAAATAAAAAAATGGAAAATCTAAATTTAATATAGAAATACTAGTAGTAGTATGTAATGACGGATATTTTCAAATATGTCATTCGAGTCATTAAAGAAGCTGATTTTGGCGTCGACAATTTGTGCTTCATTGTGTTGTTTGTAAGTATCAACTGCAGTGAATAAAGTATAGGTACCTATTTTTTTGTAGAACATAACTAAGTGTTTTTACCTCCCACCTATCTATATTTAGATAAGGGAGGTATAGTTTGTGGCCAAAGTTCTCAAATTTTCAACATTGAGCACGAATTAGGGTCGATTTTACTATTTTTACCGTGATGTATGTTATGTCCGTGTTTGTGTGTCTGTGACGATTTTTCAATTGGTTGTAGAACTTTACATTAATTTTCTATATTACTTTTGGTGAATAGAAAAAAAATTAATTATATTAACTTTACATATCATTACGTTTACAAAATTATAAATTTTAGTTACGCCAAAAATAACTGTTTTCTTCGTTTTTTGATAAAGTATTACAAACTTGATGCACAGAAATTTCAGGTATGAATTGAATTAAAAACATTTTGAACAAACTAATTTTAAAACTAAATATTTAATGTACAAAAGATATTTTACTACCGTGGCGGGAGATAATGTGTTAGACACATCAGATTTTTTTCTAATAATCCCAGCTATAATATTTATTCATTATTATAAAAAATAATAACAATTTCTATAATTTTTCCAATTTCAAATAAAATAAAATTATAAATAGTATCAATATATAATTTTTTGTCTGCAACAAACTATAATTGTATGTACGCCTCTGGATAAAGATTACTTATATATTGCTGTCCAAGCGTACGAATTAGGTTAATTGCTCTAATTAATATCGCATCTAGATTGACATTTGATTTAGGTCGTTACCCTACCCTAGTCACATTTGAATGTCATAACAATATGGTGACATGCATTACCTGTTATATTTTCATGGGACTCCATTGTCTGGATGGAAAATCGTAATCGGGACAGGGAAAGAATTATCATATCATTCTGGCCATCTTCACTCATGGAATAGCTCATTGTTAGCTCCACTGATCCCTTGTTGTTATCTACCTGCAATTGTCAATCATTATAGAATATCTATAAAATATTACTGATTTAGTAACTGATATTAAAAAATCACATGTTATTGCTACCAATATTTTATAAACGTATGAATGGTAATCATAGTCTCTATTCGCTTTATATTTTTTACGAAGTGACAAATGCGATTAGTAATGAAAGTTCTCAATTTGTCACCACCTTCAATTTAATAATATTAATAAGTAGCAGTGAAGTATAAGAAAAATATACTTTTAAATAACAACTTACTTTTTAAACGATATTATACATTTTGATTACGATGTACAATAATATTGTTTAGTAACAAATACTAAAATAACAAACAAGAAACTATTAAGACAATCACATTTTAAAATCAAATATATTACAAGGAAGGAATCGCAAATTACAAACAGGGTATAACAAAACTTTTTAATTTTTTAACAAAATTAAACCGTGAATATTACATTAATTAAATACTGTGAACTGAATCTGAAGTGTGTGCAACGAAATGCTAAACATAGGACTTTAACATGGGATTTAAAAAAATTACGGATACTCTATCTCTTGATAGATTTAGAGCAAAACTGCAAAAGTACAAACTTGTACAAAATAAAATTCTACATTAGATAAGATTTAGTTTCTTTTTCTTATATAATATACCAATAATATAAAAATATTAAATTATCTATAACGTCATCAACTGACATGTAGATATTTTTTTTTATTTCCATAGCTATCTGATTTTTAACGACAATATTACATTTTATATTTAATAAATATCATACTGTAGACATGCTGTTGCATCATATATGACCTTATCTTTTCTAGAAATTAATTTTGAACAACTCTGTATTCTTGTAGTTTTGCTCTAAAACTATCAGGAGAGAGAGTATCATGCAGAATTTTTTAAAAATCCCATTGTACTCTTATCTTAATATTAGTACCACCCCCCACGCCCTTCCTTCGACATACATACTTTCTAATTATGATTATGACTACATTATGACTTTCCTTATCCAGCCTTTCTATCCCATCAGATCATTAGGACTCATCATTAGTCAGGGTAATAATTTAATAAAAATATATAAAGTGAAAAGCAGCATTTATTATATATTAATAAAAAGTATATTAAATAAAAGTGTATTATAAAACAGTTAACATTTTCACTAATTTATAGTGATACTTTCCTGGTTTTTAATTTAGCAATTTTATCAATAATAGTATCATATCATACTGAAATATTTAATTATTGATAAATTTGATAAATGTTACTGTGTTCACGAGTTTTGTTTTCACTCGTTGTAGAACATTTTAGAAATTATCGTTCACCACGCGCGTTACAAATGGGCAATAGTGAAAACATCTTAAGAATAGTTTCTACATTTGAAATTGTATATTGTAAACCCTCAATTAATAATTTAAACAAGTTAACAGGATTGGTGACATTTTCTCTTTTATAAATGTAATGAAATGAAGAATTTTTTCTTTAAAATATCTAATGTCAATATCTTTATGGTATTCGCAATTATTCTGTCTTCATATTAATCAGTCATTTGGAAATTGAAAAATAATTTAAAACCCGTAATACATGATTGTAAATGGCTCTTCTACTGTATATTTCAGATATGAGCCGTAAATAACTTTTTCTACTCCTGCTTTGAAAATACAATTTTCCGGTTTGTTTTTCATACTGAAAGTGATTCTTTGCAGCACGCAGTGCTGCAAATGTTGCATTGTTGTTGCCATGGATACGTATCACAAATACAAAATTTGCAATAAATGTCAAATTATGTTTAAAAAATATTTTTTTATTTCCTTATTTTTTATCTTGCAGGAGTAGAAAAAATAGTGTGTATAACACGGGTTGAAAGTCCTTTGTCGAACACAAACGAGTGCAACCTTCGCTTCGCTCAGGCTGCAACTTTCGTTTTGGTTCGACAAAGATAGACTTTCAGCACTTGATATACAAATAACTATTACGTATGTTTGTTATGAAATTTTGTTTTACAGTAAAATGTGTTTCATTGTATGAAATTTTGTTTTGCAGTAAAATGTGTCTCATAGGAAGTTGTTTCCTCACATTTTACTTCCAGTCTCCTTGTAATATCGGTTTTCTGTTAATGAATCAGGATCCATGATAAATTCAGAAAGAGAATTCAGAAGATTTGTCCAACAAAAGAATGATCTTTTTGTTTTACACATCTAAGAGTAAAGAAAGTTCGTTTACATGACTTAATTGTATTTTATAAAACACTCCCGAAATTCTGGGACCCCTGTGAATGTGAATATCAATAAAATGGGTTTCAATTATTATGTCATGGCGGTTAAACTATTAATAATTAATTAATTTTTTTACGTCAGGTCCGGTTTTATTTTTTTCCTGTATCTAAACTTTTTTCCAGGAATCAAAATAATACAGTTTATTTCCCGGAGTTGATACTCACGTCATCAATTTCTGCTTTTTTTGCCTCTTTGACGTATAAACATGGTCTATATGAGGCTTTTATTCTCTGTCTCATTATCGTACGTGTTACAGAGGGGTATACTATATGCAGGGCCCGATCTAGGGGGGGGCAAACCGGGCAATTGCCCGGAGCGGCAAAATTGGGGGCGGCGCGGCGCGTCGGCGGCGAAAATTTGAAAGCTAGATGGTTAAACAAAAAAAACCACTTCTGTAAATCTTAAGTTTTTCAATTTATTTTTGAATAAATATCTTAAAACACAACTTATTTTGAAATTTCAATAATACCGGTAGGGAAAATTTGTCTTTTTATAGGTTAAAATTACACCATCTATGGAATAACGTAAAGGCGGCAAATATTGTTTTGCCCGGAGCGGCGAAACCGCTGGATCGGGCCCTGACTATATGCTATATATGCGTCGAGCCTTCGATAAAAATGAAATAGAAACAATAGTGTAGCCATGATAACGAATATTTTCAAATATTTAAAACATTATTCATGTCACTCCCGTCATTTATTAAGGTGATGCTAAAGCATCGACAATTTTTGCTTCATTGTATGTTGGTAGTTTCTTTAATTCTAATCTAAAACTCTTTTTAAATATTGTAATTTCATCTATTATTATGTTTGTATATAATACTGTCAGTTTTGACATTTATTTACTTTGGAAATCACCCGACAAGATGACATCATCAATCCCCCTTGCCTCCCATTTAATAAAAATTCACAATTAACTATTTATTGAATATCTTGTATTTGCATACCTATATTTCAAATGATTTAAATGCAGAAATTGCAACCGGATTATCTGAATTAAAGCGGTTACCGAACTTTGAGTTGCGTGTTTATTTCCTCTAAGTATAATTGATTGTCTAATATGTCCGCATCAAAATTTTTGGTATTATCAAGGGTATTATAACATGTCGATAATATTTTCAAAATGTCACGGGTGTTAATCCCAACGACAAAAATACAACGACTGCTTCGCATTTTCCAAAGATTGGGATTAACATGAGTGACATTTTCTAAATATATTCGATTTTTAAGTGAATCACGTGTAATACTTCGGAAGATAATACAAAGAGCATTAAAAAGCAAACTAAAATTTCTCTATATACTTTGTTTTAGTGTTTATGGGGGTATTATGCTTAACCGCATTGCGCATTTATTCATCTGAGCAATTTTTTCAGCGTTTAGTACACATTTATCTAATCGGTGCTGCTGTTTCTTTTCAATTGTTAAATATTTTTTTCTTACATATCATATTTACGTGTTTACTAACGTTGCTATTGGAAATAAAAATTATTATAGCGGCAATAAATTATTTCCCCTCATTAGTACATTTCAAGCGTTGTGATTGGTTGATTTTCATAAGAATTGTATTCTCAAAATTATTTTTTAATTGTAGATGACGCAATTCGTAAGAAAAATTTCATTTTGTTGATACGTATAGTAAAATATTTTTACATTGAACATATTCATATGTCGTCATGGTCACGACTGATTGTTGCGACGAAAATCAAACGAGTCCGCAGGACGAGTGACCATTTTCTAAAGCAACAAGCAGGAGTGAGTTGGGCAAAAATTACAATAAAATTCTAGTTACGAATGGTATTCGGCATGACAATTCCTCGAAATGTATATATTTTATTCAATTAATTACTTGTCACAATTTTCACGGACATTGTATCTAAGCAAAGTTGTGTAAATTCCACGGAAATTGCCAGTAATCGACAATAGTCAATGAGATTTAAATCTGATTGGTTCAATTCACCAAAATACTGTGATTTAATTAGATAACAAATTATGAATGCAATAGTCATTAAACGAGTAATTCACTCCAGGTATTGACATTTGTCATTTAAATATCACAATCACAAATGTTTTTCTCGATTAATAATATCTTACCAGATTATATTATTTGTAATTTAAAATTTCTAAATTCGTAAAAAATATAGACAAAATATTAAAAGTAACGAATAGGAAATTATGTATCTTTTATATTGCCGATTATACTTAAATATTATTTTATATAATTTACAAAATATTTTAAATTTACTTACATCTTTATTGGTTTCCACTAATCCACTGGAAATACTTTTAACAGTTCTCCATACATCAGGAGTCCCCAAACAGTTATTCCTCAACCGCTGTGTGAAAGCCTTAGCATCTAAATTATATGTCACAGCACCTACAGTTCTTCTTTTATACAACGACACTCTTTCACTTTTTCTCGTAGATTCACTTCTTTTTAAACCGGAAGCACTACTTAAAGAGTTTTCCAGGAAGGCTCTGAACGAACTTCCTGAGAGTCTACCCCTCGGCTTGGTGTCTTCAGAAGCTCTAACGTTTTCCAATATTGCGTAGACAGTTAGAACGATGAATTTACCGGTGAGTTGTTCGTTTATTCGGTTGGAACCGGTCGGAAGTTCGAACACGAACTCTTGGTTGAACACTGGCCACGATTCTTTCTGCATTTTCGTTTCGAATTTCTCTTTGCCGGGAAATAATTTTACCTGTAAAATATAAAAATATATGTTTTAAAAATAATTCATCTACGGAACAACATTCTTAGATAGAAGATGGCTCAAGTATTATTTCTTCTTGCAATTGAACGATAATGTTACCAATGAATGAAAAACAGTAAGAAACACATATGCTTCCCAGGATTTGAACCAACAATTTCAATATGCAGAACCTGACCTCTAAATACTATCTGCTATTGTAGAAATAATTATAGCCAGTCGTAAATAAACATCAATAAATTTTACAGTAGTCATTTGATTTTTAAAATTCGTACACCACATGAAAGCCTGAATATTTCTCTATAATATGTGTAAAAACCAAATTACGTTACAGAATGCAATTTTTGTAACATAAACAAATATTCAAAATGATCAGCATTTTATACTTTTTTCTTACATGCTTACCGTAATATTATACATATAAACTATATACATATATTATTCTTTATACAGTATCCTCCTATACAGTATATTTATAATTGTATATTTTATCATATTTGTTTATAGGACATAATTATAAACAATGTCTCTTCAGGAAACTACTAAACGGTTTTACTTGATTGATTAAAATATGTTATATAAAACATCAGATCTATGAATAATTTATAACTTCACAAAAGAAAACGAAACTGTTTAAAAAAGTATTAATAATTTATACGGCCGGTACGTATGAAATGTAATAATATAATTTTTAAAATTTATTATACGTGTAATTAAGTATATTTTTTCATATTTTATGTTTAAGAATTAAAAATATGCATATTAACATAGACTAAGTAATATATTACAAGGCCCGGTTGCAGAAAAGCTAATCAAAAAAATCACTGATTAATTTGTCGTTGTTACCATGGTCCACGTATTAAAAATACATTGCTGTCAAAAAATTAATCATTAATCAAATTCATGTTTAAAAGCGATATCAAGAACAATAAATTAAACGTTTTTTTGTTTTTATTAGTATATAAACAATATTATTGTTTTATTATCTGTTTGTACATTCCTTTTCTAAGAAGATATAGTAATAATATTTTAAAATTTGAAAATATTAGTACATGTTCATGACTAACTTAAAGTTAAATTTGGTCATATTTGAATTCATATCAAAAAATGCTGTTTTTTTATATATATTTATTCCATTATTTTTTAAATACCTGTACCTACTTCAAAAATTCTTATCTTTCATATAATCAAGCAGTGAATGATGATCATTTTAAAATTTACCGCAATTTTTTATATCAATGGATTATTATAGAATATCTTCATGTTCAAAATGAGCCTATAATTATTTCTCTGATGGTAGTCCAATGACTTTAGTATTAGTTTTGTGACATATTCTATTTGTATTATATTCATTTGTCAGCCAACAGCCTCTACAAGGGACCAGAGGAGTCGAATTTCTATTATTGAACCCGAATCTATTGTAACGTTTATTTATTTAGGTGAAGTGTAAAAATAATTGAAGCACATATATTTATATAACTACATTTAATGAACAAATAATAAATTCTAAGAAGATAATAAAATAAACAAATATTAATCCTAATTTAAGAATATTAATTATTAATAAAGATGTAAACATTAATAAAATTTATTTAAACGCTTAAAACTACGCAATATTTATTTACACGATATTTATATCACCAGTTGTTTATTTATATCACCAACTATTTGTTTATATCACGAACTATTTATTTATATCTACTTTACATGTTGCTGACATGTACTGACCGACACAGACTTTCTTCAGTGTCTCCCTGCACATTCTGACCGATACTGACTTTCTTTACCGCCCGTCGCAATCCTTATATACAAGCCGGCAATTAATCTCTAGAACATTCCAGAGCCATCCGGTCTCTTTAAAATTCCCGAACAATAGCTGCATCGCTACTGTCCCACTTGATCTTTAGCGCGACTACCTGATAAAAATATAAAATTATTTATCCAACACCGTGTAATTATAACGATATAAGTATGCTGTAGGTCATGTCACTAGTGAGCTAAATATATTAGCTCACTGTTTTTTGGTTCGTATCATAGTAACTACATTATAAAACCTTCTCTACACTATTTTGTTCCTAAATGTCATTTCGAAATTCCATCTGTCAAAAATCTTATATGTATTTTATATCAATGATTAAAATGTGTTGGATAAAATGTTGTATGGCACACGTGTGTTAATTACCTAAGTCACTTGAAAAAATACCACACTCGGCCTAACGGCCTCGTGAGCTAAACTTTTACCACGTAACTTATCTGTAATGTAACACACTTGTAATAAATAAACTATTATTTTGTGTATAAATAAACAAAAAAACATTATTAAAGAATCAATTTCATAACTTGGATTTTTATTTTTTTCTTATCACTTGAATTTCTTCAGACAGTAGGTAATCTAATAGTAGTCTAGGCTAAATAGGCTCCTCAGCTATTTTTGTAGCCAAAAATGTTTCCTAAAATATAAAATGATATTTAATATTTACAACAAATATCTATATTTAAAAACCGAGTAACTTACTTTACTTCAAAATATCCTATAGGTACAAAAAAATCATTGGCATCAGAATCAGTTAAAACATCCTTAATATTAAATTACTTACATATATAGATGTCTATAAATCTTTTAAAATTGGAAATAGTTTTGTACTGTAATTAGAGAACTGATATTTCATTGTACTACATGTCCTTACTTTTTAGTCAGTACAGTTTATAAAGTACTCTGTATTTCATAAGGTATTAAATATTTCACTGCTTTATTTTATAAGTCGGTTCTTGTACTCCTAAAAACCACAAAGGTTACCAAAAATATTATGTTAAATTACTCTTCATTAATATTTACTTACCTAATTTTTCATACTATATATATAATTGTTTTTATTTGTTTTTTTCTCAAACGTTTCTAGAATTGTTTGTTAATTATAATATTCCATATTTCTTAATGGCAAATTCTTGTAAACTGAACATATTACCTCATATACTCATATCTGATTGCTACTGTGTATTCAGGAAAGTGAACAAATCTGAACTTTTAATACTATATCAATATGATTTGTACACTATTATAACACTACGATAGTATTGCATTAAAATCACATGATCCATGTAACACTAAATTAATACTACTCTTGTGTTGCGGTAATATTTAAAACTATATTTACACATACTTAGTGAAATGTCGTCAATAACACTACTTTTTATAGTGTTATTTCAATATTTCTCCGGTAAAATTTTAGGCTCGAGTAAAATTTGAACACTAAAAAAATTTACACGGACCTATTTTTTTCTGTGTGTGTATTATGTATTCAACGATAGAAAACAATAAAAAAAACATAGCCTTAAAGTGTACGAATAATTTCACAGTTCTCAATTATTTGTGTGTCATTCGCTTTTAACATCTAGAAATATTATATTTAAAAAAAAACAGATTTTCTGGTTCAGAATTGCAAAATAATTTTAAAGCCAGTTAAATATTTGACGAGCTTTACAATTTAGCTGAACAATTACTAAATTTGGCAATTAATAGCACGAACATTTAAATTTCTGTATAAAAACATACTTTGCCAAAACTTAGTATGCTATGCTCTGTATATTTTTGTTTTTAAACTTCCAGGAAAAAAATTATCGTCTCGAAGTTGAACATTCGCTTCAGTTCTGATCCTCTCAGGAATAGCGGCATTATAATTGTGCTCAATATCCTCAACTATAAAATATTTTATTACGAGTTATCTGTTTAACAAAACGTTCTTTGTTATATATGGAAACTAATTAAATGAACGTATTTTATATTGCAGCGATAAATATAAATTGTGCATGTGTTTTTCATGCCTAAGATAAACACGTACTTTATATTTATGAGGGTTTTGTTTAATTTTCATTTCATAGTGATAATAATAATAATTTTTTATCATACTTAAATTATTTATTATAAGTACGGGTACACTGTATGTGTATGTACTTAAGTTTTAAAGAGAACAAATGAACAAGTTAGCAAAATCAAGAGCGTTATTTTTTGTATATGTTTCTCTTATGTAAGAAGAATAACAAAATATAACACGATACTGTCTCAAACAAATCAATTAAAGAATAAGTGATTAATCCCTTGGCAAATTATTCACAAAATAAAAGAGTAACAGCGTACAATGGGAACAGCAAAAATAACCGAAAGTTCTAATAAATATGGGTTCGTTTGAATTTATTTTTTGTTTCATTAGTAAGTAGTTACAGTTGAAGTCATTCAAAAACTTTATTATGCGCTATTCATGTTGATAGTTTTTTATCTTTTACAAAAATAATGGAAAAGGTATTGTACTCATACAGATTTCTTCATTTCGAGATTATAAAGAATGTCTACGAATTAGAGTTTTAACAATAAGTTTTAATTATTTTTAACATGATGTGTGTTGGTTCGTCCATTCGTCTGTCAGTCCGAATGTACGTACGAATACGAAGAGCAAATACGGATTTTAATTATAATTCTTATTTTACCTTTTAACTTCAAATTGATCAATTTTTGATAAAAGTCGACCAATCAGAAATGACAGTTCATTTTTTTAATGTATAGATTTTTGAGAATATTTGATAACGAGAAAAATCTGATTTGGACACCACACGACTTCTTTATACTCTAAATTATTATATATTATGTTTTGCTGCACTTGATTTAAGCTCATTTCTTTTGAAAGTGAGATCATTCTACGGCTAATCATTCTTTAATTTCCATTTGTTTCAAATCTTCGAACTTCCCTTCAAAAAGTTGCGAAGAAAGAGATATTGTTTTCATTTACTTCCTACATATTTCTCACGAAATATATTCTGACAGTTGTCAATGTTGTCAATCTTATACTCTATTTCAAATCAAATGTTTCCTACAAAAAGGTGCATAATTTGATATTATAGCAAATCCATAAAAAAAAAATCAACATTCTGCGACTAATCGTAGACGTCACGCCGAAACTAGTCAAAATGGATTCATATATAGTCAAAATGGATATTTCCGTTGAAATCTGAAAACCGAAAAGGAAGTAAAAATAGTTTAGTGATATTTTTATCGTCTGTGGCTACAAATGATTTTTACTTCCTTTGTACGAAGTAAAGAAAGCAATATTCGTTTTGACCATACCAGTCTTGAATCCATTTTGACTAGTTTCGCATAACTCAAAAATGATTAGCTGTGTTATGTTAAACTATGCATATGGGACTATTATAACATATAGTAATGTACCTCCCTTTTTTATTGCAATCGGCCGTGTCAAATGGGCAATTTACTCGAAAGGTTCCTTTTTTAAATTTTATTCACATAACTCAAAAACGATTAGCCGGAGAATGTTGAAATTTTGAATGTGGGGCTGCTATAATATCCAGTTGTGTAAATTTCTTTTTTATAGCAATCAAAAATACCAAAAGGGCACTATGCACGAAGGGTTTTTAAAAAATTTTCTCATAACTCGAAAACGATTAGTCAAATGAAATAAATTTAAATGAAGTGCAGTAAAATTGTACGTAATTTATTAGGTTTCATGTCAACTTCAGATTTTTTTAGTCACTAACCAACTAATAAACTAATCACATGATCTGGAAATAATATGTAATTTAGAAAGCAAGAATGAATATTTTTTCTAACAAGAAACACATTTTTCTGCATATTCCATACGAAAATTCTATCTAAATGCTCTAAGTCTAAATCTCTAAATCTATGTTTATGTATATCTTATTGAATTTTATATCCCGCTTTCTAAGATATGTACGATATGTACGTCTGAATCTTAGATGAAGTATACCATAGAGATATGGCATTGCCCAAATATATTGTCGAAAGATCTAAGGTTTAAAATCACTTGCAGCCCCCTGTTTGAGAACAGTGGACCAGTGGAGTAGTTATATGGAAAATTCAACCAAACAAATAATGAGGATAGGTGACTAACACTATGACCAATATTTCGTTCGTCTAACAGTAAGTGTGCACTACTCAGCTGGCGGATTGTTCTCACGCAGCTAACTGTTAGGCGATTCTCGACAATACATGTTTTGCTTGCTCAGTAGTACGTAGCTATAGGAGTGTGCCATATCTTTATGTTATACCTCATCTAAGGTCTGAATCATCCGTGTTTAAAGTGATTATTCTCACCTTCACCACGTATCCCTCTGGCCGTGTAAGCCCGTACAAGGTAGGCAGATGCCGAGCCCCGATCACCGTGACCTTGAGTTCCCTGGTGGACTCGTTCACAGCCACCTTGAAGCCCAGCTCCGGGTCCAGGATCCCTGCCAGGTGCTTCGGGGATCCCCCGGGAGCGAACATGTCCCGGACACGTTGCACCATCGATGCCATCTCAACGGGAGGGCATCACACTCCTGTGGGAACAGTTGCATTTTAAATATTTCAACATGAACACAGACACAATTGTGAAAATATTAAACTCGAAAAGCAAAGTAAAGTTATTTATTTCACAGAATTCGTATAAAATGTGAGTTTCAACATGAAGCCACAGAATAGGTTTATACTAGAGTGACCATTCGTACTGATTTTGTAAGTACAGTACTGATTTTTAGACCCTTGTACTGATAAACAATTTGAAATACATTTTGTACTGATTTTTGACATACCGTACTGAATGTACTTATTTTACATACTTTGTAAATATTTAATGATTGGCATTTATATATTTTTATACAATTTAAATATTAAATGAAATTTCTGCCACTGGTACTAATGACTTGAAAACATATTTGAAAAGAACTCTTAATTGTAGCAATAGCAATAGCAATAAATTAGAGCAATAGTATTGATACAATTTTACCATTATTTGCCCAATAATACTATACAGAACAAAGGTCTTGTACTGATTTCATATAAGAAATAAATGGTCACTCTAGTTTATACAGAAGCGACAGTAAGACAGAGAAGCGAAAATGAGAGAGAGATGGAGAATGTGCACAAATTTAAAGGGCCCATTTTTTAAAATCGGAAAGTTTACTCACATCTGAGAGAGAGATAGGGGAAGAGCACAAATTTAAAAATCTACACAATCCTTCAAGGTCATAGAACTGACTAGGGGAACATGAAAGGCTCCGACACGGAGTGTCGCATCTGTGTGTAACTATTCTGGGATGAAACCGTTGATTGAAAAATATATAGATAGGTAAGTTTATGGGAAAATTCGTTTCACCTAAATAACTGTGAGTCTGGTTGCATTTGGGGTTAATAACAGACTTTTCTGTAAAAAAGAGCAAACGTCAAATAATTAATAATAGAAATTAGTTCTATTATGAAATATACTAATGAATTATTGAGAGAACTATTTCAATATGTTCAAAAAACTTCGGTAAATATGTAAAACATTTTTATTAATCTGATATTTTGCTTGTTTAATTCCGCAAAGTAGTTCATTGAACCACGAACTAGATGGCTCTGTCGAATCTGATTCCAAAATTGAAGTATGCAGAAATATACAGGCTTGCCTATCTATATATTTTTCAATCAGTGATGAAACCTTCAGTGTGCCCTCGTCAGGAATACAATGGTAAAATTAACTGTAGTTGTCAAAAAATAACATTTTATATAAATAACATTGGTTGTCACATACGATACGGAAAAGAAAAATGTGTTGTGCAGTGTTAATAACGATTCGTGATTAGTGCGTCCAATACTATAAACCCTTAAATTTTGTTACTCAGGATTAGATACACCTGTATACCCGAAGACCAGTGGTGTATTCTATATTGGAACCAAAATCTAACAACATCGTCCCGATGTTATTTTGTTTTCTAGATCTTTATTTAAGTATTACATTGTTTCATTCTTATAATATCTTCCTATTCCTAAGTCGCCAAGTGCCGTAGAACCGAGTTTGTTTGTTTTTTCCCACTTCTAATTAAAAACCTTTATTAAATTAGAAATAAAAATTGAACAAAACAAATTTTTCCAAGAACCGGAAATAAAGTACATACTTTATGAACTCTTTAGAGCTTGTAAAGAATCACATTTTAAGCACTAGCACGTAAAAAATAAACAAGCGTTGCTAGGCTTTTTTATTATCAATTTAAGAGTAACCTAATCCTGAAAACATTTATAATTGTTTGACATGAAATGTAACATAACTTAATTTTCAATATTGTCATTTGTTGTTATATTCTATGACCATTGTATTTTTATCTCTTGCTATAATTTCAGTACTCCACTAAAAACCACCTACTTTGCACACTTATTACATAAATAACTATTTGTTACTTTCTTAAAAATACAAAACAATTGATTCGTACATATGTACCAATTTAATTTTTGCTTAATCCGGCCCAAATTGCCGAAAACGGTCCTGATAATACAGGTCTAATTTTGGTTTCAATTGAATTATGTACATTCTGTTAGGTTATATGTAGATAAAATTTCAATTCTTTATTTATGATAAATAATAACTATATTATATCTTTTTGATACAATCATCATCTATCAAATTTTATATTCATCATTTCATATCTTTACTATTATTATTATGCTCGTATATGACTAATAATACTGCAGTATAGTCTAAAAATTTTCAATTAATAGACAAATGTTTAAATATTATTAGACATGCATTCTTGAAAATATGACTAATTTTATTAGTGGACAAAGTGCATAGTATATTTATGAAATATGCCAATTATAGATAAACTCTGCTTTGTTTAAACTGTCATATATTTAATAAATATCAAATGTTTAATTTTGCTTCAGTATTGATATCAATAAGAATCAAATTAAAATGAAAGTTTTCATCTGCCTTATTTTCCTCAGTGGTGTGGTGGGATGTGACATACTGTTATTATTAACGTCTCAAATATGTAAATATTACATTTTCAAAATTAATTAACTGCAACTGTAACTGTATTAATTTACATTAATTTGAATAATAACAGTTTTGAAATATATCTCTTAAATATTGTATTACTTATATTTTTCTACTTTTAATTGAACATTTACGAAATTATGTACATGCGTTCATGCGTAGATAGATTTAAAAATAGTGGTTTTTATTAAGGTTTTACATTTTCAATAAAATAAAATTCAAAATTTTGACAGAATATAATGATAGAATATTTAACTTGACATTCCTACAAAGAGATAATTTCTCGACGATTTTGAGTTCTGTGATACTAGTCATATCCTATGGAGGCGCGAAAAGATATTAATAATATTTATTTAAACTTCTGACATCAGAAGTACGAGTTGATAAACTTTTGGTGAAAATCGGTCAATCGGAAGTGACAATTTATTCTTGTCTCTTGCTATTTTTTGTGAATATTTAGTTATAGATAAATATTTCGAAAGTAAATATTTGGAGAACATAAAATATGCAAGTAACAACTTTTATTTGAGAAAGTTAAATTAATTTTGATACATTACAGCTGATTTTTAAATTTATGCTCGTAGAAAAATATAGTATATGATTCGTTTATAAACTTAATTTCTTATTTATAAATTTCAGTTTCGCTTGTGTTAAAAAAAAACTTAAACTTAAACTTAAACTTAAAAAATTAAAGCAATATTTCCGATACTTGTTATAATATTAATATTATAATATATATTTCATATGTAAACACTCACATGCACACACACAAACCAAACACATATTCAAATATCACATTAAATTATTATTGAAAATGTAAAGAATGCTTTCAAAACAATTTATTTTACTTGAATTAACATTTATTAAAATGTAAATTATAATGAATACATACATATGTAGTTGTAAAGACTTACCTTACAAAATTTATAAATAATATCCGTTATTTCACAATCACAAAATAAAAAAGTGTTTGTAGTTTAATAATAGAATACAAAGTGAATTAAATTAGAACAAGTAATAATAGTGAGTTGTTAAACGTCGAGAGAAACAGCTCTTGGACTCAGTAGGTTGTGATAATCACGTAGCGACTAACAAGCCAGCATCAAAAAGGATCACTTGAAGCAGTTAATTTACTTAAATTAGCGGCTATTTAAACCAATTCTTCTGCTTACAAACTGTCTTCTCGGCGATCGAAAGTGTAAATGGCCAGACATATTGTGTTGTAATTGCTAGTGTAGTGTACATCTCGTACGCTTGTTACATATCTGATAACAATTTTATAAACTTGAGATTAGATATTTTTAATCTAAAGCAATTAATGCTGTTTAGATAGCAAATATTAGCCTAGTACTTGTGTATTATTTTATGGGAAAATGAATTTTATAAATGATGATATATTGTATAATAAAATTGTATCACATATTCTGGACTATTCTGATGGTGTTGTAGTAGAAGGTATTACGTTATAATTAAAATATCATTCAGTTTTAATAGTAAGGATTGCATTATCAAATTTGTTCGTAAAAAATATTTGATTAAATAACAAGAGCAATTATATGTATGAGAGTAAAATACTCCGAAACAAATAAATAGAGTAATTACTGGATATAGAAACAAATACTATTGGAAAAAATGGAGCAATAAATAAATGAAGAGGTAAGTAATTTGAAGCAAATACTAAAATAAATAGGTAGAGGAAATACCGAAAAAATTAAAGCACATTATGAGGCAAATAAATAGAACAGGCATTGGGTATCAAGGTAAATGCGTTATTAAAAATATGAGTAAATATTAAAAGAAAAATATTGGACTACATAAACTAAAGAAATTCTTAAAAAATAACTAGAGTAATGTTTGGAATACTTAAAGTACTGAAACAACCACTTAGAACAGGTCTGTATAATCCTTAGCCCGCCGTGTATAATTCCAACAATCATTATATATAGTTAATTTGGAAGCGTCATTTATTGTTAAAATAAACAAACAACAATGAACTTTTTTGGATTATTTCTATGAATATAAGACACTACAATCGTGATTAGAGATGTGCTGAGTAGAAAAGATCGCTCGGCACCCTGTCGAGACCATAATATTTTGGTCATTTTTACCTCCCGCCTATCAATATATAGATAAGGGAGGTATTCTTCTTGGTCAAATTTCTCGAGTATGAGTTTTCAACACATGAGCACGAATTAAGGTTCCTAGAAAACGATTTTACTATTTTTACCGTGGTGTATAGGTATGTCCGTATATTTTTGCATGTGTGACCGTGTCTGTGTGTCAGTGACGATTTTTCGCCCACGATAACTTCAATACAGTACATGTAAAAAATGTAATATTTGGTACTTAGGCTTAAATTCAAATATGATGAACTGATTAAATTTTGAATACAATTGGTTAACCGGATGTAGTACTTTACTTTAAGCTTTAAACCTTTTTTCCTAAATATTCCCTCAAAATATAATTTTTTCGTAAATTACGTTATTATTAAATATAAAGATTTTTAATTTTCTACCAATCTGTATAATTACGTTTATAAATAACTTCTAGCTAAACAGAAAAAAAATATATATTATACGAATTTTATATATCGTTTAGGCTGAGGAATTTCTATAAAACAAATGAGTTATTCAATGTTCACATAATTTGACATATGATGTCAAATTTTATGTCAGTAAGTTTAAAAGATAAGTAAAATACAAAAAGAATATATTTACATGCGTGAATCAAGGTAAGTTCGGTTTCGGTTTTAGAAATGCCAAAAAAAGCTGTTTTTTTGGTCATACAAATTTAATGAAGGAAATTTTAGGTATAAAATTAATTAAAAATATTCTGACCTGCAACTAATTTTAAAACTACAAATTAAATGCACTGAAAAACTTATATAGAATATATTTAAATATGCTTCTCCAAACACATATTTATAAAAATGTATGTGCGACCCGCAGAACAATAATGCATTTTCCAAGTATCCCATTTGACAATTTAGGTTGGTACAATTTGATCTAGAGCAAATAGATTAGAAATTATGATATAGTAATACATAAAATATATATCAAATAAACTGGATCAAATTCTGGAGTTAATAATCAAGGCATCATATTCTAGACTAGAGCCACGGCTGGACTTATGCATAAATAGTATTGTACTTCGTGTGCATATAAGCAAACTAAGGACATGCTTCGGGCCTCTGCTAAATAAGGCCCCCCGAGAATTTCTATGAGATATTTTTTCCGCAGTTGTATACAATTTTTTTGTTATATAATTTTAACAAATACGGGTAGATCCCTATTTTGTAATGAAATCTCATCAAAATAATTGTAAATAAATATTGCATTTAAATAAAATCATGTTTAAAATATATCTTTCAAAAATTATTGATTAATTCAAATTTTCCGCAACAATAGATCAATACACGCCTAATGCATTTGTTAACACAATCAAAAATTTTAATTTTGATTAACTTTTCGGTGAGATATCTATAAGATGTATAGTCGAATATTACGCTATCGAATAAGTTCAACAGAATATGTATTTCTGACATTTCTATGTTAATAAGGCAATATTAAACATGTTTGTTCGCAAGAAATTATTATATTTTGTACAACTACAAACACACACCGTTTTTTTTTGTTTAGGACGATTTTTTTATAGTGTTGGACCCCCGAATGAGTAATGCTCAGGGCGTCAGGGCCCACATTAGAATTAGAGGTAGAGCAATGATTTTGGTGCTCGCACTCCCGCGTATCTTCAAATCTGATTTCACAGTTTAAAACCCCCTAGCCGTGGGTCTGAGAGGTTTTCCCATGGAAAATCGAATGAGAAGAACATGGTTCAAAATTTGATTTATATATAAGTAATTTATTTTATGAAACTATTAATAATTAAATTGAATAGATTCGGCTGTAACCACTTGGTGAAACATTTTTCTAATATGAAGGTAAAGAAACACTTGGTGCAGTTTCAAAACTAGAACTAGACTATTATAAAAAGAACAGTTTATTGAATTCATAAAATAATTATTTATTATAACTACATACTTTGTCGTATCCCCAAAAGGGTTCTAATATGAGGCGATAAATAAATCATGAATTGGATAAACCAGATGAAATTTTGGGGTTCATATACTTGATGATTACCAGAAAAATTGGAGCATATTCTACGACAAAATTACAAACTAGGTCAACGTCAAATATTAGTGCAAGAATTTAGGGCAATAAATAGATCAGGTGTGTAAAAAATTAGAACACTTTCTGTTGTAAATAAGCAGGTATAAAAAATGAATAAATAGGCAAGCATTTGAAAACAGAGGCCGTGCGTTCGAATTCCGTTTCATTTTCAAAATTATTTCATGTCAATACCCTTTTGCTACTATTATGATCATAATAGTTAAGCGGTCATTAAACTAAGAAATCTACTGGGACAAATCTTAACCTTATTATGTTAGTCCATTATATATTTAATATCCCGTTCCTTAACATTACTTTTATCTTGTTACTTCTTAGAATGTATATATTTTCAAACTTATTTAACTTTATTCAATTACAAGGATTATTATCTAAATTCAAATACTTTATATTTCAAGGAACCATTTATTTATTTAAATCACAGTTTTTATCACTTTATTAAATTAATTAAATTAAATAAATTAAAATAATTATTTTTTTCGAAATTCTTATTTAATAAAAATCGATAAATTTTATTTTCTTTTGTTTCATTATTATTAACAGTACTAGGTTATTACTCTGCTAATAATATTATTACATTTGATTCTTATTTCTTTTTTTTATAATTTTTATTATTATTTGCCTAATTAATATACCTATAAATATATATACCGCTGGAAAGGACAGAGAGATGGTCCAAACATCACAGTGCAGACATATATATGTTTGCACCGTTGTCAAGTTTGTGTGCTTTGAGTATGCGCCGATTATCTGTGATTCTATTGGTCAAGAATTGCTTCTTCGAATTTTGAATATGAATATATCTACGAACTGAATTTTTGTTGTTTCGTTTTTCAGTATTACGGATGTATTTTTAAATAAGTATTATTTGCAAATTTCTAACTCTTTCTGTCCCTTTGTATATATTGAAATATTGATACATTAATAATGTACTACAGTTATATTAATATTTCGCAGTTGTTCAAATTCAGATTTTCAAATGTTTTTGTATTTTTATTCTTAATTTTAGGAAGTGTTCAATTTTTAATTATATTGCTGTAATCCTGTAATAAAGGTTAATCTAATCTTTTTTGAAAAAAACAACGTTAATCTTACCTGCCATAGTAAATTAAGAAATGTAATTTTCTAACTTTGTGGTACTCATTTTTTTGAAGATGCAAATAAAAACAATTCTCATTTAACTCTGTTAAATAATTCAAAATAATATACATATTCATATTTCAATACATTTCAAATATTTTAAACAGGCACGGTTACTTTGCGCACGCGCTTTAGTGTGACTACATACTGAGTGACAAGGACAGAGATTGTTATGTTGGTGACACTTTCCTCTCACGGGAGAGATAGCACTCCAGCGGTATATATATTTATAGGTATATTGCCTAATTACCTATTTGATGTAAATTACCAAATATGGCATGGCGTAGCCGCACCTGTTTACTTTTCAACTTTTCTCGCACTAGTGCTTGAAAGATACATTTTAACCATAGTTTCTTGAAAAGTGACGCTTTACAAACCCAGAAAAGTGCGTAAAGTACTTTACGTCCGATCGTAGGAAAGATAATTTTGGAATAATTTATATGTATCATTTTAGTTCTTCGTAATGATGTAGATAAAGTGATAAGAAATAAATACATATTTGCTATTTTCTTGAAAATATTTATATTTACATATATTTTGCAACATTTGCAGTAAATATTTTTACATTTATACACTGCATATACTTATACATATACCTCACAAATTAAATTAAAAACAATAAAATATTAACAAAACTTATATTTCTCAATTTCAGTTAGAGTTCTGAAATTTCTATTTCAGTCACATTTTGATCGAATTTGACAACAGATTTCCTTCTTTCAGTTGTTGGTTCGCTGTACTCGTTTTCTGTTTCAAATACGTCTTCATCTTCTTCTTCTTTTTCTTCTTTATTATTTTCTTCTTTCACACTCTCCAGCGAATCTTCATCCTCGTCTAAATCGTCGGGAGTGTAACCAACCGGGAAACCAGTGGGTCGTCGATCGGAAATGCTCTTTTCATTTATTCTTCTGCAATTATAAAAAAAATGTTGTTTAATTGGCAAATAAAATGGAATGATACAATAAATTTTTAGTGACATAACAGAACAAATTGGAGGTTAGAAAACCCAAAAAATTTCTTCTGACAGAAAAGTGAGACGAGGAAGTATTCTAAGTCTGCTTTTTTTCATAATTGTTATTGGCGAAATAGTAATAATAATCAAATTAATATAAATGTAAAAGGTACACATGTACTCATAATAGACAAATATAAAAGTCTCCATCATAAATAAATTATTACATGCCAATGATTTGAACCTCGAGAAACTAGACTAGAAACCAGAACAGAAAAATGGTGTATAATACTACACAAAAATTATTTAAAAATAAATATAAAAAATATGGTTATAAGCAACAGAAATTAATAAGCAGGATTAAGATTTTAAGAAGGTATAATTGACGAATATGGAAAATAAGTCACAAACAGAATAAGAGTATTTGTAAGTTGTACTATACAAACTATTCTTCCAAAAACGAAAACAGGTGGAAAAAGCAAAATTTCGAATAGTTTTTAACAGATAACTGAAAAGATTATGAAATGAAAATTCAAAGAAAAATTTAAACTACAACTAGAATTTGAACTAAAGTAATAAGAAAACGACTAAAAGTGTAATGGACAAAATAGAAACGCAACAATTGAGACGGTTCAGACTTATTGTAAGAATGAAAGAAGATAGGCAAATGAAAACTATATGGGAACTGAACGCTGACAAAAAAAATAACGCAAAGACCGAGAAAAGCGTGGAATAATGTAATAAACAAATAAAAAATATATTAGCTTGTCACAAGCAGAAAAAGAAGCCAAGAACTGAAAAAAAAATGGATAAACAAACAAAATAGTAAAATTTCAAGAAAATATCTGTTTTGTAAGTTCCATATTCATAGTAAATAATTATATAAATTAAATAAAAATATGGAATAGAAACCGAACGAAGACGAAATAAAGTCTTCCAAAATTGATTATTTTCCAGAAATTTATTGCCGAATCCTATTCATCAGCCAGTCAAGAAAATCTTATAATTAAAAATGTTTGTGTCTGTAGATAATATATTTCTCATTTTCGTGGATCATTAAATATATGAATGTATAAATAGCCTCATATTTTTAAATCGTATACATATTTACTTATTAGTGAAGTAAATTGTCATGAATGTTTTATTATGACAATTTGTATGTTAAACAATATGAAGATAAATTATAAAAAGTTTGACATTTAAATGAGACTAATTTAGTTTCCTGTTTTTAAAACTGTCCTTGAGTAGAACATAATTGACTTATCTCATATACAGCGAGCTTCCTTACTTTTGTTTAAAATACTTACGTTTCAACTGGAGTCAAGTACGATGAGTCTCTGCTTGGATTGTCGTGTTTCTCGTATTGTATCGGACCTCCCATTAGTTTTGGCCTGAAAAATATTATAATTTATATAACGGACATTTTATAATAACACCGGTTATTTTTAGATGCTGGATATGTTTTATTATGTTGCATTTTAAAAAATAAAAATATAAAAACACACTTAAAATATTTATTTGTCTACAAACTATGAAACAAACTGAAAAAACACGAGTATGCGAGAATGAAGTTAAAATTATTTTATTATTGAGAAATTGGTGTGCGAATATTATTTTTATTTAGTTTCCTTATCTTTTTATTATTTTATAGTTTTTTTCTAGAATATTTCAGGAAATCTATAAAGCAACTGGAATTATTGTATATAACAAAGGGTAATAAATAAATAATAATACGTTTATATTAACTAATTTCTACAAAAGTAGTCATTCTTTCAAAATATATAGAACAGAGTTCCATATAATTTGCTGATGGATTTTTCTAAGTATTTTTAATTTAAAAATCCAGGCCTTCAGTTTTTCTATTTTCCTCCATTTTCCTAATTTATTGTAAATATTTAAAGAAGATTCCGGCCTTTTTGGAAAAAAGTGGAAATATATCACATCAGTTATAAACAATAACAATTATTTTAAATTAAATGATCAAATAAATTCTGAAAGCCGTTTATTGCAGCTCCTGTAGTTTGAAATTCGCCACTAGATAAAGTTTCTGATAACAATGACACGAATTGATCAACTTTTAAGAAAAATTTATTAAACAGAAAAGGAACTTTACTTCGTGTAATTTTTAAATATAAAATCTTCAAACTAATATTACTATACTCGTAATCTACACTACACTGAAAAATTTTCGACGAACAGAACTCATGAGACTTTATATCTCAATTGATATAGTGAGGTAAATGAATTATAAAATAAAAGTTGAATATAGATATACCTGACGTAGAAAATGTAGGCAGCTATACCAGCAATAAGAACAAGGGCCAACAAAACAGAGAGCGTGGAAACGGCTGCAATCCATCCGGTAGTATCAGCATCTTCTGCTTTTCCAGGGGTAGCATATTCCAAGGCGTCCACAGAGTCATGCATACTACTCTCTTCTATTAACCTGTTCAAGTTATAAAAAATAGTCATAAGTAATATAATATGAGCCATGAATTTTATGAAAAAATTTACGAATAGTCAAAAATGACATTTTTGATGATCACAATAGCGAAGTTGGGGTGATTTAAGTGTCATTTTTGACCCGAGTTGTCGTTACTTCGCAGGAGTAATGAATAAATTTTACCAATGAATTCATAACTCGAATTATATTTGCTTGATTATTTCACGAACAAGATTTCAAACATAAAATTGTTGATATCAACAAAATGTAATAATAGCTATGATACTGTGGTATTATCAAATTTCTTCATTAAAAAACTACCTATGGCCATCAAATAAAGTATTATGATTAGATGAAAACGATTGCTGTCAAATAAATTTAATTATGTCTTGCATTGAAATCAGCAATAATAGTGTTATTATTTATTAATTATGTAAGTACCATGCGGGCATTATGAGTTACAAATGTATACAACTTAACATTTATATTTGAGATAAAATGAAAAAAAAATACAATTGCAATTATAGACTATTTCTCAAATTTTACCAAAAATTTATCTTCCATGAATTACTAGTAGATTATTAAGAAATTATAGTAAGACAAAATATTGCATGCATTACTTCATGTTTATACCCTCAGGCATAAACACCCTCATAATGCTCTTGGTACTCAAATAGTGGATTTCGAATCACTCCCAAAATTTAGTTTTTGATATCAAGATTTTAATTAATTAATTTCACTTTTCATCATTATAAATGATTTATCGTCGTCAGCAAAATTAATAACTACCCACTCAAAAAATATTTTTTGATACTAAAAATACATTTGTCATTTAATTAATTAAATAATGAAACAAAATAAGTGACATTCTCATCTAATACAATAAAATTAAAAAAAAATCAATATTTTATATGATATAAATCTGTAACGTGAAAAAGTGCACAAAACCGATTTCGAATGGAACAAAGAAAAACCTTATTTAATTACTGTACTACGGTACATTTTTATTAGTTTGAAGAAAATATAGTTAATCTATGATAAAAATAAATTTCTGGTACGAAGTTACTTATTTGGACCTTTGATAACTAATACATATTTTCGTCACATTTTCATTTATTTTCTTTTTACCTTCCTTCATCCTGGTAAAGAAAGAAGTTATAGGGATTATGCCAAAAATCATATACTGAGATTTTGATAAATAAGAACATCGTTGGGTATTTGTAAGTGTACATGAATGAAAACACGTTTGCTATCTATTAAGCAGACATATTAATAATTTAATTTAGATATTTTGTTATGCTGGACAGATGACAGATGATTTGTTTGTCAAATGTTATTATAAAAGTTAAAATGTAAAAACGTGAACTTTTTTACTGCAAAATACAAGAAGATAATATAAAATATAAGGAACATTTAATTAAACGATTAATCGACACTGATAGGTAACGCGCGTTATACAGTTCAGATTATTTGTGACGTCGGCAACCAGACAAACACCCATGCCCGAAGACAGCGGAAAGTATTTTGTGAAAAGTGAATCTATGTATGAAACAAGAATGTGCTTACTTCTTGAAATCGCTTGCAGACACAACGTCCTCCTTATCTAGCGCATATGTCACTATTCTAAGTACTGCGATCTTATCACTGGCCCTGGTTAATCTACCGAATGTTTCATCTTCCTCTTCGGATTCAGTTTCAGATTCGTCTGACTTTGGAAGAGCTGAGCTGGACAGATATTTGACCGTTGTCTTCGTTTCCTTGCTCAATTTTGCTATGAAATCATCTATTTCTGTGAAGGAGATATCGTTCACTGTTAACACAGTGATGTGTTTTTCTTTCAATATTTTAACCTGCAATAATAAAATTTTATTTTTTCTTCCAATTTTTAACAACCGCTCGTAAACATCCAATTAGGTTGATACAAACGAATGAAAAATACTCATACACACATCCATATTTCGCGGGATTCGAACCCTTAACAACCGGATTAATTTAAAATATTATTATTGTGATTGTGGACAAGAATTGTACAGTTAATATTGGTAAGAATTAAGCACTGCGGCTTTCCAAAATACATTTGTCAGTGGCGTCGTTATAGATTGTTTTTGGGAGGGCGTTCGTCCCTCCTGTTTGGATATTCCGAGGGATTTCCGCCTCTGTTTTACAATTACATTATTTTTTTATATAAATATTTTCTGGAATTATGTTCCTATAACAACAATAATCACCCCAATTCTGTAAAGAAGTTGCTAGCTCTTAGTAACGTTACTAAAAATTTTAACTAATAAAAATATTTGTAAAAGCTGTCATTTTCATAATTTATTTATTGTCTACTATTTTTATTGGCTAATGATGTTAGTAATGTTGCTAAGAGCTAGTAACTTCCTTACAGAATTGGGGTAAATGTCGTTACTCATTAGCAAAATATAAGAGTAAAAATGAGCGCTCTCCCTGTTTTAAAATTTTAACGACGCCCCTGATATTTTATTGGGTTGCAGTCATGGACTTGTACCACAAAAACAACATTAAGTTTCGCTTCAATTTTTTTAGTGCAATTTTCTTTCCATTTAGGTATATTTATTTGCATAGTAAATTTATTTAAATAATCAAATTCTAATCAGAACAATTTTATTAATGACAATAATGACATAAATAACATTGATGTCAAAATTTCGATTCTTAATTGAAACAATTAATATTATTTACTAGGGCACTAAATTTAAATGATGTTTATAATACCGGGCACCGGGAATAAGTCTAATGTCCGGTTGCAGAAAGGCTGATTAAAAAATTGACTGAATAAATTGACATTTTTACCATGATCACGTACTAAAAATTCATTGATGTCAAAAATTAATCAATTATTAAAATTAACAAAGTTTTGTGCAATCCGAGCTAGGGCCTACTATTTTTTATAATACTCCGTTGACAATTGTAACCTAAATAAATGTTATCGGAAATTTACAACTTATATTGGTATTCAAGTATTCAAGTTACGTTTACGTCAACGGTGGCGCGAAAACAAATTTAAATATAACAAAAATAAAATCAAAATCATTTAGTATATTAAAGATATTAAGGGACTAATAGAAATATGCTCTACTCGATTTATTAGATAATTCCTCAGAAATAAGAAAATTGAAGAAAACTATACCTCTACATTTAGCATCTAAATTATGAAGTAAAGACAAAATAAAACCGGAAGAACTCCAATGGGAGTTATTTCTCGCACGTTATTATTTAATTTATTAGATTTGATTGTTGTTTTTTTTAACCAGTTGTAAATAAAGATTTAAATAAATAAAATAATATATATTTCCAAACTAACGTACGATTATGATCATGATATTGTATCAATATTTATTAAACATACTAAAAACTATTTAAAATGTTCAAAGCGAACCTAATTTAATAGTATATTATACACCAAAGTTGTGAAGACTATCATAGCGCCAGGATTGTATCATCAGTTGTGAAGCAATTAAGGGATACAACGATACAAGGCATTAGTCAATAAGTCTGGTTAACCGTGGAATACCAAACTATTCTGCATTGTTAAAGCAAGTAGAGTACACCTACTTTATTTTTATTACTATACCTTAACTCGCAATTTTTTTTCCTTCCCATCCTTCGCTCCATCTTTATCCTTAGCTGTCACAGTGAACTCTGTATCAGAGGATAAGTCTTCCGATGGATAAACTATTCCATTTTCTGGATCAATTACGAAGTCTTTATCCACACTGTACCTAATTAATGCATTTATTCCTATGTCAGCATCTGTTGCCTAAGTGAAAAAAATATACATGAATGATGAACAACATTAAGATTAATTAATTACAAATCGAGAGAGAGTAATGGTTTATTTTTATATGAAAAATAAGGAACCAGAAATCTTGTTCTAGGACAACCGACTATCCTAGTATTTCGATTTTTTTCATTATTCGAAATAAGATTAAAAAAATGTTAAGTGTGGCTTACCGTGACTTTGACAACATATGGCGGTGCAATATAATTAGTAAGCTTTGCACTTGGATACCCAATGATCAATGGATCATCATCAATAAATTCCGGTGAATTGTCGTTTTCATCATCAATAATTACAACTACTTGCATTTTATTTGCAGTAGCTGGTACGTCTGATATGTCTATGCAATATTCTTGCTTAGATTCTTTTTTCAAATCATATACCAAGTTTTCGAAAGAGTTTCTAGATGCTTTTTTTACAGCTGTGATTTCAGTTTTTACTTGGGCTACCATCATATCTTTAAATTTGTCATCTTCTCTGTCTATGTTTTTCTTGAGTACTACATTGCCATCTTTATCATTTTTAAACCATTCTGTAAACAATATTTTATAAAGATATAAAAATTAAATTTTTAAAGGAGTAATCATCTGAGGCACAATATTCCTGTCTGGAACAAGACAAGTTTTTTTTTTGCATTTTAGTGATATTTCAAAGCAATTCATCAAATTCATCAAAGTTACATCTCTGTTCCCACCATCAAACTGCATAGGTTGCAGTTCCCACCAGGCAACCCTATACCCAACGTGGTTTAAGTATAAAATAAGTTCTCACGTAATATTTAGTTAGTCTTTATCTACTGTTGCTTTGCTAGAATTGTTGTAACATAATATTATATAAAGTAATAAACAAAATTTTAATAAGTAATAAACAATAAATTGTTTTTAAAAACACAACGTCGGAAAATTAACATATAACTTATATATATATATATATATATATATATATATATATATATATATATATATATATATATATATTGCGATATCCTAATTATTTAGGTAATTTTATTGTTTATCATTATAGTAACTGCACCTAACATTCTCTGCACATAACAAATGATATTTGATGAAAAAAATAGTGCGGAGATCATTTATAGGTAAATATGGTGACAAACAGTAAATATGCAAAATTATTATGCAAGAAAACAAGGAAGAAATTAGTGCATCATGCATTTTACTACAGTTATTGTTAGTTGCAAAGAAATCGAAAAGTATTTACTATAATCATCAATCACTTGTGAGGTAATTTTTTGTATTTGTACCCCACTAGTGAGTTATGAACTACTTTATTTATTTAAAAATATCATAATAACAGCGTTAATAGAAGGTATTGAATAAAAACAGTCATAGTTAGGTACATGTTCGTATTCATACTTGCTTATTACCTATGGCTATTATCCACAAAGATAAATGACAACATGCGTCTATAGTTCGTATCCTAAACGTGTAACCTACGTGATTCTTAAATTTTATTTTGCGGAAATAAGTATTAGCATACGCATATTATTATTATTTATTGTTAATTCTATATATAAATAAAAATAAAACATATAAAAACTATATATAAATAAATAAAAAAATAAGATATTTAGAAGACATTTTTTTTTAAATTGACCTATATACAGACTTTGGCCTACGTTAAAGAGAAAATAGCCTAGGGTCCAAAAGTTTTAGGGCCCGGATTAGAACTTTTATATTTAAGCTCATTTTTAATTTCATTAAAAAAAATATTTGAAAGGGATTTTTAATATTATTTCAAAACAAACTCCGAAATATTGTATTTATTTGTAATGTCAACTCTTTGTCGGTGTCTTTCATATTTCATTTACTTTTTTATAGTAAATTTACGGCGGTTCTATTTTTTTCTTATCGCGTACCGTTTTCAAGTTATCGTTGTTAACTTTAATTTTTCATACGTAGCTTGTAGTATATTTTGAATAGAGCTTTTTTTGCTATTCAACCATATAAAAAAGTTATTATTTTATTTTGATAAATATAATGAAAAATTAAGAAAAACCTTTTTTGTCCATCAAAATATTCACCGTATCGTAGTTACCTATGAAAACAAGAATTAAAACTAGTGCTTATTGTATAGTAGTATTTTATTAGGCTAGAATAAAGCAATATGTTGAGAAAATAAATATTTAATTGACAACGATTAACGAAAATAAAAAAAAAATACACTTCAGCATGTGCAATGCATTTTTGAAAATAATTGTTGTCAATAATATTATCAAAACCATCACTGACTGTAGTTATAACAATCGAGTATTTGACAATTACTTTTCATTTTTATTTTCATAGCTATATAACTATGATTCAATGTTTATTTTGATTCACAAAAACATTTTACGTAATTTTTTATATTAGGTATTTATTAAAATAAAATAGGACTTTTTTATATGGTTGAATAGCAAAAAAAAAGCTCTATTCAAAATTGTCACTACCTACTATAAGCTTCATATGAAAAATTAAAGTTAACACCTATAAAAAGAAATGAGAATCTCGTAAATTTATTAGAAAAAAGTATCTGAAGAAGATGCACACCAAAATCACATAATCTTTTAATTTTGGAAGTTATGAGCAAAAATTAAAAACTTTCTTTTTAGGAATACAAATATATGGTTAAAATAGTTCTTTAATGCAGCAACTTTTGTGTAATTCAACAGACCTCGTATCTTTTACCGTTTTCGAGATCTCCATGCTTAAGAAGTTATTTTAAGCATCCTATATAATACATATACATATATGTCTATATTAAATATATTTTATGTTTTAATCCGCCCCTGCCTATATAACAAACATTCTTACCTTCATTAGATATATGCAAATCATAATCGTCCATCTTCTGTACAATTGTTGTTTCCTCTGAATTTTCCATTACTTTACTAATTTGTAAAGAGTTCTTAAATAAGGAATTTGTGAATTCAACTTTTTTTACGATTAAAATGACCTAAAAACATAATAAATAAAGGGAATGTAAGAAAAATGAAAAAAAATATTACATCCATTGTTGCTTTAGATTTAGTTTTATCTCCTTTTGCGACAAGTGTAATTTGATAATAATATTCTGTCTCATCTAATTCCTTTAAAAGTTTTAGTTCACCCTTGTTGTTGTATTCAAATATCTGGGCCATTTCTGAAAAAATATTATTCATAAAGACAATAATGAAAAAAATAATGTATCATATGGTATTATTACCCATTACTGGATAATTTGATATGAATTCAAAGTTGGATGATTTTGTTGTGATTTAATGTTTAATCGAAACAAGAGATACATATATTAAACTGAAGAGATAGAAACAAGTGTATAAAAAATATATTTTTTTGTTTTGCAAATTAGTGAACTTTTGAAAGTAATTTTTTTCAAATAAAAATCAGTTTTTTTTTATATTTCTAAAATTTGGGTAAGAATTTGTGATATAACTAATTTAAAAATTCTGAGCTTTTGTGTGAAAATAGTTGCAAATAAATGAAGATGACATGATATTTTCATCGATAACGGGTTCGTTCTATAGATATATAAGTTTTATGGTCATCGATTGGTGTGTCATGGGCTTAATATTACACAATTTGGTCTTAATATTATAACGAAATAAATAATGAGATATAAAAAGAATGTAACGTTAATTATTATTAATATGAAGCGCCCGCCAATTTTTTTAAATCAAGGTAACAAAATTACTGCTACGCTTTACTGATTTGAGTTGCACTTCCCCAAATCAGTGTTTACGTAACTTTATAATAAATTAATAGTACCATTGACTGCAAATGTTTTATGTAACAAATTCTCTCCCCTTTGGCATAGCTCATCTCTTATTTCACGGTCAATAACTTACCTGCATCTTCAATTGCATAAGTAATGGTTTCGGTCGTATCTGACACTATAACTTCATATGTACCAATGAGAGTATCAGCTGGAACTGGAGGATCTTGAACTGATATATCAACTTGATTCTTATAACGAATTTTATTTTCCGAAACTGAAAATGTGTTAATTAACAACAGATAAAATCAAATATATTATAAGCTTTATATCTGGCCCAGCATGCATTAAATATAACAAACAAAATGTAATAAATTTTATACCATCCGTTGATTTTGGTGATTCAATAATAACCACCGTGTGTCCATACTTGGTTGCATCTTTGTACCTAGCTCTTATTGTTACAGAAATAAAGTGTTTGTTTTCAAATTCACTTTCTGGAATAGGCTTTGTAATAACTAACTTATGATTATCATTATCGAATTGAAAATGTGACTCGTAGTCTGAAATATTTAACATGTTAGGTACATTTTATTTTTATAATACAATGAAACCCCGCTATTCGTTTATTTCATATATTAATACATTTCCAAATTCGACTCGGTATATATATCTTTATTTCGAAATTTGAATCATTTGCTAATTATACCAGTATATTGTGAAGCGTTATTATTTTTGTACTGTTTTCAAATTTATTTTTATTGAAAATCCATTAGTTCTAATATTTGCTGGTGAAATTGGAAGACTTCAGAAACAAGATAGCAGCAGCATTAACATCAAAATAGGAAAAAAATTGAATTTGAATAGGGTGATTAGTCGTCCCTATTTTGAATCGTTTATCCTGATATTCTGGAGAAATTTTTGGGACACATGTATCTAATTTTAAATTTCAGAGTTATATTAGGTTTGTTCCAACTAACCTATAAATAAGTTTGGAACAGTACGACGCATGCGCAATTTGAAAAAAACGTTTCAACTAATTTCAAACCCAAACTCTGACCGTTAGTCGGCTATTCCTACTGATTTCTGACCGATTTCGAACCAGTTCTCTAGCGGTCAAAACAGTCAAAGGATCGGAGCATGTGCTGTTAGTCAAAATTTTATTTAAATTTAAAAATGAGGCTTATGTGTCAGTGAGTTTTTTAATTATCTGTCATATTTATAGATTTATTTTCAGGTAAAAGTAAAACTAACCTAACACAATTGACAGTAATGACAATGAGGTTCCGAATCAGTCCGCAATTCGTTCCAACAAAAACATGGTCCGGAGTTATCCATAGTTCGCGTATGTGTAAATCACGGTACATGAACTGATAAATGAACTAATCACAGACCGTCAGGAATATTTAGTTGGAACAAATCTATTATCTATCGATTTTATTACTTTAATTGAAAGTAACCAAATTTCAGGAAGGAACATTAAAATTAAAAATTTTGTGTAATTATTTATTTGCTATACTAGCACAAATTGCAAATGTAGAGACATTCTTTTCTCAAAAAAATATTTAGTGATCAGATAAAAAAGAATCGCCCAAATTCATTAATGAGGAATATTAATCCTATTTCAGCTATGTATTTAAAATGTTTTTTTTTTATTAAATCTTTGTAAATTTGTGAATGAAAAAAAAGTGAATTGAAAAATTATATGTTCGTATTAGAATGTATTAGAAACTGTCCCGGTTTTGTAGCCTTCATTCTTACCTTAACGTGAGTATAGATAGATACTATAAAAGCTGTTATTAGAATGATAAAAACGAGCGTTTTTTTTTAAATTTGAATTATTTTTACAATTTATCAACTTAATGATCTTGAAAAACTAGATGTAAATCATACCTACATATATTTAAATCAATTTTCTCTAAAAACCAAAACTAAAAGCAAAATTTCATTTTTTAGTGATCGAAACCATTACGTTAATCGGTGATCAGCATTGGTTTTTATTTATACTGTTTATTACGTATTATTAATATGAAAACAATGTTTGATTATTGAAATCTGTTAATTAAATGTACATAATTCCGTTAGGAAAAGATTGAAACGAATAGCGAGGTCCTGCTATAATCCTAATTTTGTACCGGAAATAATTTCGAAGTCAATTTCTGCATTTTCTTCTGCTACTAAAATAATTTCCTCGTGATCAATTGTGTCTTGATCTATATATGTGGCTTTGTAATATGCCTCCTCAAAAGCAGGGCTTTCAATTTTATTATTTTCTGGACCATCTATTATAACGATAGTTTTACCCGAATTTACTGCTTCATTGTATCTCGCTGTGACAGTTAGAGATAAGTAATTATGCTCTCCAAATATATCATGAGGCAAGCTTTTAATTATTTTTAATGTATTTTCTTCAACATCAAAGTATGTTTTGAAATGTTCTATAAATAAAAATAACAATAAAATAACTTTAAACATATAATTCCTGCAACTATACCGGGTAAAATGTCATATCTTATTTTGTAATTCTTATTGTTTTTGAATGAGAATTCTTCAATTACAAGTTCTTTGTCGCCTTTATATTGCGCTTCATACGTATCTTTTGTAAACTGAGGTGAAGGGATATCTGTTCCTTCGGGAGCATTTATAATAACTACAGTTTTTCCTGACTCTGTAGCTTCTGTAAAATCGTAAAAGGCTTCTACTGTCAAAGAAATATAATTTCTGGATTCAAACACTGTAGCAGGTAATTTATCAATAATGTTTAATTTGTTTTCGTGTACAACAAAATATTTGTGGAGATTATCAGGGTCTAAAAAAAAATTACAAAATTTAAACAGTTAACTTAAATTTGTAAAAAATAAATAGATACTTTTTTCTTAAACTGAAATTTGAAAGTAACATACCGGGCAAAATTTTATACATAATTTTATAGTTGTTATCATTATTTTTAAAGGTGAATTCTTCGATTTCAATTTTTGTTTCACTTATATATTCCGCTTCATACGTATCTTCCATAAATTCCGGTGCGGGAATTTTAACACTTTCGAGAGCTTGCACAATAACCACAGTTTTTCCCCATGGTTTAGTGCCTTCGTACCGTGCTTCAATTGTAATCGACATGTAATTTTTGTTTGCGAAGAAACTGTCCGGTAAAACTTTAGTTATTTTTAGTTTATTATCTCTTTCGTTAAGTTCAAAGAATTCTTTCAAAGTATCTAGAAATAGAAGTAAATAAGAAATTTTATAAAAAAAAATCTTATGAAATTTTACCGGGTAACATATTATATTCTATTTTGTAATCCTTATTATTTTTGAATGAGAATTCAATTTCAGGTCCTATCTTGCCGTCGTATTGCATTTCGTACAACTCATGTACAAACTCTGCTTTTGGTATTTGATCGGGACCTTTGATAACAACTACAGTTTTGTCGGAATCTCCATCTTGCTCGTACTTTGCTTCAATAGTTACATAAATAAAGTTATTATCTGCAAACACTGTCTCCGGCTCCGGTAATGGATTGTCTGGTTTTATAAATAATTTTCCATTCTTTATGTCAAAATCAAAATTTGCTGCATAATCTAAAATTATTTATTTTAAAAGAGGTTCCAAACTTAATGATTTTTTATTACCGGAATGAATTTTAATGATTGGCTCAGGCAGGTTATCACCTACTAATGTAATTTTTTCATCTTGTTGAATTTCTGTGCTGCTAATATATTTTGCGTCATATATATTATTTTTAAATACTGGTAAAATTTCTATTGGTCCGTTTATAATTACAACAGTTTCAGCAGTAAAAGGAACATCGTCGAATGTTGCTTCAATAATAATTGAAATGTAATTCTCATCTTTAAAATCAGTTTTATGTATATCTTTAAGTACTTTTAATTTATTAGTAGCTTGATCAAACTCAAAATGTTCACTAAAATCTAAAAAGTATTTTAAAGTAATATTCGAAAATTATTTATAAATGTATACCCTCAGATATAATATTATAAACAGCGGGTAGATCAGATTCTAATATAATATCGTCGTGTGTTATTTCCTTTGGACTATTGTACTGGGCCACATATAACGATTCTTGAAATTCTGGAATTTCTGTAATACCGTTTTCTTTGGGTCCGTTTATAATTACAACAGTTTCAGCAGTAAAAGGAACATCGTCGAATGCTGCTTCAATAATAATTGAAATGTAATTCTCATCTTTAAAATCAGTTTTATGTATATCTTTAAGTACTTTTAATTTATTAGTAGCTTGATCAAACTCAAAATGTTCACTAAAATCTAAAAAGTATTTTAAAGTAATATTCGAAAATTATTTATAAATGTATACCCTCAGATATAATATTATAAACAGCGGGTAGATCAGATTCTAATATAATATCGTCGTGTGTTATTTCCTTTGGACTATTGTACTGGGCCACATATAACGATTCTTGAAATTCTGGAATTTCTGTAATACCGTTTTCTTTGGGTCCGTTTATAATTACAACAGTTTCAGCAGTAAAAGGAACATCGTCGAATGTTGCTTCAATAATAATTGAAATGTAATTCTCATCTTTAAAATCAGTTTTGTGTATATCTTTAAGTACTTTTAATTTATTAGTAGCTTGATCAAACTCAAAATGTTCACTAAAATCTAAAAAGTATTTTAAAGTAATATTCGAAAATTATTTATAAATGTATACCCTCAGATATAATATTATAAACAGCGGGTAGATCAGATTCTAATATAATATCGTCGTGTGTTATTTCCTTTGGACTATTGTACTGGGCCACATATAACGATTCTTGAAATTCTGGAATTTCTGTAATACCGTTTTCTTTGGGAGGGTTAATAATTACAACAGTATTGCCGGGGAGTTCAGCTTTGTCGTAAGACGCTGTAATTGTAATCGTAATAAAGTTTCTGTCGGCGAAAGTATCATCAGGGAGGGACGTTTTCGATGAGAACACCATCTCTTCAAACTTAAAATATGTATAAAAATCTGAAAAATCTAAAATATTACGTTATTTATTTGTTTGAATAGAATTACATGAATTAATGTAGACTCTTTAATCCGAATATTTACTATTTTAGCCTATTCATTTAACAATTTACTTTAATTATTTTGATTATAAAAGTATTATTTAAAAAATAAATACCTAATTTTATTTTATCATTTTTATCGACCGTTACATAGATTATGGGAAGTATGTAATTTTAAGAGATGTTCGCGAATTAAGATCTTTACAGTACATTATTTTAAATATTTTTATCGTTGTATATGTTGATCCTACCATTCGTCCAAATGTTCGTGTACACATGTAGAGTAAGTTCAGATGAACGGATTTTAATTAAACTTCATATTTAATATTCTGACGACTTGATCAACTTTTTGTAAAAATGGTGAAGTAATTATTTTATAAATATTTTGAAATATAAATTATGTAGAAAGACATTATTCAAAGAAAGGTGGTGTGTATACAAGAGAAAAATTTTATTTGCAAAAAATAATAATTTAATTTAGTGACATTTATCATGTAGTATACATATTCGGTATTGGCGATCTATTTTGTAATGGCTTAGCGGTTATATCTTTCTGGTATAGGTAGGCTTAGGGACTGTGCTAAAAAATTACAAATTGCCTTTTGAGATATTAATGATCAGTTTAAAATTTATTTTAAAATCTTTACAATGATGTCTGATATGTGTGTGAGAGAGAGAAAGTCACAACAACTTTTATATACCACAACTAAGGAAACAATCCGATCGTTGCAAAAAGTGAGATTTCAGTTTAGAAAAATAAGTAGAAAAATAATTTAATTTTTTGTATTTTTCTTCTGTTTCAATAATTATATTTCAATTATACTAGTAGAAATTAATGTTGAAGTGAACAATATTACATAAGTTAATTTTTAATTTAAAAAATAAAAACTAAATAAAATTGCTATATTTTTTAGCCTAACTTGACAAAACAGTAATTACAACTAATAATAAAAACCAAGTATAGCAGCTATCATGACATATAAACCGTCAAACATTTGTTATTTTTGTCTCGATTTCAGAAAAATATTAATACTTATCTCGTCAGGGAGCTTTCTTTTGTAACTTATTCATGCCTACATGCCTCGACCTACGTTTCGGCAAACAACCTCCATATTCGTCATGGAAAGCCACCTTAACTAACTATTACAATATGTAAGTAACAGTGCGTCTAGCAATAGTTACATTTTATACGAATGTCAAAATCACTAACTTTTAAAACAATAGAACAGCATTATAAGCATTTTGCGACGATTAAAAAAATAATTTGATCAATTTGTTGCTGTAACACAAACAGTAAGAAATATATTTTAATAAAATATTTAGAAGTTATCATTGTTAGAAAATTGACATTCGGATTAAAGAGTCGTGGTGTACTGCTAGTTACCATCTGAAGATAATGTAAATGTTGGTTTGAATATTTCATTTTCCAACCTGATGGATATGGGCTCAATTTGATTAGTATCTTGCAAATCAGCAACATACATTGGTTTCTTAAACATAGGGTTGGGTGGAATTGATTCTACTAGATCTACTTTTAGAATTATTTTAGCTTTATCTTCTCCATCTGCTTTGACATTCTTAAAAATAAATTCATTTATTTCAAATTATTTTAAATTAACTAAAATTAAATTTAAGCAGAATATATTAATATCTGTGAATTGATATCTAGCCGTTATATTTCGATAATTTTAAATGTGATATCTGGCCGCCTGGATATACGTATGGACACGTGTGACATCATTAGCATGAATTTGTCAATTTTTTATACAAACCAATCGACTGTAGTTGTTATGTGTATGTGTCGCTATAGAAACTTATCTATCTCTGCACCACGAGAGTATTCATTAAATAAAAAAAAAACACGTGCTTTTGTGATTCGTGATTGATTCTTTAACATCTGTCGTGAATCGTGCTTGGTTATTCAATGTATTAAAAGCACGAATCACGATTCATAAAAGTCCATGGTTTTAAGTTTTATGTCCCTTTAATACATATTCTCGTGATACAGAATTCCTTTTTGGGGTATGGTGTGTCTCTGTTGTTTTTTTGTAATGTGTATCGACTATTAAACCAGGTATCGTTGGTAATCTACCATTTTCCCATTGTACCTTTACATGGAGAACAGATGTGACTTTGACTGGTGCAGTAGCATACTACAAAGAGTAGTGTGTTAGTTTCTTTGTATCTTGAAGGAAACCGGAATGTCCCTTTCTTACAGAGTTATAATTACAGCAAATAAAATATTTGAAAAAAAACTCATACCGAATAGCGAAACTGCAAGTTTAATGCGAATATTTTGCGACTAAATAAAAATATTTGGGGAACCTTGTTATGTACTGCTTCACCTCCGATTTTTATAAAATTTAACAAAAAGTTCCTACTAACCATGACAAATATGTTTAAAAAAACAAAAGCTCTGTTTGTGTGTATGTATGTTTAGGTTAAGTTAGGTTAGGTTAGGTTAGGATAGGTTAACTTTAGGTTAGGTTCAGGTTATGTTTAGGTTTACTTTAGATTAGGATAGTTGCACTTTAGGTTTAGGTTGGATTTAGGTTAGGTTAGGTTTAGGTTAGGATATGTTTAGGTTAGGTGTAAATTAGGTTTAGATTGGATTTAGATTAGTTTCTTTTCAGTTTAATTATGTTAGGTTCAGTTAGTTTAGGTTAGGAGCGTGTGTATGTATTAAATTTCAAAACAAAAAACAGCGATTTTCAAGGTCATACATATCCGACCACAACTTGTTTTTGAAAAGAAACAATAAAAACGTTTCTGGAATTCGGTTAATATACAAGTTTTTAATTCCGACTGATTTCGATCCCACTTTTCAGATAAGTGAAAGTCCAAGGCCGAACCCACACTGCTGCAAACAAACTGTTTTAAGTTAGTCTGAAACAAATTGTCTGAAATGGGAAAGTCCAGCGATTTTTTTTTAATTTATTAAGATTGTCTTCAAAAGTGATATTCTACATTTTATTTCACTCAAAGTTTCTTAGATATCTCAAAAAATGAAATTTTATACAAAAATTACGTCACAGAAGTTGACGGAGAACGTATCGTCTACCGTAAGAAGAAAGACCACTGCTAGCGCGCAGTAGAACAAACAAAATTCTGAAAATCTCACGTTAAACAAATAATACAAAGTTCAACACTAGAGAAACGTAGATTAAACATTTATTTTTTAAATAAAAAAAAATATGAAAAACAATTAATATTTAGGTCCGATTTTAATGGGAAAACGAAAAAAAAATTTGTTTTCATTTAATATATTTGAGCAAAGTATATTATTATTCACTTCATTACTTATGTTGTTACGTTAGTATAGAATGAAAATAAAATAAGATTATTAAAAAAATGTTTATTACAAATCAGAACAATACGAAACATGACTATAGCACAAAACTTTTTATTTTAGGCGACTTCAGGCTGCCTGATTTGCTTGCATTATTGTGGGTTCAGCCTAGTACTAGTAGTTTTAACATCATTTATTAACATTGAATTTAAAAACTGTTTAATCAGTATTTGCATTATACCTCTCTTGTTGGGAGACTTTGCTTTTGATCAGTAAACATATGTCAAGGTTCCTACATTCAATTTTATCATTTTATGATGATGCCTGACTGCCTGAGTCACCTGAGTGTGTCTGTCTGTCTGTATTTATTTGAGAATTGTGTATAGGAGAAGAGTTGAATACAATGGGATATGTGACTAAATTTTGATTTTTACATATTCGTAGTTTACGAGAAAATAATTATTAAAAATTTGGGAAAGAGATGCTGTCACGTCATGGTGGTAAAATCGCAAATGAAGAGAGGTAGAGTGTAGCGTGGTACCGTAAGTACTGTCTACATGACTTTCACGAACTTAAGGGCGTTTTAGACGATCATAAGTTTACATAAATTTCTACAACTTCGTATTGTTCAATGTGATTCTGACACTTTACACGTTCAAAGAAATTTAACTGTTCATAGTTCATATGCTATGACATAGAAATTCTCACTTAGAGCATGTCCTAAATTTCAAGGTCGTTTACTTCAAATTTTAGTTAATTCTAGGGATTATGTTGTTATCAAATATCAAAAGTGAAAAATAAACAAATGTGAAATCATATATCATTGTGATCAACCTATATTTTTCTTTTCTAGTTCAAAAATTTTGAACGTGTAAAGCGGAGCCATTTGATCAAAGAATATGATGTAAAAATATGACATAAAATAGTTCAAATTCTTTGATCGTGTAAAGCCACTTTTATATGTTGACGTCACGCGTCCCTTCTCTAAAGTCTGAAGCATTAAATTGCTATTAACTATATTCTTGCGTACTAATGTTTAGTTTATATTATTATTATGAGAAGCTATAGTAGTTAGTTTTTATATTTTACGACTTATATACCTAACTTCGATTATGATCACATATCCCATTTGTTAACCAGCAGAGGTAATTAAAATATAAAGATTCATATTTTTCAATAAGCTTGCATTAATAAAAAATGGGAGAAATATAACTTCACACAGTTATTGCAAACACTGCGCATATGTGAATGTAGTCTACGTAAATTTATCTATGGCATAATGTATTAATGTATGTGCGTATATTTTTATTTCTTATGTAGTAGTATGGTCGTAAAAGATCGTGAATTCGTGCAGAATCATCTATTTCCCACCATATGTGATTCCAGCACTCGACTTTGGTTTTAATGATCATTTAAGCTCCAGGTTATATAACTTTAAAATATTCTTTAATATATTCTGCCTTAATTTTTTTTACATCAACTTACCTTTAGTGTAACTTCACAATTTAAATCTTGATTCAAGTTCACAATTTTATTATGAGTTTTTAATTTCGTTGTATATGTTTTCTTATTGCTCCCGTTGTTACGAGTAACAAGTACGAAATTTTTCTTACATTCTTCAGGTGTAATAGTGAGTTGAAGATTTTGTGTCTGATCTTCTAAGTTAATGTCGTTAATTTGAATCTCAGTCTCACTTATTTCAGACGATGGAGCCAGTGGCATTTTTAAACTAAATTCATAGTTTTTTTGTAAAAATTTTGGTGTAAAAAAACTGTCTTGGTTTACAATTAAACGAATACTCTAAAAGAAATATTGTAATTTGAAGTAAACGCTTATAAATAAATACAACAATACGCAGATAGGAAATGAAATGGAAAACAAAAAGGCGTTTTTTTATTTTATGTTTTTAACAAAGCTATAAAAGCAACCAAACGATTTTGTAATAACATAATTTATTTTTCAAGGTTGAAAATTAACTTTTGTAGCCTAGATTTCCAACATTTTGTGATTTTCTAGTAGTTGGCTGTGATATTAATTTATTTTGTCTATTATTTTTATGAATAATATTTTTTAACAAAAAACTAAGGACCATGCTATCATATTTGATATTGTCAAAATAAAATGGAAAATATAATTTAAATATATGAAAAAATAATCAAGATTCTAAAGTTGACTCAACTTCCGGTTAACCGGAAATGAAACTATGAAATTTATTATATGATTCAGTAACTAATTTTTCACTGATTATTCCACACACGTCATTTTCACCCAAAGAGAATGCTTCATTTGATGGCTGTAGGTAGGTAGTTTTTCAGTGAAGAAATTTTGTAAAACATCATAGACATGGTGACATTTTGTTGATATCAAAAATTTTATGTTTAAACTGTAGTTATTCGTGAAATAATCAATCAAATATAACTCGAGCTATGAATTTAATTGGTAAAATTGGCTCACAATTCCTGCGAAGTAGCGACAACTCGGATCAAAAATTATTCTTAAATCACTCCAAGGTTTACTATTTTAAATGGCATTTTTCACACTTGTTTTTCTGTTACTGCGCATCCACTATGTATTCGTATTTTTTTCCAATAAATTCATGACTCATATTATATTACTTATGATTCAATAATATCTGGTAAGTACAATACGTATCTACTAATAAGCAAGATAAAAGGTTGCTTTTTCAAATTTTTGCCGGGATTTTTCCCACATCTAATGAATCAATTTTCGTCCTGAACTAAGCTTTAAAATAGAGCACATTTACCGTACATGTTAGAGAATTGTATTATTGTTAGAAGAAACGGTAACTTCGCGGATATTTATCAAAACTTTTTGGCAACTTTGATGATTTATATGCGGTGAATTTTTTTGCCATGTTATAATAGTTTTCTATAAACAACGTTTTTTTTTAATTAATTAAAGATATTAAGGGAGGAATACTTCATAAACATATATACACATATATGACCTACCGTTGTTACAACTTTGTTATTAGTGCATGTTATTTTCACTTCTTTTACATGATATTTTTCGGTTTCTTTCTGAACATAATTTTTAAATGTATCTGTTAAAGTAAATACTACTTCATCAGCTTTTACATCGCAAGTTATATATTCAGAATCCGTTATCGAACAATCTAGAAATAAATGTATTATAAATCATTTTACTAAAAATTTATTTTGTTTTTATTACCTTTAATATTTATAGCTTGTTTATTATATTCTTTACCAGGTGGTTCAGTATTAGTTGTGCGTATTACGATATCTGTGTCCCAGTTATTATCATCTGGCATATCACATTCTCCTGAAATATTATTATAAGTAGAGTTACATTTTAAATGTTTTGTGGAAAACTTCTTTTTCTTTAATGTTTGAGAAAATAAAATAAAAACAAACAAATTAGGTTTAGCCTTAGGTTGTCAAAACATTACAAATTAAAAAAAAAAACAGCGTCGAAGAGTAATATTTGAAATAAGGAAAACAAATTAGCGACATTGTATAAAAATATACCAGTAAACCTTCTTGCAATAATCGCTTCTAAAAAGACATTTTTGGTTTATTTAATAATATTATCTGTTATTTATGTATTAGTGCATTTTCTATTTTTTATTACGTTCATGAAGGGTTGCACAAAAATCCGATTTTTTAAAAAATGCATCTTTTGATTTAAATCAGATTTTTTTGAATTTCTTTAAAAAAATTAAAATTTAATATAGTATACTTTCAAAAACGTGTTTGACGAAAATTTCGTTTATTATAGAAAAAAAAAACATTGTAAATAACAAGTAATCATGTAAAAAAAAGTCAAGAAAAATAACATTACATAATAATTTAAAACATATTCATGACATATTATTGCAAAACAGATGAGACAATATTTATATATTAGAATGTAGACTTGGTTAATAAATATCAATTTGGCTGTTTTTTCCATCCCTAATTTATTTCTGAACGAGGTGTGCCTTAAACCAAATTTTGAAAATGTTCTCTCAACAGTCGTTGAACAAGTAGCCAGATGGCAACACCACCAACACGCCTTTTTCTCCATATATTTTCTAACTAGGATGTTGAATAACAATTACTGAAAAAGTGATTTAAATCAATGATGTAAAAAAAATCAATGTGATTTAAATCTGATTTAAATCAATGCAACCCTGCATTAATGTATTTTTATTTTGGCTTTCGCCAAAATTTAATGCAATTAAACATTTTAATAGGTGACATACATTTCGTTATTCTTTTATAATTAATTTAAATTATAAAATATAAAATATATTTCTAATATAATTTGCACTCTATTTAAAGCTGCATACAGGGGCGCGCTAGCAGAGGGTGTCTGTCTCCCGAGCACGGGACTTTAAGGGTGCCATGGTGACACTAATGCTTTTTTTTATAAATTAAAAAAAATAATTTTATCTTATAAAATTTTTTAAAACCTTTTCATTGAATTTTACAATAATATTATACATTAAGTGAATGACTATTTTTAATTAAATATTTGTGTTTATTCTCCTTGCATGTAATACTGCTTAACTATTGTATATCGGTACCACGTAGTATAATACCACAGAATAGGTTTGTACAGAAGCGACAGTAAGACAGAGAAACGAAAATTAGAGAGAGATGGGGAAAGGGAACAAATTTAAAGGGCTCATTGTTTAAAATCGGAAAGTTATCTCACATCTTAGTGAGAGATAGGGGAAGGGAACAAATTTAAAGGTCCACACAATGCTTCAAGGTCATAGAACAGAATAGGGGACCATGAAAGGTACCGACACGGAGTGTCGCTTCTGTATATAACTATTCTATGATAATTCCACAGAATAGGTTTATACAGAAGCGACAGTAAGACAGAGAAACGAAAATTAGAGAGAGATAGAGAATGTGCACAAATTTAAAGGGCTCATTGTTTAAAATCGGAAAGTTTCCTCATATCTTAGTGAGAGATAGGGGAAGGGAACAAATTTAAAGGTCCACACAATGCTTCAAGGTCATAGAACTGAATAGGGGACCATGAAAGGTACCGACACGGAGTGTCGCTTCTGTATATAACTATTCTATGATAATACCACAGAATAGGTTTATACAGAAGCGACAGTAAGACAGAGAAACGAAAATTAGAGAGAGATGGGGAAAGTGAACATATTTAAAGGGCTCATTGTTTAAAATCGGAAAGTTTCCTCACATCTTAGTGAGAGATAGGGGAAGGGAACAAATTTAAAGGTCCACACAATGCTTCAAGGTCATAGAACAGAATAGGGGACCATGAAAGGTACCGACACGGAGTGTCGCTTCTGTATATAACTATTCTATGATAATTCCACAGAATAGGTTTATACAGAAGCGACAGTAAGACAGAGAAACGAAAATTAGAGAGAGATGGAGAATGTGCACAAATTTAAAGGGCTCATTGTTTAAAATCGGAAAGTTTCCTCACATCTTAGTGAGAGATAGGGGAAGGGAACAAATTTAAAGGTCCACACAATGCTTCAAGGTCATAGAACTGAATAGGGGACCATGAAAGGTACCGACACGGAGTGTCGCTTCTGTATATAACTATTCTGTGATGGTACTATAAGAGGAGTTGTAAAGAAGCAGTGGAAAGCGGCATACTTTCTTATGGAATAAATAAATAAACAGGACTGCAGTCGGAAATAATTTATTTATTCCACCACTAACATCAGTCCCTTATTCCTCTCTTCATCCTTTCTTATCGCCGAGCTATGAGAGATACAGAAGATCACAGGCCGACGGATGGCTGGCATTTGTGTACTATATCATACCGTTGATTGAAAAGTATACTTTTTAATCAACGATCATACATAATTTCTCAAATACTGTTTCTTTAAAAGCTTCTGAGATATTTATGTTTTAGAAGAATGCTTTCTATGAAACGAAAAATATTATAAAATGTACAAACATGATGGAAGCCGTCAGTTCATTTTTTTAAATTTCTTCATCTTTAAAAAGTTGGGCACGCACAGTCTTTATTGGAAAACACTTTTGCCCGGTTGCATAAAGCTTTGTTAACTTTAACCATTGGTTAAGTTTTTAACAGCAATGTATTTTTAATACGTTACCATGGTAACTACGTAAAGTTAACCAGTTGATTGGCTAATCATGCTTTATGCAACCGAACATCTATCTTTACAAAGTATTTTTCATATCCATATATTTAATATCTCTTCATCTTTAGGAGCATCAAAAATTGTAACTTTTTTTTTACAAGTCGCTTAACCACTATTACAATTCAATATAAAATACTATATCCTCATTATACATAACACTACAAATTTTCACAAACATCAAAATTTATCCTTAAAACAAAAAAAATACATAAATACATCAGTACACGTAACAGCCCATAATCTTTCCTTTCTCTCTTTCTAACATGATAAAATTATAAAACACAACACACAACTAAAATAAAAAACTTCACTACATTACACAAGCATGATCGATACCTAAAATAATAAAATTTAGTATGCCTCCAAAGTTGCTATCATTATACAATTATATAAGCCATAATATAATAATACCGCTAAATATACCTATTCTGATATAGGGTGGATACAAACCATATACAATAGGAACCTTAACGTAACACAAAATTAAAAATATATAGCATAACCAAGCGAATTACTTAAATACACCTCACACAATAAAAATTAAATTAAAAAAAAACTGTAAGTAAAGCTTTATAGATTTAATTTGAAAATAATGAAATATAGACTTTATCCTTTTTAGTTCTGGCACTTAGTAAATATAAAGATGTATGAATAAGAAAACAAAAAACAGTATTAATTTAAATTTTTTATAGAGTATGAATATACCCTAATTATTATTTTTATTTTTTATATTATGTATGTAGATCATGAAATACGAAAACAAAATCAATATTACTTATTCTTTTTTAAATAAATATTATTTCTACCAAAATCATTTATCCACATATCTTTACATTCCAATGACAATTCCACTCAGAATTTATCATCCAATTAAATTACAGAATACAGATGAATTGAACCAACCACATTCAAATCTCACTGACATTTGTCAGTTACTGGTAATTGCCGCGGAATTTTACCCAAGTAAATATAGGCGTTGCCACTGGCACTACTAGCAGCTCGTCCTTAATTGCTGCAGAGTTGCAGAACCACCAAAAATTATAAATAAAAATACACATTATTAGTTAATCATATATTAAAATATACGTAAAAATCAAATAACAAAATTACATCATTATATTGTGACTTAATAAGCGCAAGTGCGCTGAGACATGATACAAGCAGTCAAACGATCACTGTATAGTTTAGTCACCCAGCAACATATACAATTTGCTGACTAATTACGGTGTTCTGCTACAGTAAGTGATTCGATAGACGTCGTCAGAATAAATTCGGCGTACACAATGTATGCTCGATACGAGCTGCAAAAACTGCAGCTCACAAATAGTTAAACCTATCTGGCGCAATTCACGGTTACCATGTATCAGTATTTACAAATTAAAATTTACCTTCAATTTATTTTTACATTAAAATTAAAACTTAAAGACATGTTTCAAAATGAATGTAGTTATTCAATTACATAAAAATAAGTTTTCGAAACTTATCGGTAACAATTCGCAATTAATCAGCAAGGTCATCGAAACCTGAACTAAACATAAGAATTTCAAGTAATAGTCGCGGTAAATTGTATAAAAGACAATTTAACATAGACATATATTTAAGAAACAACTGGATTTGTATTATCTAATTATTGGTTATTTAAATATTATAAAAGAGAAAATGACACAGGATTTATGTTGGTGGGTGGGCCCTGGGAAAAAGTTTAGTGGGGGCCCTTTTTTGAACAAGAAATGAAAACTGAATATAAATATTTTGTACATGATTTTTTGTAATAAGTTTTAAAATTGTTTCAAAATATACTATATTATTATTTATTTATTTATTACCTATGCAAATGTACAAATTTTGTAATAACACTATCTTTGCTTTCTTTTGTACAAAATCTTTTATATTTTCAAATGTTATTGCTCTTAAAATATCATTGTTAATGCTCAGAAGTACTAAATGATGAATAGAAGATAACTTCTTCCTTTCAAAGGATTCTGGACTTTTCTTTGTGATTATTCCACACAGGTCATTTGTTGGCCGTAGGTAGTTTTTCAGTGAAAAAATTTAATAAAATCACGGTATCATACTCGTAGACATGGTTACATTTTGTTGATATCATAAATTTTATGTTCAACTGTTGTCATTCGTGAAATAATATAATTAATATCATAAGAGCCATGAATTTATTGGAATAATTTACGAATAGTTGTTGCGTATAGTAACAGACAAACAAGTGTCAAAAAATGGCAAGACAGCCGACAGCGACGCTGGTGTGTTTTAAGAGTCATTTTTTATCCGAGTTGTCGTTGTTACTTCAGAGGAATTATGAGCAAAATTTACCAGTTAAATTCATAGCTCGAACAAAATGTAATCACGACTTTGATAGTGTGGTTTTATCAAAATTCTTCACTGAAAAACTACGTACGGCCATCAAATGAAGCATTCTGATTGGGTGAAAATGTCGTGTGAAGTAATTCGGGTCAAAAATAACTCTTAAATCACTCCAGCTTTGCTTTTTGCCACTCGTTTGTCAGTTAGTTCTCAACAACTATTCGTAAGTTTTTCCAATAAATTCATGGCTCTTATTATATTACTTACTATTAAATTATACAGAAAGTGTTCTCGATTAACGATTTTCCTCTACTAAAAATTTGTTATTGCTTAGAATTATGTACAAAATTAAAAAAGTCATTATGATAATTTAGTAAACTTACAAGTAATAATTGAATTTTAGTGTTTTCTAGTGTGACTTTTTTTTATTTTCCAGTAGTATACATACTTCGACAATTTTTTTGAGTTGGTGGGGGTCCCTTTTTGGTGGATGCCCCTGGGCTGCAGCCCAGTCTACCCACCCTTAAATCAGGGCCCGGTTGCATTTTATCTGTTAGTTTGAATTTGTGTTTTTCTGTCAAAGATGGCTGAACTATCACAGATTCACAGCTATGTAAATCATTTCATAAGTATTGACATATCTTTTTGAATAAATTACAATCATCTGTGAAATTACAAATCATGATAAAGTCTATTTTATATAAGAATAAAACAATTTGTTTTATTTTTTATTTTAGGGAAAATGTTATTCTTTATAAGAGTTTTTGTTGACTTTAAATAGCAAAAAATAATATTTAATTTATTTTACCATCAACGGTTCAAAATATATTTGGTTTTTAAAAATTATAAAATGAAATTGACATAGTCGCATTTTATCTGTTACATTTAATTTCTATTAGATAAGATGGCTAAACTATCACAGATTCATAGGTATTGACAGATCTCTATGAATACAGAACAACCCTTTGTGAAATAAAAAATCATCGTCTATTTTAAGCGACTTTGTAAAATGCAATGAACTATTATTTTACTATTTATATTTGCTTTAGCACACAAAAATCTGATCTGGACGCCACATGACTTCCTTGTACACCTATTAAATTATACACATTTTTTTGAACTTCATTTAAACTTATTTCATTTGAAAATGAGATCATTCTATAGCTAATTATTTTTGAGTTATGCGAAAAATTCAAAAAAAACCTTTCGAGCATAGTGCCTTTTTAGCACTGCCAATTGCAATAAAAAAGAGAGGAGCACAACTAGATATTATAGTAAACTCACTTAAACATTTCAACATTTTATGGCTAATCGTTTTTGAGTTACGGAGTTACGCGAAAATTAAAAAAAAAATCCTTCGAGTAAAGAGCCCTTTTGGCATTGCGGATTGCAATTAAAAATGGAGGTGCTCAATTAGATGTCATAGCAGTCTTACATATAAAATTTCAACATTCTAAGACTAATTTTTGAGTTTGAGGAAAATTAAAAAAACCTCCGAGTAAGGTGTTCTTTTGGCACTGCCGATTGCAATAAAAAAGAAGTTGTACAACTAGATGTTATAGTAGTCTCATATTAAAAATTTAAAAATTATACGGCTAATCATTTTTCAGTTAGATATGCGAGATACGTTCATTCAGACGTCATGCCGAAAATTAGTCCAAATGGATTACTATACATCCTTTAGTACGTCCGAGGAAATAAAAAGGAAAATTGGAATATTCGGAGTAGGTACTACCCCTTGCAAACCTCTGGTGTAGGTACTGAAGTGAATAAGAGAAATAGTCTGTAGTGTGTTGTAGAATTGCACAATTTGCAGTTGTAGAGGGTGATTGCTTTTCTTTATTTACTAGATCCTAGATAGTGTTGACTTTTGACGATTATATAACTGATAACAACAAATATTAAACAAACACTTAACTAAAGAAGGACGATTTCAATGAAAGAAGAACAAAAACGACCCAAATTTTGAGAAGGACAAGGCTTCCAAAAAAAATGAATCTGGTTACCTTACTAAATATTTTTAATTTTATTTTTATTGTAATATTTAAATGTGAAATACAATTAAATAAATTTATTAATATTTCTGTTTTCTTTAAAAATGATAGAAACGCTTATCTTTCGCTTCTATGGACGCTTCGCCACTGATTTCTAAAGAATATTATTGTATAACTTATTAACTTCACTAATATAAGCTATTTTTTGCGATACGTCGGTTGGAAGCTGGTTCTTAGTGTATTGAAACTTAATTTTCTTGGTTCTTTTCTGTACCAAGAAAAAACAATGATTTCACACTTCACTTGAAGAAAGTGGGATAGTTTATCAAAAAATTAAAACAAAGTTGTACTTGACAGATGCAGTAGATGTCCAAAATGGCAATAGTACAAACACAAATTGATAATGTAAATCTAAGTGTTGATAATACACTGCAAACACATTTCTGGCTGGTTAGTAAAAATTAATTTGTTTTACGGTGTTATCATAGCCACTTAAATCATCTGTAACAAAATTTGCATTTGTTTTTTTATTAAAATTAAAAATAATTTCTTGAATGATCCATCAATACCTGATATAAACTTGCAATTATATCTGTCAAATTCAAACATGAGTTAAAATACCGTTTTTATATCATAAAACGATGACGTTAAATATGAAAACCGTTTGAAAACCATTTTGGAAAAAAAAGCTTTCACCACTTATAATAATTTTTGTAATGACAAATAAATTTGTATAAATTTATAATATATCACAAATTTATGTCTATTATTTTACAAAAAGAAAATTACGATATAAAGTTTAAACGCCTTGTTTTTTTTAGAATTCTGCAAAACAAAAATGTTTTAAACTTCAAACTTTTCAACATTCCAACAACTTCATGTTTTAAAATGAAGTGTATTATATTCTTATTATATGTTTAGTTTTCACTTTTTCTCTTTATCGTGGGAGGTATCCTCTATATCCCCCCTGTAAATACGCCACTGATTGTAAAACATAATTACCAAGAATAAAACATGTGCTATCGCTTGTATTTAATGTTTTGATCATTTTGTCTTTTTAATTTTTATTGTGTTTATGTTCTTCTATATTTTTTTCATGTATAACACCACTAGTGACTAGAAAATCGAACGATTGCATAGCACTACTGACGATTTTTTAACAAACAGGCGTGCTAGACAAAAATTACAAGTAAAACTCTAGACTGGAATGGAATTCGGCATTAAAAATTTCTCGAAATATGTATATTTTTTAATTAATTAGTTGTCCTAGTTTTGACGGGCGTTTTATTTAAGCAACGCCAATTTAGTCGTGTAATTTTCACTGTAATTACCAGTAACTGACAATTGTCAGTGAAATTTGAACGTGATTGGTTCAATTCAAAATACTGTGATTTAATTGGATAACAAATTATGAGTGGAATTGTTAGGTATATTTTATTGCACTTAATATTATATTTTTTTTGATCCCAATTTTTTAAATTTTCTTTCTTGTGTAACCACATCTATTTTAACAGAAAAATTTATCTCGCCTCGGAAAATCGACCATAGAAGGAATTAAAATTTCAAATAAATGTCACAATTTTATGAACATGTAAATTCCGAAATCTACAAAATTCTTGTAAATTTTTGATTGTCAGAAGCCACTTCATAATAATCTGTAGAATTATAAAATATAACTTAATTTGAATAAAATTTAATATTTAACCAAAAAAATTGTTCGAATTTATAACAATAAGGTTATAAATTTTATTTTATATAAATTGTACAAAACTTACCACCTCCATCTTGTGAAAGTACATTATTCACAAACACAATTACTAAAAGTACAATAAACTTTAACCACATTTTGAAAAATGTTCACATAATTTTCACTCAATATTTCAATAACCACTTTCACATATAAAATGCCACATAAAAGTTAAAATTTTATGCAAGTTAATACAGTAATATCTTATCAATAGAGATACTTTATCAGATGATTAAAGTTGATCCTATCTGTACTTCAATAAAATAACTGTATACCTGTTACGAATTGAGTCTATATCCAATAGTGATCTAATATTTCCAAATTAATTGTATTTACTTATCGGAATACTTTAAAAAAACAATATCTAGAAATCATTAGTTGGAAAATTGTTTTCGCATTAGTAACACAATTGAAAGCAAATATTTATTTAACTAGAAGATATCAAAGCGTGAGAGGGATCAGATTAATAAAAAAAAAACAAATTTTACATAAATAAAGTACTTTACAACACTCTAGAGAAATAAAAAATTAATCTCACTAAAAATAATAACTTTTTTTATGAAGGGTGTTATTACAAAAAATAACTTAATGTTTTATAGTATTATACGTTTTGATCACAGTTAGCATAAAAATTTTAGCATATACACTGTTTATTGACTTAAAATAATATGTGTTATTTTAGGATCAACAGAGGAATATTAAAACACTTCATGAGTTTCCGTCTTCGAGCATATACTAACTAGAGACAGTATACGCCACCTAGGGTAGACATTGTTTTGTAGCAAACATGATGAAGTGAGAGGGAGGGTGATGCCCCTATAACGGTGTATTGCTTGTTGCATTCTTTGTTTACAAATGTCATTTGAGCGTGCTGTACGCGTGTTTTTGTGTCGCTTTGTGTTTGATTGTGGTTTTAAAAATGGTTCGCACATATGCAGCTCCTAATTAAGTAAAAAAATTCCGATATTAAAGACAGAATTAGAAGTAAATTAACAAAAACCATTCTAATCTAAAATCAGTAAAATACTTTGTAAATATATATATATATATATATATATATATATATATATATATATATATATATATGTTTATATAAAAAAATGGTTCTTGATTTCCTTGATAATCCTTCAATTTTGATGTAATACCTAATATTTTACAATATTTGTTTTCAGTAATTATTTTTATATTAATGCATCTGTCAGTCTTCGACGTTCGAAGGTCAAAATGTACTCTAACAGCAACCCGCTATACTCCGTTATAGGGGAACCGCACCGCTCCCCGAACCCCACATGTTGGCTTCACAACAAAAGCACCCATACTCTCTCTAGTTAATACATGCTCGAAGGTTTCCGTACACACACATTTACGCTTTGTTTTTGAAATATATAAACCACACTGAAACCTTCTGGAACTTTGTTTCAGATGAACCAAAATAAAACATTTTGCATCAGGTGGACGAATTATTGTTTGAAAAAGTAAGAATATAAAAATGAAAACAAAAAAATCATGCCCAACAGTGAATGGAGGAGGATCTGTGCTTGTATGGGACTGTATAAGTACAAAAGGGGTGGGAAACCAAATTTTTATTGATGGGAAAGTGGATTATTCGAATATTTTAAAAGAGAATTTGTAAAAATGTGCTGAAAATTAGGTTTAAGGGAATCTTAATTCTTTCAAAAAGATAATGACCTCAATCATACTATACGTCAACTATTAGAATAGTTATTGTACAATTGTAGACAACAATTAAAAACACATCCACAGTCTCGAGATATGAATCCCATTGAACATCTCGGATTTATTTTAAAAAATGTGTAAAACAAGACGCCCAAAGAATATAAAAGAACTACAATATATGGTAGAAGAATGGGGTAAAATGGATTCCTAAACTTCAAAAAATTAGTGGGAAGTATGAAAAACCGTTTAAGGGAAGTATTTCTTATGACTGGCGGTTTGAAAGATCATTGATTCTATATAAATTACAGATGTACTGAAATTAAATTAGCGTACTTAGTTGTTATAATAAATATAATATTTATATCCATAATTATCAAATGTATAATGTTAATAATGTAAACTTTATTCTTTTGTACTATTATATCTCAATATTTCCATGAAAGATTAAAGTAAACAATAAATAGTTTGATAAAAAATACTGCACGTTATCAGAGAGTATTTATTGTATTAAATAAATAAAAGTATCAATAGAATAATATACATATTTATTGAAAATCAAAGTACATTAAATATTTTTATTTCCACCTTCTACATAATTGTCACTTTACAGGCTTCTTGGTAGCTAAGTAAATAAACAATTACAATAACTAACTTGTAAAAATTTACAATGCTCATAAAAAATAATAGAAATTAATAAAACTTTTTTTATGCATTTTATTATAAATATTACAAACTTAATTTCATTAGGATTATGTGAGTAATTATACACATTTATACTCGTAGTACATTTTGATTCACTTACGAAACTCATTTAACAACCTCTAGCTATAAATTGTTCTACCACCGCCAACTACCTTTGATTCTAAAATAGAGTAAATCTTTTTTTGAAGAATAAAGTAAATTAATAAAAAAACGCTATGAAGGTGGAATAGTTATTTACATGCGAGATGGGAAATGTTTCATTTCAGCCGAGGTTTTACATATACTACCGAGAGGCGAAGCCTCGAGGTGAGATGTAGCGCGAGGCGAAATGAAACTCCCACCGAGGTATGTATACTATTTTATTCACAATCATCCTTTTTTTAATAAAAAATTATTAAAATTAATTGAGCGATTCAATATCGTTTTTGTTTCAATAAGGTTAAGTTGGCATAGTAGGATATGAAAACAAATTGTTTTTTATTTGTCAAGAGATGGAAGTGCAATTTGTTACTTCCAACCCAAGAGATTTGTCAATACAGTTAGGAATGACTAACTTCCAAACCTCCAAAAAGTTAGGAATCGGCATATTACTATAATGATTGTGAATAAATAAAATTTTGTACGCGGCACGCGTGCAATTAATCTTTACTGGGCTCACTGAATTATGAGTTGTCGCTCCTTCATCGCTCGCCTCACAAATTTCCAGCTCACCTTGTATGTAAAGATTAACTTACACCGCTGGCCACGTAAATAACTATAATAGTACACACTGATTTTGATTTGGGGGGTTAAATTGTTAAAATGTTTGGTTAGTTTGAATACACTAGTGGTTCTGTAAGTGGGTGCTTTTATGTTTTAACGACAAGATATGATTTTGGAAAATGGAGGCAAGTTGTAAATATTTAGTTTTGACTAGAAACGAAATTCGTTCTTGGAATTATCATCTAATTTACTATTGTTACTTCAAAGTCAAAAATAAATTATTATTCACCTTGGTAGATAATGAAAACTGTCACTTTTTTAAAAACTCAAGTCTCCAAATCTAAATATTGTTTTGAATCATTTTACTCGAGAAAAGTGTAAAGTATGGATACACAATTTATTTATGCCGTCTAATTTAAATAAGTAAATAAAATGAAATTAAAAATCATAAGTGAGGTTGACAAACTTAAACATCTAATGCAAAACAAACACAGCCTACTTTTATTGTGAATTATTAAGAAAAAAGTTAATATTTATGTCAATATGTTTGTAATAATCGTAAGTAATATAATAACAGCAATGAATTTATTGGAAAAGTTTGCGATTAGTACTATTAATATAAATGACCGGCTTTTATTGTTAGCTGCTCTTTTGTATTTTGAGGAACTTTTAGACCATGTTATTTTTTATATGATATATATTTAATTAATAATCGGATTATACTTTTCTTCTTTCCGTGGTATCTGTAGTCTAAACGCAGTGTTTCTCAAGCTTTTTGCCGATGTGGACTGGTAAAAAAATAAATTAAATTTTTACAATTATACGACACTGAAAACTGTGGACCGATAACTGCCCGCTTTCCACGCAAGCTAAAATATCTGGAAGGTGTTGTTTGATAAAATAAAACTTCTGCAGTATATATATATATATATATATATATATATATATATATATATATATATATATTATATATACCAATATCATATATTAAGCAGGTAGTCATTGCATATAAATATTGTAACGAGCGAGACTCACCGTAGATAAGGCTCAGGAAGTTAGTATCGGTCAGAGTGTGCAGAGAGTCACTGAAGAAAGTCAGTGTTGGTCAGTATATGTCAGCGTCAAGTTAAGTAGAGGTACTTAAATAGTTGGTGATATAAATATATTGTGCAAATAAATATTGAGTAGTTTTAAGTGTTTAAATAAATGTTCGTAGTGCTTAAGTCTTTATTAAAAATAATTACTTCTAAATTAGTGTTAATATTTGCTTATTTATATTGTTACTTACTTTTATTATCTTTTTATAATTTATTATTTGTTTATTAAACCTATTTATATAAAAATTCATGTTTCAACTGTTTCTTTACACTTCACCTAAATAAAGGAACGTTACAATATTTTGCATTGAATTACATATTTATTTTAATATTTTACTATTAAACATACAAAATGTTGTACATATCAAAGTTTTTATTTGATAGAAGTGAACGTTTTTTGATATAAAATTGTAAAGAAAATTCTAAATTCGTCGGTATCTTTTTATTTGTACAGTGATTAAAATATATAAATAATGGAACTAATTGATAAAGATAATTGATACATTATTTAGCGAAACTTTGAAGTAGTTGATGATCCTATTCAAAATTAGGTGGTCTGGTTGTCCTAATAGGGATCCTAGGGGATAGGTTGATCATACTAGCCCATTGTCCTTCGCAGAGGTCGTCGAAACTCATACCTCGGAGGTACACGCCTCCCAAAGAACCTGGACCTCGGCACGTTGGCTGGGATTCCCAAACCTTGTCTCTGTTATCTTTCAACCAGCTAGGAATAAATAATTTACAATTTTAAATAATATTCAAATCATACACTGTAGTAAAAAAAATTACAACAAGTATATATGGATTATTAAAAGTTGCAAATAAATGAATCTGAACTGTCAAGTTCAAGTGACCCACGTTTTGAAATACTTTCAGACTTTAACGTTATTTGAAGTAAGATATTTCTGGTGGCGCGAAAAATATAGTAACCAAACACAATTATTCTCGTCCGATAACATAAATTTCGACTCCGCAAGCTTCACCTCAGTTCATACCTTCTCGAAGGTTATAACGTACCTACAGTCCTTGCAACTTAAATTAACTACAAAAATTAAATATAAAATATTTTCCCTACTGTTATTATTTTTATACATTAATTACTTTACTTGTAAAATGAATATAACCATACTTACGTGGCTAAATATAAAGCAGCACAATCGCAATGCCATGGGTTTTTAGCCAATTTAATGTTCATTAACGATGTCAATCTATCCAGACATTTAGCTGGTAAATACTGGAAACGATTACTATCCAAATGCCTGTAACATGAACCAATTCAATGCTTTTCTTATTAAGTATCCTACTACTTACAATTTTTGTAAATTAATTGTTGGGTAAAACGTATACTCGTTAACAGTTTTCAACATGTTATTATTTAGTAATAATGATGTCAAATTAGTTAAGCCTTCAAAAGAATAACTTTGCAAATGTTCCAAGTTGTTGGAAAAAAGGAAGAGCTTGTGCAAATTTTTAGTTTCGTTGAATAAGTTACGAGGGATTTCTGGAATATCATTTTGTTCAAGATGCAGTTCTGTAAGTTTGTTTAGATTCATAAACTCGTGACCGTAAAGCTAAAACAAATATTTTAATGTTACTATTTAACAAAAGTAAAAATAAAATTTTTAAATCACAAACTATTTCCGAAAACAAAAATAGTATTTTTTTCATTCACATGTAATATGTTTTTACAATTCACATTAGAAATCTCTTATTATGATTTCTTGTAAGTTGTTTTTGGTAATGTCAATATTGAAGAAAAAGTCATATTGGCATTATATTCAGTTTGGTCATTACATGGCTTGTGATTGGCAAATGTAACTGTTTAAAGATGTATTATAATTTTGGTCTTCAAGTAAATGATATTGAAAATGTTCCATTTACAAATAAATAATGCACCGGACTATATTCCTTATAATCTTATAGATGAAAGTATCACTTCCTGTCTTAATTCAAAGGGACTATAATATAAAATCAATCCCATTTATTCAAAAAATTTCATATATTAATTAGATTTTTCAGAAATGATAATAAAATTGACTGTATTACAGTTATCAAGGAGCATTATTTTATGTTTCTTTAAACCCTCGGGCAAATATTTTCATATAATGTTATATTCTTCGAATAAAATGATAATTACAAAAAAACATTCCTTAATACACATTTTAACAAAGTGTGCTACGTACTCGTAATAGTTGATTTGATGATAAATCCAAAACTAAAAGGTTTTCCATTTTCTTGAAAACTCCTTTTGTTATCGTAGATAGTTTATTTTTTCTTAAATTCAAATATTCTAGATTTATAAGATTGTTAAATACTTCTGGTTCTAAATCTTGAATAGAGTTCTCAGCTAATTTTAACCGTTTCAATGAAATTAAATCAGAAAACAAATTATTTTGAAGTCGTTTCATTTTGTTCGTAGTTAAATCTAGGTCTTCCAGAAAACCTAAGTCACTGAAAACTGTATCGGGAAGCTCCATAATTTTATTTCTGGATAAATGAATCACTGTAAGTTTCGTGTTTCCCCTAAAAATACCACTTGGTAAAGTTTTTATATTGTTATATGATAAATCTAGAGATCTTAGATTTCTTAGTTTTAAAAATATATCGTTTGAAAGTTCATCTAATACGTTTTTATGAAGTCTCCTAAAAATAAACAAATCATTAAATGAAAAAAAAATATGCTGTATATTGTCGAAACCAAAAGCAGCCAGTTTTAAAATATTATTCTCTTATTTTATTTATTCCTTCATCTTAAAAAATAATAATTGTGACCAACAAATACAGAATGATTCATAACGTAAAATGTAAAACAAAATGAAACCTTATATTTACAAAGATCACTTTGAGGCTAGTATTGTTGCGAGACAACACGAGATACGACCTTTGACGATTTTATTTCGTTTTGTCGTTTTAATACAAAGTTTGAAACATAAACCCTCGAACCCTCCACCATACTCGATAACAAAATTATAGAATAATAGACTTGATTAATGGAATAATAATAATAATTATTATTATTACTATTATTATTATTATGAAAAAGTTAAATTTACTACCGTTGGATATTTAAGTAGGCTTTCACAAATGGATGAACTGACGAATTATAGAATAGAATAGATATTTAGAATCTGAGATAGTCACAAAATATGAAGAATTGTTAGACCGGTGAAAAAGAAATAAATATTAATCAATGTTCCATTAGTTTTCGTACAAATTTCAAGCGCTATAAAACGGGAAAGAAAAATGACAATTTGCTCAGTATTTAAGTAATTTATATCGATATGCATGGGCGAAACCAGGCAAGGGCAGGGAGGGGCAGCTGGCGAAGAAATCCTCTAAAGGGATTTTTTTAACACTACGGATACAGAGTTAGTTACTTTAAGAATATGTTTTATATATAAATAATATTCTTAATTAGAATACCTTAATTATTATAAATAAATATTAACTGACAAACTGACAAATGGTAGGACTGGATAACCAGAAAACAAGGACGAAAAAGAGTCACCAGTCAAAGATATGATCGTTTTTTGGACGGAATTGATCAGTTTCTGAAGTTTTGCTATGAAATCACATCTAAGAATTTAGAGATGTAAATGTTTGTGAATGTACCATTAGGAGAAAGTTTTATGCTACTGGATTGTCTTGTAGAAGAAGAAATCACAGGACATGGATTGGTGAAGATGGGACATTTTTGCTTGTCTTTTTTTCTTTAGTCATTGCTATAAATATAGGCCCTTCCCTAACATCAACATTGGCTTTGCCCATCTTGATTTGGCTTACAAATTAGAAACTTGAAAAAGTATCTTTAATTGGCCGAGTTCCTAAAGCCGAAACATACGCCTTTTTAAAAATCAAAATGTCCCGTAGAACGATTTTTCGTACAATTGTTGAATTCAAAATATTCCTTATGCGAACCTTACAAAAAGTGGAAGAGCTAGATATTTTACCAGAGCAAAAGTCGAAGCACTGGTAAGGAAACCGAAATACAGACATAGTTCTTGAGGCGAGAACTGAACAGTCAAAGATACATAGATAATTGTCTAACGAAATTGGGTAATTTTATTGAAGAAAAAAAAGCTGGGGACGTTGTTATGTTCTGGTCAGATCTTGCAACCTGTTTCAACAGGCCTAAAATTAGAGCAAATTATTTGGAATGCTCTAATTCTTGATCCACTGAAACCAGAGCACAATCCAGACAGGGCGGAACTATAGGTGGGCCAGGGTGGGCCGGTGCCCACCTTTAAAAGTGTTGGACTAACCTTGTGCCCACCCGTAAACAATGCAGGCATCAATAAAATATATAATACCATTATTACAGTAATTTTTCTAAAAATTTGTAAAAAGAAAAAGACGGCGTAATCTTTGTCTTGAAATATTTAATTGGTATTATTGTGTCTGCAAGGTGGTAGTGCTTGTATAACCAAAGAATTGCGCTAAGGGCTAAGCCGATTGATGAGGCCGCTCTTTTACGTAGAAACTCATTGCCGCGCACTTTTACAAAGCATGCCGATTTGATTTATAATTGATGTCAACTGACCGTCTTCATATCTGCCTCTACATCTACAATAGATCAGTGTACATGTAGTTTTCGTGTCTTTCAGAACATGCAGTTAGCAGTTTATGTGAATTAGTGATGATTAGTGCTAGTTAAAATGAGTAAAAGTAACATTAAAGATTATTTCGCGCCAACTTCAAAAAAATTTAAACCTGTCGTTCAGGTTCCATGACACCTTCTGAAAATTGCTTGAATATTGTAAAAATTATTTATTATTTTTTAAATATATAAGGGCATTTGGCCAATTCTTTTTGCCTCATTGGATGCAGTTTTTATTTCTAAACAAATACATATCTCACAGTTTGTTCTAAATTAATAGGTAATAAAGACATATTGAAAAATGAAAAAAGTAACATTGAATTTCCTATGTTCAGAAATTAAAGTAGAGACTCGGTATACAACAATGGCACGGCCCACCAAAATCTTCCGGTGCCCACCTGGTGGCCCACCTAACATTTTCCCTCTAGTTCCGCCACTGAATCCAGAGCAGCAGAATATGTTCCAAAACGAGTTCTGTTTTCACCAGGCTAAGATTTATAGCAAACATTTCTGAGTGCTCTAATCCCTAACCCACTGATAATAGAGTACAATCCACAGCCAAATCTGATCTAGAATGTGCTCTGGTTTCAGCAGGCCTAAAATTAGAGCAAAAACTTCTGATTGCTCTAATTCCTGACCCAGTGAAACTTGAGTGCATTCCAGAGCAACTAAATCTGCTTTAGAGTATGCACTGGTCAAGAATTAGAGTACACGCTAAAGCGTGCTCCAATTGCCAGCCAGCTGGACTAGACTACCTTTAGGACATCGGATGCCCTGGAATGCGGTCTAGACAGATCACTAAGCTGGAAATCTTTAGTTCTAAGGATAAAATCCCTAATATCTGAATCCGAAAATTTGTATTCATAAGAAATTTGATGCGAGAAATTCACTGGTAATATTTTAAGGGTTTAACTGACACCCATTTTAGGGCAATAGTCAGTTACTTAAAAATGGAAGGAGGTACAATAATTCTGACTGAAACGAAAATTAAGATATAATTGTAGGTAAGTGTAAAAAATACTTCCTTATTCTATTTCAGGCTATTTGAAATTTGTAAAATAGCGAGGTCCTAGCAAAGTTTTTAGTATTTTGGGTATTATCAGTACTTTTTTAAATCAATCTAGAAATGTTTATTTATTTATTTATTTTACATTGTCCGACAGTCCAATTAGAGGACAGTGGACCTTTAGCCTATAGTGGGTTCCGAACCACTTGGACACAGCGGTATTTATTGTGATTACAGATTTGTTTTCAATGGGATTTCAATCTCAGATTTCACACTCCGCTCAGCGAGTAAAAACGCGCTAACCTAGTAAGCCACCCTTACCCGATGTTCTTATGTTAACAATGGGGTATTCCAAGCCTACGGCTTTTAAAGAAATTCTTATTGGATATCATTGTTTACCATATATAAGTAATATTAAAGTGAATATAATCATTACTTTTCTGATTTTTAATACCATAATATCAAAATGAAATTGTAATGCATTTGAATCGAGTACGTAAAATTCAGAATCAGCCTTGTTGCGACGAAGAAGGCATTCGCTTCAGCCTATTGGCTCTTGTTCGAACGCGCCACGCCTTTGACTCAGACCTACGAATGTATATTCTCAGCTGGTTCTCAGTGCCTGTGACGTCATACGCACGGCCGATTTTCTAAGGGGTAATTTATTGAAACTTTAAAAAAAATTTTCTGGCGTGTTTGAAACCTTTCGGCGAAAAGAAAAAATACGGGTCTAATATTTTTATGCATAGAATAAAGTATTAAAAAATGAAAAAAACTTGGAATACCCCATTGGCGGGTAGGTTGTAGTACAATTTTTCACGAAACAATTACCTCAAGCACGAATGTCGACATTTCAAAATTTCTTTCAGTGGAAAATTTATCATAATGAACAAAATCGAAATAGCTATTTACATGCGAGGTGGGAAAAGTTTTATTTCAGCCGAGGGCTTATATACATTACCGAGAGGCGAAGCCTCGAGGTGAGATATAGCGCGAGGCGAAATGAAACTCCCACCGAGGTATGTATACTATTTTATTCACAATCAAACGTACAGTTAATTGTTACATAAGGTACAGTATTTTTTGACAACTATTATGATTTGTTTTAACCTATTTTATTGTAGCGATTTATGACAATGTTACTAGGCAACTTCTACATAAATACTTCCAACCCAAGAGATGGAAGTGCAATTTGTTATTTCCAACCCGAGAGATTTGTCAATACAGTTAGGAATGACTAACTTCCAAACCTCCAAAAAGTTAGGAATCGGCATATTACTATAATGATTGTGAATAAATTAAATTACACATAGCGTCACAAGCGTTACATCGCTTAATAAATGATGTGAATTCATTTTTAACATCCTGATTCATTCATTACTCTATATTTAGTCTCGTTTTTGACTCTGTTTCATATTCATAAAAAGGATTAGTTACTAACCCCGATTAAAGTTGATGCCAAAGTTATACACCCTTTGTTAACATCCCGAAACTTACACCCATCCCAATTCATTAAATGGATTAAGTATATTTATTATTTAGTCCGCAAGATAACTCCACTTGTTTGTTGAAGTTTACAATCAGTATTTCTAAAGGATAAAGAGGAAGATTTGTGCATTTGTTGGAGTATGGTTATAATCAATTTCTTAAAATATTTTACTTATTAAATTCGTATTACATCATTGAACAGGAACGTTGAAGTTAATCTTTTTACTTCCTTGTACGCAGTAAAGAAATTATTATAATCGCGAAGTACTCGTTTTCAGATTTCAATGGAAATATATGTACGTTTTGCCTATCCCTGAATACATTATGTCTAGTTTCGGCGTCACACCAGTACGTACGTGCATAAGTACGCACAATTCAGGACTTTGTTACCAATCTGAAAAAATGTCTCCTTGGGTCTTGAGCTCCGATGCCTCTACATAGTCGGCGCCCATTTGTCTTATAAAAGACTTTTGGGGTCTTTTATCACGAAAAGTTTACGATGGAAGATGAAACTTCAACGCAGAATATACAGATAAATCCTAGAAATCGATCGGCGTCTGCAGAAAGTTGTACCTTGTGGAAAACACCAGACTCTGTTTCCTTTTTTTATTTTTTTAGTTTTTGTTCATAATTTGTGCCAAAACTATTAGATAAGTTAGTATTTCATCAGAAAGTTTCTATTCTAAAGCTAGCCTGATAATTAGAAAATAAACGAACAGATTAAATGCAGAATAGTCTAGATTAATATCAATTTGTATAAAATTTATAATATATTTTAATAAAATATATTGTTTTTTAAATATCTACTAAGTCGAAATAATTTGTAATTATGACCAAGACGTCTCTTTTAAATCACCTCGGCTCGTTTCGTCTCGACTCTACCTTAACAATATTTATCTCGTTTCGTCTTGTCTCGAAAAGGCGAGAAGAGTCAAGATAAAATAAGACGGGACACAAATTTTGTCTTGTTTCGCGGCAACATTTCCTTTGAGCACACAAAGTAAAAATAAGAAAATGATAATAAGTAACAAAAATAATGATGAAAAACATTCCATATGAGACGTTTTTCATTGAAATACAAAAATAAAAATAAGTATAAATATGCATCTAAGTATGTACCTATATCTTCAAACTAAGTTTTAAAATTTAAGCGCAATTAATTCTAAACTCATTAAAAATGTGTATGATACGATGCAACTTCAATTCTGATATGAAATGTCCACACCACACATACCTACCTTTATTTTCATTTAACATTTTTTACCAAAACGATCCCTGTAACATATAGTTTCATTTTGTTTCATTCGCTATGAATCAATCTGTGTAAAAAATATTAATATCAATAATTTCTTCCTCAGATTTTATACGATAAGACATAAATAGTGACAGTTGGTTTCGACAACCTAATTCTGCAAGAATTACAGATTTGTCAAGCTGTCCAAGTATTTAAATATGGGTTCCGGAAGAAAATCAATTTGGTTGTCAAAGAGATCCAATTCTGTGAGATGAGACAAATCTTGAAACGCATCTTTGTTGAGAGTAGTCAGATGATTGATCGCTAAATCTCTGCAAATAGTGTGCATATAAATAATAGTATGGTACAAAAATTGACAAAAAATGGTGACTGTCATTAGACTATTTTTTTTTAAATGTGATAATTTATCAAATATGCTTTTCTTGATAGTGATATTGAAAATTAATTTTAGTGTTCCTTATGATATATATTTATTTACTTTTGGAAGAGAACGAACAGTTAGTGATCAAGTAGGTTCTCACGAAAAGTAAAAGTAGATATTGTGGATTTAAATGAGGTCTTGCAAATTAAGTTGACTATTTTTTGGTTTAATTCAAATATACAAAGTCTAATTTGTTGCTCTATATCACATAATTCTTTTTTATTCATATTTCATATTATATAATATCCTTTTGAAGTATCACATTTTTAAAAAGTTGCAAAAATTTAGCTATGTTGTGACGTCCGTAGATTTATTTGAAACACATAATATGTTTCTTGAAATTTTTTGATAGGACCAAAAAATTTGAAATTAAATATGAGTCTATATATATGAAAAAAATGGAATATAATAACAACATTTTTTTTTTAATTTTTGAAATTGGTGTGTAAACTGATTTAAAGCATTGTAAGGGATATGTGTACCATTATATTTGCAAAAGATTCTTCAATTCGTCAGTTTGGAAATTAATACATTATATATGACGTTTGAAACGAACTTAAGTTTGGAAAGAACCCAGTTACGTTACTAGACAAGGGGCGAAGTGGGGTAATACAGTTGCCTTTTTAAGGGTATAATTTTTTTTCATTTTTAAAAATTAATTTGGGGGAAAATAAAAAATACCGGTTTAATTTTTTCATTATTCTATCGATTAAAGCTAAAAATGAAAAATCGTGCAAGACCTTATTTTGTTAATTTTCAATAATTTAAAATTATTAAAAAAACCATACAAAAAACTAAAGTTATTTGCAAAAACACTAGATAAATTAGAAAAATAGTTTGAATTTTAGAAGATTTTGATACCATTTTCTATAACATTTTTTTTAAATAAAATGCTATTTATCTCGTTTTTGTATATGTTTTGAAAACCTTGTTGTATAAATAATAATTTTGTATGTCTGAAGCCAGTGACCATGACACAGAATAGTTACACACAGAAGCGACACTCCGTGTCGGTACCTTTCATGTTTCCCTAGTTAGTTCTATGACCTTGAAGCATTGTGTAGACCTTTAAATTTGTGCTCCTTCTCTGTCTTACTGTCGCTTCTGTATAAACCTATTCTGTGACCATGACCCATTAGGTTGTGTTGGTGTAGTGTGAGCAATACAAACATGTGTAGGATGTCCTGCGGCAGGGTTTGCTCGGCGGGCAGGACAGCCATTTGTGCGTGCCAGCAGCTCACGCTCTTTGTCTCCGGGCGACACTTGCACGGCCCCGTTGCACACTGCAGCCAGCGCTCGTTCCCCTCATCGATGTTCCACACTATACACAAACAAAACATGTTTACTTACAAATAACATTTGTTTTAAACGCTTAAACAACATTTATTTTAAGATATTTTAACAAACATAAACACTCAAAACATTTTGACATAGTAATTTATTAATTACATTTTGTGCGTAGCTACACATTTTAATTTTTTTTCTCAAGTTAATAATGATGTCGGTTCTCGTTAGAACATTTTAAAGTAAAAAATTGAAATACTTAGTAGGTCCCAAAAATTAGAAAATTTATTCTACTCAAATATTCCTGAGTAGCATGGGCGACTTTTCAAAATTTCCTTGGAAGCAATTTCGTATAATGACTAAAATCAAAACATAGAATTATAAAAAAAAGAAATACTAGACCAAACATTTGCTCTAATTCCTGATCCTCTAAAATCAGAGTACAATCCAGAGCAGCCACACTAAAGAATGTGCTCTGATTATAGTAGGCCACAAATTAGAGTATAATTTTCAAAATTCTCTAATTCCTAATCCACTGAAACCAGAGCGAAATCTAGAGCAGCCAAAACTGCCAAAATGTGCTCTGGTTTCAGCAGGCCAAGAATTAGAGCAAACACTTTTGAGCACTCTAATTCTTGACACACTGAAACCAGAGCATAATTCAGGGTAGCCAAAGCAGCCGAAGAATTAGAGAACGCATTGAATCGTGCTCCCATTCGCTGCCGACTGAAATAGATCACCTGCAGGCGGTCTAAACAGACCACCAAGTGGGGCGGAGGTCCGAGGGCCTACTATCGTCTTGGCGCCCCGCCGAGCGGGACTGAGCTCTAGCGTCTCAGGATTTTCGGTATATCTTGAGACCGGTCACATGTATATTTATTCGCTGATATTCAGCTTGTACTCTGCGTTCAAGATAACTTGGCGCCTCAGGGCTTTTCTCATTATCACTGCGGTTAAGGGAAAGTAATAAAATCTATAGGCCAAACAAAGTACAATGAAATTTAATTCTTTCAATATTTAAATTTAATAAAGTTGCGAATATTACAAAAAATATTTATTTTTATGAAAATAAACATTACAAAATTAATTTTAATGTATTATGAATCCGTATTAGAATCGTCATCAACATTTATTTAAAAAAAATGTATTTATTTACACATTACAAAATGTATATTTATAAAAACATACTCCTCATTCTCACTTCTAAGAGACCGAATTGGTAGTAGTATCGTCATCAACATTTATTACGTAATAATCTATCACTTTCTCTATTTGCCTATAAATTTTGCAATAAGTCATCTTCTAATGATGTCATATGCTTTACAAAGTTCTAGGGTAATAGCTTTTAAAATTACCATGTTTAAATGTTCGGAAGGATTTTCTTGTTTTTTTGGAACTTACAAAATATTTAATTTTTTTTGAAAATTTAACAAAATTCATGTATATAGGTATATACTCATATTTCTCCTCTTTCAAAAAGGACATATTATTGGGTGTATTCCATTTGCCACTTGGATCATATCTAACTTTCATTTTTTAATCCTGATCATTTATTTTTCATTCTATTTATTTAGATTAGTTTATAGTTTACCCCATCCATTCAAAGTAATAATTTAAATGATCGATTCGTCGAGGTAGATCAGATAAGAGTAAAAATAAAGTTTTCCAAAATTGACTAATTACTTTTCCTATTTCATCTAAAAATAGTTGTGTCGTAAATAAATCTTTGTATTTAGTTTCCGGTTCCAAATTTTGATGTGTTCTTCAAATAAATAACTACCTTGCGTGAACTAAATAATTTAAAAAATATGAATACTTTTTTTATCTATTAAAGTTATACGTATATAAAAATATTTAAAATTATCTAGGAATAATTGAATAATTTATATTTCACATTTGGAGAAAATATTATTTGTAGTAACAATTTTTAAAAATACACATTTTGATTTTAAGATTTATAACTTCTACGTAGTTCTACGTATTATAGTTAACTTGTGACGAATTCTTCTCATTATTTAAAATTTCGAAATTTTGTAGCTAACAAAAGTTGAGTTAAAATGTAAATACAATTCTCACAAATATAAACGGATATCATTTAAAAATATTTATAATAGGTTGTAGACATTTTAAAACGTAAATATTTATTACAATTTCGATATAATTTAAGAACGATATCCACATATTTCATTACCTAAGTAGCGGAAAGTATAAAGCGGTATTTAAAACCATTTCATTGCAAAATTGTAACTTTTATTGATACCGATAAAGTCAATTTTTTGATAAGTTACAGGATGACGTACTTACAAATATCTAAAATATGTTATTGTTGTAGATTATTATCACGTTGGTGACAAAAGGTTTATATTTTGATATCTGCTAAACGGAAAAAGTAAATTACATTATTTTAATTTCAATAAAAATAGGCAATTGCACATAAAAACGTAATTGTTAAATAGAATCGCGTATTATCTAAAAAATATGCAAATTAAAATCTGATAAAATAAATAATGTTTTTATTTAAATAATACTATGTAATAAAATTATTTTAAATGAACTACAATGATTGTATTTATTGATCTCGAAAAAATATAAGCAATATGTATTTACAATGAATTTTCTTTTTTAGGTGAAGGACATGAAGAGCTATGAACGAGGTTACCACTATATTGTTCAAAATAAATGAAAATCTAAATCGCAATACTAATACTCGTACTCGTACTGAGACACTGAGAGTACTACTAACAGTTACTTCGTATACTTATCCGTATACTGTTGTTTACTAATGTCAGTTGTTACTGACAAGAAATCTAAAAAGCAAAACTAAAACTAATAAAAAAAAATTCCGATAAAAAATATTGCCATTCTTTAAAATTGATGGAAAAATAAAATAAACTATGTCTTTAAAAAGCTTTTTTATAGATTAACGAAAGCGTAAAGGCTTGATAGTATAAATAAATGTAATTTTCATTATTTTCAATCAAAATTATTGATGTGGTTTGTTTCATTACGTTTCTTCAGCAGGTCCAACAAATTTTAATGATACTACATTCTAAAATCAATGGCAGTGTCGGATCCAGGTGATATTCTCAAGAATAAATAATTGTATTAATAAATTTTAATAGTAATTATAATATTCAAAAATAGGAAGAATCACAAATGAAATCACATTTAAAATGAAACAGTTTGTGTCACATAAAATATTACAAACAATATTTTTTTCAGATAAAACAATAAATAATGTATATACATAGGACATAGGTACATATTTTTTTGTTACTGACTTGTAAACCATCATTTATCTTAAGTGTTTATTCACCAAGGAAACAAACTTTTAAAAGCTACTAATTTGTTAACATAAAGATGTCAGATTTACGGGATTTTCCTGATTTTGAAACGTATGTCCTGGTGTCCCGAAATATGATCCCGGGACGTCTATATTTGTCCCGGATTTATATATTTTCGTAACTTACTGCTTTGCTTTTTTGAATTTTGTTTAGATCTTTGTCAATAGTTACATTTTGTAATTTATTCCAAACGCGCGCAGTATTTGTTTCATGACGAAAATGAACAAAGAATTTCCAGGACAATATTTAGATACTAGACATATTGAAAATATTTGAATATATTTTTATATTGCGGCGGCAATGCCACTGTGTAACGTATTTTTTCTGGGGCGTATACATTTTATCCTGCACACATGTTATATTGCTTGACATTGTACCTTGCACACTTTCAATCTTGCACATAAATGTGTGGAAAATAAAATGTGTGAAAGATAAAATGTGTGGATGATAAAATGTACGGAAGATAAAATGTGTGTAAGATAACTTTTCTCCGCGGATTAAAAGTGTCGAGGATAAAAGGTGTGCAAGATTAAACGTTTGAAAGATACAATTTCGAGCAATATAACATGTGTGGAGGATAAAATGTATATACGCACCTTTTTTTCTTTCATAGAAATTCAGTGGGCAGATAAACATAACTCATTATTTTGTGACATGATAGAACCTATTTTATAGAGTATTTTCAATTTTGATTTTAATTGTAGAGAAATTTATGATTCTAATAGAAAGAGCCATTCAAAACAGCCAAATCTTACGAAAAGTATGTGTAACTAAAACAAAAATATATAGTGAATTTATGATTTTTCTATGTGCCCTGAATCAACTTTGTACATAAACCCCATCTGTTATTAATAGGTTAATCAAAATTCTAGGATGTCAGTCACATTTATTTATTTTAAATTTCTTCTTCTAGTCTACTAGTTTCAGCATAACATATGCCATATTCAGGAGGTGATTGTTTTTTAAACATTTGTTAGTTGAATGAAAATAAATATTTTATTTTTACTATTGGATTTTTTACAAAATGTTTATAATATTTTGATTTGAAAATTAATATATATTAAAATTAAAAACGAAAAGAGAAAACCTCATTTCACTGGTGTGTTATACGAGTACTCGAATATTTCTTATAGTAAAGTACAGTAATATAATTATACCTGGTTGTTCGACAGATCTTAATCTTCTTTCCATTTTAATCAGCCTCAAATCATTGGTTTCCTCAACCTGCACTACTCTCTTCTCGTGCAGTTCTCTCCTGCAGATCTGGATGGCGTCACAGGCGGTTAGGTTACAATGATCTTCACCGTTTCCCGCCACAAAACCAGCCAGAACAAAAACAAAACAAATACGATACATTTTGCGCGAATTGATCTAATGCAGTGACAAACTCGCTGAATATGCTGAAGAAGCGAATCGATGTGTGGGCTAACTTAATTTGTAAATTGTCGCCATCCTGCTCTTTTGTTATTAGTTTGTAATGCAATTAAGTAAATTAATTTATTTGATGCAAGATGTAATTTATTAGTAGCTATATTTGGCACCGCCAGAGCATCAAACTTAATTCGAGGAAATAGGGCACTGAAAGATTTCGTTCTTGCAAATTTTATTCATTGTTTTTTCTTTTCACTTTTCACAATATCATGTTGATCTTTAAGAACAATAGGTTATTACACAAATTTCTTTTATGTTAATATTTAACACAAAAGTAAACTTTTAATTATGTGTTGAAAATAAAATATATTTTTTGAAATTTCCTCAAATCCCTTCCGGCACTCATCAATTTTTATATTCATTAACTCAGATACTAGTAGTATTCCTTTTAAAAGTCGACAGAGTTCACGGGCGCCGATTTTCAAAATTTCCTTGGGAGCAATATTTCTCACAATGACCGAAATCAAAATATAAAATTGCATGAAAAAAGAAAATTAAAGAAGTTACAGTGCACTGAGCTCCTAGCTCACATCGTATCGCTCAGTAAAAATATGAGCTCATTTTTAAAGTAATAACTATCCAGGGCTTTATTACTGAGGTAAAAAAAGTATGCTGCGTTAAGGAAAATTTCCTTGGGGGCATGACTGGTGTAACTTTAATTGATTTATTAAAATTCATAGCTTTAAAATTTGCTTTGATTTCAGTAGGTTCATAATCAGAGCATTCTGAATATTTGCTCTGATTTTTGACTCACTGAAATCAGAACAAAATACAGAGATTTATTGCTCCAGAATGTGCTAGGGTTTCAGCAGTCCTAGAATTAGATCAAACACTTTAGAAAGGTATACTTTTTGACCTATTAAAACCAGAGCACAATCCCGACCAACCAAATTTGCTCCAAAATGTGCTGGTTTAATTAGACCAAAAATTAAAACAAACAAGTCTAAGTGGTCTAATTCCTGACCCCATGAAACCAAAGCACAATCCAGAGCAGCTTAATCTACTCCAGAATGTGCTCTTCTTTCAGCAGACATGGAATTAGAGCAAACATTTCTGAGTGCTCTAATCCTTGACCCCTGAAATCAAAGCACAATCCAGAACAGGTTAATCTACTCCAGAATGTGCTATGATTTCAGCAGACCAAGAATTAGAGCAAACACTTCTGCTCCAGGATGTGCTTTTGTGATCAAAAATTAGAGAACATGCTGAAGTGTACTTCAAATCTCGGCCGGCTGAACTAGATCACCTTTTTTTATTTAAATGCTGTAAAGTACTCTCTGTAATCTTTTTATGTATCCAAATATTTCCGCTGTGTTATAGTGTTGTAGGATATTTGTAACATACATCTCCTATATTTTTGTGTTGGTGACACAAACTTGAGATGGGTGTTGCCTACAGCTACCACCCTCAAAATGGCTATATTTTTGTGAATTACACAAGAACGGAGTATTTCCCTGCGAAACAGACTTCGAGTCCATGAAGTTAACAGTTGACTCTACATGATAGCGTCTCTAACTCGACACTTGAAAAATACCTAGACTATATGGCGAAAAAAATCAAAGTAACTAACGTTTGGCGGCAGATTTGTGAACCAGAGGAATAAGGAAATTTTAATAGCATAAATTGAAATTTAAGTAATTTTAAATTGGTTCAATATATATTTGTTCTGAAAGTGAGATATATAGTTTGTATTATGTTTTCAGGTTTTAATAATGACCAGTAAATACCATAGATCATGCTCAGTGCCACAATATTGTAATTAAAAGTCAAAGCTTACACCATATCCGAAGTGACAAAATATTATCAAAAAATAGACAATTGTACTTCGGATCGGTAAGCAAGTAACTAAAAGAATGTGTATGTTTGTTACGAACACTTCTTACCAAATTATTTTCTCCTGCGTAATTTGTCAATAGTATTTAAAATAAATATAAATTGCTATATCTTTATTGGTTTCAATGCGTTATTATTCTACAAAGTGATATTTAAAAATTAATCAATGGCAGTGGCAAAACTAGGTGATATTCTCAAGAATAAATAATTGTATTAACAAATTTTAATAGTAAGTATAATATACAAAAATTGGAACAATCACAAATGAAATCATATTTAAAATGAAACAAATAATAAACAAATACTATAGTAATAATGATAATTTTTGTTATAAAACAATAAATATAGTTTTGAGTAATCTATTTATTCAACAACACTGCAACAATATGTTTGCATTTGCTTAGCAATCCTATTTTGCTTTCCATTTGTTTTTATATATACATTTAATAAAATTTCAATCATATAAGATATTTAGCTCCACTTAAATGATTAGTTTGTAAACGGCCTGACATCGTGCCACCTACAGTTTCTGTTTTTTTGGCAGTGTATTCCATGTTTTTGAAGTTCCAAAAAACCTTTTTTTACAGATTCAGTTCTTCATAAGGATAATTAAAGGACTATGAAGAGCGGATGAATTTTATTCAAAAAATTTAAACTTATCGATTATGAATGGGATTAAAAAATCTAAGACACAATATTTTAATGCATTAAAAACTCCTGTAGTATTTGACTTTGATCCCTAAATTTTGTAGTTAGACCTATCACCTCCATAATACGACCCCGCAGACCCCGTTGCCGGTGTCCATTTTTGAGAAAGTTGAGAATTTTTATAACTCCTTTATCATTGAAGTGATGAACATGACATTTTATATTTGAACATAGCTTAACTACCCTTAAGAGTAGTTTACTTGAAGATGTTTTTACAAATTATTTTCTCATACCGATAGTAATTTTAACTAAAAACTTGTATTGGCTTCAGGATCGTAAATTTGTAATTTTTCCATTTCTTTTCAAATATTTAAAAACACTGTGTAGTCACATGACTATCTGAACTGAACCAATAACTGATCTACCTCAGCGAGTGAATTATATAGATAAGTTCTTTCAGTAGAGGGGGTGAAAAGATTCAATCAAATGGAATGAAAAGTAAGTGCTCCAGATTTAAAAATGTAAGTCGTATCAGTTCAAAGTGGCAAATGGAAAATTAATATCTGAAATAAGTACTTCATGCTACATCTACTCGTATTAATAAAACATTATCAATCTCATAGGGCACTCGAAAGGGGTTATATTCATGAAGAAGTTTCAAATGGAACTTACCTTTAAGATACTTATTCAATTTTCTTAAAAAAATAAAGACCTTCTCAATAAAAAATCGTAATAAATTTTTTCTTAAAAGCTAATATATATGAAATTTAAAACCCGACTTTAATAATCATTTTCACCTCTTTTATTAATCCTTTGGTGTTCAAATTTGGATTGGTAGGTACATGTAGCGACAAGATACACACAAGGTAACATGTTTCAAATTCACGAATCTGGAATCCGTTTGTGGGGCAAATGTCTTGTTTTTGCGTAATTCGTGAAAATAGAAGAAGAATTTTATATAAATTTACCGGCAGGATAGCATCACCCAAGACACCATTGCACAATGCATAAATATGGGATAAAAGTTTTTTTTTTATTATCGCCGATTTAAAAGTATGTTACTAAACTATTTGTAACGGGAGGTAGTGTTGTACATATCAGTTTTTTATGGGGGTGAATATAGCATTACATATTTCATTTAAAAACTAAAGATGTATTTGCAACTCAAATAACTTTAACAAAATTTATTTTTAAGATATTTAAAAACTGTTTTCACAACTGCTACTAACAGAATATAATATACATATTTTTACATACGAAGTTACAAATAAAATTACTTCTTTTGATGACAAACACCATCAGTGAGTACTTGATATGCCTATGCTAACACAGTTAATACACAGAAATTTAAAATATACGCGAATATATTTCATGTATTTATAAATCTATAATAATCCTTCGGGGTTCTCCTGAGTTTAAATATTTTGTAATCTAAAAAGACAATAAATATATTTCCATATCTTTACATTATAGTCTTCAGGAGTTAGAATTTTAATAATATACTTCAGGAATCTTGAACGAAATGGAATTAAAAATGATATAAAAATATTTGAGAAGTACGTAGCTCTTCAGTTTTACATAGTAGATATTTGTTAATACAATGTACATGTATGTACATACTCATTACCTCAAAACTCAAGTATCTATGTTATTGTACTCAAATGTATGAAACAATATTGTATTACGTTAATAAGAATAAGATTTCGAGGATTCATTTCACTCTTAAACATTACGATAACCTGCTGTCACATACTGAAACATGAAATGTGGAATGTTTGGATGGTCATGCTCCTCTCTGTAGTAAGCTGCCGTTATAAATTACTGTAAAATAAATAAAGTTACACACAACAGTAAAATTAAATTAAAGTCTGCTCGACGCATAATTACATCAGAATCAAATAGTGCTTATAAACTATCATTACATACACAACCTTTCAATAGCCGAACATTTAAATCTATAATTTCCTTAGACACCTAGTCGAAGTCGTACTGATTTAAATGATACCGTTTGAGCATTACAGTCAATTTTCAGCCCTCAGGCACTTGTCATCACTTCAGTTAGAAAACATTCAGTTATACGTAGGTACGGATTAGTTTCTTTTGCTTGAACTTTTCACACTGCCACCGGTCACCTTCATTTCATTTGCTAAGTACTAGTTCAATTTATAATAATAATACGTCATATTTGTCGATGATTTATAGGAAATAAATTAAATTCAATAAAGATGACAGTATGGCTGTATAAAAATCTCGTAGCAAATATTAAAATTCTTAAAACGACTATATCTGAATAAAATAAACAGCCCAATTTACAACAATTGTTTTTGTATGTACATAAACATGCATTAGAATTATATAATATTAAAACCATAATATATATGTATGTACTTACTCCTACTTAACTACTATTTGTATTTGTAGCACTAATTTAATAATACAACAGCGGTAAGCGAAGTAATTGTAAAGCGTAAACTGTTCAAATTCTAAATCTGAGATCTACTCTAAATTTTAAAATCAATTGTATTTGTATAGTTATTAAATTAAAACCGACTTTCGGAATTATCAACCAATTTAGCATCGTTGTGGATTACTCTGGGTAGTTTTACAAAACTCAAATACAAAAACAGTTCTCACATACACGAATTTTAACAAAAAAGAACTAGAATATACATTGATTTTTCCCACAATTACGTTTTTAATAAAATAATTCTGGCCCGAAATGACAATTTTCAAATTAATAGATTTATATAAAAATATAAATTATATTACCTAAACAAGACCTCCGTTATCTTGACTCAAATTCGAATTCTATGAAATATCTATTTTCTATGTAAAAACAACCAAAAGGTATAAAGGTTCATGAGTAAGTAAGTAAATATAAAATAGATTGGTATAATTTGGTTCATGACTTTGACCACCAAATACCTATTAGGGTATAATACAAAAAATTGCAAATTTACAAACTAGAGAAACAAATAGTTATTACTATATATTTACGTCAAACCATTTATAAACAAAGGTAATAAATAAAAATTCAAGAATTTTAAAATTCTAATTGATGTTAATGAAAATTTAATTTTTTTTCATTTGTATTACAATTTTTCGTAGAAAAATATTAATTCCATTTTATTATTTTAAAAATATGGTAATCAATATAAAATTATCTTACATAATTATTGAAAAAGAATGAAAATATTGATTATGTACAATGAAAATACCGGTAATTGATGATGATTATTTTTTTTTTGTTAGATTACTTGATTTTAAAATTCAAATATCAAACCAAAATGGGGCCAAATTTTCAACTTTCAGCTATCTTATTTACAATGTAGATTATACCAAATTTAAAATTGTTTACTGGGATATGTTGACAATGATCAGGTGTACAAGTAGATTAGGGATACCAACACATTAAATTTGCTTCAATTCAACTTTAACAATAAATCTTTCGAAATAGTAAGACTGCTTTTGTATTTGAAAGTACTGTACACATTCCCATGGATTCTTATTACGATAAAACAATAATAATTGACTCTATACGAACCAAATAACTATAATACTTTTCATTTACAAGAAACAAAGAAATATAAACTTTTAAATATAGCAATTTTTAAAAATAACATAAATAAACCTCATTAAAAGATGTCCAGCCTCCAAACTATGCTACAAAAACTGCATCTTGATATAACAGGCCTTAAATTCAACATTTCCGAGGGGTCATATATCGAGATATTCCACCACAGCCACGGCTTACGCCACTGAATGAGTTCGTTAGCACTTTAGATTACGAGCTGGAGGAGTTTTCCAGCATCTTGATGAGATAGGTCTCCACAGTTCCGTCGCCGATGAGTCGGAAGAAGAACAGGTGCTCCAGGCACTTGAGCCCGATGGAGCGGAGTGCCGGGAGGCGTAGCAGCAGCTTGGCGAAGCGGCCGGGCTCGTCCGGATGTGTTGTGCGGGTGTACTCTTCGAGCACTGCGTATACTTTTTCCCGGAGGATTTCTACCTCTTGCGTCGATTTCAAGCCTCGAACATCTACAAAAATATACATTTCAATACACTGAACTCGCGATTGTAATTGCAATTCATAACAGTTTAGATTAAATTTAACAACAATCATTCGCAATAATGAAATCTTTTGATATTAATTTAAAGTTTCTGGCTGCACGCTATTTTTTAAACTGTATAAAAATATATGATTAATGAAAATTCGGTTTGAGAATTCTTGATATTAAGCGAAATTTTTAATAACCAGAGATATTATGGCTTATTTTCTCAAATGTTTCTTAAGGATATACAAATATCACTGAATTCAGAACAAAATAATCTATTGAATAACAAAATCTCATTTAAAGTAACAAAGATGTTCCCTATAGTTTGAAAATGATTGACAGCGAAAATAATTTTGTGCTCACTGAAATAGTCATATAAATACGGCACGAGCGCCCTGCTGTCGTTTTGTTTTGAATGGTCCCAATCAGAGGGCCAAGGTAACTTCACACTGGTCGTGGTCGATGTCGATGTTGGCGGGAACATTATCAATTACACGAAATTTGTCGAAATAACAATCTTTCATTTCGCTAATAAACAGACATGTTTTGAGCTCCAGACAAACAGACATGTTTTCAGCTCCAGAAAAAAAATATTCGATGTGAACGACGCAATGTTCATCAAATAACTGTTTTGAAAAACCATATTATTGCCGATGCACCTTTCCCGTTCTTAAATTACGGCTAATACTCTCTATTAAGTCTGGTTAAAGTTCCCTCTTTTTGCTTGACGGCTCCACTACGACCAATGTGAAGTTAATCAGCCCCTGGTTGGAACCAAACGAAGCAAAACGACAGCAGCGCGATCGGGCCCTGTAGAAAATTGTTTACGAATTTAACAGACTTCATAGCTCTTGTAGTTTTCGAGATAGCAACTTTGTATCACTTAAAATAAACACCTTTGTAGTGTTATTTGACAGTATAATATATATTTATTTGGTAGTAAATAGTGTGAGCGAAATTAGAGAAGTGTTTTACGGCAAGATGTGACAGATCACAATTCCTGCCAACGGTTGATACGTTGTATAATAAAAATATAATCAAAGCACTAACATCTTGAAAACTATCTCGAACAACTATACCGCTATTCCGTTTCCGTAAATTAATTTATTAGTTTAGGTTAACAAAATGTAATAATAATAATATTATCGCAGCATTCCATTGAGGAATATAGGACAGATAAAATTGTGATGACAATTTTAGATAATTTTTACTTTCATTTTAGCGATGTAGCTTTTGTAAGGAACCTACAATTTATAGTGAGAACTAACCACTCGGGCAAAATGGTATATTTATTTGGTTAAATATTGTAGGAATTTAAATCCCAGATCCCACACTCCGCTTAGATTGAGTCGAAGAGCGCTAAGCAAATGAGCCACTATGTTCGTTGGGGTTTTTCACGTATTTCTGATTTTTGTAGATATTATTTTTGAATTAAAAATATTATACTCGGATTTTTATATTGAAAAAATCCAAAGTGGCTATTAGCACATGAGGAGAAAAAATCACAATTAATGATGCCTTCCTTTAGTGAATATAAGCATGTGAAAAACCGCTCTCCACTCATGAATAAGACATCACAGATATGTGAACATATTTTAATATTTATTTATAAACATCTCTCTATTTACCTCATATAATAATAAAGTCAAAATTTATTTAAGGTTAATTACAAAATCTTAATTTACCGGTGTTCATTTTACTTATGTCCTCTATTGCAAACATGACAACCGTAAGAGCTACGAAGTTTTACTAAATTAGCAAACAATTTTAATTCAAATTCACTTTTTCAACTCAATTCTCAATTTATGGGACCATTATTTTTCATTTGCTTATTCTGTACAGAATTTTACTTTGAATGTATTATTAGCATACATACCGTCAGATAACATTTTTTTTGAGAATATTAGAAATAAAAACATAATTATTTTAGTAAAATTTTTACTACTAAATAAAAGCATTTATTAAAATTTGCATATTAAAAATATTCCGACGAGAACGATGGTCATTGTACCAATAAATATGTTGTTATTGAAATGAATTAAAAAAATAATAATAATTAAACTCTAGAAAAGGCGCCTAAATCTTGAAAATCTTGACAAGTGGGTGTGCGCACTCGGCTAACCCCCCCTTAGTTACGCTACTGCATATCTCTGCAATACTGCCTCATACCTGGATTAAACAAAATAATCGAGCGCAAGCAGCCGAGTTCAGTCTTGTCCATCTTCATCTCGCGCATCTTGGCGACGAGCTCGGTGAGCACGCGGTCGAAGATGGCGCCCACGCCGATGGAGTTGGCGGAGTTGCGGTGCACGGTGAGCCCCGTGGCCAGCACGATGCCGTCGCGCACCTCCATGGAGCGGTGGGAGAAGGCCGCGATGAGCAGCTCGTTCCAGCCGGCGCGCAGCAGCAGCACTTGGTCCTGCACCGGCAGCGACGTGAAGTGCGGGATGTGCTTCGCCCATTCCACCAGCTGCGAGAGTTGCTTGTTCGCTGCGTCGCATAGCGTCGTTATCTGCAATAACGTCAATAGAAATATAACTTCTGTTTTAGTTGTCGTGGAAATGAGTGCAAGAATTTAGAATTTATAAATTTATTATTAAAATACCTTCGAATAAAGTAGCATATTTTGAGAATGCTTGGATAAATTACAGGAAAAACACGAAGAGCGGATACGGAATGAAACAATACGAGAAATGGCTGGAATGGTGAAAATTGAAGTTTTTCAATAGACGAGTTCTTTTTACACAAAATCTCAGTATATCTTAGTTCACCTCAGTTATACCACTTATATTTGCAATTCTTTTTGACACAACTGAACTGAGATAAACTGAGATTGAAATGAGGAGAATTTTTAAATTTTTGCTGTCCGTTGAAAAATTGGGTTATGTTTTACTCTAGATCAGCAACAAAGTTTGATTATTGAAAATGGTCAATAATTTTGAAAGTATTGTGTAGTAAAAAATAATATCCTGAATGGAGTAAAGTTGAAATACCTAAATTCAGCCGAAAATATCGAAAGTATGTTTACCAATATCATATAAATATTCCCGGATAGGAACTAATTATAAATTTGTTTATAAACAAATTAATAAAAAAGTTAATTCAAAAAATTAAATTTATCGTTGAGTACAATTATTAAATGAAAATGTAAATAATATAAGTTTACATCTAATTCTTCTTTATAAATAGTACAATTGTCGTTCTTTTTAATACTAAAAAAGTTCAACTTAACTTACTTTAAACTGAGATAAGATATAGATCTATAAAAATGTGAAGTGCTATAGTAAATAATAGATCTTAAAAGTTTTACTCCGATAATAACAAGTAATAATGATATATAACAATAAAAGTAAAAATTAAGAGAAATAGTGAACACGAAAAAAAAAAACAGTGACACAGAATCTTATTGTTAGCAAAACAAGTAATAGAATTGTCTCAAATTCGTATACTGAGCAACATCTCATGAGATATTCAATTACTTCTACCAATGAAGAAGATGAAGGAGAGTAAGTAAAATGCAAGTAGAATGAACAGGAAATGCAAGTAGAAGGACTGTATCACAAAAGACCTGAGAGAGAAGTATTTCACGAGAAAGATACGAACAGGAAAAAATGGAGAGAAATAATATTGAGCTGGTGGACAATGAGAAAACAAAAAAAACATGTATGAAGATATGTCTTAGAAAAAGGATTAATGAAAAGAAGGTAAGTAAAATTAAAAGTAAGTAAAAAAAAAGAAAGGAAGAGAAGACTGAAAATGAGTTTAAAAAATAGGTCGCAGAAACCTGAGAAATAAGGAAATACGCGATGAAGATAAGCGAAACAGAAACGAATATCATAAAATAGAAGATTGGGGTGGTTTTAAGCATGTGAAGGCGAAGAGAAAGGGATGGAAGGAAAGTAACTAAACTGAGGTAGAAGAGAGAAGAATAAAAAGAAAGATCAAGAAGGTAAAAGGATTGTGTTTTAGAAGATCTGAGAGACAAGGAACAGTGAGATAGTATAAACACAAGGTTATAATACAGTAAGTGTACCTCGTCGGACTGTTCGCATTTGAACTCAGCGCTCTTCTCAGCCTCCAGGATGCGCTCGACTGGCATGTCGGTGTGCAGCGAGCTGGTGGACTCCACCTCGCTGGAGTCACGCTCCTTGGTGCGCTGGCGCTCCTCCTGCACGGCTTCGCGCTTCATGCCCATGGCCAGGCACTTCTGGTAGCGGCAGTACTGGCACCGGTTCCGCTGCCGCTTGTCGATAATGCAGTTCTTCTCTTCCCGGCACGCGTACGACAGGTCCTTGCGCACTGTGCGTTTGAAGAAGCCTTTGCAGCCTTCGCAACTGCAATAATAACATAAGTAAATATATGTATATACTTGATCCGTTATTAATTACTACTAAAGCTACAGGCTACTTATAGGTGTGTTTTTACTTGCAGAATTGTACTTGGTGTGCAAACTTTACACGATAAATGATTTAAAAACACCCTCTGAAGATAAGATTTGTAAATTAAAAGGAAGAAATATAGAACAAAAATTAGGTGCAGAGAGAGACTATAGTAATTTTTAAAATTATTCTCGCATGTCACTGAAAAAATTCCGCACTAGAAACATGTATAGTTCTGTCGCGAAAAGTCTGCAAGCCATTTTAGGCCTGCTCGTGAGGGTTCCCTGCAATGGGCGCCAATCCATTTGAAGCAAACAACATAAATTTCTGTAGGGTTTAATTATTATTAGTAATTTCTACTAGTTAGGTTATAGTACTTTATTTCCCATGGGTATTATAAAGATTAGAATTAGGATGTTTCATTCAGGGTGTAGTCCTAAAAAAAGTGGCAGGGCTTACGTTAAATAAAAAAAAATGTTTAAAATCTTTAAATATTTATTTGATTATTCAGAACGCTTCATTTGCAATTTTTAGTAATTATTCTATACAAATCATTTTCATCATTTTGTTGATATGAAAAATATTGGTACGTATTCCGAGTTCATTGTTATAATAAAATTGTTTACATTATAATCTTATGTGGTCAAACGTCACTTTTAACAAAAGCACTCACAAAAGTGAGCTCAGAATACGGCCCAATATATTTGAGGGGGAATGTTGCAGTGTGCTAGTAAGCTATATAAGTTAATATAGCTTGCGAGTACGCTATGCAAATATGGTTATTATTTTTCTGTCAATATATTCGAGTTACTAATACATCGCCTGAAAATAAAGCTGTTTGAAGAAGTTAGTTGTTGAGTTTTATTGAAACGTGTAAGACGAGAATAACTGTTGTCATTCGTGAAATAATCTAGTTTTTAAGCAATCATGAGGCAAAACCTTTGAAAAAGTTAACCAATGGGAACAGTATAAGTGATAAAATTCCTTTACCCCGATAAATTACATGTACCAAGTAAATAAACAGCTGTTACTGTTTATAACTATCAGTGAGAAAGTTAATTAATATTTGAAAATAATAATAATTAGATTGATTTATTCTGCGTTGTCTTTAAAATATACTTGCAGTTTGATTCACATTAGATTTAAATAAGTTCTAAGGTGTTTCCGTGAAGCTTTAACAGTGAGGACCGAGACAATTGTCACATTCATTGGTGGCGGTTATAAATGAACACCAATCGAATTTTACTTTACGCAAACCAAAATAATATTATTTATCTTTTAAGTAAAACAAATTTATTGGTTACTGAATTAAAAGAAACACCGGGTCCACTACACCCCTGGTTTCATTACTGGGGAGTTAAATAGATGATAGTTTCTGGAATTCAGAAAACTATGGTTTTCTTTCAACCTCGACAGTTTCGATCCCACATACACAGATTTCTTCTAGAGCTATATTTATATTTTGTTACAAATTATCAGAAATATTCAGGTTGTAAAAAATTATAAATTATGTAAAATAACAAAATAACACTTACATGAAATTTATAAAAATATGCTATTCCTATTGTTTGTAAATAAATTTAAACATGGAAACGTCATGAATTAAAATAACATGTTAAATTTTAATTTTAATAATAACAATGTCGTTGTATTTAATAAAAAAATATTTTAATTTATTTTTGACTTCTTCATATTTTTTCTTTTCTATGTTTAAATTTATGTTTACAAACAATATGAATATTTTATAAAATTTATATTATTTATAGTTTTGCACTATATATGTATTTATGGTAATTTGTAACAAAATATAATTATGAGGTATGAGGGGTCGAAACTGACGAGGTTGAAAGAATAAAGTTGGCTGAATTCCAGGAACTATCGTCTATTTATTATGAAGATGTTTATGTTCGGTCGAAGGCCAAGAGCCTGTGGTAGAAATCATAGACCAATCTAGAGCAGAAATTAATGCTCAAGAATGTACTCTAGTTTTAGAAAGGCAAGAATCAGAGTTAATACTGAAAAATATTCTTTTTATTTTGACCTACTACAATATTTCTCATGTCCCGAGGATATAACTATCAAGGGTATACTTGATGATAGTACAAATAAATAGTTCATTAATGTGATTGCTTCTTTCTTTACCCCAATAACAATATGATTTTCTTGTAAATATTACTCATACAACTTATAATGTTAGCACGAGTATTACGATTATGTACACCATAATATACCTAGTACTCACGGCATTATTAAACAATAACCTTGTAATAAGACATAAACATTTGAATGAAAAAAATGGATGCAATGAATATTAATTTTTAAAATTCATAGCCAGAGATATAAATACTACTTATAAACATTTTCAATTGAGTTACTTCATTTTTAATTGTCACAATTGTTATATCGTAAACAAATGTTTATTTTCAGCAATATTTTCAAGGACATTTTTGATAACACATAACCTACCCTAATCAAATCTAACGTAGGTAACTATTATGTTTGACGTATGTAGCTGTTAGGTGAAAAATAAAAAATTATCAAATGTATAATTTTCTATAATGTCTACTAAATAATTATATATAATTTAAATTTTATCACATTTACAATAACACATGGTTGTTACATGAAAACCTTTAATTGTTTAACAATTTAGTGGATATTGTGTGTATACTGTACGTTCCCTTGATTTGCCTCCTAGGGAGGACAGTCTTCTATTGTTCTGTTTTGTCTTCCCATTCTCCTTTTAATAATAATTACGTCCTTACTTTTTTATTATGGACGAGCTTTGTTCCAGTTATTGGTTTTCTTTCTGTTATACTTTTTTTAAACATAACGAATTGAAATATTTGTTTAAAAAATTGTAATATTCTTTTTTCCCAATGTTTCTATTACTTTTGTTGGTGCGTTACGAATATATGTACGGGCTGGCAAACTTTGAAAACAGAAAGAAAATTGAAGTGTCGGAAAAGTCGAAATAATTAAAAAGTTGAAAAAATTGAAAAGTCGAAATAATTTAAAGTGAAAATATTAGAAAAGTCTATATAGTCCCAAAAACGTAACATTTTTTTTTATTTATATGGACACTTGGTTGCTTAGCAATTTGTTAAAGGGTTTTGATAGGACAATTATTTGAAATTACCGTCAAAATTTAATTTTTTGATCCCCGTATATAATCATTATTGCAATCAGTGATTTATTCTTGTAATAATTTTTCCCATGATGATGCTGAAAATACATTTTGTTTAAATTTAAATATAAAGTGATTTCAGCTACCTATTGAAAATATTCTAATATTACCTATAAAAGTTTAAGGATAAAAAATTAGAAACGATTTTAAAGGTCGAAAATCGAAGTCTAAAAGTCGAGGATAAAAAGTCGGAAGTCTAAATTCAATTAATCGATACTATGCTTTTCAAAAATCGATCGAACGCCTTTTTTAAAAGTCGACTTAAATCGATATATCGACTTTTTTGCCAGCCCTAGTATGTACTTATGTCTTCTTCATTATTAATATACAAATGTTGACTTAAAGCAGGTATATCACATATTGCAAGAAATTCATCCAATTGTGCATAACCATTTCCAGTTGATAGTATTCCTAATACTACTATTTTATTTATATCAAATGATTTACTTAATTATAATTTTTTTCACTTTTGCACATATTACATTTCAAAAAATTACTTATTAAACCAAGTCATTAACAATTTCTACATTTTGTATATTACACGAAAATAAACCGCAATTTTGAAATTCCCTGACACTATTGAAAATTAGGATCATATCAACTATTCTCTTCCTTGTACTTTATATTGTTCTTTAATTTTATCCGACATTACTGTGTGCAGAAAACAAATGTGTGAAGTACCTAATTTTGACTTTTGAGAAGACTTTGTCAGGATATGATGTAGAAATCAACAATATTCACATGTCTAAGGTTTCGATTTCATTAGAAATTACAATTCGTAAAATATATTAGTTATAATATTGAACAATAACTATATGTAACTGACAAATTCATCATTAGCACCGAATGAGGCAACTTTTATCTAATTTAGCCGACTTCGTAACTCTTATAGTACTCGAGATCCCCATGTTTAAACAGTTTAATTAGTCACCCTGTAAACAGGTACAAAACGTCAATATATCAAACTTCATCTCTCGGGCACTTTAGCTTGCATGGAAAATGCACCTCAGGGATAATTTTTATATGGGAAACAAATGAAGAAAAATCTGTCTCAGTAGTATTCTATCCACTAGACCAGACGAGACATCATAAATTTCAACATAAATGTATATAACAAATTTCATCATTTTATAAATGCTGTCATTAAACCACTTCCCCAAATTTAAAGAATCCGAATAATCAAGCAGGTGAATCACTACAAAAAGATCCAGCTATTACGCCATCGTATAATTCCGGTGTTTTCTTCCATATGAAAACGCTGGTAATGTTCAGCTTGGAAAAAATAATGATGAAGAACATTGTCAAAGTCATGTAGAGGAGACAGAACAGTCAACAGCCGTAGTTCCTGTGGCGCAAGCGACCGCACGAAACTGCGCCTCACATCTGCAGCACAGTGAAGCGTGGCAGCCAGCCACGAACGGGCTGCCGTTTATGCATACAGATTCACCACTCGGTCGCAATGCTGACAGATACAAAAACCAAGAAAGGCGAAACAGGGAAGGACACAATACGGAAAACTTACGCAACCAAAACATTGCTCTGTGGCGAATGTAACTGTTCTATGAAAATATTCCGCACCCCTATTACCATATTAATACTAAGAAAAGTATGTTTTATTAAGTCGCAAAATTATTTTGAATAATCCATTCTTATTTTGTTAAAAGTTTATTTCAAATGAAACTTCAATAGTTTTTGCTAGAACCAATGTTTTTTTTAAATTGTTTTGTTTAAACGTATATTTTACTTTATTAGCGAGGTAAAACTGTTTTTACTGCTGACAAGAGCTCCTAGCAACTATTACCTAGCGTATATTGTACCACAGACTCTCAATTTTAAGCTCAGTAAATTCAGCAATTATGTTTTGTACTTGTACAATACAAGGAATACAGTAGTGGCCCATCACTTCCTGAACTTAGGTAAAGTTGAAGCTAAAATAATTGGGTGAGATGGATCATAACCATGGGCGCCGACTACACGAGGGCAGCGGGGCTCATGTCCCTCAAGGAAAATTTTCCATGAGGCAATGTCTATTAGGAGACATTTACATCAATAATAAAGCACTGAATTGTTATTATTTCGAAGAATTATTGTACCTCCTTCCATTTTGAAGTAACTGACTACTACCATAAAATAGGTGTGAGTTACATTCTTTAAAATATTACCAGTGAGTTACTCGCATTAAAATACCTATGTGTACAAATTTTCATTCAACTAATAGGAATCCAGATGACCGTTTTCAATGCGCGTCTCTGGATATACCGCGGATCCAGAGACGATAATACTCATTCCCGCTCTGCGGGGCGCCCAGGCGGTAGTGAGCCATTTGGGCCTTCGCCCCACCTGGCGTTCTGCTTAGACCGTCTTCCAGGGAATCTCATACCCTGAAGGTTATCTAGTTCAGCTGCTCAGGTTTCAGTGGGTCAAGAATTAGAGCACTCAAACGTGTTTGTTCTAATTCTAGGTCTACTGAAACTAGAGCACATTTTGAAGCAGATTTGGTTGCTCTGGATTGTGCTCTGGTTTTAGTGGCTCAAGAATTATAGCACTCAGAAGTATTTGCTTACTTCTTGATTTGCTGATATCAACGTACATTTTGATGCAACAAATTTGGCTGTTCTGAATTGTGCTCTGGTTTCAGTGGGTCAGTAATTTGAGCATTTTGAAATGCTTGCTCTAATTTTTTGTCTACTAAAATAAGAGCACATTCTTGAGCAGTTTTGGCTTATTTGGAGTGTGCTCTAATTTGATCAAGGATTTTGACAAGTCAACGTCGATGATCATGACTAAAGAGCGGATTCTATGCAATTGCATGTGTTGTTTATATTAGGCATATCAACAAACTGTTTTCATATGTTCACGTTTCATCAAAAATTAATGCCAAATATCAAAAAAAAATAATGCATATTTTGCATTTAATGATACTTTATTGCATATTTTGATATTTTTTGCATATTAGTGCATATTTTAAGACTTTTTTCAAAAACAAAAATTGTCAAAAATTAATTTTTATTCTTTTTTGAAAACAGTATATTAAAGAAATATAATTCTGATAGTACTTTTAACAAGTGAGCATTTATATAAAATGTACACATTGAAACCATTAAAATCATATTTAATTTCTCGTCAGAATAAAAAAAAGTGTTTCTATCAGTGTTTTAGAACTGTTTAGAACTTAAGTAATTCTTATTTTGTAAGTAAGGTAAGTAAATAATATCTGTCACTGAAATTCGTTTGTTTGGAACTATAACAACAATTAGTAATGCCGAAAAAAATGTATTAAAAATATGAGGAGCATATAGCAACTTTCTCGTTAAAGATGACTTTTTTGATTTTTGTTTCAAAAAAGACCTTTGTAAATTTCAATATGAATATGAATTCGAGATTTTCTTATTTTTGTTAGAATTACCTGTGATATTTATTGTCTTTATACATTTCATGAAATGTTCCAAATAAAACACTGCATGTAAAAATAGAAATAAGAAAATGATATTAGTAAAACGAGCCTAATGACATTAGTTTTTTTTGCATATTTTTATTGTAAAGTGCATATTTATAACTTTTTTGCATATATCATGCATATTTTGATGATTTTTTAATGCATATTGCATGCATATTTTGACACTTTTTTAGTGCATATAATCCGCTCTTTAATCATGACAATATCATATAAAATTTAAATTTAATTGATTTAAACAAAATTTGGTATATTTATTAACAGAATGCCAGCAAGATACGAAAGGAAAAGTAACACTGTGGGGGAAATGGACGGAAAGGCAGCTCAGGGAGTTATTAGAAACTATTGAAAATGGATACATTGATTTAAATGAACTTGCTTAAAATTTAATAATTTGTGTTACTTATGTGAAAAGCGACGCTTGAGTAGATGTATGCGTTTTAATTTACAATGATTTTTGTTAAAAATTTCTTATATTTTGAGTTTTTTCTTTATTAAAAAGTATAGTCCATATTACCCTATCCATTTTGTTCAACTACATAAGTTTAAAAAAATGTAATTGTTTATTCATAAAAAGTTTCAATTTTTATCAGAATTACAGAAATATAATGGAACTTGAATGATGAATGATTATGAGTTTCATCCAAACATGACGCTGATTCGTCCTATCGTCGCATACATCATTCAAAAGGTAGCGCGTCGAGTCGGTTGCCGTTTGAGATTGAGAAAACCGCTCGATTAACAAGCTGATAGCCCAGTTTATAATAAAATTGCATTGATAGAATTAAAACTAAAATACTTTTTTTAACGTGTGTCTGAGCCAGTAGGGCCCGTTAAGTTATACTACTATACAGAAGCGACAGTAAGACAGAGAAACGAAAATTAGAGAGAGATGGGAAAGGCAACAAATTTAAAGGGCTCATTGTTTAAAATCGGAAAGTTGCGTCACCTCTTAGAGAGAGATAGGGGAAGCCAACAAATTTAAAGGTCTACACAAAGCTCCAAGGTCATAGAACTGAAAAGGGTAACATGAAAGGTACCGACACGGAGTGTCGCTTCTGTATGTAACTATTCTATGCTACTACTACAATTCCCTTACCTATAAACCCCATAGTGCTTGCCGCTAGCCCGGTCCCCGCAGATGGAGCAGAGGTGCTTGCTGCCGCTGAGCGGGTGGTTGGGCGGGTAGGACGCCGACGCCTGCTTGGAGGCGGCGCCGGGGCTGAGCAGCGAGGCGTGCGCGCCGCCCCCCAGCGTGAAGCCGCCCGGGGAGCTGGGCGCCCCGCCCGTGGGGCTGAACGAGCCCGCGCTCAGCAGCGACGCCGTGTCCGGCTTCATGTCCAGCGGGGACTGCGGGCCCAGCGAGCCCATCGACAGGTTCTGGTCTATGCTTAGTCCTGGAATCAAATGTACTGTTAGTAAAGCTGATATAAATGAATAAACAATTACAGTTGATTGAAAAATATATAGATAGGCAAGCTTATGAGAAAATTAGTTTCACCAACATAACTGTGTGTCTGGTTGCATTTGGATTAATATCAGGCGTTTCTGTCAAATATTATAAAAAAAGAGCAAACTTCATATAATTAATAATACAAATTAGTTCTATTATAAAATATACCAACGAATTATTGAAAGAACCATTTTAATAGATACCAAAAAATTCGGTAAATATGTAAAACATCTTTATTTATCTGATATTTGTGTCTATTTAATTCCGAAAAGTAGTTCATGGAATCATGAATGAGATGGCTCTGTCGAATCTAATTCCAAAACAGTGGTACGCAAAAACATACAGGCTTGTCTATCTATATATTTTTCAATGAACGATACAACGTAATTTTTCATAAGTAGGATCTCTACAAGCTTACTCACTATTGCTATCTCGAGAACTATAAGGGATACGAAGTTGGTTAAATTAGCAAATATTTGCCATATTACAAGACTATTAAAATGAGTCATTTTTTAAAATCAGTTGTTCTCAAGCTATTAGGCCCAAATTTCTTATTTTAAATGGAACACATTATATATTTATATACAGGATGTTCCATTTAAGAGTGCCACCATTGCTATCTCGAGAACTGTAAGAGCTACGAGGTTGGTTAAATTAGCAAAGAACCACCATTTTACAAGACTATTACAATGAGCAAAAAAAATATTTTTTTCGACCAGTGGTTCTCAAAATACGGGACACAACTTTCTTATTTTAAATGGGAACATATGTTTATTTTTAGGTTATTCGATAGAGTATTTTTTTCTGAATTCAAGGATATGAACATATAACAAAATAATTGAGAAAAATGCATGTTAGATTTATATGTATTTTATTTATATCTGGCTGAAACAAAAGTGCTATGGTTAGAAAACATAGACATAATGTTCTGCCTAATATTGTTTGATTATTTTTTGTTAAATTTTATTTTCTTAAACTGTCAGTTTTAAGAAGAAAATGAATTGTTTTTTATCCAAAGCACTCTTATTTCAGCCAGATATAAATAAAATACAAATAAATGTAACGTGCATTTTTCTCAGTTATTTTGTTATATTAGTATATGATATGTTCATACCGTTGAATTAAGAAAAAAATACTCTATCGAATAACCTGAAAATAAACATATGTTCCCATTTAAAATAAGAAAGTTGTGTTCTGTATTTTGAGAACCACTGGTCGAAAAAAATTTTTTTTCTCATTGTATTAGTCTTGCAAAATGGTGGTTCTTTGCTAATTTAACCAACCTCGTAGCTCTTATAGTTCTCGAGATAGCAATGGTGGCACGCTTAAATGGAACACCCTGTATATTTGGAATCTACATACAATTACATATCCAATAATATGATTGAAGTTAATTAGCTAAAAAATAAAATCCGTATGTTGACATTTAGTTTGTATATTTTTATCTGAAAATAACAATTCTTATGAATAAATAGAAAACAATCGTCAAATTCTGCGTTCCGTTATTTAGATTTTTTAATTTAAAGATAGAATTAGCATGATATAATATTAAATACTGTCAAAAAGATAAAAAATATAACTGATATTTTACAAAAGTGTAGATTAGAAGGATTTGACAATTGGCAATTTTAGATCTTACCCATCCCAACTTTTGTTCTACATCCGGCCCTGTGTATAATTTCGTTTTTGTACTGAAAATGAAATCTATGTTCCTAAATTATCTATTTAAGTTTAAAATAATATGTAGACTAGTGACTGAGAACTGAAATAGTTAATATAAAAACAGAGAAAAAATTACTAGTGACTGGGAACTGAAATCGTTAATATAAAAACCGAGAAAAAATGTAATAATTAAAACAAAATAATTAATCTAAACGAATTTGTAAAGGGTAATTTTTTAATTAATTATTAAGAAAATGTAAAAATGACTAGATTTATGTAACACACATTTTCCTTGAAAAAATATTTCAAACAATGTCCTACTAAAAATGATATACTTTGAATATTCTCTTGGATTCTAAAAAGGAATAAGGCTTAAGTATTTCAGGTACTTATTTTACTTGCATTATAATAGATTACACGCTGTACAAGTATGTAAGTACTATAAACCATTCAAATGGAATATTAAAAAGCCATATTGCTTCCCAACTTTAGTATAGGATCCCTAAAATCGAGTCCAAAATCTGCGGCGAAGTACTGGATTTTTATTTTTATTACGCAGAAAAATATACGTAAAACCTTAAAAGTTATTTTCTTATTACTCATGAATTATAATATTTACTTCGGTTACAGTAAACGGTTAATGTTTTGTGAATTCGTTCAGCTTCTGATAACCTTTAGTCTGAGATTAACATTTTCCTGTCGGTAAACATAAATTCTCTTAATGCATCGGTGCTACCAGCCATTATAATCTTTCCTAGTTGCTTGTGAAGAACCTTGAAAAACTTTCATTCTCTTGTTGAATCTCTTCCACGTTCAGCTTTACATAAACCGTCTTCTGATTGATATAATTGTTCGGAATTATAAGCAAAAGAATTTTAATTTAAGTGACCCTCAATTCTATTATGACATTTCTATAAGAAGCTTAGCGGGACAAAAACTCGTGTCATTAAAATTTAAAGTGCACAATGAAAAATAATGATTGATGTATTTTCTTTTTATAATTGTCAAATAAGTTCCAATCTTTTCTAATTTAAAAGAGAAAAAGTTTTTCATCATTAATTTTACTACATCTTCTAAGGCCATGGACTTCATAGTATTTATTTTTTTTTAACATCGGTATTCCCTCATCTGTACAACTAATATTAATAATATTTTTTCTTAAGACATTTTTCATTGCCTAATATAGTACCAAGTGTAAATTACTCTTAAGTCTTAATCTTAAAATATGACAGTGTTAAAATTTTAAAAAAGGAATTTTTCAGAATTAGTCAACTTTATTTTAAGGCTTTTAAGCAAACATTTTTAAGCCACTAATTTCTTATGAAATTTTAGTACATTATTTAATATTGTAAGTAATTAGCTACACTGGTATATAATTTTATTTCTTGTTAAAATAAAGCGGTACTAAATTTCTAGACTTTTACTCCCTTTTACTACTTTTAATTTTGCGAAGACATCAAAATATCTATACATTTAATTATATAAGTACGTGTTTCGTGAACTAAGTTTTCATCATCAGTATGACTAATGACAAGAGACACGAAAAGAGAGTTTAGAATATTGTCTGAATCATTTTAGAAGTCTAATCAACTCTATAACGTATGCTCGGACATTTAGAGTATTTTTTTCTTTGTGGTCAATCGTGGTTTGGTTTCCAATTGTCACATTAAATGTAGTATTTCCTATTGCTTTACATTTATCCTCTCTAAATACCACAATATTATATCACAACTTCAAAGATATCTTTTTTAAATTTAACAGCGTTAGAACAAACATGTACAAATAAATATATAACGAATTTAGCTGAACGAATTGTAATGAATCTTCATATTTAAGCGTCTGAGACCAATAGCATCATTTGATCAACTAAAACAGTAAATATAAATATCGAAGTCTAATTTTATTCGTAAAAGATTAACACTACATTTACAAACATAAAAACTGATGAATGATGGGACTATTTATATTTATTTATAATAAATAAATGTTTATTTAATACTAAGATTAGACTCATCTTTTAAACAGTTAATAGATAACGAATAGAATATGGAAGTAATTGAATGTTGTAAAGTCTAAAGAAAAAATCCATTTGAATCCACTATTTCAACTTTTTTTAGTAGCAAATGAACGCTATTTCAGGAATGTTACTTTACCACCTTGAGAACATTGGCAATGTAGTAAAGTAATGTTTTTAGTCCTAGATCCAAAAAACGATGACGTATTCATGGTAACATATACAATGTGCATAAGTATAACCTTAACAATAACTTATTAGTAATTTAATCTCAAATTTAATATTTTACGCCTTGTAAAATATTTTGTCAATTTGTGGATAAAAAATTATTTCAATTTCACATGCTATTTGTAGTCTCGTAATATTGCCAGACTCCGCTACGCGTCATCCGCAACCTTTATTACTATGTCCGAAAATTTGCATTTTTAGTTCTAATGAAACAAATACCTATTTTATTATCAAATCTCAATAAGCTTATTTAAGCAAGTTAAGTGCAAACGCCTTTCCCTATATTTTCGAAGGTTCTACTTATACAAAAAAAAATTATTAAATGTTTATTCAATTTTCTTTATTGATATTTATACCATAGTATACATATTGTTTTTATTTGTAGTTCAACTGTTCAACAGTACACTAAAAATAATATATAATTATAAGAAAAAAAAAGTGCGAAAAATATTCTGTCCCCTTTGTATATATAAATTTTGGAGATTAGTATTTTTCCTACATTCGGGCTCTCTTTCGAGTTTTAAAGAGCCACTTTTAACGCACTGGTGGCACATTTATCAATGGTTTTATTTACTTTTAAAATAAATTTTCATTAATATTCCGGTTGTAGAAAAAATATTGTATGCAACAAATGTTTAACAGTGTTTTTTTTTATCTCGTGCTATAATTTTCGCAGCACTTGACTAAAAAACACTTACTTTACACACTAGTTTCATAAATAACTGTTTCTTCCGTAGAATATTTATAACTCTAGGTGAATTTGTGATCGTACCAGAAATACAACTCTTTGCTACTTTGCTCAGATAGTAGGTAAGGTTATTTCGCATGTAAACATGCAAGAGATCTCAACGACACTTAATGTAAATTTAACAACTCTACTGAGCAAAGATACTCCAGGGACTAATTCAGTTGTATTACTCATAGAATTGAGGAGTAGAGCTTTTTATTATCGACTCCATGATCATGGATTGTAGTTGTTTAATATGTGTGTTGGATAATAAGTAACGGCAGTGTGTGATTTACATAGACGGCGTACAAAGTGGCCGGTTTCCCAGCAAATGCATTTCCGTCCCCTCTAACAATGAGAAAGGCTGTGTGCAGTGGAAGAGGCAGGGGTTCGTAATGAATTCTGACATTCAACAGGTTGTATGACATCACTGCTCTCAAGGACAATGCGCCTAAACAGATCCCCAAGCACTCGCGACTGCGGCTAGGCCACGGTCTGCAGCCGAATTTACCACTTCTTCCTAAGAAATACTAACATGCGAAAGGCGAAGAGAAAATCTTTACAAAATCTTAATAAACCTAATAAAGGCTAATGTAAGATTGGTATACGCAAGTTTTATCGTAATACAAAAGAAATGACCACATTTTATTTCTTATGTCTCCATTTAAATTTCATCAACTTCAGATAATTTTTTTGTAATTGTGCACAATTCTTTAGTTTCTTATGTTTTATCTCAACGAACATACAAGCGATAATGTTTGTATAGTCTGTTCGCCGCCATTCGTTGAAATAAGCTAGTAATTTATTACTCCAAATATCAAGCTCACATATCATAAACCATGGCCGGATTTATATTGGTGGGGGCCTTAGGGCAAAAGTTTGGTGGAGGCCCTTTCTCAACCTGGAGTATTTTATGATTGATTTTAGTAAATTGTCAATTTAACAAATGTTGAATAATTTTTAATACCATTATCACTCTGATGAAGACTGATTTACATCGAAAGGTTGGTGGTTGGTGATTAGTAGATTTTATCAAATGACTGATACTCCAAAAGTTTTTTTTTAAACTTATTTTCCATTTCAATTAAAACCAATTATACAGGGTGTTCATTTTTAAGTGGCTACCATTGCTATCTCGAGAACTATAAGAGCTACGAGGTTGGTTAAATTAGCAAAGAACCACCATTTTACAAGACTAATACAATGAGCAAATAAATTTTTTTTTTCGACCAGTGGTTCTCAAAATACGTGACACAACTTTCTTATTTTAAATGGGAACATATGTTTATTTTTAGGTTATTCGATAGAGTATTTTTTTCTGAATTCAACGATATAAACATATCATATACTAATATAACAAAGTAACTGAGAAAAATTCATGTTAGATTTATATGTATTTTATTTATATCTGGCTGAAAGAAGAGTGCTTTGGAAAGAAAACAATTCATTTTCGTCTTAAAACTGACAGTTTAAGAACATAAAATAATCAAACAATGCTAGACAGATCAATATGTCTATGTTTTCTAATCATAGCACTCTTGTTTCAGATAGATATAAATAAAATACATATAAATCTAACATACATTTGTCGCAATTATTTTGTTATATTAGTATATGATATGTTTATATCGCTGAATTCATAAAAAAATACTCTATCAAATAACCTAAAAATAAACATATGTTCCCATTTAAAATAAAAAAGTTGTGTCCCGTATTTTGAGAACTACTGGTTGAAAAAAATATTTTTTTTTGCTCATTGTATTAGTCTTGTAAAATGGTGATTCTTTGCTAATTTAACCAACTTCGTATCTCTTCTAGTTTTCGAGATCGCAATGGTAGCCACTTAAAAATGAACAGCCTGTATAGTGATAAACAAAAAATTTAGTTTTGTCACTTTTCTTACTTTCTTCTTTGTTATAATAATACTGTAATAATTGTTGTGCTCAGAAATATAAGACGATGTTTTAAGCGTTGTTCGATTATAACAGTTCTCTCCCTATTTTATAATATTGTTAATTTTGAGAATGATCTTCCTGTGATGCAATTTGTTATCACGAAAAAGGATAAATTTTTAAGAAAACTTCCACGTTTGGAAAAGGATCCTATACTTTTTTTTTTGTTATTAAATTATACATAAATAGTTCTCTTCTAAACACATTATTATTTTCTTCTATTAAAAATTAAGTTATTTCAGTGTACATTAGTACAGTGACAAAGACATAAATTTTGGAGTTTTCCCGGTTAGCCCTTTCTTATTTTCCAGTAATGTAAATTGTTCATAAAACTTTAAACTTGGTGGGAGCCCCCTTTTGGTGAGGATCCCTAAACTGCAGTCCAGTCTGCCCATCCTTAAATCCGAGCCTACCAAAAACCACACTTTGTCGAGCAAGCGACTATCATTTGTTCAGTAATTTTATTCAATTTTCTATATTGTTTCGACACCACTTGTGTCTTTTTCAGGAAAGACATTTTGACTGAATACAATAAAATGATCCACAACATTCTCAAGAGTTGAATATTCATATGCATTATTTTAAACTTGTAGTTTTACATGTGGATTTTCTGTAGGTTTGTGTTTGTATATTTCTTCTCTATACTTCCAAGAAAAGTTACTAATGTACTGTTTGACCATTCCATTCATAATCTGTCATCCAATTAAATCACAGTATTTTGGTGAATTGAACCAACCAGATTTAAATCTCACTGACAATTGTCAGTTACTGGCAATTGCCGCGGAATTTACACTATTAAATAGGCGTTGCTTAGATACAACGTCTGTCAAAATTGTACAAGTAATTAATTGCAATAAATATTTCGATGAATTGTCATGCCGAATACCATTCGTAACTAGAATTTTACTTGTAATTTTTGAATAACGACAAAAATTTCTGGTAAAATTCTAGTTACTAGTGGAAGTACATAATGACAATTTATTTTAAATTCGGCTGTAACTGAGAATTTTGGTACAATGAATATTTAAAATACAATTTAAATAAATATAAAAAGTTTACCTTTCATAAAACATACTTAAGATAAATATTCTACTACCAGACACTTGCAGAGAAATATATTTTCTAAAAATTGATACCTGATTGTTTAGTCTTTTCTTCATCCACCAAATAAGAATATCTATTCTCTCATTTGTTATAATTTATATTCTATTACAAATACATGAACGGATTTTTTTCCTTATGCTTTATGACTGCCGTATATTTTATTAATATTTATGACAATATGCATAATCCAGACTATGATAAACTTCGTATCTACAGAAATACTTCATTAAATCAAATGAAATGTACAAAGCAAATTATAGGTATATAAAAAATCTGATGCGTAGAGACATAACGAATTTTTCATCATCCTCATTCGCTATCCTAATAAAATTAATGAAAGATAATTTACGCGCGAGAAATTTTTAATGATATCCATAGAAATAGGTATTTTGTTAAATGATAATTAAAAAGAAACGAGAAACGTCCAATTTCCACTTCATTATACCACTAAACCTATGAAATGAACTACAGCAATAACGGTTGGGTTTTCCAATAACTATAAATATACAATATTTATAAATAATTGAATTTGAAAGAATAAGCTTGTTTCTATGACGTAGATTCCCGAATAGAGAGCGTTTTGTCATAGAGGACTTATTACTTGTTTAGAATTGAAATTTATAAAAAATAATATATATATATATATATATATATATATATATATATATATATATATATATATATATACAGGGTGAGTCTGGGAAGACGCCCCCCCCCCTTTAACTTTTTTATTATAAGTAATAGAAAAAAATGGCTCTTATAAAAGTTTTATTTTTTTACATATACTAGTTGATGGCAGATGTAGATATTTTTTATAAAGTCAGGTTTACAAGATACGACTATCAACTTTTATTTTTCAAATGACACCCTATAATTATTTTAATAAAATAGAAACCGCCATTTTTTTCTCTTTTCAACGATGTATTAACTTTTATTAATGTATTTGAAAAATTTCGAGAAAAATGAGATCATTTAGAAATGTCAAAAATAATTTTTAAACAAATATCATAGGTGGCTATGTTTCTCGAAATCGGGTAAACATCCTTCTCAGTAAGTAACAAACAAATGTATACATTTTTGACATTAATTTAATTGTTTTACATTGTTACGTTTTGTTTATTTTCATATAGCCACCTATAATATTTATTTAATAATTATTTCAAATATTTTTAAATATCTCATTTTTCTCGAAATTTTTCAAATACATTAATAAAAGTTAATACATCGTTGAAAAGAGAAAAAAATGGCGGTTTCTATTTTATTAAAATAATTATAGGTTGCCATTTGAAAAATAAAAGTTGATAGTCGTATCTTGTAAACCTGACTTTATAAAAAATATCTACATCTGCCATCAACTAGTATATGTAAAATAATAAAACTTTTATAAGAGCCATTTTTTTCTATTACTTATAATAAAAAAGTTAAAGGGGGGGGCGTCTTCCCAGACTCACCCTGTATATATATATATCAAAATTAACATAAAACTTACTAATAAAACTATTCTGCCATTGCTGTTAAAAACAATCGGAAGAGTAGATAGAAGACATGAATTTTAGAATTTTTTCTTCGAAATCCAAATGAAACTAATTAGACCAACCATAGATTGAACTGAAAGCGGTAATTTAACATTTCTATTGTTTTGAACTTAATTTCTCCAAATATAACACTTCAACATTTAAACATCACACATTTGAAAAAATATGTCCATGTTTATAGTATTTAGAATAAACTATATTACGAATAGAATTATCTGTAAAAATAAAATTAATTTAAATTTAAAGATTTGATGAACACAGCTATAAATTGTGAAAATGTTTATTTATTCATGCAAGTAAATCATTTACTGTCAGCAAACAAAAGAGAAGAAATATTATAGGTTCTGTTTGTGCATTTTTTTACAAATATTAAAATATAAAAAATATTTTCTTATTTTTAGCATATGTAACCTTTGTCAATAATATTATCATGTTTTTGTATACAAAATAAATTTATACAAAAAAAGAATTATTTTGTAGACACTCACGATAATGAATTGTCCGAGGTCAGAATTCACTTCAAGTTGTAAGTATGTAGGTGTCTCAAGACCAAGTAAAATTTTCATTAGATCAGTGTAGACTAGTTTTTTCGATATTTAAATTCCCAATATTCGGTTAATATTACCCATGTATAATTGAGCTTCATGTATGTATAAGTTTTTATCGAGCAGAAAGCAACTGATTTATTTATTGCAAAAATAATCATTATAGAATTAACTGAATATTTAAATCTTCTCTTTTTATTTAATTCAACATTTATGGGTAAGAGTATTGTTTACCTAATGTTATAAACCAAAGAAATCAACGTAACGAGATGTATTTGTATTATATTTAAATACCTGAGGCTTTGCTCCTACTACAAATACTATGGCAATAACCAATAATTAAAAAAAAAGTATCTAATGACTATATATTAAATTAATTGTAATTAGCTTCAAATTTTGTATGAACAGTGATCTCTAATATAAAAATCTGATGTGGCCAGCACATATCATCTCGCTTGTCCTCTTTACATTTTCCTTATAATCATGATCACTTCCTTGTTTTGTTGTTGGATTTTTTATCTGCTATTTTTTTAATTGGTTCGCAGATTTTCTGTTGGTTCTCATTTTTGCAATATCTATAAATTGTATTGTTAAAATGAATTATTTAAAAAAATAGCACTTACAGTATTAGTACAATTAATTTTATTAGATTATTCGATAATTATTTTTATAATATTTTCACTGTATATAAATATTTATTTCCATAGGTAAAGAGACTAGCCGTAATTGTAACAAAACTGAATTATTAATCACTTGTAATAGTTGAATGAGGCTAGGTAGAAACTAATTTGAACTATAAAATTTTAGCTAATGACATAATATTCAATTATTATTTATATAAATTCTCATATATTCATAATTAAATGAGACATTTTAGAAAAACACTTCAGATCTTCATGGAAACACCACTTCCGGTTGTACGATTATCACCAAAAACTAATCAGATCTAATCTAGGTTGTTAGAATGTTATATTCAAAATTTCAACTTTTTTATTCACTAATAATATACGTAACCTCCCTACTTCCAATAGGTAAGTGTGAAGAGAGGATACGTCGTAGAAAAATGAATATAGTCACAAAGAGCAAATTAGTAGGGAAGTTAAAAAGCAGCGCACTTTTGCTGTCCAAACTTTTGAAAAATTACTGAATCGCAGCGCCAGCGTGCGTTTCGTACTCGCTACCAAATCCTCCCTCGGAGTTTAATTATCGACCAAAAATCAGTTCTGTTTGGGGTTGCCAACTTTAAAGAAACAGAAAGTGTGTCTATGTAAAGAAATGGGCGATAACGGACCTCTCAAACACCGAAGAATTGGTCCTTACTTTTTTATAAAGGAAATCGCGCGTTACCGTGAATTCTGTTCGGTATGTCACCACGATCCAAGATTTTTTGCGCCAGCTCTTGTAGAATTTAATGCAGGAAATGTCTAGTTCCAACAGGATTGAACCACAGCCCACACAGCTCGAAATTTAATGGCTATTTTGAGGGAGATGTTCCCCAGCCAACTGTGTAACAGTCGACATTTCAGGGCCCTGCAGTCGCTATTTGACAGACAATTTCTTATGGGGATATCTAAAGACTGAAGTGTTTAAACATTGTCCTAGAACCCTGCAAACACTGGACGATGCAATCCGCTTGGAAATAGCCCTTATAAGAAAAAATATGCTTCTTAGAGCTACGCAAAATCTTAGTATTTACCTGTAGCAGTATATTGATAATTACGGCCACCATTTGCAATAAATTATTTTTAAAACTAGGTGAATTAAAACTTTTATCTACAACTATTGAAATATGGGTACATTATACGTGTGATACTACATATAATATACTACTCATATTACACAAGTGTAATATGAAATGTTATATTACACGCTACACTTTTCTGTAATAAATAGAGCATATAATTTAACACATAACATTTTAATAAACTGTTAATTTAAGTTAAAGTATAATAAATACAATTTGAATAGTTATTTTGACATTTAAGTGCTACTGTGGCGCCATCTGTTAAGCTATGTATGAACTACTCACACCTAACTGAATATTTAACAAATAATATCAGATTTTTTATATGCTTGTTAGTTGTAGATAAAGTATAGTATTTGACTCGCATAATATGGCTACATTACACTAGGATGATTAAATATACTCGCTGCCGCTCGTATTTTTAATTACACCCTCGTGTAATATAGCCTACATATTATGCTTGTTAAATAATATACTATTATATGTTTACTAGTTTTTTTTAAATACCCCTTTAAAACTAGGGAGGTTGCTTTGCCTCACCCTTTATTTGAGTCATCGTTACAACATCCATCCACACATAATAAACGAATTATTAAACCGTGTTTTCAGCAATCTGTTGTAAATGGTTTAGGCCATTTTGCAAAATTTTTATTGTATCTACCAAATATCGAATTAAAATTTCCTTAACCATATTTTTTTATTTTTTTCTATTAAGATTGCAGCAATTAAAGTTGCAATATATTCATTAAGGCAATAAAGTAATATTTATGGATTTATATTCTTTAGAATTAACTGGAATCCTGCGATATTACTAACAAGAAAAATATTTACCACAATTCAAATTAGAATGTAACTGTTATTGCATATAAGATCGCTTATTTCATAGCAAATTATAAGATGAATGACACACAGGCTATAACTATAATAATCATTAAATATCCTGTTTTGTTATTTTCCTACATTCAATTTATGTTTTCAAGAATTTCTTATTTTATTACATTATAAATATTGTTTATATCAAAGACCTGCAAGTGTTATTTATAGAATGATTTTATAAATTAGATTTTGCAATTTTATTACACTCTGACATCAAAAACTCGCAGAGTCTTTAAAATCTAATAATTATAAATCAAACTCTAACACCGACATCTATTTTGATTAATAATAATTTGTTGTTTTACATGTACCTATTAGCACAACTTGTTATTGTAATATTGTAAATAACTCATATTTTTTTTAGAACAACAAACGATATTGCTAATGTAATCAATTTGATTTTTTGTATGAAAGTAAATATTTTATATACAATAAAATTAAAAATAGTACATATCATTAACATTTTTATTAATAAGTTTCGCATGACGTCAATATTTTTCATCTTTCATAATAAAATTGAAAGGTGTGAATGACCTTTATTTTAATTATTTAATTACTTTATTTTCTGTAATAAATGGTTGCACCAATCTAATTGAACCCCCTCTTTTAATTGCAATCTAAAGAAATATAAATAATTATAACAAAAATAATGGGAATCAATACAAGAGGTGTTTATTCGACTATTGTTATCACATTTTTTACTTCATTATGTAAAGTTACTAAATATTTTGCTTTTATCACTTCAAGCCAAGCGTAAACATTATTTTTGAATATAGCAGGTATGGTATAATCACTTACAAACAACAACTAAAAGTTCTTTCAAATGTTGACATTTGAGGATAATAAAAACTATTTTTTTTTTGTTTTGTTCAGTATACTTTTAATGTAAAAATATTAAATTATTTATAAAGTACTTATACATTTTATATTTGCTGTCAAGTAATTAATACAGATTATCAATTCTAAAGAAAATTTAATCAACCCTTTCTGTTTGCACACATTTTCAATTTTTTTAATTGATAACAATTGAGTTGGAGTATAGGTACCCAATTTGTTTCAAATTATGCCCTGCAGTTTTTGGAAGTAGTAGGCGACCTATAATCACTTACAAACATCAATTTAACTTTCTTAGAAGCGTTGATTTAAGGCTAGGTCAAAGAATAAGCAATTACTAAGATTGTTGTAGGTTCTGTTTTGTTTTGTCTATTTAAAATAGGATATTTCATTACCTCTGTATGAAATATCCAAATATCTACATTCAAACATAACCAGACATATTCACAGTGGCGGATCGACGAAAAAAAAATATATTGATTATAAGTTTTTTTTTCCAGTTCAATGATTTTGTGTTAATTTTGGGTTTAACATTATTTATATATTATTGTTTATGATTTCCTAAAAAAAAGGTAATTCGCTCCTCCTAGGAAAGTTTCTAGATCCGCCTCTGCATATTCGTGAAAATGTTAAAAATTGTTCCTAAATTACAGAAATTGAATCCAATTAATTAAATGGTAAGAGATAAATATGTAAAGAGTATGAGTCAACAGTGAATTATTTAAGATATGTGTATTAAAAGAAGTATCTATGTATCTTGTACCTTAGAATGAATTATTTATGCTTTATATCTAATTTAAAGTTTAAACTTGTGAACAAGAGCATTGCCATATTTTAATTCTTTACTCGTTTAGCTTTTCTATATATGACAATTTCCGACCACCAAATATAATATGGAAGGTAGTGTAAACGTACAGATTTTGACAGTTCGAGATTTTATCGGATGTTTATGAATTAAGGTCTTTATATTGTTCCGGTAATGAAAGAACAGCTACCGAAAGAATGTAACGTTTGTCACTATTATTAGTATGAAAGGCTTGACTATTTTGTTAAGAGAAGATTACTAATTTACCTATACGCTTCACTGTTTTTGAGAAGTAGAACTAAATTGCCGTTGCTCAGATATATTTTTCTTATTTTATCGCTTTATATCTGACAATCACATTACACATTACTGGGTAATTGTATTATACAAAATATTAAAATAAAGCACTAATAAATGTTAGTCATACTATAGACAAAGGTGAATTCCACAAAATGTTGAATTGTAAAGAGCTGTCTATTAGAAGTGGTGCAAGAGAAATTATTGTATATTAGGACAAGTGAAGAAGAAGCAAAAAAAGAATAAAATTTCCTCGAATGCCAAAATTTTCATTATTTTGAACTGAGCTTTTATCCGCACAGCTCAACTTTCCTTGCCACACTTATAATAAGTATTGATTATTCTTAGTGTATAGTGTCTATTGGTCCATTCGTCCGAATGTATGAGTGTACTATGCAAATCTCCATACTTATTTGGTCAAGTATATTTAATGAAACTCTATATTTTATTTAAGCTTTAAACATGAATGGTACGAGTTCATCAATTTTTGGTAAGTAACAATCAATTAATCGGAAGTGGCAGTTTACTTACGTTTCCTTTAAGCTTTTTGCTAATATTTCCCAACAAATAAATATTTAAGAAAAAATAATATAGTACAATTTTTATTGTGTAACATATAGTGATGGGCAAATTCCCGGGAACGAATATTTCGGAAAATTTCCCGGGATATTTCCCGGGAAGTTTTTGGGGAATTTTCTGAAGAATTTCTGGAGATATTTTCCGGAAAATTCGTGGGGGAAAATAAACGATAAATTTCCTCATAAAAATCATTATTTCATAAAAATTAGAAAAAGTTAAATACCGATTATGTCATTACACTAAAAATATTACAAATGGTGATGTTGCTGTAGTAAAATTATAAGAATTAATTTATTTTTTTCTGTTTTCCACTCATAGTTATAAAGTTATTACAATATTAACACTGTTGAAATTAGTCGGGACTGGTTAGAACACGTCGGTAATGCTGCGCCTGCGTTAATTTTATTATCGGTAAGTTTCCTTCTTATTCTCAGGAATTTTCCTTATTCCCGGGAATTTCCCTACTTGTTTCCGGGAATTTTCCCATATATTTCCGGAAATTTCCAAAATGGAATTCCTGATTTTTTCCCGGGAAACGTGTTTAGGGAAATTCCCGGGAATTTTCCCGGGAAATAAAAATATTCCTGACGGGAAGTTCCCAGTGACCCATCACTAGTAACATACATATTCGGGTTATATTACACGCTACACTTTTCTGTAATAAATAGAGCATATAATTTAACACATAACATTTTAATAAACTGTTAATTTAAGTTAAAGTATAATAAATACAATTTGAATAGTTATTTTGACATTTAAGTGCTACTGTGGCGCCATCTGTTAAGCTATGTATGAACTACTCACACCTAACTGAATATTTAACAAATAATATCAGATTTTTTATATGCTTGTTAGTTGTAGATAAAGTATAGTATTTGACTCGCATAATATGGCTACATTACACTAGGATGATTAAATATGGGGGCAAATTCCCGGGAACGAATATTTCGGAAAATTTCCCGGGATATTTCCCGGGAAGTTTTTGGGGAATTTTCTGAAGAATTTCTGGAGATATTTTCCGGAAAATTCGTGGGGGAAAATAAACGATAAATTTCCTCATAAAAATCATTATTTCATAAAAATTAGAAAAAGTTAAATACCGATTATGTCATTACACTAAAAATATTACAAATGGTGATGTTGCTGTAGTAAAATTATAAGAATTAATTTATTTTTTTCTGTTTTCCACTCATAGTTATAAAGTTATTACAATATTAACACTGTTGAAATTAGTCGGGACTGGTTAGAACACGTCGGTAATGCTGCGCCTGCGTTAATTTTATTATCGGTAAGTTTCCTTCTTATTCTCAGGAATTTTCCTTATTCCCGGGAATTTCCCTACTTGTTTCCGGGAATTTTCCCATATATTTCCGGAAATTTCCAAAATGGAATTCCTGATTTTTTCCCGGGAAACGTGTTTAGGGAAATTCCCGGGAATTTTCCCGGGAAATAAAAATATTCCTGACGGGAAGTTCCCAGTGACCCATCACTAGTAACATACATATTCGGGTGACCGTAAATATGCATTTTATTTTGTACGTTACTCATTTAAATTATATAATATAAAATAAATTATTGCAATAGGTGAAATGGGATGCACACATCAAAATGTTTGAGAATTTTAGCTAGAAGTTAGACCAGCCACAAAAAAAACAATTCTATGATTTATCCTGCATCACAAAAACAGGCCCCCCAATTCTATTTCCCCAGACTAGCCCGCAGTCCCGCCTTGCAATAAAACGAAAACAAGTGTAAATTCTTGAATAATAGCAACAGGAACCGGCTGTCTAGCATGCGGTGCAGCACGCTGCACAAACTGTGCCATGCAGGCAGCCAGGAGTCTCAAGGTCCGCGCGACCTTCAGCCACGGTACCCTCCGCAACTGCCGCCGTGCCGGGCCAATGGGACGCGCACACGTGGTGGAGCTGTGCGAAACTTTCATGCGAAACATGTAAATGCACTACATGTCACAATAGTATCAGTCAATGGAAGAAAAGATTTAAAAAACAAGCTTTCTTTCGACCAGGAAAAATTGGATCGGGCAATTCCAAGCCGATTGGTGCGGTCTGATCGCGTAACGTCGGGAACGCCTCTGAAAGAACAACGTAAGGGTGATTGCAATCCTTAATAATTTAATAACGATCATTACACTCAACTAAGAATTTTCATTTGGTGCTATCGAAAGTTGTGTTGAAAGTGCGAAAAATATTTTTTCGCGCCTCCGTTTCATTATAACTTGTATTACAGAACTCAAAATCGTCCAGAAAAACTCTCTGCAGGCTTGGGCGACAAAATGTGGGGATGCCAACTAAAATATTTTAGCATTACATTCTGTCAAAATCTTTAATTTTATGTTATTGGAAATGTAGAACGTTAATTAAAACAACTATTTTTGATTTACTATTCACATCATACTCGTCTTGTATGATTATGATTACGTTAATTGTTGAAAAATATCAATTCACATTCGTTTTATTTTTTGGGTTAGAACAAATACCACTAATTTTTTTTTGAATAAAACATGTGAATTGTTTATATATGCATGTGAATCAAAAATGTTACTGACGTAAATACTTATAGTGTATAAAATGTTAAGTAGTAATAATATTTCTTTAATAAACTAAAAGTGTCATCGGTGCAAAAAATCTTGTGTACCACACGTCCAGAAACTCTTGCGAGATCTCGCGTTATTTGCAGGACTCATTTTCAGCTAGAGCTGTCAAAATCAGCTCGATCTCGCAAAACTTTAGTTTCTGGACTACTGATACAAATAACTACTTTAGACGGCCACTACAGAAAATTATTCATTTCCATTTAAAATACCATCTGTTTAAAGGAACAACTGCCCACGACTTATGATTCTAAATATTCCCGTCTTGACCAAAACCAATCATTTTTAAGCAAAATGATTTCCATTCCGTTCTAATCCAATTAACAAGCGGATGTTCTCTCTTCTCTTTGTGGTTATCACTATTGGCTGATTGGTAAATAATCGAATGTTCGTGTGAAAATTATTGAAATAAGTGTCCAATACATTAATTTTTTATGTGGTCACCTAAAAAATATAGTGTCATCAAAAAAAGCTCATATAAAAAGTATACTCGCGTAGATATTAATGCTTTTCTCCACTAGATGTACAATATACTATTGTGTCAATTATGGATATGATGAAGAAAGTATTTTTATATCAAAATAATAATTTATTAATGTCCATTTTATTATTTGTATCACAGGACAGAAGAATGTTTTAACCAAACAACCCACTGTCACCACGTTTTCACGATCGGATCACTAAGATACTTGTTTTGGTGCGATTCATAAACATGAATTGCAATCATGTTGTTAGAAGATGGAACAAGTGATAACAAAACAAACGGACATGCACTAATATTTCAGACTCGAATACAAACACTTGGTTAGCGCGCAACCGACTCAAGCGGAGTATGACATCCGGGATTCATATCCCAGTGACGTCTGACGTCAAAATTCAAAAATAAAATACTGCAGTGTCCGAGTGGTACGGAACCTGCTATAATCTGAATGTCCACTGTCATGTTACTGGAGTTAGGTCTGTTTGACCGTGTAAATTATATTCAATTAAAATAAAATAAAATAGAAAATGGAATATATATATCTACACAACAACTAACCTCAATAATGTTTTTTGTTGGTCTGCACTATTCTGTAAATTATTGTGAATAACTAACCTAACCTAACATTTAAATAAATGTCGATTCAGAATCCATATTTATATTGCACTCTATGTTATAAAAACTTGTAACTTTGTCTTTTATCAAGCAACAATTTTTTTGTCACTCCATTATAATTAATAATACTTATTAATTTCACATTCTTTACTTAATATATTACTAATTCCTGTGGGTTCAATGGGGTTTTCCTTTTTATTTCTTATGTATACTATATTCATTAAAACAAAGTATGTATTTTTGAAAATATGAGAAAGTAAATAAAATTTTCGTGACGTCAACCGAAGTTTAGTCAACACAGTCCTATAACAATCCATTTATTACCCGATATGTAACGTTACATATTCATTTTTAATTTATTTATAAATATTGAAAGTTTTATAAAAAAAATATATTACTACGAGGTATTGTTAAATTTAATTAAATTTCAATTTAAATTTCTTTAAAAATTCTTCTCTCGGAAAAATTCATTACAATGTCAAAAAAATTAAATTTAAATTGCCAGATAATAAAATTTGAACGAACTCATTTTTCTTTGTAAGAAGGTATCTCAAAATTTAATAAATGTAGGTAATATAAATAAAAATTACTGTTGAAGTAAACAATATTGCATAAATTAATTTTGAATTGAAAAAATAAAAATAAAATAAAGTAGCTATTTTTAGCGTAACTTGACAAAACAGTGTAATTATAAATAATAAAAATAAACTAACGCAGCTAACTTGTCAGATAAACCATTAAACTTTTTTTTTCTCAATTCCATATGAACTACTATTTTAGGAAGGGTTACGTCATTTCCATACCTAATTTTTGAGTTTATAAGGCAGGTAAAATTAATATTACTTATTGATTCAGATGCAGAATTTTATGCTCTGTAATTGTTATTTGAACCTGAAACAGAAAATTACGAAAATATGATTTTACTTGTTAAATCTCTCTGTTCGGGTGATCGAGTCACCATTCTGTATATGTAAAGTGAAGGGCGTTATATGTACTTGACATTACCTCCCGAGCATCCATTACTGTATAGAAAGTACACCATTTTTAATGTAAGTTCTTATATTTATGTTTTAGTTTATAGAAATTGTTATAGGTACAGTGAGCATTAAATATGACATATGACCTACCGATTTTATAAAAAATAATTAATATACCTAGAAATATTTTCCTGAACTAATGATGTCGGCAATAATTATTATTATTGTTTCCAAAACATGTACCTAATATCGAAAAAGTGATAGAACCATTACTAAAAAGTAAAAGAATACAATTTGTTTTTATTTTTCCGGTTTGGGATAAAGGAAAATAACGACGTCGGCAAGGGATTATTTGTGGAGCAGGAAGATTTGTGCTGCACATGTTTTCCTGTACGGACGCATTGTTTTGGCTGAACGACAGTTGTTATCCGCAGCACTGACCTTGTGTTGTTTGTGGGAACGCTGCGCTGTGCTGTGAGCGGGAAACACGAGCCACTCGCGATACCGCGAATGCGAATCTCGCTGAGAAATCCTTCGCAGCGGCAGCGGACATGCGACCTTGTCCGTCAGCCAGCACCCGCGCAATTACCCACATAACCACACAACATTCAGGAAAACAAGCTACATCTCAAATCATCAATAAAAGCAAATGGATGTAGGTACTGATATATGAGCGCCCATAAGGGGGGGCAAGAGGGGGCACTTGCCCTCCCCTAGCTTTTCGCTAATTTTAAAAAGACGGCACATTATTTAATTATTTCACCACCGTTATGTTCTATAAGAAATTTATTAAGGTTTGCTATATCTTAGGGCTTAGCCTTTATATGTGTAAGACAAATAATTCCGTTGGTATGTGTGGTTAGTTATATTAACTATCATTAAAAAGTAGATTAATCTGAGACAATAAACTACATTTTATCGAAGAGGTTTCTAATGATTTTTCTGAGGAATTTTTGAAAGATGAAATGAATCTGAAAATTGCAATACAAACCTATCCAAAAAATTACATTATGTGTGTTTATTTATTTTTTTAACAATTCTATTTTTTACTAGTAAATATATGTTTGCAGTCTATCTCTATAATATATAAATTTTTTCTTGAATGGACAATATCACATCGGAATAGAATATCAAAAGAACTATTCAACAATGCTATCAAAATTTCGATTAGCATTTTTTATTAAGTGTTGCTTAAAATTTGAGCCTTGTTGGTAAAACTGGATAATTATTGTTTTTTTTTTTGCCCCCCTTTGAAAAATACTTTACGGGCGCCCATCAGTAACTGATAGTATGCAACGTGAACAGGCTGTAGGCGTCTAAACATTCAGGAAAGATCCACACCGCTCCATCATTGCAATCTACATATCAAATCATCAATAAAAACAAATGGCTGTAGGTATTGTGTATTGATAGTAAGCAATATGAACAGGCAACAGGCGCCTTAGCGCAATTTTGTCCCCGCAGAGGCGCTACTGGCGAGTCACTTTTTCATCTTGTTTAATGACAAGAATGACACTTCTTTTATACTTAGGTTAATAATAACTGTCAGGATGGATGGATATTATTTTTTCGACGATAAAAGTAAACATTGTTTTAAAATACCCATCGACGATCGCAGAAATATATGGATAAATCTTTAGAAAGAAATAATATTTGTTTAAAAGAAGAAAGTAATGAAAATTGTGGTCAATATTTTTATAAGAATTATTTTTTTATATACCATTATCCGACGTCCATAAAATATCATCAAAAATAGGAATTGTTTAGGTAGTATAGTACACTCTTTAAATGAATTGCGTTTTTCGTAACCTTCGATTTAATTCTCTTTTTGTTTATTACTTGCTAATTTTCGTATTTATACATCTTTATTTTTACTATAATTAGTGTTACCTATCAGAACGAAAAAGTACGAAGTTTTACTGTAATTTATTGATTTCAAATATTTTGCCTTAAAACTTTAATTTAGGGTTGCAGAAAAATCCGATTTTTTTAAATCAAAAAAATTAGATTTTTTAATTAAAACCAAATTTTTTTATTTGAGTCAGATTTTTAAATTTTTTTTAAAGGAAGACTATAATTTTAAAAAAATAATGAAAAAAACCACGTTAAAATCCATTTATAACGATATCGCTTATAGCGACAAACTGGTTATAACGTCAGAAATTGTGCCCACTTATTTGAAAGCCCACTTACGCTAACGATATGTATTTTACTTTTATCGGTTATAGCGACATCCGGCTATAGCAAAGAAATTTTTTATTATTGTAACAGATTTCAAAGTAAATTTAACAAAAAATCACATAGTAGTACAAAAATTTTCTGCGTTATAAATTGAAAATAATATATCAGTAGAGTCGTTTTACCTACGAAGTTAAACAGATTTTGTTGTTCTTGAAAGTATTGCACATTGTAACATTACCCGCACGCTTTTTCCTCAAATTTTCGTAAATCTAGAATGTTTAATAACAACTGTAGAACAAGTAATTTAAATCAATTATTTTTTTTATTAAAATTTAAATCTATGCAACCCTGCCTTAATTACATTGCGCAAAATTTCTTTGTACTTATTTTTGTCATTAATTATATTTTCATCGTGTGAGGCATATTTAAGTCACTCGCCCGGTCCTGCCATATACTTTTAGCTTTGCGCTAATGGACCCTTCACAATTACACGGGAACATCAACGAAAACGAGAATTGCAACAGTAATGGTAACGACAGATTTCATGAGAACTTTGGTGGATTCATAATAGGGTAAAATAATTATTGCTTTATAATATTAAATAATATTTTCAATAACATATAATCTAGGCTTACACTTACAAAAATAAGGAAAAAAATTGAACACAAAAGTCCAACTCTCTTCCACTGAAATGGGTTAGAGGTTAAACGAACCAAAACTCTGAAGAAGGATGAGCTAGTTAACAGATTGTTGGAATTTTTAATATATATATTACTACCCACACATTTTATCCAATCATCCTTCTTTGTCATTTTTTTTATCATATTCGTTTTCATATTCTTCAATTTCTTCCTTATAATCACCCTCTAATGAATCATTTAACATCAGTTCTTCAGAATCCGTGAACGAGCAACTAGATCGTCTACCTTTTAATGTGTGATTGGTTCTTTTCTGTTTACCGGTTAGGATTGATTTTTAGAAATAACAATCACTAAATTACTTATGATTCTCTGCACATACAACCATATAATTTTTACGTTATGCATATGCTTATAAAGTATGTATATAAACAATTAGTTTAAACCTAACGAAGTAGTGTTCATAAGGTACAAAAAAAATGGCACTTTTTTAATAAAATTTTAAAGCGGCTACTTATACTATTGCGACAAAATTAACATTCTCTACCGGAGATCGAATATACTTTTGAAACCGAAAGTCCATCTCTCCTAACGTCCATCTATTCCTCTTTTACTATAAAATAATAACGATTAACTTCGAGTGTCAATATTCTCAACCTTCTATATATATATATGTACATATACTTTATAACATTGAATAATTTTTTTAAATAAAGCTGAAGTTGATGTTAATAGTAAGTATATATTCATGTTTGGACTTTCTTTTATTTATAAATTATCTATTATTGGAAGTAAAAACAAGAAAGTAAAAAAGAAGTTCATTTCATGACAATTTTCAGTGAATATTTTTCAACAAAATCTAACTTCTTATACCGTAATTTGTACATCAGGTAAGGTTATATTCAAAAATTTACAATTGTTTTACAGTATCAGATAGGAATTAATACGCATAAGCAACATGGCTCGGTAAAAATAAAGATAAATTTTGGTTAAATTTGCCATTCTGCTTCCCCAGCGAACGCTAGGCTTATCGTTTCCATTTATTAGTTGTTTGCCGTTACCATTTTATTTGTCGTTAACGTTCCCAAGCAATTGTAAAGCACCCGTAAGGGTCCGATTGCCACATATCTACACAACTTACATAAAAAATCTACAAAAACCGTACTCGACAACCTTTGCAAGGCTAACCTCAAATAAAAAAATAAAAACAAATATCTGATTGACATTAACAAGCAACGTGAACAGGCAATTATCACACAAGGCACAGAAAAGTTCTACACCAACCGATACCAAACAACCATTGCAAGTCTAACCACAAATGGGTATAAACAGTCAGTAGTCTGATCGACATTGGTAAGCAACAAGATTTAAAAAAGATTCACATCAATTCACAATCAGTTAATAAAAAACAAATATCCAAGCAACGTGAACAGGCAATTATTACACATCCACACAAGTTTTAGAAAAGACTAGATCCACAGCAATCGATATCCTACAACCATTCCAAGGCTAATCTCAAATAAATCAATAAAAACAAATTGATGTAAACAGTCACCGACGGTCGTAAGCTACGTGAATAGGCTATTGCGTAATGATAGACATCCGCATAAGGATTAGGAAAGATTCACAGTAGAACCGCAACCAATGTGAGGCTAAAAGAAAGATCCATCTCAGAACAAAAAATTGCAGACTAAACTTAATAAATCAATAAAAAACAACTCGGTCAGTGTAGTAGTAGTCATGGCAAAGGTATGTCGTCTGTCCGATGTTGGGAAGTAATGTGAAGATGCATAATGGCTTGATTTGTGCTGACCTTGCAAGACGAAGTTAACAACAAGTCTTTATCACTACTATAATGCAAGTAAAATTGACATGATGCACTCTTTCTTGTTTCTTTTTTATGTTACTGGAAGAAGCAATTTAAATATACAATCATTATTATCCAAAATGTGTTAGTTTTGATGGAATTACATTTAACTACTGTTATTCTTAGTTTATATCAGGGTTGGTAAAAATTATGATTTATTTAAAAAAATCAAAAATCATTGTTTTTTTTAAAACAAATTTTTTTTTTAATTTTTAAAGATATTTATTAGTGCTTTTTTTAATCAAATAAATCATGATGTATTTTATTTCTATTTTAATTTTTAAATATATTTATTCCTGTTACTGCACTTTTTTAATTGTTTTAAATGCAATATAAATATTTTATTTTATAAACGAAAACCCAAAAAGCGGCGAAATTAATGTTCTTATTCAAATATTATAATCAAAACTCAAAACGACTCATTTGAATAAAACTAGGAAAAGTAACATAAATTTTTTTTGTGACACTTTTAAAAACTTATTTTATCTACAACTATTGAAATATGGGTACATTATACGTGTGATACTACATATAATATACTACTCATATTACACAAGTGTAATATGAAATGTCATGATACACGCTACACTTTTCTGTAATAAATAGGGCATATAATTTAACACATAATATTGTATTAAACTGTTAATTTATTAATAACATATTTTTTATTATAAATATCAATATATATGCTTATAAAAGTATAATAAATACAATTTGAAAAGTGATTTTGACATTTAAGTGCTACTGTGGCGCCATCTGTTAAGCTATATATGAACTACCCACACCTAACTGAATATTTAACAAATAATATTAGATTTGTTATAGGCCTGATAGTTGTAGATAAAGTATAGTATTTGACTCGCATAATATGGCTACATTACACTCAGATGATTAAAAATACTCGCTACCGCTCGTATTTTTAATTACATCATCGTGTAATATAGCCTACATATTATGCTTGTTAAATAATATACTATTTTTTCTTCTGTTATATAATAGTAGCAAATAACTATACTTTTATTATAATTTATAATTTTTTAAGTTTGATAAAAATCAATGATTTTTATTAAAAAATCAGTTGATTTAAAATAAAATGTTATAGTATGAGCATATAGCCAATTATTCGCACGTACTGAACATTTTATGCAAAACGACTTAACTAGAATAAAACTGTCTTTCAACATAAAATACAGAAAATATACATGAAATTTGACGCAGCCTCAAATACCATTAATATTTCGCTAGTACAATCAATGCGAGACGATCTACATATATTTGACAGTTGACAGTGACACTTCGATTATATTAAATTTGTTTAAAAACATAAAATCTTACAATGCCAACTACCTATAAAGATGATCTAAGCACAGCGTCGTTGATTGAGAAATATATGTATAGATACGCAAGCTTATGAGAAAATTTGTTTCACCTACATAACTGTGTGTCTGGTTGCATTTGGATTAATATCATAATATAATACAAATTCGGTCTATTTTAAAATATACCAATGGATTATTGAAAGAAACATTTTAATAGATTCCAAAAAATTCAGTAAATATGTAAAACCTATCTGATATTTTTTCTGTTTAATTCCGCAAAGTAGTTCATGGAATTATGAACGAGATGGCTCTGTCGAATCTAATTCCAAAACAGCGGTACGTAAAAACATACAGGCTTGCCTATCTATATATTTTTCAATCAACGACAGCGTGGATATTCCTACAGATTTTTTTCATTTCAAATACTAAAAAGAAAACGTATCACGGTCATAATCAAGATTTTGTAGTCCCCAGAAAATTTAAAACTCACGTTGGGCTTTAAACATTCCATCGTGCTACAATCTTTTGATTATGCTCTTAATACGAAAATAACTATTAGTTTCAGGAAAATGAATATATCAAAATTAAATTGCTATACAATTTGAAGGTAATAAGTTTATTGAAAATAAAATTGGACTATAACTAAAAAATATTGAATTTTCTAATAAATAGTGACAAGGCAAATCCTTTTGTTTACGTCGCTAATGAAGTAACGATAACCGTGAATTTAGCAGGAAAATTTATTATTTTTATAGTTTAAACGGTACACGTTCAATTTGACAGTTAGGTTTCAAATCAAATGATAAGTCAGTGGCACAATTTGTTATCAAGGCAACAGTGTCCAAATAATGACGTCCATCAAAAACATCACAAATTTTTTACATAAGACAGTTCAAAATTTCAATGTTTTTTCGTTTCATCAAAAATCATATAATAATAATATGTTTCTATAAAAGATATTCATTTCGCACTCTTCAACGCAAACTAAAATACTTTCCGTCATGCTACAGCATATTTAACTTCAGTAAACAGGAAGATGAAGCTGAAATAAACAGTCGTTATTGGCAATTTGATGAAATTTCGGCATTACTAGAGGAAGCTGACAGACTATACCACGAGGGAAATTATCTAGCAGTGTACGAAATACTAAACAGACTAAAATATCAAGACAATGTAGAAGTATACAACACAATACTTCTAACGTAATACTCTTTCAAAGATTTCATTGTAGGTTCAATGGAGAATATGCCGTGTGTTATACAAAATGTCATCACATGAAGTGAAACAAAAATTGGTTAAAGAAAGTATGATACAAGAAGCTTACTGCTTAATAAAGAAAACAGTTCTTATAAACCAAAACCACTCAGAATCATACAAATGGTTAGCAATCATCACAGATTATAAATCATTACTTAAGGGATCTCTCGAACGGATGAGAATGGCACCAACAGTTCACGGACAACTCCAAAAGTCCCTAGAACTAAACCCAGAAGATCCAACAGTGCTGTTCATGATTGGAAGTTGGTCATACCACATTTCACATCTAACTTGGTTCAAAAAACTCATCGCAAAAATATTTTTCCAATGTCCAGAAACCGTATCGTTGGAAGAAGCATATAAGTATTTCCTAAAAGCGGAACAAGTGAAGCCTAGGTTTTTCATAGGGAATATTTACATGTTAGGGTTGTGTAGTTACGAAATGGGGATGCTGTATAGAGCGAGGTATTATTTGAAAATAGCAGCAGAATTACCTGTGCATAATGACCTGGAGAAGAAATATTCCGATAACGCAAAATATTTAGCCGAACAGCTTAAAAATTTCGAGGTTGATGTGCGCTCTCTATGTCACTAGTTTTAAGTTCATATGTAGTTGTTTTAGATTATTGGAAATACATTACTGGCAACTGATACATTTTTTATTTATTAAAAAGGAATCAATGAGTGCGCTGCGCTACAAATGCTCCCATATAACACAGTGGTTGGAAAACGTAGCAAAGGACTATTACCATTAGTGGTAGAAGAAACTTTAAACTGTTACAATTTGCTTTTTTTGTACATGCCCCAATGTCATATGCAATAATGTACCTTACACCGCTTCAATAGTCTGTTCTTTCGATTCAACATTTTGTACCGTATACATACTCCTTTAGTACGACTAATATTTATTACCGACTTAATTTAATGTTCCGAATATATACAGACATTTGGAAACAATAATAAATAGCGAAATTATTCATCATCTTCCTTGTCGCTTCAACCCTAGAAGAATTTTGGACATCAGCTTAGAAAAGGATCTGCAGGTTAAAGTGGGTTATGAACCAATGGACAGTAGTAGGCAACCACAGGCGCTGACTTTTCAAAATTTCTTATAAGGGCACAAATCAAAACATATAAGGAAAGAAGAAATACTAGAGGAAACACTTTAGAATGCTCTAATTTGTGACCTGGGCACAATCCAGTAATCCAGAGTAGCCATAACTGCTTCAGAATGTGCTCTGGTTTCAACAGGCCCAAAATTAGAACAAACATTTTATAATGCTCTAATTATTGACCCATTAAAACCAGAACACAATCCAGAGAAGCCAAATCTCAAAAGACTCAAAGCATTCTAAATATTTGCTCCAATTTTTGACCAACTGAAACCAGAGCACAATCTAGAGCTTTATTGTGCCAGAATGTGCTCTGGTTGCAGCAAGCTTAGAATTTGAGCAAACACTTCAGAATGCTTTAATTCTTGACTCACTGAAATCAGAGCACAATCCAAACCAGACAAATACTCCAGAATATATTCTAGTTTCAGCATACCTGGAATTAGAGCAAACACTGAGTGTTCCAATTCCAGACCCACTGAAATCAGAGCACAATCCAAAGCAAAAAAATCTGCTACAGAATATGTTCTGGTTTCAGCAGGCCAATAATTAGAACACACGCTGCAGCATGCTCCAATTCCCGGCCGGCTAGACCACCAGGCGGGGAAGAGGCCCAGAGGCCTGCTGCCTTTCCGAAGCCCCGCAGAGCGGGACTGAGTGCTAGCGTCCCAGGATCCCCGGGTATATCCTGAGATGTACATTAATACCGGTCATATGGATTCCTATTGTCTGATATTCAATTTGTAATTGTGGCTGTAAAAGTGGGAATTTTTACAGGAAAATTGTATACACGCTTACTTTAATTCGAGGAATTGCCTGGTAATATTTTAAAGGATGTAACTCTCACCCACTTTAGGGTAGTAGTCAGTTATTTTAAAATGAAAAAAGATACAATAATTCTTTAAAATAATAACAATTCAAGGCTTTATTATTGATGTAATAAAATTCTACGCTAAGGTAAATATCTCCTTGGGAGCATTGCCCCGATGACAGTTTTCATTGTGGGCAGGAGCCCCGGTGCCCCCATGTAGCCGGCGTCCAGGTCGAGAACCAACGGCAAGCGTCCTACTAAGTAGCATGAGATGACTTTTGAAATGGCACGCTAAGGTTTTAGCTCAAATCAGTGTTGTTACCAGATTCTAGAAATATCCTTAAAATTTTAAAAATTTACGAAGTCCATTTAGGAAAAAATGCAGTAAATATTTTTAAAGATTTTGGAGTTAGGTATCCTAAAAGATTTCATTATATATAAACATTAGGTAAAACATATCTTGGAATTTCCTCATTTGTCAATAGTTATGCTCATTGTGTTTGTATCGTGTACAAGATCTTCCCTCTTGAAAATCTTATTCTCTACTTCACTTAAGCTCAACCTTTTCCTTTATTCTATCGTGTAATTTTTTTGATAGTATTTTTCTAGGGTTACTTCTTATTCCTCTTCAATTAACTGGTTAAGTGACCCTTTTCTGCTACCAAATGAGATTTAATTTTACATCCCTAAAGAGTACAATTTATTTTATTATAATTTTTATTTTTATTTCAACTTCTGCTTTTTCCTTTAGTGGCACGCGACATAACTGAAATTTAAGAGTTCATAAAATGTGACACTTCATTACGTAATGGTTGCCGACCGCTGCATTAGAATACAGTGGTATTTTTATTTGATTAAAGATTGGCGACGCTGAGATTTAAATCCCAGATCTCACACTCCGCTCAGTTCGAGTCGGAGCGCGCTAACCAAGTGAAGCCATCTCTGCCCCTACATATTAATATCTAACCATTAATTTTGACACTGTTGGTGTAGTGATTATCGCTCAGATTTTGTGGAAGTAAAAGTGTGTATGTATTTGTATCTTTTATTCCACTGTTATCACCCTCATTGGCCTATATATGACCTTTGAAGTTGAGCGTTGTTAAAAAGTATAATAAAAAACATTGTCTTCGAATTATTTTTAAAAAAATGTAGTACGAGTATTTTGCATTAACTTTTAACTTTTAGGTGTACGATAGGTATTACCTGATACAAGTTCTTTACGATACAAACAATACAGTAAAGCACAAAGGAACATTCATGTAATGGAAAATATGTAATGATTTATTGCTTTTATTGATTTCAACGTTAGACAAAGAACGCAAAATATTGAATTTATGAAAGAAAATGAAAGAAAAAATTTCCTTAATTTAGTAAATTATACTGAAATGAAGTCAATTAACGAAATGTTCCTTAATTAAATTATTCTGTTATTCAGAAAACTCGTTTCTTTCTCCATCAAAGAAAATTGAAGCACTTGATGAATACAAATCAAAAAGATCATTATACACTTCTATGTACTCGACTCGCAAAATGATATTTAAAAATTCAAGGACTTCCGAAGTTAAATCACTGAATTATTAAAATATGCTAATAATACGTGAATGTCAAATATTTATAATTCACTACATCCCATGTACTTAACCTGCGATGTAAAACGAGTTTCAATGTCATTCCGAATTTTATTGCTTGTTTTTCTCAATTTCCTTGACAAATTTTATCGAAAAACTTATCATCACAACAAAATAAGGAAATTAAATAATTAATATTCATATATCAACATAATTATGTTAAATATTATTATGCGATATATGATAATGATAAATAATATGGCAAATGTCAAATTAAAGAAGACATTTTTAAAAGGTAGCGAAGGATGCTGACTATCTAACACACTTACATTCTGATTCACAGTGCTGTACCTATACTTTAATTTTATAATATATTTTGTCAGATGAGTTATAATAAATATGATGCTTTTATTAAATTAGCAACATATCTTAAATTAACACACTCTATTTCCACATTCAAATATGGTTCATTAAAAATAAATAAAAATAAAAAAAATGAAAATAAATGAAGAATAGACATGTTGAAGTGACGAGATTTACTAATTACTCCGACACATTAACCCACTAAAGCTTCAATCATTTGATGCCACCCAATAGAAAGTGATTATTTATAATATTAAAAATGATATTAATCTATTACATGTAAATTAAAGGTGGAGTTAAAAATATTGTCATAATTCGAAGTATAATAACTGAAATACTTTATTGTTTAAAGATGTTAGCGCACTTTAATCCTTTATACAATCGGAAAATTATTTTGTTTAAAATGATTTGTATTGTTATACTATTAATGAGAAAAAGAGGAAAGCAATTATCCTAAAATTTTGTTTGATTGTACATTTCTTACTTAAAATAAAACGCTTTGCCAACTAATTCAATCAATCTATTTGTGCTAGTATCAATAAACATGTAATATTAATCTGAAACTATAACATTTTCCTAAATACTTATCTAACTTTAGCACTATCGTAAAACAACGTAAACATACGTAAAATGTGTCAATAAATAGAACCAGCGGAACAAGTTTTATAGAATATCATTTAAACTTCGTTCAGTTTGAGATTTAGCAAATTTCGTTCACTGGGGTCCTGAACTATATTTTTTATTTTTCTTTTCTGAAAGAACAGATTGAAATAAGGATAGTGAAAACGCGACTGAAAAATATGTCGCGATAAATATCGATTTTTAAAGTGAAAATTTTGGCGTCTGTCGTCATTTGTATTCGCCAGCGATGAACAAACTGTTTTGTACAGGGTAATGGTAATTTTCTTATTCGGATAGCTAAATTATTTTTATATACAAATTTGTATGTAGGTATATGAATGAAAAAAATATTATTTGGCATATATAAAATATATTTTTCTTAACAAAAACAAGAACATACAGAAATATTTTGACAATACCAGAACGTATGTATCTCCATTCCGCAAATTCTAAGAAATAAGGACTCGCGATTGTCTTTTTAAAATAAGGTAACCAATGAAATTGCTAAAGTCAAATGACATCACAGGACTTCGAAACAAAATTTAATCCCTTTATAGCTCGCGAATGAAATAATATTTAAATAAAATATTTTCACCAATACTCATTAATCTTTTTATATTTTCATATTGTTCTGCAAAATGGTAATATTTCGACAACGGTGCAGGACCTTATTGAGCCTTTATTAAAAGTGAATGGTTTTTGAAATATTGTTAAATTCTGAAATGTAAATGTAGGCTTTGGCGTATTGGCTGTTTGTCGTTGATTCTCATGATTTGATGATAAACATATGTAAAGTAATGAGCTCGTAGCATGTTTATGTAAATGGCGCGTCTTCCACGGAAATGGAATTAATATGGAGATTCGTGGACAAGGTCAGCGCTAGCAAGCCGTAAATCCGGACATTGAACACGCACACAAACATATATTTATTTTTAAAATCACCGCAGAACAGATACAAATCCTATAATCTTTTCTTTCAAAACCTACAAGTATGTTATTTTCTTACATTTCTTTTAATCTTTCAACTGTAAAATATTGGTTAGCATGCTAATAGCTCAAATTAAAAGAAGCGAGGTCTAAGTTCGTTTTCTGTAATATATAATTAAAAAATCTGGTGTGTCCAACACAATACCTCCCGCCACTGTAGTAATATATTCTCTCTCTCTATATATATATATATATATATATATATATATATATATATATATATATATATATATATATATATATATATATTCTATAAGTTTTTCAATACATTTAATTTGTAGTTTTAAAATTAGTTTGTTATTGCAGTTCAGAATATGTTTAATTTATTTCATACCTGAAATTGCGTTCATAGATTTTGTATGACCAATATGACAGCTATTTTTGACGTTACTAAAACCGGAACTGAACTTACTTTGATTCACGCATGCAAATACATTCCTAATATATTACTTCCATCTTTTTAAATTTTACAATAAAATTAGTTAATTTTTACTTATTTTATTTTTTAAACTTACTTTCAATTGTGAACATATGAATAACTCATGTGTTTTATCGAAATTTCTCAGCCTAAACGATATGTAAAATTAATAAAATTTATATATTTTTTCTATCTAGGTAGAAGTTATATATATAAACGTAATTATGCAGATCGGTAGAAAATTAAAAAATCTTTGTATTTATAATAACGAAATTTGCGAAAATATAGTATTTAGAGGTATTTTTTTAGGAAAAATGGTTTAAAGCTTCAAGTAAAGTACTACTTCCGGTTAACCAATTGTAGTCAAAATCTAATCAGTTCATCATATTAGAATAGAACTCTTAAATACCAAATATTATATTTTTTACATGTATCCTATTGGAGTTATCGTGGACGAAAAATCGTCACAGACACACACACATACACACAGACACACACACACACAGACACACACACAGACATACAGACATCACGCTAAAAATAATAAAATCGTATTCTAGGGACCCTAATTCGTGCTCATATGTTGAAAACTCACACTCGAGAAATTTGACCAAAAACAATACCTCCCTTATCTATATATTGATAGGCGGGAGGTAAAAATGTTATATATTGTCAGTGAAATACGAGGTGAGATGTGCGGAATGTAGTGTTTTTCGAATATTAGCTAATGGTTGCAGTACTTGCAGTGGTGAAAGTCGGCCGGTACTATCCGGTATACCGAACCGGTACGAAAAATGGAGCCGGTACGCCGTACCGGTAAGAATATATAATAAGTATATTTACATATGAATAATAAATAACTTATGTAGAATAAATATACTTTTTAACTACCCGTCATCATCTTTTTTTTATCTCATCAAAGAAGTGTACCGGTAAGGAAATATAGGTATTTACTTTCACCACTGATTAGTTGTATAAAATATATGCACTTAATTATTTCGGCAATTACAGTAAATTTGAACTCCTCAATTCATTAAAATGTAGGTAAAATAATAGTCCAGCGTAAAATTACTTCTCATGCATTTTATGTAAAAGCGTAATTATTTAATGTTACAATCTCTCGGTAACTCATCTTTTATTTCGTGCACAGTATACTATTACATATATCAAACTGCAAGTCTTCTCATTTTAATTTTAATTGACGTAAAAGAATCATCTGAAGTTATAGTACCAAAAACCAAAAGAACTAGTCGTTCTTTCAAAATGGAAAAATCGTTACTTTACGACCATTTTAGAAGCTCGCACCTTTCCTAAACTCGCTTGAAACTTGCTCATTTTCCATTTGCGTACGTTAAAGTATGAAATAACATTGCTCATAGCATTTGCCAGTATTTTAGTTCTTTATGTCATAAAGCAACTGTGCGTTTTCTTCTATAGCGTTTAGCAGTGTGGTTATAAATAAAATTAATGTGCTACTCATACAGAATGGGGCTTCCAAGCCTACGGCTTTAAAAAATACTGGATATCAATGTTCATCATGTGTAAGTAATATTAAATTGAATATAATCTTTAATTTTCTGATTTTTATTACCCTAATACTAAAACGAAACAGTAATACATCAAGTGCATTAAATTCTGTATCAGCCATGTCTGTAACTTGATGAACACTGATTTTCTCAGAGGTGTAGAATTACCTACGATGATATTTGGGCAATTGTAATATTTTGAGAAATGTTTTGAATTTGAACTTTTAATTCATTTAAATTTATAATATTTTCCCCAGTATAAACTTCTGATTTTATAGGTCACCAATAAAAATAATATAGATTCAACAGACTTCTACTATTCTACCATTTATTTAGTTATTAATGATTCTTAAAATTGTTGCACTTGATGTAGGTCTGTCAGAAAATTTTATAACCCAAAACAAAAGTCAAATTCGTTTCCGATGTTTCATTTTAAATGAGATATGCAATTATACGTGGTTGTTAATCAAGTATCCAGTCATTAACATGGATACGATATCCCATATTTCACGTTAAGAAATACTCACAGTATATTTGGACAAATTCTTCAATAACTATTTTCCATATAAAAATAACTCCCTTTTTGACTTATACTTTGGTATAAGTACTTAAATTTTAGTGATGGGAAACAGGTACGGGTAGATTTGATTCCGGTTCTTATTATCCGATTTAATCCCACATTCGGTAATAGGAAAAAATATCTAGATTCCATTCTATTGCCTGGTTAATGGGTATTCCGGTAACCGGTTCTTTGATTTTTTGGTTATTAATGCCACTATTAAATTTTGTGATATTTTAACACCCAGTATATTGCTCAATATCATTTAGCATAAAATAAATATAAGGCGAGACGATAAATTACTATCAAAACATTCAAAACAAATACTGATACGTTTGTCGTATTCCAAAACTATCAACTTCCAAAATTAGTGTACTTCCTCCAAATTGAGACAATACAGCGACAGTCAAAACAACAGCGATAACTTTCAGTTGATTAGATACCAATACCAGACGGCTACCACGGCTTGAATTCCCCACGTTCGGACACATTTGGCCGGCAACCAAATCCAATATTTACATACACTCGTACGCTCTCCCTCCAACGCAGTTCGCGTTCATTTACATGTTTTACTTTTTCTTTATTAAATCAATACTACAGCAAAAAAACCAACACGAGAACAGTCAAAAAAGAATAATTTACTTGTTCAACTTATACATATGCATATGTTTTCAAAGTAATTCTGTGGTCATTAAAAATACATTAAATTTGCAAACATTTTAAAATTCATAATACGAAATTCAATACGGTAATGCATGAAATTAATAATGGACTTGAAAAGTATGCTTTTAATATTCTAAAATGAGAATATAATAGACTTAATTTACAATGAAAACTGTATTTCTTTCCATAAAATTATATTAATTTATATTTATGACGTACAGTAATTATAATACATTATAAAAATCAATTTTGTATGAAAGAATATGGTGAAAAATCATTTTCTATGCCAAGTATCAAAGTTACTAGTCCACTTAGTTCCTATTCTATTTATTAGCTCATATTTTTGTTCTAGTATTAGATATGGATTTCAGAAATTGCTATAAGTATATTTTCCCCTGGATATGCTATAATTCCTTTGATAATTTCTCTTGCTTTTTTCCCAAAATCGTGAGCGTGATTGTTTTTCAATTCATTTTTTTAGTCGTGATCTTGAACCTGAATGTTGGCAAATTTACCTTAATCACGTTCACGATTGCACAAATTTGAAATTCAATTTACTTCATACAGGATTGACTTTTATTGCTACAATAGTACACAGATGACAAAATAAAAGAGTATGTTAATTAATTATATGTAAGAAAACAGATAATAATATTTATATTAAAAAAACTAAGGAATTGAGAAATAAACAATTGAAATCGAGACAGGAATGTATCCCACGTGAAACTATTTAAATAAGCAAAATTTGTATTGGAGTTCCCTATATATTATATTCTGAAAAAAATATATTTTTGCGTGAAATACAAAATTTTTACAGAGGCAATGATTAGTATTAATAGGGAGAATTTAAAAAGCATTGTTCAAATGAATGGGGTATGTAATCAAATTTTGATTTTTACATATATGATATTAAACAAAAAAAACCCGTATTTTTTTAAATCGATTCATTATTCGTAGTTTACGAGAAAATAATTATTAAAGATATAGGGAAATGATGCTGTCACGTCATCGTAGACGGAAGCGTAAGCAACACACTACCTGTCTTTTTCTACGATCCTACATGACGTCACGCGTCCCTTCTCTGAAACATTAAATTGCTAATAACTTTATTATTGCAAGCTAATGTTTAGTTTTTATTATTGTAATAAGAAGCTATAGCAATTAGTTTTTGTACTTTATGACTTATATACTGAAATTCGATTAAGGTCACATACCCCATTATGGTCGAGGTATATAGGTATACCTTTCGCAAAAGTTTTATTTATTAATATATTGGGTCGATAGACGGCTTTGATTTTGACTTTGAAGTTTTAAGGACACATGTAGTAATTCATGATATAATAGAAAGAATAATTCCGACGACTTGAATCAGCCAGCGTATAACCTTACTTATAACCAGGGCATGTAACCGGTTAATAAAAACCAATAACCAATATTTTGAAAGAAAAATGCGAACTTTAATCGTAAATTTAACCGATATATTAAAGACCGAAAAAACAGAAAACCGTTAACCGGTTAATAAAAACCAATAACCAATATTTTGAAAGAAAAATGCGAACTTTAATCGTAAATTTAACCGATATATTACAGACCGAAAAAACAGATAACCGTTAACAAAAACAAAAAAACCGATTTTAGCGAACAATAAACTTTATTTTAATATCATTTAGCACGATTTTTTTTATATCTGTATTATCTATTTGTATTAGATTTTTGTCGTTGGTTGAAGATAGTAAATATACCGCTCTCTAAAACATGCGATGTGAGATAGCGAATACACGTCTAATATATGCCATGCGTATATGACAAAGATACAGTTTAAGTTTAATAATTCCTGCATCAGAAATTGATGACGTGAATATCAACTGCGGAAAATATACGTACTTTTAAATCTAAATGTAAATATTCTTATAATAATGCATTTTTAAATATATTTCAATTTATAACTTGAAAAGAGATTAAAATAATACAGGAATACACAAAATATAGTTACTGAAAATAGAAAAATCTTTTCAGTTTTGGACAAATCGTCAAAAAGAAATGTTGCTATTTTTTCGCTGTTAATAAACTAAAATGTTGTATTTATTGTTTTTATTTCTTATTACCTATTTTCAATTTACAAAATTTATACAAAGTAAAATTTGTTTAATACGGTCCACTTCAAGTTGAAATAATTTATGACACCTGACCAGTAAGCTTCCCAATCCTAATACTCCATAAGTCAGTTTCAAATATCTCGTAGAGATCTAGATTAGGGCTACTAGACTTTAAAAAGCGAAAGTCGATTTTCAACTTTTTGAAAAATCGATTTTTATCGACTAATCGAAAATATCAACTATTTAAAAAAACTGAAAAGTCGAAATAATTAAAAAAGTCAAAATATCAAAAAAGACGAAAAAGTCGAAATAAGTAAAAGGAAAATATCAAAAAAATCGAAATATTAATAAAGTTAAAACATAAAATTCTGAAAAATTGTGTAGATAGTTGATATATTCTAAAAAAGTAACAATTAAACAAATATAAATTTTTCTATATGAACTATTTTTTCAGTGATAATTATCATGTAAAAATCCTGTAATAATCATTGTTGCAATCAGAGATTTATTCTTGTACTATTTTTTCCCATTATGACGCTGAAAATACATTTTGTTTGAATTTAAATGTCAAGAAATTTTTTTAAAACATCGACTTAAATCGATATATCTCCTTTTTTCCAGCCCTAATACAGATATATAGCCCGTTGTAAGTTGCACATAGTGGCAGTGTTGCGTATTGATCCCAGCGAGCAGTGACCACGGGCACTGCATCCGCCTCCAGAAATAGCTGGAGTGCGTCACGGCCGCAGAGGGCCGCGCGCGACTGTTGAGCAAGGTCGGGGGAACCTGCAGATGCGCAGCCACCTGCCTCAACCACAAGCGCCGTGAGCCAGGCCCGCATAGGGGTACGACGCACTCCGTGATTTCATTGCTTGGAGTAATGAGACAGCGAAACTGCACATGCCGCTTCGTAATGTACAAGTCTAATAAACATAATGTATAATTATTCATAAGTAATATAATAAGTTGTGTAGTAACAGGCAAACGAGTGTCTAAAACGACATTTGGATCACGACAACGTAGCTGGAGTGATTTAAGAGTCATTTTTAACCCAAGTTGTCGTTACTTCGCAGGAATTTTAAGTAAATTTTACCTGTTGATGTTGTTGTTGATGACAACAGTTTAACCTAACATTTTTGATATCAACAAAATGTAACCATGACTATGATAATGCGGTTTTATCAAATTTCTGCACTGAAAAACTATCTATGACCATCAAATGAAGCATTCTGATTGGGTGAAAATGACGTGTGTGAAATAATCGAACTAATAAACATTGTTCTTTTTCTGCTTTCCGATTATTACAGATGCCCATGCTCATATTAATTTTTATTATCTTTCGCAACTTTTTAATTATTTTAATATTTAAATATTTTATTAAAAACAAGTTTCATAATTGTCATTTATTATGTGGGCCTTCAAAGTTCAAAGTTGTTACGTTGTTAGTTTTATTATAAAATATGTTCTATGTAATATTTTCTTAATTTTACCTTTTATACACTTTTACATAAAAAAGTGTATTTTCAAATATGTTAATTAGTGATACAAATACGGCGTTTGAGAATTCAAATATTTATTAACTATAATTTTATTTTTCAACACCAACCAATGTCTTTTTCTTTCTATTTTTAACTTTACTATTGTACCTGTTTTCTTCGGCTTATCTCTACAACTTTTATGTTAAAAATTACACAAAATAAATTTTAAACAAATATTTATAAAAGATTTTTGATTTTGTTTCCAAGCACATATGTCCAAAAAAATGAATAAAACCAATAATTTTTTCAATTTCTTAATAAATAATTTTATTACATATATGCTTTATATCATTGGAATGAAAAAAAAAATCTATATTTACTAGTATTAAAGACAACTTTGAACCCCATATAAAAATTAAAAGTGAATATGAATTTCTTAAAAGATGCTATAAAAATTTTGAGGACCATAGAAAATTCCTCGCAAAAAGTGTTTAGAACGGGAAAATTAGATACTTGTATGAATGGAGAAGTTTAGCGTTTTTTTATTTTATTAAGATTGTCTTCAGAAGTGATATTCTACTTTTTATTTCACTCAAAAATGAATAGATTTGCAAAAAAAAAAATTAGACAAAATTTACGTCACAGGATTTCACCGAGAACGTATCGTCTACTTCTCTAATTGAAGCAACGCGACCTGGGTTCCCAAGGCAATAGGGGGTTTTGCCTCAACCTACGTACAACCTACGTCCGAAACGTCAAGTCTCACCATCCCTTCTATAGGCAAACGCATAACTCACTTGTGACGTCGCAAAGTTATATGATAAATCATTAATTATAAATAAAGCGAAATATATAATTATTCATATACGTACTTAAGATTAATAAATATTTCACATGTAATTTCAATTATGCTACTCTTTCTCACTGAAACAAAAAAGTAATGTCAAAAATAATTTCACCAAAATCAGATTTTTGTCCATATCTAGTGACCTATACATTTTTTCGGAAAAACAAATAGATCATTAGGCTGGCCAACTAATGTGACAACTTTGCCCCAATATAATAAAATACGTATCTCTTACTGTTCTCGATATCCCAATGATTAGGCTCGAAAAATGGATACCCTGAATAACAATTTCACATTTATTGTTTTTAAAACGTGACTACAAAATAAAATAAACAATTAAAAGCTAATCTTGACAAAAGCAATTATTTTTGAAATTATTACAAAAAACAGTAATTTCATTAACCTTTGATTAAAGTATCGCTCAAAAACATTTTTATAGTTATATTTATAACGGAACAAAAATAAATATCTAAATGTTCGTATTTCATTGTGATATCCACGTATCCAAAATGTACAATAATAATTTATTCTTGAAGGTATGGAAGTTCAACATTTTTCCTACGATTGTGTGGAAAAGTCGCAGTACCAACATTAAAAATCACTTAGCAACATTCACTGGCAAGAATCTTGCCGCACTCTGAAATTTCTTGCTAAGACTTTTAAAGAAATGTTTTTTAAATAATAATAACAATAATAATAATAATAAAGGGTAACAATAATAATAATAATAAAGGGTAACAATTATTTATTTATTTACTACTGTACGCTTTGTCATAGATTATAGTTTATAGTTCATACATAAACATATAAACAGCTTTCTTACAAATTTTCTGACATATCATAATGAAATATATTTTAATGGGAGCAGTTAGGCGCTGCTGTTCCCCATACTTTTCCCCCTCCAGCTTTTTTTTTAAAACGTCAAATTTCAAATTTGTATTTCATAATTATACTTTTTAATTATATCTGCTTTTTTTCGACACAAACGCGCCAAATTTTTATGTTACTTTATTAAAATTCGTAAACTAAATAAAACTGTCATAGTATGCAAGCTTGGCCGAACTTCACTCAAAGTGCGCAAGCAAACTGCAAAGATTAAGACTTTTTCTTATTTACTTATTTATCGTAGAAAAGTAAGTGCATTAAATATTTTATTATTTTAAAAATCATTTTTATTCAGATTTTTATAAATCTATGACCAAATTAGAGTCATATTAGACGTTTTTCATAACATTATCTACACTATTATCTTCAAAAAATAAGTTCGGCAAATAGTGCTGCTATCTGGAAAAGTTTTGTCCGTATGCTCTCATTGGGATGAGATGACCAGCGGTTGCACACACAACGACGTTTCCTGGATAGTGGATTTTTTAACCATTCACTTAAAATCGACCCAGTAGAGGTCACAAGCATTTAAATTAATATTAGAAAAAACTACCACAATTTCTGAGACCACATCACTCTTGGAAATTCATATTTTTCTTCATTTACGAATATTTCAGCTACCGAAAACGTAAAATGGTTTCTCTATGACAACTATTTAGGGACCATATCTTGAATTTTTAATTCCATTTGAAACAATAGATGATAAATGTCAGATTGACAAAATTACATTCTTATGAATAATTTATTTTTGATAAATATAAGTTCACGGACATAGAAAAAATAGTATGTAACACACGTGTGGCAGCGACCAATGTGTAACTCATAGGACTGAAGCACTCGCTAAGCTCGTACTTCAATATTCATATTCGTTTTGCAATAACAGCATTTGCCACACTTATATTACAGTATACTATTATGAGGCTGTATGTCCCTTGCAGAGGCTTTAGGCTAAAGAATACTGATAACTGCAAGTAAAATTGTTATAAAATAAGTGAATTCAATGTTTCAAATTACCTACGTTCAAAACTCTCTGAGGGATGTAACGTAAATTATAAATACTTTTTACTTAGAAGTTGATTAAGAATAAATTTTATTTCGTTTAATCGATCTGATTATTTGATAGATCTGATCGATGAATTAATTTGATCGTTTAATCCCGATGGATCTTCAGTGATCAAATTGGTCTTAAATGATCAGATCGATCTTGATTGAGCAGGATACTGTCAACCTGTTAGTAAGTCTAGTTTGCAGTTACGGGCCTAAGAACGCTCTCAATTCTCATTTCATATTTCAATTTAGATCGATTTGATCAAAAAGGATATTTTTTCTGGTCGATCAAGTTCGATCAGATCGATCTTTTCTGATCGATCAAAAATAAGGATTGTCATCGATCACAAATTTTCCTGATCGCATAGTCCTAAGCAAGATACATTTGTCGTCTGTCGTAAAATTTTGAAATTTATAAAAAGAGTCGGTAATTACCTTTTAAGATTTTAAAATCAAATCAATTAGAAAAAAAACAGTTGACAAGTATACTGTACTATTTATGTCTGTTGCAGTGTTGCACAATATTAAATAACAGTAACACAACTTGTTTCCTTATACTTCACGACAGCAACTAATTTATCCAGTAGTACTAAATGAAATATGAATAGTGAAAATGTGTAAAACAGGTTGGGAAAACCAAGTGTCTTGCGAATTCCAGAAAAAATCTTAAAAACTTCTGCGCATTTTTAAAACAAGTTTGTCACTTCTGTTAATGTATTTGAAGAAAAGCATTGTGAAAAGAGAATAAATCTCATTTTATTGCCCAGTTTTAGTAACAAATAAAACGAACAACAAGTGAAGCATAAAAACCATTAACTACAAACTACATCCTTGTCTCGGTGATTTGAAATTAAACGTTTCTTTGCTTCTCTAACCTTCGGAACACGTGCTTGTTCATTTTTACTTGCTGCAAACTGCCAGTGTATGTTTAAAAATTACATCATATTTTTTCTAAATTTGACATAGGCTCCTCTCGTGACCCCTGCCTTGGCTTAGAACTTTTCCAAACACTAATTAGCTTCATACTCCCATAACGTGTAATTAAGTCAGCAGATTTTAACGGCTATTTTTATGACGGCAAAAAACTAGCTGAAAGCAAATTAGAATGATAAATATTAGCTAAATTTAAATTAAATACGGAGCATCGTTTTGTTGACAAATCTCGATGGCCCAAATCTACACTACTTATCATCAGAAGATCCCAACGGCGACAATTAATGAGAATTGTATTAGTTATATGCGCAGTTATAACGTAAAATGAACCTGTCGCTAATTTAAGGATTTACCCACCGAAGTAATTAAACTGAGTTTGACATTTCGAGATTTATTAGAGATCTATTAGTCCGTCAGAACGGATGTGACTGTGCACGTGTACGGCAAATTCGATTAAACGGATTTAAATGAAGCTTTATGATTTAAATTGCACGAGTTAATCAACTTTTGTATTGTTTTCCAAACGTCATAAAAGTGACATCTTTTGTGACGTGACAAGATTGAAGTTTAATTTCTACGACGGCGTTGTAGAAATTTTTACTTTTACGGTGCCGGAGTCAATTAAAAATAGACAGTTATTCTTAAGATTTACTTTTTATTTTTAAATAATTGCTAACAGAAATTTTTGGGAAGGTATTAAAAATTGATTGTATTACATATAAATAAAATGTAAATTTTTGCGACATTGTTGAACTAATACCAATCCTAACGTTACTGGTTTGAATCTGGCAGAGACAGGAATGCGCGTGTTTCATTCAAACGTATTATCCTCATTCGAACAAAAAATGGGTATTTAAGATTTTTGTTGCTTCAGACAAAATGTCGTCTAATATATAAGTATATAATATTACAATACGTTATTCCGTACGAAATATCAGATGATTTTTCTTTTTAAATACACATCACCAGTAGAACATTATTAGAAGAAATAAAACATGAAAAACTAAAGAATCTGACTTAAGCATTTTCATTTTATTCAGAAAATTAAATCTGAATAACTCATATCTAGCTTAAACATGGCTACCACGTTCTTTTTAAATGGGAATAAGTGATCTTGATCTTATACTACTCAGTTTCTTCGTCCCTCTTCCCGCGAAGCACCACTATTAAAGCAGGATCACATAGTTCCTAAACTAAAATCGCATACTCAATGTGGCTGACTGTCATGTGTTTTGTCGTGTTATTCTTATTATTATTATTTTTAAATACTGTTTATTTAATGAGTAGTTCAGTCAAATCAGTATGAGGTAGATTAGTTCATTTTTCCCTCTAAAAAGAAAGCACCTTATAGTACTAAAGTTATTAGTTCTAATCAATAGACAATATTTGGGTTTAAAGTTCTGTAAAAATTTTATTAATTACAACGTTCCACAGCTCAGTGCTGCCTTCGTCAGGTAAATAACTTTAAACCGAAATATTGTCTATTGATTAATTATGAGTTCTAAAAGCTTCTTTCAATATTTATTAGTTCTACTCGTTTCTTCAAATTTTCAATTGAGGTTTGAAATTATTTTACGAAATAGTTAAATCTACTTTTTTATTCGTAAGAGCCGAATTCTTCACCACTAGTTAAAGTGCCGGTTACCTTAAACATTTGGTAAATAAAAAAATATCGCATCGAAAAACGTTATTTGCTCTTTCGATGCGATACTTTTCTATTAACCAATGGTTAAGGTAAGCACCATACGGATAAAATCTATATTCGAATAACCAGTAATGAAAATTTTTATTAAAAATTAATTAATATTTAGATATAAAGTTAACCTGATTATTATTATCACTCTATTGTTCTATTAAATTTATCTAGACGGCACTTTTTATGTTGTAATAATTTCTTTAAGACATTTTTTCTAACCACATATTTATGCGTTAAATTAATAATCCGTGTAAGATAGTTAACATCTATTTTTACAACTGAAGCTAAATTGCAAAAAAGCGGTTGACAATGATAAATATTGTTTTAAAAATAATTGCTTGAATGTGCTACTGTACTTAAAAAAACAGTCAAGGATATGACGCTCGTAATATCTGAATAGATAAAAAAATGTTTAAAACTCTAATAAAATTTCAATTTATGTACATAGTATTTATCATACATACATTGAACTCAATATTTATATAACGCCAAGTGTAAATAAAATAGTAATGAGCCATAAATATATACAGTGTCATTTATAAATCCATTCTAAGTTATTGTTCTGTGGGTAATGGTAATTCGTTGGTTCGGTTAGGTAACCATATTAAACCCACAGAAAAAGGACCAGAAGTCAACCCTAACCTATTCAAACGTAATCCAATCTTGGTTTTTGGTAGTCACAGCAGATGTAAATTTTAACATTTCAAGATTTTGTCGGTAGACTACGAAATGAAAACTTTACTTACTTATTGCTGTCTACATCGTTCTAAAGTTCAAGCCACGTACCTGAAACAAAACAAAATAATTTTAATAATGTATAAAAAATAATAAAAACTAATATTGCCCTAATACTTGAAATCTCGGTATCGTCTAGTGTCGTCTCGTAGACAAAATTAAGTAGAAACCGATAGAGACTTATGAACCTCGTATAAAACATTCTTATTAATAATAATAATAATTGATATAAATGTACTTTGTTAATCAGTATAAAAATGTTTACATATTTGATGTAGAATGGGAAATAAGAAAAATATTACCTACTCTGTAATTTATATTGTGCTTAATATAAAAGGATATTGGAATTTTAAATTTATATTTAATTCAGTTGCATCTATAAAGATGTTGATATTTTATCTTTTTTAAAAAACAAAAATGATTTATTGTTATACGTTTTTAACACATCAATTCTGATTATTTGCAATTATGTACTAATAGTGTTGCCGTCTAGACAAGATAAGACAAGACTTTGCAAAATCTTGTCTTGTTTAGAAATTTCAAGACACAACTTGACTAAGTCTAACTAGATTAAAATATCTTGTCTAGAATATAAGACTCTAAGATTGTTTCAAGGCTCTACATTAACCTGCGCATAAGCTTTAAACAAGGACAGATAATTATTCGGCAGCGTTCTTTTTCTAGTTTACAATCGGTGTTTTAGCTCGGATGGAATAAGTTTCGCATGATACATTTATATTTTGATTTTTGTTTTTTAATTACTCTAAAATTTTGAAAATTGTCTAGAATTTTCTAGTCTTGATCTAGAATAAGAAAGATTTGTCCTTGTCCATTGAGGAGCATATGTCAGATTAAATCTAAATGAGAATTCCGTTTGTTTCCAGACAATCTTTATTTTCATTTTAGTGGAATAGGTTGCCAATCTATAGTGTCCGCAATGGGCCTACAGCTTATAAAGCATTCCGAACCACTCGAACACAGTGGGGTATAAGTTTTCTGGGATTTATACTCCACATCTTATACTACAGGAAGTTATGTACTTGCAACTACAGGTTTATTAAAATCCGGAAAAATTGTATCCGGTTATAAATATATCCGATATCCGGAAAATTCACCAACCGGATATTAAACTGATATTCGATATCCGAATATTCGGACAAAAACAGTATACGAATTAATTCGATATCCAGATAAACAAATGAAACCGGTATCCGATATGCGGATAAACTGATTAAACCGGTATCCGAATGAATCCGATACCGGATTGAACTGATATCTGAATGTATCCGATAACGGGTTAAACAATTAAACAATGTCTGGATGAATATTATTCATAATTCAATTACGGTACCTACGATAAGGACATTCCGATGAATTAGTTATTTGTTCTATTCGACAATTTCACAATCCAGTGTAAAAAATTATTTTTTTCGAAAACTATGTCCCAAAATTAGTAAATACATGATATTTCTTATTTTATACATTATCAATGTAAATACAAAATACTTATTATATTTGTATATGGGTGTAGTAGGTTTTATTGGATACCAATTTAACCCGGATATTGGTGTTATTAAGATTATTCGAAGCATCAGTTCGGAATTGTTGCAGAATTGATCGTTCTGCGCATATCATTTAAGAAAGCGAATTCAGAAGTTCTCACTTGGATAGGTTTGAACGCTCACTTTAGTTTAATATTTGGATTGGGATGCACTGAATGCGTACTGCGGGCAACTGTCGAATTCGATCGGGATTTCCAGTGCAAGCGAGCAATCTTTTTCCTATTCGATTGGGTCAAGCATATTGTTACCAGTGCGCACTCAATGCAAAATACTGCACCGTCTCTAATCGAACAGCAGTTATTTTCCAACACTGAAAGTTGCGAATAATTCAAATATGCACAAAATTATTACTGTACAAACATTACTTGAATAAAATATTATTAATATAATTGGCATATATTTCGTACCTAATAGATGGCAAATTTTCACACTTCTTCACTGCGCATAATAAGAATTTGAAATACTTGAATCCCTAGTAAGAAGTGTCAGAACCGTTTCGTTACAATTTGAATTGGCAATTCTGACATATCCGAACGCCGAACTGAATAAATTCTTACAATTTCGAATTTCAGAACTAAAAGATTCGAACGCTTTTTAGTAAAATGCGCATGCTCACTAGGTCAAGAACTTCTTAGAACTGCAGGTTCGAACAAACCTACAGGTTTCAGCTAGTTGCCGATTTCAACCGGATACCGGTATCATCCGGATCCAGTTTCATACGGATACCGATTTCATCCGAACAACAGTATCATCTGCATTATCCGGATAATCGGTTTTTCCGGGTTGAATGATAATGGATATCGAATGTTAATAAAACCGGATATCCGAATATCCGGAATCTATTGACAACCCTACTGGCAACATCGTATTTGTTATCCTATACATATCTATAAAAAATAATATATAACTCATCTCTATAAGCTTTTGCAAAGGGTTTAAGCATGAAAATCTGCACCTCTATAATATAAGATACATATTTCTTCTAGAAATTTCGTGCCAGATGTCATGAATTTATTATTTTGGGAGATATAAACTACGGAATAATTCGTAATTATAGCAGCGTAGTAAATAATGTAAATATTCCAATCGAAATGTCACCGAACTAATTTATACACAGCTATTTCGATTTCCGAAATACCAGAGTAAACAGTTTGAACTATTACTCATACTTAATGGCACTTCATTCATTTTCTTCGACAGTTTCACGTACAAATATTCAACATTTATCTATCTCACACCAACCACAGGAGGTAAGATTGTTTCAAGGTCCCTAATATACCATTTTAACAATATATGACATATGTCCGATAGTTTTTCCTCCAGTTATTTAAACTGATACAAAGGATTATAAAAGTATACATATTAAGATTTAATAAATTCAATATTTTCTCACTTACGTTTTACTAGGAAATTTTAATTTATCTGTTGGTAAAAGACACGTTAATAATAATACATAAATAATTAAAAAGAACACATATTTCTATGGCGTTACGCTAAATCTTATTTCATTCTCAATTTGAAAAGCTGTAGTTTCAAAACGTTTTAAACAGACTGAATCGCCGTTTGGATTCTAAGATTTCTTTTTATTAGCTATAAATTACAATAGTGCACCACTACACAGATACAATTTATCATTATATAAAAATATCTAACCTATAATATTTTTTCTACATTTCTGTTGCTGTGACGCGCAATCGTGAAATATATAATATTAGTTGGAGTGGAAAAAGGAACCATAAATACCAATTTATGTGGTAACTAGATAGATTCTCAGAATCGGAGTGGGACATTCTGTTCATTAGACCACGAACTTCATAAGATCCAAAGATTTTTACTAGTTAAAATCTACAAACTCTTGCTTTTTTAAGACTTTCAAATGCGGGTGGCAATGTGCTGGCCTCATGAGATTATTAACTATGTTATTCTTTCCAATTTGTCATTTTCAAAACTGTTTGTTATTCTATTCCTGAATCTTAAAATAAACTATTCTTTTCACATTCGTTTCATCACACACTGAATGCGACATTTAGTTTTTGCCAATTTTTAAAATTTGTCTGGTGTCATTTCAATCCACAAAGATAAATATTAGGATATTGGGTTTCCAAATCATAAAAATAAACTCCATTACAAACTTTGACATTTGGAATTTCATTCATTTCTGTCACGTTATTTTGGGAATTTCGGAAATAAAAACATTTTTTGTAATTTCATCAGATTTTAAGGTGTTTACTAGCATGAAAAAAAATGTTGTTGTCATTCTGTCATTTATCCAATAAAACTGAAATATATGAGTAGGATTATTTAAAAAATGTGAAGCTATTTATTTTGTTTGTTTCGTCATTCTTTTTTTGTCGTTCACCCACATTATCTATATTTGGTTCATCAAATTAATTGGCTATTAACATTTAAATCTGAACATCATTTCGCAAATTTTCCAAAACCAGAAATTAGTTGTTTTTTTGTTTATCAATTATTTTAAATTTAACATTTTTCAAAGTTCCATTGATCTTCCCGACTGATGACAACAACTTTTACTTTTGTGTGTCATGCCAAAAATATAAAACAAAAATATTATTGCCAATTTTTAATTGAAACACATTCTGCTGTCACTTTTACCGGATATTTTTTACAGTGGCGTCTTAAAATTAAAATTGATTTAGAACTTTCCTCTAGGTAAAGGAAACCACTTTTCTCTAATCTGTAAACACCACTACACAACAAAGTTAGTTGGCAACGTGACATTACTGAAGTAATTCTGATTAGCACTCAACATTGTTTGTAATGGATTCTATTATTGTTTTATGTTTTTGTATTTCGATTTTGAATTCACTGTAATTTGTAATTTTGTAGTTTACTTAAAATAAATTCAGTTCTTTCTATTCTGCGTCTGTAACAAAGTCATTACAGTAATAGTGTGATAAGTAATTTCTGTGCATAGTCTAGTTAATTTTTACTGTTTGTAGCTCTACTGAAATGTAATAAAAATTAATAAATATTTTTTATTCGAAAAAATATATATAAAGAACTTTATAATTGTAGATGATTTTATCGGAACTCGGAAGGATTGAGCCACTGCGTTGTGCGGTATATGCCAAATTTCCTTCTCACAAAATAAAATAGAATTAAATTCGTTCTTTAACATGCTATTACAGAACTTTTATTATTTACTTTGAAGATCTGACTCATGGTTCGAAAACTTCATATTAAAATTATTAAAATTTACTGTTTTGTTAACAGTGTTACAATTTCTGTATTAACACTGAGGATTTTAATTAAATCTGTCTCTGTTTTAAGAATTATAAGTTCTTTCTCTCTTTTGTCTTTCATATAGGATATTTCGTTCATAAGCTTGTAACGTGTTTTTTTATGTATTTATCTGCAATATTTGCAGATAAAACTAATAATAAAGATGATTCATTGTTTATATTTTGAAAACATTTCACTTTTCTTTCCACTACCTCTCTAATAAAGGTAATGTTTTGTACGTAGGTGTAGGTATAAAATCATTATTTTGAATTCAGAATTGCGCTTATTATGGAAATGCGCGTATATAAAAAAATAATCGATAATCAAAAATAATACGCACAATTCACCTGATATTTATTTTATATTTACCCAGCGGGAGGGATATATTTTTATTTATTATTTTAAATTTTATTTTTGTATGGATAAATTTTAAATATAGAAAAAAATATCATAAATAATTAAAAACAACGTATTATCCATATCATATTTTTATTTAATATTTTATACAAAATTGTATTAAACACCGATAACACCGACAACAAGATATAAAGTATTGTATATTTTTATTATATATTTTGTAGTACACAAATAAATATGGATAAAAAGATGTAACAAAAGTTAGTCTATACGAAATTTTCATTATTTGTTTTAAATTGCAGAGAACTGCGTAAATTAAACATTGATTGAAATCGACTTGTGGGAATGTATATCTAAGCTCCCAAATTGTAATTTGAAAGATACACAATTTAAAACAAATGAAACATGGATAATACTATAGATAATGTATAAAACCACAAGGGATGATTGAACCGCGTAATTGAAATGTAGGCGTATGATGCTGGGATCATTTTAGATCATGAATTATAATACACAATGAAATAAATATAACTTAAGATAATGTATAAAACCATAATATATGTTCACTTTTTGTTTGAATTTCGCAAATTGAATAATGCATTGAAGTGTTGTGGTCTTAATGCTGGGGTCATTCTAGACCATGTATTATATTTTTGAAGGAATATAACTATTAACACAATGAAACATTAATAACACGAGGTCCAGACGAGATTTCCATTGTTTGTTTTGAAATGCGCAAATTGGACATGTAGTGGAATGTTGTCGACGTTCGATGTTGCGGTATATATCTGGTTATATTCTAGGCTCCTAATTGTATTTTTGTAGAAATACAATTAAAAACACAATGAAACATAAATAACATAAGAGTTGTTCATTATTTGTTTTCTATTTCACCAATTGAAACATGTATTAAAGTATTACCGTCGTATGATGTTCCAATCATTCTAGATCCCATATTGTATTTTTGAAGGAATCTATCTAATAACACAATGAAATATTAATATCATGAGCAAGAGGTCTAGATTTATTTTGTTTTGGAAATGCGCACATTGAAACATTTATCGGAATGTTATCGACGATATTCTATACCCCAAATTGTGGTTTTGAATGAGTACAATTAAAAACAGAATGAAACGAGGGTAACACGAAGTAATATATAAAACCGCAAGTGATATTAATTATTTGTATTAAATTGCGCAAATTGAAAAATGTAGAGTAGGTTTGTAGACTTGTGGTATGGGCATGGGTATATGATTATGGTGAATGTAGATTCTAGGTTCTACACTGAATTTTTTAAGGAATGTAAGCAATAACACATATTGAAACAAGTATAAAATCACAAGAGAAGTTTATTACTGTTATTTGTTTTGGATTGCGTAAATGGGAAGATTGTTTCTGAAAGAATATAAATGATATTGAAAGTCATTCTACATCCCATTTTGTATGTTTCAAGTAATATAACTAATAATACATTGAAACTTTTATATCTCGATCTCCAGATTGTCCAGATGTGATTTTCATGGTTTGTTTTGGAAATGCGCACATTGAAGTATTTATTGGAATATATTGTCGACGTTTGATATGTATCTGGTTATTCTATGCCCCAAATTGTGTTTTGGATGAATATATTTGAAAACATAATTAAACAGGGGTAACACGAGGTGATATATGCAACTACAAACAATATTAATTATTTGTATTTATATTGCCCAAATTGAAACTTGTAATGAAGGGTTGACGATTTTTGGTATGGGTAATTGTATTTTTAATGGAATGTATAAAATAACAAGAGAAGATTAGTGCTCGTATTTGTTTTGGTGTAGAAAGGGGGTAATTGTAAATTGGGGGGTACCTGGCAATCCGCGGCCCCAGTGCTGAGCCTGGGCGCCCTGGATGATGGCCGTGACCGACATCATGGGCTTGTCCTTCTTGAGCATGGCTACGTCACAGGCACATCACACACGAGCCGGCATGGCGGGACTTGCACTTTCGTTCACTCCGCCGCGCGGCATGGAAATCAATAGCGGCGTCTGGGACAGCGAGTGCGACGTGCGGAGCCGAGCAGACACACTGACAGACTGGCGCGAGACGAGCCGCAGCCGGCCCAGCGCTCACGGTCATCGTCGCGCCGCACACCAGCATTCTACACTCGCAACTATCATCGCACATCGCCACTGCTTCCCGGCTTCTTCAACATCACCTCTCTTAACAAGGGGGTGCTTGCCAAAGAAGAGCCAAAACGAGAGAAACAACGCTGAATGAGGTCAACGTAAAATGAAAATAATGGGGATAAATAAGACATAAAAGAGAATAACACAATTATATTAAATTGCAGTATTTTTTTAATACATTGATTATGGACTTTTTAATATTCGTATCGATTTTTATTTATTAAAATGAAGAAAATAAAATAAATAATTTGTTTATAATGAGGAAGCTTTTTCCCAGTGGTGTCATGTAAAAACTAAAGGTGTTACTCCCGTCTTTTTCACCATGACCTCTCTTAACGCGGGGGTACTTTCCAAAAAATATCCAAAGCGTAAAGAAACAACGCTAAACGAGGTTAATGTAAAATGAAAATAATGGGGATAAGTAAGACATAAAAGAGAATAACACAATTATATTAAATGTAGTATGTTTTTAATACATTAATTACAGACTTCTTTTAATGCTAATATCGATTCTTATTTATGAAAATTAAGAAAATGGAATAAATAATTTGTTTATGATAAAAAAGTTTCTTTCCTGTGGTGTCATGTAAAAAAACAAACGTGTTGTAACGCAATAATTTGATATTGACTTCCCCAATGTAGGATTTTTTTTCACTTCTTATAGGTTTTAAGTAAAGTTCAGATTTTTATAGGTATTTCGAAAAAAATTATTTGTGTCGAGGTATAAGTAAATATATAAGTATATGCAATTTTACGGAACATTTATACCTCAAGAAAAAAATTAAACCAAAAGAAAAACATTAGCTATTTATGTAACCAGTTAGAAAATGCCTCATTTTGTGTAAAAGGGGATATTTGCGGAGCGAGCAATGCGATTAACGTTTGGAAACGGCATTTATTTCAAGTGAAGAAATTCACTTTTCATCACTAATGGCCGGTTGCAACAGTTAGTATTTAAATTTTAAGTTTCCCTTAAATGGACAATATCACATCGGAATAAAATGTCAAATGAATTATTCAGCATTGCTGTCAAAATTTCGATTAGCATTTTTTTTGTTTAAAAGTCTAATTGGTACAATTGGGCATTAGTGATGAATTTTTTTTATTTCCTAACTGGTTATGAAAAATTTGGTTTTGCAAAACGTCAGCCAGTTTTGAAAAGTTACACTTTATATATCAAAATTAGAAAAAACTTTTTAAGCTATGAATTTTCATTCAAAATCATAAAAAAATTAAAGTCTTAAGTAGCACAGCATAAAAAATTTCTATGAAACTGAAAATGAGTTGAAATGAATCTTCTAAGATAGGTATGTTTTCTGAACATATCTCCGGCTCTATGACACCACTGGTTCTGCCTTATTTGACATGTGCTTTTTATGAAGAAGTCTATCGTCGTACCACAACTAAGCGAAACAGCGTTAAACAGTGTATTACTGTACTTATTTGACTGGGATTTGACCCCCAATCTCACACTCCCCTCAGCGAGTCGAAGCACGCCAACCAACTAAGCCACCACTGCAATGGTGTAACTAGAGTTTTAAGAAGAGGGGGGCTCAAATAAAATTTGTCAAAATTCAAAATATCTATACACGGTACAAATTTCTAAAAGAAAAAAAAGAAATGCACTTTTTAAGACGAAGAGGGGGGCCCGAGTACCTTCCCCCCCTAGTTATACCACTGAACCACTGTCCGTATAATGAAGAATTGGAACATTTGTAGCACAAATTGTACTTTTTCGGTGACAAGTTTTTCTTGTATTCTAATAATGCAGATTTTTAGTCCGCAGTCTCTGTAAAGGACGTTTAACTTACAGTGGATTCCGAACCAATAAAACACAGCAGTATTTTTATTTGATCAATAGTTGGCAACGTTGGAATTTGAACCCCAAATCTCATACTCCACTCCGAGTCAAAAAGCACTATCCTACTGATCTACTGCAGTTTCACATTGTATGCAATGCGATATTGATTATTTTTACTGAACTCGGGTTCTATAATTCAAAATATGACATTTAGCAAATATTATCCATTCCTAGCAGCTACTGGGCAACTCTCACACTTCCCTCAAAACATGATCATACTTTGAAGTGCATGAATGAACTTGCAAACACTACTTATACTGCACTCAGACTACGGTCAAAACACATTTATTACTCGAATTTTCCTTATACTTCGTTTACCGACTGCTTCCAGTATTGAGATTGATTTTCTAATATATTCCTTCATGTATTTTCTTGTTGCTAATTCATTTGCTCCTTTCCATTTCAATCCTATTTGATTTAGTTAGCTTTCAATTTCGTCGTTCCATTTATACCGCGGTCTACCTATTTTTCATGCCTTTTTGGTTATTCTGGTTGATGGCATTCTTACTAAATGCCTCCATTAAATCAATGAGTTTTCTCTTATTTTTGGTTTTATTGACTTTACACCTAGTTTTCGTCCTTTTCTTTTCGTTTCTCACTTTATCTAGTAGTTTTGAGCCTTCTTCTTTTCTGATCCTTATTCATTTCCCAGGTTTCCAAACTATAAGTCAAGGTTAGTGCTTTTATACTATATAGTTTCTTATTTTAGTGCACATGTTACAAGAATTCGTATGTACTATATTTTGGGCAACTCTCACTTTTACTGTAAATGTCCTCGTATCAGATTTTCTTCACAATCAATAAATTTTCCATTTTCTTTAACTTCCACCACTTTCGTAATGACGTACATAGGGATCAAGTTAAAAACAGCATATCGAATTTTTAAAGAATAAGCAAAGTTCAACTTTCATAATCCCTAGAGTGATTTTATTGTTGGGATGATGTCTGTGGATACTGAATATGTGTCTATGAAAAAATGATAAATTTGTTATACTGCACTGAAAAGATTTGATTATTTAGATTACAATTGGTCAAGTTGAAGTTGTACCAAACTTTTGAAATTCTTACAAGCTATATTTCCTAAAAGAATATTTTTAAATACCAATTTTCCTAAATTCAGTTATAACGGTCTTTTATGTTTCTGAATCTGAGTTAGTACTGTTAACTGATAAAAATTTGCGAATTAAATTGTTTTTACCTATTGTTCTGGCTATGTAATTTTAATAAATAAAATACATGAGTTATCCACTGTCAAATTTGAATTTGTAATTTTAAAATAAATTTATTTAGATTTTGTCTAGGATCTAAAAAAAGCCTCTGCACCAAGGGATCAAAAATGTAGAATCTTATTTACAATCATTAACTTGTAGCATTAATTGCACTCACATATTTGTTTTTTAAAGTACATTTACGCTTGTTAGTAAAAACGTATGTCAAATTGTTGATAGCTAATTTATAATGCAATTTTAATTAAGAATAAATTGTAAAAAAGTTATAATATGTATATAGTTAGTGCTTTTATACTCGTCTGAAGTACGAAAGAATACAAAGTAAAAAGTCCATAAGAGCAATTTTTTCACCCTTTGGTGTCACAATTTCCATCTTTACCTATAAAGAATGTTAAATGTCAGAATTTCAATTACAAATTTATTATGTGCTCTGGAAATGTCAAATATTTATTTAAAACGTTTAATTGCAAACTTATAGAAAGTTTAAAAAATTGCTCGCTTTAATTTCTCTCATCTTTTCTTTTCGTAAATGTAGTATTTTTTGTTTCCTTTGTGGCATAAAAATCGACAAAAACGTCAAGCGTTGCATACATCACAAGTTATTTTTGGTAGTTCCATTACTAAAGAATAAGTAAAATGATTGAATTCAAGGATATTTTGTCTAGACATGTGGTCGTCATTAACTTATTAACAATGAATAGAATACGTGGCAGTTTTCAAAAACCTCTTTCATTTTTACATCATTACGAATCAGTTTTTAAATGGTAATATATACCATATATATACCTGCGTAGGTATTATACATTTTATTAAAAAAATGATAAAAAAATAATAATAACGGTGTTATTTTACCTAATATTTTTTACTTGTATTTCAGAACACTTTCTTGAAACCTGAAAATTATAAACCTGTAATGAATTCCCTGCATATAAACCTAGGGTGAAAAGTGACGACTGCGTTCCAAAATAATTTTTGTATTAATTTGATATTATTCATAAAAAATGTGGACAAAATGTTTTGTTTTATAAAATTTGTATTAAAACAATATTTAAAAAATATTTCATTGAAATCTGGCCAATCTTGCTTTTAAAAGAACTAATATTTTAAAGACATACACGTTTGTCTTACCTATAACATTTTTTTCTTCGAAAAATACATTAACGAATTTGAAAATCTATTAATATTTCCTGGAATACAATTTACTGTACTGAATTTTAACATACGCATTGTGAAATAAAAATTAATAATCTTAATTGCAAATAAATGATTACTGGTGATAAAATTTGATTAACCTGAAAAATATAAAATATATATCTTCTAGAAATATTTATTAAAAATGATCATTTATCTTGTTTAGATATTGTTGACCAAACAATATATTTAAAGCATCAAAAAGGTTATATATTATTCAATCGATTTATATGTATATGAAGATTTGTTAAATTTTGCGAAAAACCAGTCTAGAAATCATTGAGCAAAAAAATTAAGTAATAGGTAAGTCAGTATAAGGAATATATTGTACAGAAAATATATTACAACATTTAGTACGAAGGTTTTGTTTGCTAAAGTTTCGACAAAATGTGTGTAATATCATAGCCTAAGTAATGTACTTGTTAGCTACTACGGTTGTGTGGTTGTGCTGTTGTGACGAGTGTAGATAAGCAACGTAGCCAACAGAGACTGCAGGTTGAAAACCTGCATCAGTAAAAAGTAAGAAAAACTTGCTACAATATTTGCGATGATGAAGAAGTAATGAACTTAATATAATGTAAAAGTTATACGGCAATATGTTTATATGAATTATTTAATATTGATTATAACATAAATGCGGTAGAAAGGTTTTATTTCAACCACATAAAAGGTTTAATCATAAAACAATGAAATTATGATACAACATTCCAAGGTGGAATATGGTTTCAAATATTGAATGTGTCAACTTACAGCCACAATAAGATCTTACAGGTTCTAGGAATCTAGAAGTTGAATCCCAGATCTAACACTGCCCGTTGATATAAACATAGAAATAGCAAAGGTAAAATGTAAAATAATCGTTTTGGTTAAAGCTTTTAAAACAATTGCCATGCATAAAATCCGACAAAAATTACGACCTTGGCAACAAAAATTTCGAAACCAGGAGTCCATTGTTTTGTGTTTCCGCTTAAAATGTATGAGAAAAAAGAATTAAAACAATCCATCGTTTAACAATTCACTAAAATTTCCATGATAGGCCTATCACGCGAGACGTTTCCATTATAAAGTTATGATGTGTACTTGACGTAGGTTATTTACGAAGCATATTTTATTCATTAAGTAGATGAACGTATTTGGATATCGAGCGTGTTTTGATCGGGTGGTTACTCGTTACCAGGAGCAACTGGCAGGCAGAGGAATGTAGGCGGCGGTATGAAATGAAAAGCAAAGGAAAGTCTTTGCATGCTTTATTGATTTCCAGCGCTGAAAACGAAATGCTGTAATGAGGCGTATTTTTATATGCTTGCCAAGGTCATCAAATCGACGTACAAAAAACTTTGTAACACAATACGCATTCTAACTAGTGTTATATCATTTCTAAGTATGAGGGAACATTAACACAAACCACTTTTGTTATTTTTCATTTGATATGCAGCTGTTAAATTAGAATATAAATTTAAAAACTTTTTAGTTTACTGCTCTGAAGCTTGGCAAGACCACCATTGGGCTAATAGGTTGCAGCCAATGGTTCCACATCGAACCCACGAATTGTTAAAATTTTTTTTTCTAATTTGGATGCAGAAATGTTCATTATATTAGAAACGGCGTCAAAATATAAAATAAAATAATTAACTATAAATCAATAACGTTTTCAGAAATATTGTTATATAGGGTCTTTCAACTGTTGCACCTAATCTTTAAAATTTAATAAAAAAAAACTGGTACATGGGTTAGAGCAAGAATTTTTATTGCGACTTGAAACACATTTAATGCCATTATGTTTTGATTCAGGTGTCAGATTGTTCGCAAGTGACGGACCGAGAGACCCAATTTGCGGTTACTTTTTGGAATAATTCGGGCTGGATTTCAACAGTAGTTTAAATAATGAATTCTTCTCCTGGTCGTTAATTGTTGCTGGTTTATATTGTTATAGACCAGAAAATAATCTAAGGGCGTTAAATTGTAGGAACTTGCTGGCCAATTGATGTAACCTCTTCTCAAAATAACGCGCCCTGGAAACTTTTTTTAGCAATAATTTCACGTAGCGCTATCTTGCTGGAACCATATTTCGTCTATGTTCATATCAGCCAATTCTAGTCAAAGAATACTAGATACCGCTGTTGATATTCACAAAAAAGAGATTTACGTTCTCAACAGCAACAATATTTTCGACTGACCAAACATTTCAACAAAGTACAGGCACTGCCCGATCAGCAACTGAACCAGTTTCCTCAAATTTTGTAACTAGTCGATGAATTGTGCTCCCGGTAGGATGGTCATGTCGACCATAAATTTCACGTAGCTCAATATTGGCGAATTAAAGATGTATTTTGATAAAAAAAAATCACAATTTCGATGCGTTAATTTAATAGTACACTTGATAAAATTACAGCTATGATAGAACAAAAACATCGTAGAATGATAGCGGTGTTAATGCAAACAAAATCAACTGTCAAATTTAAGGCGTGCTAATTGAAAGACCCTGTTCATAATTACTTAATAGATTTCTGAAAAAATACATATTTGTTTGAAAAATTACTGATAAAATTATTAACCAAAACGCACTTTATAAATAGTTTAATTGGTGCGAACTGTTCAGTTATTCTAAAAGAATTGAAATTTATCTAGCAACTACTGTTTCTTGTTAAATTTAAAATAAATAAATATGTTTACCATTTACAATACAAAAATTAAGAAATTTGATCAATTTTGGTTTTTGGAGAAGTATTTATTAGAGTTATTTTCGAATTGTATCTACCCAACAACTGTGCAAGATACCTACAATAATTTTTCAAAAGTGTGGCCGTAGAAATTTTTTACTTTTAATACTGATGCTATGAAATATTATTTTGAATTCCAAACATGAAAATAGTTCACAGATTGTTAAATAATATTTTAATTTTTATTATAAATACAAGTGAAAAAATTTAATTAATTCCGGCTGAAGTTGAAAAAATTATCATAGAAGTTAACAACTAATCGTCTATAACAGATTTCTCCAAGGTTCTATCGTAATGTCCAGAAATTTTAATTCAAAATATTCTGTACTCTATTAAGCAGAAATTTAAGATTTAAAAATAAGAAAAATATAGATGTTTTCTCTTAAATATTTTCACTTCATCAAATATGATATATTTTTCTTGTCAAGAGCAAAACAAAACAAATTAAATTGTTTAGTGAAAACAAAAAGCACGGTGTAGTACTTTTCCTTTGTTAATTTATTAATAACAGGTTAAAACCAGACATGTGTAATCGCTGTCCTCTGATAAAAAGGACACAATAAGTTCTGTTTTCGTCCACGTGGAGTTTAAAATATTTCATTAGGAAATCGCACGTGCAAAAATAAATGAAGGCGGACAGATGTTGCGAAAGCTGCACTTTCTGTATCGGCTGGAGCTTTGTATTTATTTATAATGTGCATTAACTGAGTTAAAATAGTTAGATGCAGTCTCATAGTCGACCCCCTATGGTTATTTTTATCTGTGTTGATAGTCTGAACACCTCACTGACGTTTTTGGCAAAACGCACCGCGTACATTTAAACCGAGAATGCTTTATTTCTTGTTTAGAATATTTTAAATTTAAAAGTGAAACTTAATTCGTTACAGCATATTTATGAATCATTCCTTATATTTAGATCAAAACAAGATGGAAAATGATTTCAATGATTTATTAATTTCACGGAAAATTTAATGCGCATTTTAACGTCAATAGTTTTAAAGATTAAATTACTTCTGAAATAATTATTTTTGTGAAAAATCAATATTTACTCAATGATATATGAAACATGAAAAAATACATACATAGTTTATTTCTTAAAATTATATTCATAAAAATAAAAGTTTTCATTATACTACTATATTTCACACTAAAATATTTACAAATTTACAGCATAAATGTATTACTATTTATGTAATAAATAAGGAAACGAAGGTGGTTATTTAACGAATGCGAAAATTACAAAACAAGACGCAGACGAGTTTTGTAGGAGCAGAATATTTTTTCTACTTCCGTTTGAAAAGAACAAAAATGTATTTTAAATTATGAACTTTTGACATTTTCTTGATATTTGCAAACTAAACAAAAAAAATTTGTCCGCTACTAAGTTAGGTACTACAACAAAATTGTTGATTGTAAACAGATAAACGATATAAATAAAAAATTGTCATTTAAGTTTTTTAAATTTTAATATACGAGTCTCTCAGAATCTAATAAATGTAATAACTATAGTATTAACATTTGTCAACATAATAAGAACTAAATTTTCTATTTTTGTAGCTATTAATGTTTCTATATATGCCTACATTCCAATTTGATTTCGTGTGAAATAATGGAATCAATAACCTAATTAAAATTAGTGAAATAGAGATTGTCTTATTAAAAATAAAAAAATATATTTTTTACACTATTGTAGACACCCATTATTAAATACCTTTATTTTATTACCGTTTACTTGGTAACCATGGTAACATAGCTTCGCACGTCGGGACACAATCTTGGGATAGGTCAATAATGATAAGTCTTCTCAACCTTGGTGTATAATATACCCATTGTACAATTATGCATATTTACGGATTTACCGACTGGATTTCCAAGGCAGTAAGTTATGTTATATTTAGAAAATATGACCGGAACATCGGCAAGTAAATTATAATATAGCAACGAACAAATATAATTTTAAAAATTACAACTTTTGTCAATCACATATTTTCAAATACTTAATTTTATTTTGTAATTACGTCGATCATGCAAAAATATTAAGGTAGTAAATATATTATAACTTTCAGGTTCTATTTTATATCAATTTCTAAACTTATCCTCATCTTGTAACTACATGACATTAAAATTTACAAATTATTGTCCTTGTAATAATAATGAGTATTAAAAAAAGAATTTATGTTATACGTATTTGGACATACGGAATCTACAGTTTTTTAAATGGTAAATATTTATCTTATCGTTTTATTACATAAATCTTCTTTTCTGAGTTCATTTCTCATAACTATTTTTGTCTAATGAGATAAAGTACTTCAAACTTTGACATTGACATTTCTCTATTTTCATACGTGAATCAACTTTCAACTGTTTTCCTAGAATTGCATAGGCTCCACAGTGTCTAAAAGTAAATTATTTCAAAACTAGGCTACAGATGTCTACAGGAAACAAACACAAAACATAGCTTTAACTATTAACTATATTTTTAAATAAGAAAATATATAAAATTATATTTTACCTTATCCGTTTAGGATTAAGTAAGTAATTAATATTTTACCTAAATTAAACTGAAAGTAATATAACAATTGCATGACATTCATAAAAGAAACTAAAAACTAGCAAAAATTCATTTTAGAACAATTTACTTGCATTTTAATACAAATTGTCATCCTTCAATCTATGCTATAAATACTCAGATAAAATAAGTAATATTTTATTTTTGTTTCATCGAATTTTTTTTAATCTTTATGTTTGTAACAATACCTACCTAAAAGAGAATTGGTAAATAAATGGTAATCTAGCAATGGTCGAAGTTTAAATTCAAAATGACAACTCTAGCAAATAAAATATTTTAAATATTTCTTTTTTTTCGCTATTGCGTTGATCATGCAAAAAACATAAAGCATTGAAGTATTTTACCGGTTTTGGATTATTGATCTCGACTTCATTTCAATCTTCAAGATCATCCTAAATTGATAGAGAGCACGTTGTACACATTACTTGTTGAGCGGAGGAAGATCTGAGATTCAAATTCCAGTGATGACAAACCTTAACCAAAAATAAAATACCGCTATGTGTTCGAGTGGTTCGGAATCCACCATAAAAGATAAGTTTCCTGTCCTGGTACAGGGTTTCGATCTGTTGGACAGTGTAAATTAAAAGTAAAAAATAATTGGCGAGCATGATTATTGAACTCCAAATGTAAGATATGGACAATTGGAAATATAAACAATAATAAATTAAATTAATTATTATTTTTTTCATTATTTAAAAATCGGTCTTTTTCACTACTTTTACTTAGGTATATATTTGACATTTATCAACAAAAACCAAAGCTACAAAGATTATTCCCCGAAACAATCTTTATTATCTGTATTAATATATTAAGTGTAATAAAATGATCGAAAATTCTGCATAACAATATGTGTTGCGTAGAAACTGGATGAGTTCGTTTTTATTACTATCAAAATAAACGAACTTACAGATAACACGGTTTAATTGATAAATTTTCAGATAATTTTTAATGCACCAAATATATTTGTTACACTATTTCCAGAACAATATGTCAAAACTATTTTATTTATAAATCTGTTTCACATCTGTTTATGTATATTACAAACCATTGACTTAAAGTAACTCTACATTTTAATAAAAATTTCATGCAAATGCCGTTGTGTCACATGCCATTTTTATATCAAATTTTTTTTTATACAAGTTATCATTAAAAAGCAAGTAACTAATTTTTTTTCATTTCTCAGAATTGTTTTTAATCACTAAAAAATGAAAAGTTCAGTTAACCACAATTACAATTTTGACTATCATTTGACATTTAAATGTTATGCAATTTTCGCTGTCAGTATATTTTTTATTAGTCCACATTTTTAAAATACTGATATGTCATTGGTTATTGATTTGTGAAGGAAACAGTCACTATAATTTACAAAAATGTCAAAAATAATTGTGTTAACTATTCGGTCCGCACAATTTACAATATATTATCATACGATATAGTAAAGTAAAGAACTTAATGTTTGTGACAAAATGAAATGTATGTAAAAACAAACAGTTTTATATCTTAAATATACTTGTCCTTAGTCCGAATGAGTACACGGTATGGACAATGTTTAAAGTTTGTTGATAAGTACGTTACATAGTAATGGATGCTATGTAAATATGTAAAGATTTAAAAAAATGCAAGACCTTCATATTTTGCACACGTGCCCGACGAAAATAAAATATCTATTCGCTGTAGTAACCTTGTTTGAAAATAAACAAAATCGAACAATGCAGCCGTGCCGTTAGCTGATAGTGTTATCAAGCGATAAGCCGAATCAAGGTAAGACTGGACGGTATTGCCCTAGGTCTTGGAACTATTTACACGGTGCTCCGATAACCCACACTGTTTATCCATATTTTTATTGTCTGCCATAAACTTTATTTGCCTCTAAACATTTACACATTTGTAAATGTGTCACGATTTATAGCTCGATTCATTCTATTGCATATTTATTTAACTGTCTCCGTTTAACGTCTATACTCGATTTCAAGAAAACTCATAATGTTGCCATAAAACGATAAAAGTTCGCCAATTAGAAATACCCACATATTTGCATTCTCAATCAGCACGAAAAATATATCGTGTGTCTCAGAGAAGTGTTGTCATAGACACTTACCATGGTAAATAAAAACTGTCCGGCTAAAAACTAAGTGACCGTATTGCATAAGGTGATATTATATGTATAGCACATTCAATGAAATTTACAAAAAAATATTAATTATTTTCACCTGATATACAAAATTACAGGTGTCAATTCATGATTATGAGGTTAGAACAATAACCTACGGAATCGAAGATCCTCAGTTTAATACCGATTGTAAAAATTTCTTTTTTTAAAAAGTTTTCTGTTTTTAATGTTAATACAAAATTATGAATATGTCTTGTAAAAAATATTTAATGAGAAATAACTAAAATTAATCAAAAGAAGAAAAATGGGAACAAATTATTAACCGGATTAATCAAGAAAACTTCAACAGTTGGAACTAAACCAAAGACCTATGATTCTATAAGCCATTATTCTAACCATAACAACGAATTTACAGCTGTCACTTTGTGCATAGAGAGCAAGAAAAACACGCGTTAAAAATAATTCTTTTATGTAAACTTCGTTGAATTATGCTATTAAAATGAAGTAATTGGAATTAAAAAATATTTAAGAATACATTAAGTATTGTCCTGGTCAATATAGTGACTTAGTTATTAACCGGACAGTTTTTATTTACATATTAAATATCTATGATAACATTTCTCCTTTTACTGGCCGTCATATAAAATAATAAGGAAGATATTGTAATCATACCGATTTTGACGTTCCGAGATTTTTCACTATTGATGTCTGTCGTTCGTCCGTCAATCCGTCTGGATGTATGTGTGCATAAGTAGAGGCAAGTTCAGTGAATATTCATGATTAATAACATGTGTTGATCAACTGAAAGTATCATTTATCGTTTTTTTACGAATATTTCGTAACAGATAAAAATTCCTAAAAAAAATGTTGAATAAGTTGCTTTAAAATATGCAAACTTGTTTAAAATAATAGTTATTTATGATATAAGTGTTAAAAGTGACATTTTATGAGTGAGTGGGGAAGTTTGAAACGAGGCGAAGCCGAGTGTAACAAACCTCACGAACGAAATAAAATCACTTTTTCCTACGACCACTGTTAAAAATAGTATTTTTAACGGTTGCTTAGCAAGTTAAAAATAACAGTTTATAACACAGTAAATACTTTTAAAACGTTGCCATTGACAACGTGTTAAAAGTAAAAAACAAATTTACTTTTAACACGTCTTATGTTCAGTTGTTCATAACAAATACATCATGACCTGTCATAAATGTCATTCTAATGCTTAGTTTTTATTTGCTAATAGGTACATAACTGTGGTCGTAGGAAAAATAGTGTATGATATTTGTGTTAAAAGTGATTTTATTTCGTTCGTGGGGTTTGTTAAACTCGGCTTCGCCTCGTTTCAAACTTCTCCACTCACTCATAAAATGTCACTTTTAACACTTATATCATAAATAACTATTAACACAAATATCATACACTATTTTTCCTACGACCCTAGTTATATATTCGTAAATAAAAAATATAGAATGACATTTATGACAGGTCATGATGTATTTGTTATGAACAACTGAACATAAGTGCTGTTAAAAGTAAATTTGTTTTTTACTTTTAACACGTTGTCATTTACTGTGTTATAAACTGTTATTTTTAACTTGCTAAGCAACCGTTAAAAAGACTATTTTTAACAGTGGTCGTAGGAAAAATAACTTAATGAAATTTTTATCGTACATTTTCATTTTAGCGTATATATTCAGCGACCGATTCTGTTATAGTCACAGTTGATTTTTTAAGATTAAAGAAAACACTATTTTTGTCAATCATTTATTTTTGAAATATATGAAAATGGCGTTTTAGGAAAAATACCCAGGAGTTTTATTTTTATTATATTATATTTGTTTGAATATTTTTTCGTCTAGATATCCAAAGACATATGAAGAGAAAAAATTTCTTGAGCCAATTTTTATAAAAATATTACTAAGAAAATGATGCCCAAGTAGTAGATACATATATTTTTTGTCTTCTTAACATTTCTTAATAAGCTAATTTGCGAAATAGTCTATGGTTGGGATTGTTTCTTTTATTTTCAATGTCAATATCAATTTGTTGTCAATATTACCAAAGCAAATTCTAATGCCCATACAGGCATTATATTTACATCAGATATCATTAATAAGAAATAGCATACCAGTAAAACTTAAAAAGAAGTTTTGAACCCTCGTAAATTTATTACGGGGACAGTCTACCTACAGAAACGTGTTGTTCGTAGTTTTCTAATATCTAATTTTTGGTATATTGTTTCAATGATTGGAGTAACTATTGAGACACCACAGTACATTGAATACCTGACCATTTATCGTTTATTATAAAGTAATTTAGTGATGACATATTTACGAATTTTCTGAAATTATGAAATATATTTTATTTAATGAACACATCACTATTAAAAATTTATGATCCAATTAGTAATTTACATAATTTCAATGCTCCCATTGACGCACTTTTAAATTAATTATTATTTAACATTTAAACTTTTTGATCTTTGGCCGATGGAATTAATTTTTTATGAAAAGAATTTACAGTAAAAATGTTTATGTTATTAATCAATTATTATTAAAACCTCTTCATCTAGTACATTATTCTGTATAGTAATATAATAAGCAACGATGCTGCGTTTTGTCGAACGTCATCAATTTTGAAAAGGTTTCATAATTCACGTACTACTTTACGTTTATATTTTTTATTCATACAAAGTGTTTTGAAGTATACACTAACAACGCAGAACGTAGAAAGAAAGGAGCCTCATTAAAGTTGATGACATTTTACTTGACGCAATATCGTTGCTTATTCGAGGCAACTACAGATTGACAATAAATTGTAGGATGGGAGGTTATGTTGGCCACATCAGATTTTTTATCTAAGTAATCAAAAGTACGAGATAACCTTTTTTTCTAAAAGTGGAATCCAGCAAATGTTTTACTAACAATATTAACAATAACATTAACAATACAAGGCACTTAGTTGTCCGCATTTATTTATAGAAATATTATGACAATTGTATCGTCCTTTCGAACATCATTAGACCACTTTTAACTTCGGTGTTAAACGTAATACACGTTTCATTTAACACTAATGTGTCATAAAATTTCAAAAATGAAAGTTAAAGCGGTTACATTTAGTAGTGTTTGTAGAAAAATAAAATTTATGTAGCGGTTTTGTTTTTGTTCGATGTCTAGTCATTGTGTGGGCCAGTGGCGGTATATTTAAATCATTTCGCGCAAGCGACGCAAAAACCCAACCCCAGTTGAAATTTGTGAGTCGTAGCATACCACCCAGGCAGACATAAACAATTATGTATTTCGTCTTGTAAAAACTGTTTGTGTATGCCATGAATCAAAGTTGTTTTGCTGTTTTTGAATGCTGTGGAGAGTGTTTTGTACTTTTTACACATTTCAAGCTTATTATATGAGAGTGAACTTAGCAGCCGATTCGCATCAGCCGATTCAAAATTGAACTGCTTGTGAACAAACTAAGCCGCGCGGCCAGCAGCGTCAGACCAAGGCCAACTGTACCATATAAAAATTTATACAAATCTTAAATAGACGTTATTCAACGTTTATACATATATTACAAGTCTGATACTAATAAAAACTTAATTATTAAGTATCAAATAGACATTAGAAGTAAGGGTTCTTATAGATATTATACATTATTGATATAAATGACAATTATGACCTTGAGCTCTAACGCGCTAAATTTGAATTTATATGAGGTATGCACACATAAAATATTATTATTATTATTATTAATATAAATATAAATATAAATTTTGCACAATTTCATCCTTATATTGTTACTAACAAAATGCAATAGACAATTTCTACTCATGACATGACCACACTGAGAATAAATGAGATAGACATAGTAAGACAATAATTTTTATTGTTGTTAATAATGATCGTCCGAGTTTCAAACTTGGTACATATCTTCCCTAGATTGTTACTAACAAAATACCATAAACAAATTCTACCCAATAGTCGTACGAAAAATTTTATCAATAAATTACGGTCTACTGGGAATATATATGAGATAGACATATGAACAAAATAATTTTTACTGTTGTTAATAATGATCGTCCGAGTTTCAAAGTTTGAATATATCTTCCCTAGATTGTTACTAACAAAATACTATAAACAAATTCTACCCAATAGCCGTACGAAAAACTTTATCAATAAATTACGGTCTACTGGGAATATATATCAGATTAGACATATGAAGAAAATAATTTTATTGCTGTTAATAATGATCGTCCGAGTTTCAAACTTTGTACATATCTTCCCTAGATTGTTACTAATAAAATACTATAAACAAATTCTACCCAGTAGCCGTACGAAAAACTTTATCAATAAATTACGGTCTACTGGGAATATATTTGAGACAGACATATGACCAAAATAATTTTTATTGTTGTTCATAATGATCGTCCGAGTTTTAAACTTTGTACACATCTTCCGTAGATTGCTAATAACAAAATACTATAAACAAATTCTACCCAATAGCCGTACGAAAAACTTTATCAATAAATTACGGTCTACTGGGAATATATTTAAGATAGATATAGGAAGAAAATAATTTTTATTGTTGTTAATAATGATCGTCCGAATTTCAAACTTTGTACATATCTTCCCTAGATTGTTACTAACAAAATACCATAAACAAATTCTACCCAATAGCCGTATGAAAAACTTTATCAATAAATTATTGTTAACTGAAAATGTATTTGAGATAGACCTATGAAAAAAATAATTTTTATTGTTGTTAATAATGATCGTCCGAATTTTAAACTTTGTACATATCTTCCCTAGATTGTTACTAACAAAATACCATAAACAAATTGTACCCAATGGCCGTATGAAAAACTTTATCAATAAATTATTGTTAACTGAATATGTATTTGAGATAGACCTATGAAGAAAATAATTTTTATTGTTGTTAATAATGAACGTCCGAGTTTCAAACTTTGTATATACCATCCCTAGTTTGTTACTAACAAAATACCATAAACAAATTCTACCCAATAGCCGTATGAAAAACTTTATCAATAAATTATTGTTAACTGAAAATGTATTTGAGATAGACCTATGAAGAAAATAATTTTTATTGTTGTTAATAATGATCGTCCGAATTTCAAACTTTGTACATATCTTCCCTAGATTGATACTAACAAAATGCCATAAACAAATTCTACCCAATGGCCGTATGAAAAACTTTATCAACAAATTATTGTTAACTGAAAATGTATTTGAGATAGACCTATGAAGAAAATAATTTTTATTGTTGTTAATAATGAACGTCCGAGTTTCAAACTTTGTTTATACCATCCCTAGTTTGTTACTAACAAAATACCATAAACAAATTCTACCAATTGGCCGTATGAAAAACTTTATCAATAAATTATTGTTAACTGAAAATATATATGAGTTTTAGATATATGAAGAAAATATTTATTATTGTTATTAATAATGATCGTCCGAGTTTCAAACTTTGTACATAGCTTCCTTAGATTGTTACTAACAAAATACCATAAACAAATTCTACCCAATGGCCGTATGAAAAACTTTATCAACAAATTATTGTTAACTGAAAATGTATTTGAGATAGACATATGAAGAAAATAATTTTTATTGTTGTTAATAATGATCGTCCGAATTTCAAACTTTGTACATATCTTCCCTAGATTGTTACTAACAAAATACCATAAACAAATTCTACCCAATGGCCGTATGAAAAACTTTATCAATAAATTATTGTTAACTGAAAATATATATGAGTTTTAGATATATGAAGAAAATATTTATTATTGTTATTAATAATGATCGTCTGAGTTTCAAACTTTGTACATAGCTTCCCTAGATTGTTACTAATAAAATACCATAAACAAATTCTACCCAATGGCCGTATGAAAAACTTTATCAATAAATTATTGTTAACTGAAAATGTATATGAGTTTTAGACATATGAAGAAAATATTTATTATTGTTATTAATAATGATCGTCCGAGTTTCAAACTTTGTACATAGCTTCCCTAGATTGTTACTAACAAAATACCATAAACAAATTCTACCCAATGGCCGTATGAAAAACTTTATCAATAAATTATTGTTAACTGAAAATGTATTTGAGATAGACCTATGAAGAAAATAATTTTTATTGTTGTTAATAATGAACGTCCGAGTTTCAAACTTTGTATATACCATCCCTAGTTTGTTACTAACAAAATACCATAAACAAATTCTACCCAATAGCCGTATGAAAAACTTTATCAATAAATTATTGTTAACTGAAAATGTATTTGAGATAGACATATGAAGAAAATAATTTTTATTGTTGTTAATAATGATCGTCCGAATTTCAAACTTTGTACATATCTTCCCAGGATTGTTACTCACAAAATACCATAAACAAATTCTACCCAATGGCCGTATGAAAAACTTTATCAATAAATTATTGTTAACTGAAAATGTATTTGAGATAGACCTATGAAGAAAATAATTTTTATTGTTGTTAATAATGAACGTCCGAGTTTCAAACTTTGTATATACCATCCCTAGTTTGTTACTAACAAAATACCATAAACAAATTCTACCCAATAATTTATTGATAAAGTTTTTCATACGGCTATTGGGTAGAATTTGTTTATAGTATTTTGTTAGTAACAATCTACGAAAGATATATACAAAGTTTGAAACTCGGACGATCATTATTAACAACAATAAAAATTATTTTGTTCATATGTCTGTCTCAAATATATTCCCAGTAGACCGTAATTTATTGATAAAGTTTTTCGTACGGCTATTGGGTAGAATTTATTTATAGTATTTTGTTAATAACAGTCTAGGGAAGATATGGACAAAGTTTGAAACTCGGACGATCATTATTAACAACAATAAAAATTATTTTGTTTCATATGTCTAATCTGATATATATTCCCAGTAGACCGTAATTTATTGATAAAGTTTTTTATACGGCTATTGGGTAGAATTTGTTTATAGTATTTTGTTAGTAACAATCTACTGAAGATATATACAAAGTTTGAAACTCGGACGATCATTATTAACAACAATAAAAATTATTTTGTTTCATATATCTAATCTGATATATATTCCCAGTAGACCGTAATTTATTGATAAAGTTTTTTATACGGCTATTGGGTAGAATTTGTTTATAGTACTTTGTTAATAACAATCTACTGAAGATATATACAAAGTTTGAAACTCGGACGATCATTATTAACAACATTAAAAATTATTTTGTTTCATATGTCTAATCTGTTATATATTCCCAGTAGGTCGTAATTTATTGTTAAAGTTTTTCATAGGGCTATTGGGTAGAATTTGTTTATAGTATTTTGTTAGTAACAATCTAGGGAAGCTATGTAAAAAGTTTGAAACTCGGACGATCATTATTAACAACAATAAAAATTATTTTCTTCCTATGTCTATCTCAAATATATTCCCAGTAGACCGTAATTTACTGTTAAAGTTTTTCATACGGCTATTGGGTAGAATTTGTTTATGGTATTTTGTTAGTAACAATCTAGGGAAGATATGTACAAAGTTTAAAACTCGGACGATCATTAATAACAACAATAAAAATTATTTTGTTCATATGTCTGACTCAAATATATTCCCAGTAGGCCGTAATTTATTGATAAAGTTTTTCATACGGCTATTGGGTAGAATTTGTTTATAGTATTTTGTTAGTAACAATCTAGGGAAGATATGGACAAAGTTTGAAACTCGGACGATCATTATTAACAACAATAAAAATTATTTTGTTCATATGTCTACCTTCTATATATTCCCAGTAGGTCGTAATTTATTGTTAAAGTTTTTCATACGGCTATTGGGTAGAATTTGTTTATAGTATTTTGTTAGTAACAATCTACGGAAGATATGTACAAAGTTTGAAACTCGGACGATCATTATTAACAACAATAAAAATTATTTTGTTTCATATGTCTAATCTGATATATATTCCCAGTAGACAGTAATTTATTGATAAAGTTTTTCATACGGCTATTGGGTAGAATTTGTTTATAGTATTTTGTTAGTAACAATCTAGGGAAGATATGTACAAAGTTTAAAACTCGGACGATCATTATTAACAACAATAAAAATTATTTTGTTCATATGTCTACCTTCTATATATTCCCAGTAGGTCGTAATTTATTGTTAAAGTTTTTCATACGGCTATTGGGTAGAATTTGTTTATAGTATTTTGTTAGTAACAATCTACGGAAGATATGTACAAAGTTTGAAACTCGGACGATCATTATTAATAACAATAATAAATATTTTCTTCATATGTCTAAAACTCATATACATTTTCAGTTAACAATAATTTATTGATAAAGTTTTTCATACGGCTATTGGGTAGAATTTGTTTATAGTATTTTGTTAGTAACAATCTAGGGAAGATATGTACAAAGTTTAAAACTCGGACGATCATTATTAACAACAATAAAAATTATTTTGTTCATATGTCTGTCTCAAATATATTCCCAGTAGACGGTAATTTATTGATAAATTTTTTCGTACGGCTATTGGGTAAAATTTGTTTATAGTATTTTATTAGTAACAATCTAGGAACGATATGTACAAAGTTTGAAATTCGGACGATCATTATTAACAACAATAAAAATGATTTTCTTCCTATATCTATCTTAAATTTATTCCCAGTAGACCGTAATTTATTGATAAAGTTTTTCGTACGGCTATTGGGTAGAATTTGTTTATGGCATTTTGTTAGTAACAATCTAGGGAAGATATGTACAAAGTTTGAAACTCGGACGATCATTATTAACAACAATACAAATTATTTTGTTCATATGTCTGTCTCAAATACATTCCCAGTAGGCTGTAATTTATTGATAAAGTTTTTCATACGGCTATTGGGTAGAATTTGTTTATAGTATTTTGTTAGTAACAATCTAGGGAAGATATGTACAAAGTTTAAAACTCGGACGATCATTATTAACAACAATAAAAATTATTTTGTTCATATGTCTGTCTCAAATATATTCCCAGTAGACCGTAATTTATTGATAAAGTTTTTCGTACGGCTATTGGGTAGAATTTATTAATAGTATTTTGTTAATAACAATCTAGGGAAGATATGGACAAAGTTTGAAACTCGGACGATCATTATTAACAACAATAAAAATTATTTTGTTCATATGTCTACCTTCTATATATTCCCAGTAGGTCGTAATTTATTGTTAAAGTTTTTCATACGGCTATTGGGTAGAATTTGTTTATAGTATTTTGTTAGTAACAATCTACGGAAGATATGTACAAAGTTTGAAACTCGGACGATCATTATTAACAACAATAAAAATTATTTTGTTCATATGTCTGTCTCAAATACATTCCCAGTAGGCCGTAATTTATTGATAAAGTTTTTCATTCGGCTATTGGGTAGAATTTGTTTATAGTATTTTCTTAGTAACAATCTAGGGAAGCTATGTACAAAGTTTGAAACTCGGACGACCATTATTAATAACAATAATAAATATTTTCTTCATATGTCTAAAACTCATATACATTTTCAGTTAACAATAATTTATTGATAAAGTTTTTCGTGCGGCTACTGGGTAGAATTTGTTTATAGTATTTTATTAGTAACAATCTAGGGAAGATATGTACAAAGTTTGAAACTCGGACGATTATTATTAACAGCAATAAAATTATTTTCTTCATATGTCTAATCTGATATATATTCCCAGTAGACCGTAATTTATTGATAAAGTTTTTCGTACGGCTATTGGGTAGAATTTGTTTATAGTATATTGTTAGTAACAATCTAGGGAAGATATATTCAAACTTTGAAACTCGGACGATCATTATTAACAACAGTAAAAATTATTTTGTTCATATGTCTATCTCATATATATTCCCAGTAGACCGTAATTTATTGATAAAATTTTTCGTACGACTATTGGGTGGAATTTGTTTATGGTATTTTGTTAGTAACAATCTAGGGAAGATATGTACCAAGTTTGAAACTCGGACGATCATTATTAACAACAATAAAAATTATTGTCTTACTATGTCTATCTCATTTATTCTCAGTGTGGTCATGTCATGAGTAGAAATTGTCTATTGCATTTTGTTAGTAACAATATACGGATGAAATTGTGCAAAGTTTATATTTATATTTATATTAATAATAATAATAATAATATTTTATGTGTGCATACCTCATATAAATTCAAATTTAGCGCGTTAGAGCTCAAGGTCATAATTGTCATTTATATCAATAATGTATAATATCTATAAGAACCCTTACTTCTAATGTCTATTTGATACTTAATAATTAAGTTTTTATTAGTATCAGACTTGTAATATATGTATAAACGTTGAATAACGTCTATTTAAGATTTGTATAAATTTTTATATGGTACAGTTGGCCTTGGTCTGACGCTGCTGGCCGCGCGGCTTAGTTTGTTCACAAGCAGTTCAATTTTGAATCGGCTGATGCGAATCGGCTGCTATGTTCACTCTCATGCTTATTATGTGTGTATTAGTCCACAGGCATTCAAACTGCAAACATACTTCAGGCTTGTATGGATGAATAGAATCTCTGGCATCCACTAAAAAACAATAATGGCTTGTTGTCAACGTTTTATTCACGTTCACCAACTGAAATTCTGTCACAAATCGGTTTAGTAAATTTACGTCGAATTAAAGTTGTAATTGATATCAGCAATGGTCCATCAATTTCGAAAATAATAAGTTTTATATAATTTATTTTTTAGGCGGCTGGTACATAAATTGTTGTTTTTCGTATCTGCTGCCAACCTTAAAGTATCAATTTTTATTTGACATGTGTCAAAGTCAAAATTTTTGGCCGCTAGTTTGTTCATTATTAATTTACATGATTCATATTAATGTGATTAATTATTTTAGAATATAATAACAAATGTAAGTAAAATTTTAACTATTACTTTAGAAATATTAATGAAAAAGTAATGAATTTGCGAGTAAAAATAGCGGCCGTAAAGTAAATGCGGCCGTAAGGTAAATGCGGCCGTAAAGTAAATGCGGCCGTAAAGTAAATTTTGACAGATGTCAAAAAATTGATTTTGAATGAAAATTCATAATTTCTTGTTGTAATGGCCTAAAAAATGTTGTTTGCACCTCGGCTAAAAGTTCTTTTTGGGCCTCATCTGATTTGTAGCCTCGGCTTTGCCTCGGCTGCAAACTTCGGTTTCGGCCAAAAAGATTACTTTTAGAACCTTGATACACAAATAACTATTTTCATCTTCATTGTCATTTGCAATAAATTTGATATAGAATAAATTTGCGGTCTGCGACGTATTAACGCTAATATATCAATAGATAGACACATGTTTTCTTGCTTCACTAACTAAAAAGAAATGAAAGATCGAATAAAATAAAAATTTGAATGCGCAAAATAGGATTACCTAATTTTTATTTCTAGGCAAATCTTTAAAACTAACATAAAATAACGTTCATACATATTTGTTAAAATTATAATAACAGAAATAAAAAATAAATGTTGACTATCACTTCGTGTCTAGTCACATTATCGGTCGAGAGTTGTAAATATATTCGTAAGCGTGCGTGTTCGCGATTTTTTCAATTTTGGACTAGGCGATATGAGTGACACTTCGTGATTAGTTTTTATTTCGTGATCGGACGCGAACGAAAATAAAGTGTATTCTCTTGCTCTCACTTCTACCCCTAATTAGAGGTGGACCTCACGAATGAATAATTTGGATCACGCTGGCTCACGTACGTCCAAATTGAGAGAAACTTAAAACCACGCCCGCGGGTAATGTTCGTAATCGTATCACTTATAATGATTTATTTATCAATTTCTATGTTTTTTAGTAAAATATTAAAATTATACAGGATTGGTTTTATCGACTGGATATTGATGAAAGGAAGATGTTATTTGGAGTTGCAGTCATTTAATAAAATCCACTAATACACCAACGTTTCGACTGTAAATCAGACTGATTTACAGTCGAAACGTTGGTGTATTAGTGGATTTTATTAAATGACTGCAACTCCAAATAACATCTTCCTTTCATTAAAATTATAACCTATATTCTATAAATTAACATATTTTTCATTTGTTAAATATTAACTTAAACACTAAATTAAATGAGAGAAATGTACCATGTGATGTTAAAATAATATTTTTGTCCATTCACAGAAAGCAGCCACGTGAGAAAAAGCAAGTTTTAAACAGAAATAGAAGTGCGGGCGTGAACGTGATTAATAATAAATCTGGCAACATTCATATTCACGCCCGATCTTGACTAAAAAACTGAAAGCCGATCACACTCCCGTTGACACATCGCAAAAATTGTCAACATGTGACCATCTCTACCCCTATAACTACCTTACACAGTTCAGCCATAGACAAACAGCGGTAAAATCAATAATCAATTATAAAGTGTGATTTATTAACGTTATTTGCAGATAAAGAAAGACATACATAAACGGTTCTCGCGACCTGGAATAAACTATCCCTTTACATGTTTGTCAATAATTGATAACTTACTAGGCAATAAAATAAAATAAATAACAAATCTTCTTTACTACAGAAATTTCATTATTTCAGCGCATGTCTATTTAAGAATTAAGCATAAATAATAATATATTGTGATTTTAAGAGTAAAAGTGATACTTTGTGTGGCGAGCATGGAAGTTAACTTTTATAGTGTTACAGGTTTATCTTGTACTAGTTATTTTTTATTCGCCACCGGCATAGAAGTAGGTACATTTCTATCTTGTGAATCACGTCACAAAAGATGTCACTTTTATTGAAGAGAAATTAAATTATTTAAATTTAGTGTTCGGAATAAAAGTTTTATATTTTAAAAAATAAAATAAATAAATAAGAAATCTTAGTTTTTTCCCTTAATTCATAAAAAACTATTATTTCACTGGTTACGACTTCACGACACCGACACAACGCCCAACTTTGTCGGCTATATCGTCATTTGTTTTTACATTTATGGTGATTTGTTGAAACAACAAAACAACTGACATATTTATTTTTCCAATAAGTAACTATTTTTAGAATCTAATAATAGTTATTCATGACATTAAAAATGCCGGTTTATTTTGTTGAAAGGTCATTCATTTCAATAAAATATAATTTATTTCCGTTCAGTATATAGTTGTACAACTATTAAAATTAGATTAAAATTGCTAAAATGTGATAATAGTGCGAAATTGTAATTCGTTTTTATTTTAAAAGATAAAAGGATTTTTTTTACATAAGTAAAAATATAGAAAATAATCCTTCTATAATTCCTAATTATAAAATATTCTTTACATTGTTGTACTGACATTTTCTTTACAATTTTAATCAAATTGAACTGAAATTATTTTTATTTTTCAAATATAGAACACCATTTTCCAAACAACATGAATAAGATGATTATTATTATTTGAAAAACGGTTTATTATAGTTCTTTTAAAAAAATATCACCCATGTATTTATGTTTAATTTTGATATCAACTTGTTTTTTGCATTGCAATTCATTGTTTTGTCGCAAAAATAAATTTATAGTCTCGCGCACTGTTTTTCTGTCTGCGAACACCGCATTTGTTGTTAATATGACCTTTTTTATCATAGAGAAAAATGTGTGCGTTTTGCAAACAACATTTCCAGCGACACAGCAGTTGAAACCTAGTCTTTATCTCGCATCTCCGTCTAAGACAAAACGGCATCGTCACCATAACAACCTTGAGAAGTTGAGGCGGAAACTCTCGCTGCGGCAGGAAGTAATCCCTATTTTCTTCCTCCATCTTAACTTGGTAGAGTTTATGAGTTTACGGAACTCTGCTATACGAGTATGCTCCACAACAAACCATTAGCGTCCATGACGTAATGGAAATCGCAGTTTGCAAAAACAACTCGAAGTCAAGTAATAGTATATTATTTAACAAGCATAATATGTAGGCTATATTACACGAGGATGTAATTAAAAATACGAGCGGTAGCGAGTATATTTAATCATCCGAGTGAAATGTAGCCATATTATGCGAGTCAAATACTATACTTTATCTACAACTATCAGGCATATAAAAAATCTGATATTATTTGTTAAATATTCAGTTAGGTTTGAGTAGTTCATATATATCTTAACAGTTGGCGCCACAGTAGCACTTAAATGTCAAAATAACTTTTCAAATTGTATTTATTATACTTTTATAAGCATATATATTGATATTTATAATAAAAAATATGTTATTAATAAATAACAGTTTAATAAAATATTATATGTTAAATTATATGCCCTATTTATTACAGAAAAGTGTAGCGTGTATCATGACATTTCATATTACACTTGTGTAATATGAGTAGTATATTATATGTAGTATCACACGTATAATGTACACATATTTCAATAGTTGTAGATAAACGAATTTCTGCTTCTATACGTGCTATTTATTATTAGTACCAGGGATCCTGTTTGCACAACATTTTTACAAAAATATTTACAATTTTATTCCTATTTTTAACATTCTTATAATGTTCAAACCAACTGGGCTATCGTTGGTATGTATTTTTTTACATAGGCTACAGGTAAATAGGCAAACTTGTGTTTTGTTATATAATAACGGACTTTGGATATAGCAGACAATATATATCCGGTCAAACGTGAAAGTTTTTAAAAACTTCCTGATAATGTTTTATATGTTTAAATCAAAGTGCTACAAATCGTGAACGTGAAATGTTTGTAATCAAGGAGGTTTAAGGTCATTGCATACTGTTCCGAACCGACCGGCGACGCGCCGATCGGAAGAATATATTACTATCGCACACTAGTCGGCAGTAATCGGCAGAAAAATATAACAGACGGTTGATAAACAGCGAAAAAGACACAAAAATATAAATTTTTCAGATGAAGAAATAGTAATTGTGACATTAGCTTGCAAAGAAACTTAAATAAAAGAAATGAAAAAAGAAGAGAAAATAAATGGAAAAAAGAAGAAAACAGTTTTCTTTCACTTTATGATGATTAACTAAATCAATGAGTTTTTCTTCCTCAATAGTCATGGTTTCAAAATATAGCGTATTTAGAAATCAATACAAATGAAAAAAGACCGGTTACCTATCTAAACAAATGATTTTCTGCAGAGCCCTACCACTGTGCGTACTAGGGCTGGGAAAAATAATCGATTAATCAAATTTTATAGATTAATCGATCATTTGGTTATAGTTTTAAAAATAATCGATTAATGAAACATTTGATTAATCGATAAATCGATTATTTGATTAATCGATTGTTTTACATAATTAATAATCGATTACTAAAAACTGATATCGAACAGGTCTAGTGCGCACCTCCATAAGAAAGTATGGAAACTTATTCTGCCGATTTGGTCGCTGTCGGTATGTGCCGGTCGGTGCCGAGAAGTGTACGATAGCCTTTATACAGAAATCATAAACTATGGAAACTTATTTCTGTATATGTCGGAAAACTTATTTTTATATAACGGCCTTTAACAGACACCCTTTCATCCGCGTTAATCCGTTATGCCTAGTTCACAGGGGGCAAGTTGTCGCAAATTTCTTGTCTAAAGAAAAAGTACCGGCTAGTTGCCGAAAAGTTAACGGCACCTATAAAACCGAGAGATGTTGCACCAAATTTTAACAACTAACTTCTTATCTATTAAAATAACGTATGTAAATAATTTCATAATTGTTTCTAAGACTTTAAACTTTCAATACTTCTTTTTCTTCAGACAATAAATTTGTGGCAGGGGCAACAAATCGATAGGAAGCCTAAACAAAATACTAACAAGTAAGGAAGTATTAAGAAACTACGAAAAGGAACTGGAATAACTCTTTGCCGAACCAAGCATTACCATACAAATAAGAGCCAAGAGAATAAGACGGCTGGGCCACATAGCGATTCTAAGTGAAAAGAGAACACCAAGACGTATAATAGGCAGGAAGCAAGAAGGAAATAATAAGAGAGGAAGACCAAAAAAAAAGATGATTAAACGAAGTGGAAGAAGATTTGACGAAATTAGGATTAAAAGAATGAAGAAACAAAGCAACCAACATAATTTTTTGGTTAAATAAGCCTACCTAGAACTGTACCTATATATATAACGATAAAAAAAAATTCAGAATTATGTCTGTTGGTCTCTAACCAAATTTATGAATTCTCGTAGTATTTCAAAGTTTTTACGCAAGTTTTTCGAATAAATAAAAATAAAATGAAGAAAATTGCTGCAAGCCATATAAGTAAAATGTTTATTTCATTTTAATAGTTGTTTATGTATTAAGGGAATAAACTAAGATTTTATTTCCAAGACTGTCGGCTTCACATTTCAATAAAAGTTTTAAAATATATTGCTGGATTGAAATTGACTTTCGTCTTTATCGTACACATAATAATGGGCGCTTCATAAAATTCCTAAGGTATTTTAATAAATAAAAAACTGACTTCTTTGGGTAGTAACACAATAAAATGTTGGTCAACTAAATCGCAATTCAATTATTTAGAATAAAGCATTAAAGGTGCTTAGTTTTTGAGATTTCAATATATGTACCAAGGTCCCCTACATCTAGATTTAAATTTCAGGAAACACAGCATTGCATACTCAAATAATGATTAGCATTCATGACGTAACATGATACTCAACTTTGCAAAAAACACGAGGAACTTGCTAAACGATTTCGACTTCTAGGTTTTGTAAATATTTGTTGCAAATGATGTAATAGGTTGAAATTTTGACCATGAAAACAGAACGAAAAAATATGTTTTATCTTTGTGACATTTGAACCGTACGGATCAATGCATTTCGCATTAAACAAGTTCATGATATGATCAGTCATCATCGAACAATGTTGTATTTTTATACATTGGTTGACGTTAATGTGTTGTTGGAAAGTTCAAGTATAGATTCCTCTATTTTTCCATTTTCATTTGGTCAGCTTAAAACAAAACTTAATTATAAATCAACAAACAAATGATAAAGCTTGTTTATTTATTTAACGGTTTGTTTTTATCAGAAATTAATAAAAATACTGAACTTGAATCTAATATTACTTCTTGTTATCACAATGTAAATAAACTTTGGACGGTGGCAGATGTTAAAAATATTATCGTTTCTTATTTTCCTGATACAATTTTAAGTACTAATTTAGGTATTTAAGACGCTTTCCGAAATTTAAGAGAAGTAAAATATAGAAATTACTTAGTATCTCATGGAAAAATGATGAGTAGAGATGGGCGGATATGAACGAATCGTTTTATTTAAACGAATAATTTAAATGAAAGAACTGAATTGATTCCCTGGTTACAAAATGATTCATTCAGCTGCAACCTGTCACCCTGGAATTTATCATTGCGACTAAATCTGTTCTTTCTTCTAATGTTATTTACAACATTTCAAGAAAATAAATATTTTAGTATATCGATTATTTTAAATTTGTATAAACTCGTATGAAATATAAATCATATTGTAACTAATACATTACATTCTAATTATTTATAAATTATTCGGAAACAGAACTTACAATTAGCTTTGTTTCTAGTTTGGCTGGTAGTAGGTACTAACTCGTTTCAGTAATCGATACCTCAAAGTCGAATTAAATTAGGTGGATACAAAATTGAAACATTTCTAGGTTACACATTTCATTCAATGATTCATATTGAACGAATTATTTGTATCCATTCATAAAAAAGAATCGAATCAAATAAATCATTTTGATACCCTAGATAAGATCTGGTTAGATTTTGGTGTTATCATGCAACCGGAAGTGGTGTTTTCATGAAGATCTTAAATATCTTTATTAGTTATGAATAAATTATGAGATTTTTGTTAATAATAATTTAATATAATGTCGTTAGCTAAAATTTTCATAGTTCAATTTGTTTAATTAATCTAACTTGTTTACTTAATAATAACGAACAAATGTTGCTAGTGAAAAATCAGTCATAACTATTATTGAAACAATGTATAAAGTATCATTATAGGCAGTTCATAGAATCATATAAAAGTATTTTTATTGCTTTGGTGAACATTTGGTTGGCACTGAAAAGTCAATGATTTTCGAAGGCTGTAATGTTTACATGTATCATTTTAAAAATGGAACCTGGGTAATCTGTCAAATGTAGATTTATCGAATGAATTCAAATTCTCTGTCTAATTTTCTTACGTGACGTCACGTATCCCCTCTCCAAAACTTCATTATTGTTTTTCTCCGGAATTATCAACAATTAAGCAATTTAAAAAAATACGAGTATTTTTTTTTAGTGAATCATAAAATGGAAGAAGAAATATGGTCATATAACCCATCGCGGTTAATTTGTTACTATGAAAATAAATAAATGTTTTATATTTAACAGTGACAATTATTATAATTGGCAGTGAAAATATAACAAAATAACTATCGAATAGATAGTACATAAGAGTCAGGAAAATGATACATTACTGCCAGGGAGCCATGTTAAAATACAAGGCACTTTGTGCCGAGTATTTTATGGCTCAGTCATTTTTCTAACGAATCATGTATTAATTTTTTTCTGAAAATTTTGATTATAGTAAAAAATAATTTTAAATTTAATATAAGTCTCTATAATTATTTATTTACTAGTGTCCTTCAATCGTTTTTAAAGTGACAGATAAAAATTGTAGGTAAACAAAAACCAAACTGTCAGTTCTGCTGTCAGTTTTGCATTTTTCATACTTACGCGTAATAGTAATTTGCAAGGTCTAGCGAAACTAATCGTAGCGATGAGGTTTCTGTAGATATAAAAAAGCAGCAAAGGTTGTAACAGATCTACTGCCCAAAAGTAAAAAATGAGGTACAAATAAAATGTTTAAATATTTTCATAACTAGTCATGGAAACGCAACTTTCGCGCCGCATTTTAGGAGCGAAAATAGTAATTCCGCTCCGGTTTCAGAAAAATAGTATATTATTTAACAAGCATAATATGTAGGTTATATTACACGAGGATGTAATTAAAAATACGAGCGGTAGCGAGTATTTTTAATAATCCGCGTGTAATGTAGCCATATTATGCGAGTCAAATACTATACTTTATCTACAACTATCAGGCATATAAAAAATCTGATATTATTTGTTAAATATTCAGTTAGGTGTGAGTAGTTCATATATAGCTTAACAGATGGCGCCACAGTAACACTTAAATGTCAAAATAACTTTTCAAATTGTATTTATTATACTTTTATAAGCATATATATTGATATTTATAATAAAAAATATGTTATTAATAAATTAACAGTTTAATAAAATATTATGTGTTAAATTATATGCCCTATTTATTACAGAAAAGTGTAGCGTGTATCATGACATTTCATATTACACTTGTGTAATATGAGTAGTATATTATATGTAGTATCACACGTATAATGTACCCATATTTCAATAGTTGTAGATAAAAGTAATTATTATACTAATTCATTTTTGTTCCAATTCCATGGCTAGCACTATTTTTAGGATGATTTACGTCCTTTTTCTTACCTAATTTGTGAATTTACAAGGCACGTAAAATTATTGATTGATTCTGATTTAGATTTTTTTACTTTATAACTGTTATCTAAAGCTTTTTTACCTAAAATAATTAGGGAGGCAGAAAGTTAAGAATATATGATTTTACATGTATGTTCAGGGTGTTCGAGTCAGTAAATGCACGTAAGTCATAAATATATGGGTGAGTAGTATGACATGTGTAGATTACGAAAGTGACAGAATTTAAAAAATTCGCATATTTAAGGGTAGTTTTCATTAAACTAACATTTTTGGTATCACTGGAGCATTGGCAACGCATATGTATTATTTATCTATTACACAATTATTTTCGTTCAAAATACTATTTAATTTAATTATTAATAATATCATATACAACTAATTTTGATTGTATTTTTGATAACCATATTATTAATGAAATATGAATTAAAACAGCAGTATAAAAATTCCTTAAGAAAAGTCGAATTTTCGTTTTTCGAGTTTTTAAAAAATTCTTTCACATTTTCGTATCGTAATCTACACATGCCTTACTACTCACCTTTAAATTTATGACATTAAGTTCATTTCCACCCTGTTCAAGTGATATTCATTTAATATTTTAGCATAATAAATATTAACGCGATTTGGTTAACAAATATAATACCGAGACCGACCGCCAACAAATATGATACCGGCCGCTGTGATACGTTCCAGTTCACATTCCACTCCCAGCGTTCCGTTAGCATTTCCCGGCTATTTGTCTTGCACCCTCGCAGGAGCCTTGACCCGGTGAGGCGCGCGGGGGCGGGTCAAGGCCGCTCTGGAACTAGCGCACGGGCTCGTCCTTGGGCTGGAGGCTGCTCCTGCGGGACCGGGAACAGGCACAAGGACGCGGCGGCAACTGGGTCAGGTCAGGGCAGGGAGCACCTGACTGGAACATGAGTAAGGGGAATGTGGTGCTGATATGGGTGGTGGTTATCGATGTATGTTCTACTTTTTCGTCATGTCATTTAAGATATTCATAATTTTGACAATTAAATCGAGATTTCGATGAAACCATCAAAAGTTCGTATCTACATAATATTTATTTATTTATTTTTCGGGAAGCGGACAATTTACCCAATCAGGGGCTTCCACTTTCATACATATATACAAAATTGTACAATTTAAATACAATAACGAAAATAACATAGAAAGTAGATCACAATATAAATACTAAAATATAGTTATGTAATATTACAGAGAAGTAAAGCATTTTTAAATTTGGTTGATGATAAATGAAAAATATATAGATGCTGGTACTTTTTGTTGTAACATTCCATCATTCTATTGATAGCTGAGTTTTTGAAGTTATTAGTTTCGCATTTAAGAGTTATCAATAGAATGGTTTCAATTTTATATAATAGAAATATATCACTTATAACTCTAACATTTAAAAGCCTGTCATTGAACGTTACAGTTATTTAACTGGGGTAGATCTTCTGCAGAAGTTCATCTTACTGTACGAGAATGTGGTAATACTTACATTTTTACTTATTTTTCGCACCAACGGCAGTTCAGATTTACATATTTATTTCAAAGTTTTTAAGTCAACTTTGTTCGTTGCTAGACAACTAAATGTAATATGATTTTCATAATTACTGTACTAGCACCACTCAGTTGACAATGGTAACCAAATAATAAATGTTATCAGTCACTCACGCGACTTACTAATATGTTGTTATGGAAGAAAATTATGCTTACGTCAATAATGGCACGAAAAAAATTAATATTACACAATAAAATTACCTATGAAATCTTTATTTAATACCTAGTTCTTTTTTTGCAAGTTTTCAAGAAAGTAAATTATGTTTACAAATTACTGATTGGTAAGCAATTTGGAATATTATTTCTCTGTTTCGGAATTAGAATATCATATTCCAGCACGCTTATTGATGTTAGAAGGAGCTTCATTCTTAAACGATTTTTGGTTATATTTTGTTATTTGAGATTGGCATGACTGCATTAAATACACAAAATATCTAGGCAACTGACCTAGCACCTAGGCTACAGACGAAACAGAAATCACTGTCACCAACCTAACTATTCTATCAAAAAAATCCCGTAATGGAAATTGTCAAATATTATTATAAAAAATAATGTAAATAAAAGCCGAAACAAAGAACTTAGTATAAAACATTCGTTATAGAAGGCAATTCAAGCACTCGTTTGTTCAGGCGCACTCGTTTGTTTGGGCACTCGCTGCTTCGCGCTCGTTCCCGAAACTCAAACTCGTGCTTGAAAAGGTTGCCTTCTACAACTTATGTTTTAATATACTATTACCGCTCGGGAATTAGCAAGTGAAGTAACATAGCATACTAGACAAAAAATAAAATATCCCCTTTTTTTTTAATCCATTCATTGTTCGTAGTTTACAGTAAAATAAATATTAAAAAAATTACTAAAGTAAAATTGTAACGTCAGCGTTGTACAATTTTTAAAGAAAACAAGATAGACTGAGAACGACTACCTGTCTTCTTCCTTGATCCTACCATGCTGATGTTACATATCCCATCTCCAAAACATTTAAATTTAATCGCTAATAACTGTATTATTGCAAACTAATGTTTAGTTTGTATTATTATAATGGGAAGCTATAGCTTATGTATAATGGTTAGTTCGTATATTTTATAACTTATATACTGAAATGTCTCGTGAAATGTACATCCCATTGATGAAGCGGCAATTTTCACTAGTCGAAATTGTCAGTGTAATTCGAAAGTGATTGGTTCAATTGAATACTGTCATTTATTTGGATGACTGCAATTGTGAATAAGATCACTATGTCAATATTACCAATATTACCATAGCAGCGAATTATGCCTACATAGGTATTACATACAACATAAAAGTACTTTCTACTCACGACATTAATAATAAAAATAATAATAATAATATGCTAATAGTACCTCTATAAAAATATGAAATTTATTTATTTACTTAACTTACATTGTCCAACAGATCGAAGTCCAATTATAGGACAAGGAACCTACATCTTATAGTGGGTTCCGAACCACTCGAACACAGCGGTATTTATTTTTAATTACAGTTTTGTCGTCCTGGGATTTGAACCCCAGATCTTATACTCCGCTCAGTAAGTCGAAGTGCACTAACCAACTAAGCCACCGCTGCCCGTATTTTCATTACAAACACCGAACAACCGTACCTATCAATGCAAAAAATGGGATGATTTAAAATAAGTTGCAATATCTTTTCTGATTATCTTATATACATAATTGACAAATTAAGGAGTTTAATAATGAAACTCTAAAAACATATCACTAAATATATACATTTCTAAATAAAACTCTATACATTTAACATTTAATAATAATAATTTAATAATACGTTTTGCTTATTTTTTTCAAGATGTCTATTTGTCATATGGTACATGAACACGTGTAGCAAATTCTATTGAACGAGTTTTTATAAAATATCGCGTTGAAGTATCAGATATATATTAAAATTTTAATAAAAATCGGAAAAACCAAAGTTTTTTTGCATATATTTAATAACAGAGTAAAAAAAAAATACTAATTTTGTATCTTATAGATTTTTTTTAATTCTTGAAATTTTTCTCAACATTAATACATAATAGTGGCGGTCTCTGATTGGATGAAAATTACTTGTGTGAAATAATCTTTTCTTTTGTATCATTAACCTATGCGTAATTTCATTATCTATTATAAGATTCACATATACATCATTTTCATTTGAAACATAATATGAATCCCACTTCCATTTTGGCAATTTTAGGAAAATTATAGCATTAGCTAACATACGTCCTTGGCTATAATATGTCTATTACGATATAAATACCAAAATTTTGTACACGAACATATAATTCAACATAATTATTATACACGGGACGTCATGTACTATTCAACTTTGGTTAAATTCGTGTTGTGATAAAATCAAACAAATACGTCTACATCATATGCAAATTACAATAAAATATGCACAAAACTAATTTAACTTTACCATATAGGGACACAATACCACGTACGCAGCATACATATTGGTTTAGTATCACATGTTCACATAATACGCAGATGGAAAAAGATATATTCGCTACAAACTGTTCATTTAAATTGATTATTTATTAACATCGTCTTACAGTCTAATCCTTTAATTACTTTACATAGTAGTTGTAGGGTATGTGGTTTTTCATATTTTTTAATTTTTATATATTCGTATATTAATAATCAATTAAAAATATTACACACGAATTTTTTACGCATATTTTGCACAAATTCTAATAATAAGCGAATAATAGATACATTTTTATTCGAATGTTTAAAAAACTGATATTTTTACGAAAAGTTAACCTTGTTAGCATAGCATAAATGTTTGGTCTCGTTGCTAGGTGATAACTTTTCATACTTGAGCGAAATAGTTATTTAAATATCAAGTCTGAAAACGATCGTTTCCCGGGTGATTGTTTCGTGGCGCGAGCTTGTGAGCCCTGCAATGGTGCAATGCAATGATTCCGGAAACCAAGTTTACGCAAGAGATTTGTACAATATATTTTTATGAAAATCATATCATCAATAATTAAATTTAATTTTTGTACTAACACAAAAGTACTTTTCGTACGCAAAAAATAGAAATGAAACCAGAACTATTTGATTTATTTTCATTTTTTATTTATTTACGATATAGTGTTAGGATCTTCTATTACTTCAGGTGGTTATACATTATATAAATTTATTACTTTCGCTGTCATTTATCATTTTATTTATATTTCGAAAAAAATGAAGATGATCATTTATAAAAATGTTCAGAAACTGATGTTTTTTGTGTTTCTGTTTTATTTGTTTACGCACATAATCAAGCTAAGAAAATGATAATAGTATTCTCTATTTTTTAATGCGAATTTAATTTCCTTTTGACAATTTTAAATAAAAAATCATGAATGATAGACGGACGAAAACGGTTTCGTACTCCTAAAGTTGCCAAACTTGGCTTCGCCTTATTGAGTAATATTCACAGTCGTCCGAGAAATTGCTTTTTCGTCCTTGTATCATAAATAACAATTTCATAACATATGTTTCAGAGCAATAGGTAAAAGAAAAACAGAAGTAATAATGTATTTTTATCACAATAGGCTCTTTTGTAAATTTAAGAATTTATCATTTTTTTGTCATTACACTTTATATAACCATAAAAATTAATTACTGTTAATTTCTTTGAAAATTATTTACTCGGAAAACCCTAAAAGAAATACACAAACGTTATTCCGTTAAGTAAGAAAGTATCGAATCGTTTATTTTGTCCTAATATCTAACCTACATCATTGTTCATTGACGTATTTTATTAAATTGAGACAAGTCATAATTATTTTTTCGTTTAGAATAAAATACAAAAATTAAAGAAATAATAAATTAATAAATCTTAAAATATTGGAAAGTAATATGGTTTTTGAACGGTATTCCATTATGTGGTGTTCAAGATATTATCGAAACGTCGTTCCAGCCATCAAAAAGTACAGGAACGATTGCTCCAGTCTATATACTCAGTAACTGTACAGTATTAAACTATCTTAACCAATTATTTTGCCATGCTAAATTTTTATTTTATGTTTTACACAATTTTGTCGTGCAATGTTAGTCGTTCTAATTATTTTGTAGTGCTATAAATTTCCTTTTATAAAGTACTTAAACCTACAAATTCAAAATACAATGTATTTATTCTGTATATCACTTGAATATAAAAGTTGATACTAAAATAAATATCCCCTTTATTTTCATTTATTTTTGTATAATGATGGGACACGTTTTTATTTTTTTATCTTTTCAAAAATCAGAAAATCACGGAAATTTTTTAATTCGCTTTGTTTAAAAGTCATTATTATATGATTATACAAACAATAATCTCGATATTCAATATTTCAAAAGACCTATAATGAGGCAACTTTTGTCTATTTTAACAATTATCAATTCAGTCGTTTCACAAATGATTTTTCCATTAACATTTTCTTTAAATTATTCTTTTAACAATAAAATGTAATTTCAGTTCTTTCTATGCTTAATGACTTTATCCGAAGCAGTTGGTAATTATATAAAGGTACGTACACAATAGTGTTTTGAAAGTCATTTCTTTATCCTTAGCAGTAGCAGGTGGCGTCCAAGCGCAGGCGCTAAATAACCTCAGCAATCAAATGGAATACAACAAGAAGCATATCCGACAGTCTGACTGCGTAAACAAACAACAAAACAATACACAATAATCTATCTGCTTTCAAGGCCGCCTGCAAATGCTGACGACAGGATGCGTTCTTTTATCCTCACTTCGTGTACAAACAAACGAGCAAATAAAGAAACAAATGTTAAAAACATACATAACCTACATACTTCCAAAATATCATTCTTCATCTATTATCTAAGAAAATCATTTCAAGTAACTTTAATTTTAATTTTTTTTTTAATTTTTATGAACCACCCAAATATGTATTGTAATCATCGAGATGATTCACTCGTTTTGACTGTAATAGCGAGATATCTGTCCGTCCCATCTTATTAGATTAATGTTTGCACGTGTAGAGTGAATTTGGCTGAACATTTTAAAGAAAGTTTATATTTAAGTTTGTTACATCAATGACAATGGTTGATCAACTTTTAGTAAAAATTGGACAACCGGAAGTAACAATTTTTAATAATAATGCGTTCCACTCACTTTGAGGAGCATTGGGCAACCGAACTCACCGAGCCGCAGTTCTAACTGCTGTACTGTCGGTTTTATTTGCCAGCGCTAATTCTATTTAAGACGTATAGATTTTTAATTTTACGATAAATCACAAGTTGTCGGTAACTGGGTCTTGAACTCACGATCTCAAGTTCGAATGACGTGACAGAGTTACAAACGTAAAGTGACAATTTACTGGTTCTTTTTTAGTTTTTTTGAGAAAATTAACAAAAAAAAAATATAGAAACAGAAGAGTTTCTGTAATTGTATGGTATGTATATAAAAGTATTTTCCTAAATAAAAAGGTTTAGGACATAATATTCAATTTTTATTTCTAAATTCCTTTTAATGTATGTGTTTTTTAATTTTAGACTAAATTAAAAAATAAATCATGATTTTTGCCAACGCTGATTTTCAGTATTTGCTCTACTTATTTAGTACAGAATTAAAATCGGTATCCGAATGTGTCTGATATCCGGATAAACGAATAAAATCAGAATCGGAATGAATCTAATATTTGGATAAACGGATTAAATCGATATCCAAATGAATTTGATATCTAATTAAACAGGTTATTAGATTAAACCGATATTCGATTTAATCCGGTAACCGGGTTAAACGGTACACTGATGTTTGAATGAATCCGACTAGCTACCAATTTCACCCAGATATCTGTTTTATTCGGTTACCGGTTTCATTTGGATACCGATTTATCCGAATTGAAAAATAACGTGCATCGGATATTAATAAAACCGCATATTGACAATCCTTAGTTTAGCTCTCAGTCTTCGCAACCCAGATGGGTGCAAATCTTGCGGATACATGGCTGCGTATCTTTCATCGTATCACCATCATTAAACTGCATATGACCTTAGTAATAAAGCGGTCATTTAGTATAACAGGAAAAAATATATTAATATTTGTAAAAATCCGATTAGTTGTGTCTGGTCTGGGGTAGGGTTTGCGTTCTCGCGTCCTGGTTGCCGCCTGAGCGAGCATGAGGCCGGCACAAGGCTACACGCGCTCCGAGAGAAGCTGACACGCCTCAGGAAACGAGAATCGAACCGATGTAATTTGTGAAATAACCAATGCGTGATTTCCACCATTCTTACCATCCCAGCTGACCTTTACTGAGCTTTGTCGTCTCATGGTAATGAAAATCGCTACCGACACCTCACCTACAAGATTCATAATGAATTAAAAATACCTGTCTAGGTATTTGCCTCGTTATTTGCAACAACAACTTTTTCTGTATTAATTAATACGTAAATTCCTTTAATAACAAATTTTTTAGCGAAATTAAATCGTTTGTAATAACATCATATACAAGGATAAGTCGCATACAACATATATGTGCGTTTTCTTTAAAATGTACTTGTTTTCAATTATTATTATTATTATTATTATTATTATTATTATTATTACAAGTCAGACTTAAAATAGACTACATGCTCTGATATATAGATACCTATAGTTTACCCAATACCAACTAATCCACACGAGAATCCACATCAGTAATAATTGCTAGAGTAATTTTTAAAACACAGAAAATTTAATTAAGTACAAAAAAGATTTATTTTTCTTAAATAAAAATTGAATGTTATTTAACAAAAAATGAATTATATAAAACATTTAAAAGCTTTTTTTTTGCCAATTGTCATATTACATTCATTATACATAAATTTGCAAGCATTTCATGGGTCACAGTACTTATTAATATAAGTTGTATTCTTATTAAACAAGAAACAGTTTTTCTATATACTACCCTAGATAAATAAATTTTAAAAATGCATTCAATTTTCTATTTTAATTTCAATTTCGTCCTCATATTTTTTAATTGTTTTTAGTAAAATAAGTACCTCGTTTTGTAATATCAATTTTGTAATATTCAGCCAAAGGTTTATAATTGTCATAGTTTAAAAAATTTTACTCATAGGTAGGATTCAATGAACTATACATATTAAAATATTGTCAATGAACCGGTGATTAAATTCACTTATAATGCTAAGGAAATATGTATATGTACATGTAATTTTATTAATGAGTGAATGTCATCTTTGAAATCGTACGTATGTACTTACCATGTACCTTCACTACTTGTCGATTCACTCATATAAAGTCTTTAAATTTTGAAAGAACCTTTATTTCCACTGCCCTTCCATGACAATTTCTATATTTGTATCATTAAAGATACTTCCTTTTGATATATCAGATTTGTCCTTTTTATTTAATTCAAAGTGATGTTGAACGAGACAGTTGGGTAGGCACAGCTGCTTTCAGGATGGGCAAGTAATACCACTAGACCGCTAGTGTAGGTTTGATTTGACCGGATATTTTTTTTATTTATATTAAGGTTTGTTTGTTTGGCAATTTGGTGAAAAGATTTGTACGACAAAATCACGAGAGCGTAGCTCGAATGAGTTTGACAGAACAAATCTTTGAAACAAATTCCCATCAAGAAATCAAGTGTGAATATTTGTAAATAAAAAACCTCGAGTGGTATTTGTCAAGATAATTCCACGATTAAATAGCATTTGAACCAATTGTGTAGTATTAAACTGAATTGAAAATAATTTTATTTATTTGACATATTAAAAATATTGAACAGAATGCATTACCATGGAGAAGATAAATAAAAAAATATCCAATTTATCCCCTTACATTTTGTCTTACTTCCTAGTAGCAGAATTATCGATATATTCTTTAAAAAAAAACACTGGCGGATCTAGCTTTTTGGCCTGAAGCTAAAAATTTTTGGGGACCCCCTAAATAAATATATTGCAAAAATTACTGTAAACTTAAATTTTTAGACATTTTGATGCTTCAGACAATTTTCTTTCTTCTTTAATTTGCGTTTTTTTGCTTTCCCTAATATATTTCCGTTCCTATATTATAAATAGTAATGAAAGCACTTATTTGACAGAGCCACTCAATTTTTCTATTTTATTCGCATCGAATTCTGCGATCATTTTAATATCCTCCATCCTATACTCTATACCTGAGCAAAACAATTTATAAAACCATTCTATGAATCATTGGCTTGGAATACTTATGTATGTCGTATTTTATCTTAGTTTTATTAATTTACAAATAAAACAATTCTTTAGACCCAATCCGGGGATTTAAGCTTCACTAGCTTCATGGTAGATCCGCTACTGAGAAGAACCTACACTTCTGTTTTACCTCCCACCACCGAGATAGGATTTTAAGATTTTAAGTATTTTATTACTATTATATTATTATTTGAAAGTTAGAAAACTGAATATATTTGAAAATTCCGTTATCCCGGAAGAGCTAACTAGATTTCGACTGCAATTATTTAACCGGAAGCTCTATACCCATATTTTCCAACGTGGGATCCATGTCCCATATGGGGACAATTTGCTTGTTCAGGGAAGCAATTTTGTTTCCTGCACAACTTGTAATTGTATTTCATTTAGGATAAATATTTTTTTGAATATAAACAAATATGTAAACAGGATGGTGACTCGAACACCCGAATATAGGAATTTAACATGAAAAATCATATTTTCGTAATTTCTTGTTTCCCTAATTATTTTAAGTATTTTTTTGCATATTTATATTTTTGTACATTTATAAGTACCTAGTTTTACCTTTCAATAAAATCTCTGGCCCTTTCAACAACCTGGCGACGGCCCTTGGAGAAATCCCGGAAATAGGACACATTTTAACACCGGTTTAATTAGATTATTACGAAATTATAATAGTATATAAACTATTAAATATAAAATATTCATAGTGCGCTTCAAAAATATTATCAACATAGAAAAAACCCTTTACACCAGCCAATTCTAAACAGAGTCACGAATCTGCTATCTATAAGCTCTAACCGCAATCTTAAAAAACAAAATGTATGGTAGAGTGTAGGTAAAAATGCGAAACACTGAAACATCTAAATAGTTTTCGCTATCATTCCAGCCGGTATATAACATTTGTGTTATCTTTGTGGCATTAATTACACCATGAAAACCTCTGCGCATAAATCGTAGCGTGATCGTTAACTATCCTTCGTGTTCTCACAACAAAACACGGTAACAAGTTTAATTCGAATTCGCCCGAAGCGTCCGACACCTATTTATTTATTCAAGGTCGCCGAAAGCAACTGCGTTGTTTGTGAATAGGCCATTAATAGCCCGCCGACCAAAATAGCAATCTGCAATTGCACTATGAACGGCTCTTGCTCACTTACACTATTATTACTCAGCCGGCGATGGCTACAACGCACTCATAACTCATCATGGATTCCTCCATTTGCAAAATGTCTGTCTGTGGGTCTGTGGTACAAGCGTACTGCACACCACATTATCAAGAGTCGTCTACAAAATAATTTCAAATAAATAAAATTCAACTGAAATATTTGTAATTTTCTTTAGCAATACAATAATAGAAATAATCATTTTGACTGAACAAATCTCTATAATTAGAATCAGCCAAAATAATTCACTCATCCTAATCAATTTCATGTTCTGACAAATTTTAAAAAATAAGTCATTAAAGCTAAACCAGAGCTGTCTTAAAATATTTGGGTGTCTTGGTATAGGCGTAAACAGATGACAGACAGACTCCTCTAAAGGAAATTCTTCATATCATGAAATATTTGTAATTTTCTTTAGCAATACCATAATAGAATTAATAGCTCTGTTCGTTGACATGCACTAGGTGGTTCTAATGTACACTTTATTACACTTGTGTGTTTTATGACAAAAGTGTAAGTTAGGACATCGTGTTCGTTGACAAATCATTTTTTAACTAACGTGCACTAATACGCACTTTTCTGAACTACCTCTTGAGGTAGTTCCCGATAGTGCAGGCAGTAGTGGGGATGAAATCTAATGTTGTAACTGTATTTGAAGTGGTATAATAAAAAAATATATAATTCAGATGTATCAAGCAATAACCCAATCATTTGTTTATACATTTCTGTAATTTTGCAGGCCAAAATCTCCCTTACCACGACATATTTTTCAGTTGCGTTTTCACTAATGTTTATTTCAATCTGTTCTATAAGAATTTTTTTTAAATGTTTTGGGACCCCATTGTCGATCTTTTACTACGTAATTATCTTTGCTCAACTCATCTCACTTTAAACTGAGGTGAGATGATGCGGATGACAAAAATAATGTTATAATAAGGTAGATAAACAACACTCGGCTAAGTTTCACAATTGATATATTTATCTTAATCGCGATTTCGGCTTTTACACCATTGTCAGAAGACTAATTTATTATAATAATGTTCCACCTAGTATAAAATAATGTTACCATTGATGGTAAAAGTAGACCAACTTTTAATAAAATAAAAATCTGTCAATTGGAGATTACTAGTGACATTTTAGTGGCTCATATTTTAAATAATAATTCAGTATTTTTTTTGATCAGTGTATTTTTAAATTTTGTTACGAATATATTGCAAAGAATATTTTGAAAAAATATTCTAAGAAAATTGCTATCAACTACGCAAATACCATTTATAATTCAAAGCTATTTATGATTTTCGATAACTACTACTAATTTTATAAAATAATTAATATGTGTTTTTGATTTCGCCACATTTGAATAATAAAACAAAAAAAACCTATATGCGTTTTATTTTCCTAGGTAATGTATAAAATATTACCTAGTAAGAATATTTAAAAATTGATGATATTATTTTTCTATTTTTCTTTAAATGCCAAGTCTTCTGTGCACACCCCATTCGTTAACCGGATATTCTAGTGACGTGTGGCTCATTTCCGGTTAACCTTGGACCATATCTATAGCAAAAGGTCACCAGTTCAAAAATCAATACATGAAACCAGGGCTCTGCAAAATTCATTTATTGAACCGAATCACATTTCATTCATTATATGCGCTTTTTAGCATTCGTATCTGACACACCTGTACCCGCATATTTAATATGTATACCCTTATTTACATCGAAAAATTGCGCAAAAAACTGAAAATATTCTATCTCAATGCAAAACAAGAAATACAACTAGTATAATATTTAATCTTAGTTTAAAAGTTTATAATTGAATTGAATCATTTTAAATTTTTTATAGTAATCTATTAATCTAGTTAAATCTAAGTATTACAATTACTACAATTGTACAACGAATATGTCGCCAACAATAACATAAAAGTTTTTATTAACCATAATATTTTATTTAGTAAACAGATTCATTGAAACTGTATCTAGTACACTATCGTAAATTTTTCACATTAATTGTATGAATTAAAATTCTTCTGCTTCTTTCTTATAACTTAATTTTTATTGTTAATATTAGCTACTAAATAATTTAACATGTTATATTAAATGAATACTAAAACTAAAGAAATATACGTAAGGTAAAAGAAAATGAACATAGTAAGAGCAAGAGCAAATCTAATGCAATATGCCTGTTGAAGTCAATTCGACCTACTTATCTAAATAATGATGTTCAAGACCACCTGTACAAAATTAAACAAAAATATGAAATTCTACTTCATTTTTATATTTCAGTATAGATTTAGCAATAATACACTTGTTTGTGTATAAATTTAGTACTACTTCGTTGCAGAAATGGGATGTGTCGTAACAGAAATCTCTAACCTACATATTTAGATGCATTATGAACTTCAGGTTGAAATATAATCATCTTTGTTATATAAACAAATGAGTGAAGAGTGCAAAAATGAATTAGAAGTGCAATAACAATGAAACATATTGCAGAGAGAATCGCGGTCACTGAACCAGATATCAAACGGCCCTGACACTGCCATTGCCCTTTTGATCTGTGCCAAATACTTAAAACTGACTGGAAAATAAATTAAATCTATAACCTACCTCGATCAGTCGTATCCATTGTTTCGTCCGAATATTGTTAATTGCACATAAATTATTCACGACAATATTAAAAGTTAAAAACAAATAAATATGCAGCCACTTGATTCAACAACATGGCCGTACGTCAATGAAAACCTTCTGAATGCGAAAATTTCACTTTCCCACCATTTAAATATATAATCATAAATTAAAATAGATTTTAAATTTAAAGTTGATTTCTAAATTTGAGTAAAATTATATATTTTAATTCACTTGTTTTAATAACAATTGCATCCACACTAGTACTTCTACATTGATCTATTTGTAGATGTCAGCACTAACTTCAGCTGTTGGAGTTTAAAAGCCTGTTTCACACTGAAGACTAATTTTGATGCATTTTTATTATTTTTAGTTTTCTTATATAATAATACTGAAATCTTATTTGTCCCCAATTTACTCATATTAAAAATATCAATGTTTTAAAGAATTTTGTTTATATTTTCTAAATTTATTTAATGAAAATAGAAATGTAATTATGTTGAGTATTGTAATTAGTGTCAAGTAAAATGTAAAAAGTACTTGCAAGTGAAAATGGTGTGGCGCGAATTTGTTAAATAATTATAAACAAACAGTATTTGAGTTTAGTAGAAATGTTAGTAAGAACCAAAGAATCTCATAAAACTCTTGTGATTAAATACATTCGGTTTAATTTTCATTCCGACTAGGTTATAATCGCTCATTAAATATGACGCCACGCTTAAAATTAAAATATTTGCTATTTGCCGCATGCGCCTTTTTAATATTAAAATTTTTTGGAGTATTTACACATCTTTTTGAGAAGGATTTCTACAATGATTTTCACTACCCATATGATGGAGACGTTAGAGAATCGGTGGAACAACTGAAACACAACATGAAACCAGACATTCCTCCTATTAATTTCTACAATTATACATATCTGACAGATTGTAAACACAAATGCAGAACTCAAGAAGGAGATTATCTCCAACCCCGCATAGTTTACATTGTTAAATCTGCTGTTAGCCACTTTAGTAGAAGACTTGCCATACGCAATACTTGGGGATATGAACGCCGCTTTTCTGATGTTACAATTCGAACAATATTTTTATTAGGAGCAGATGAAGATTATACGTTGTTAAACAAAGTAGACATTGAAAGTCGAAAATTTGGAGATATTGTCCAAGCGAATTTTCTTGATTCATATTACAATAATACAATAAAAACAATGATGGGATTCAAATGGGCTGTAAATTTTTGCCCAAATGCCAAATTTTATATGTTTGTTGATGATGATATGTATGTATCAACAAAGAATGTATTACGATTTATAAGAAATCCTACAAATTATCCTGCTTATTTACAAGAACCAATATTTAGCATGAAAAATAACCTTCCTAAAGAAATTCGTCCATCCAAAATATCGAAACGTCAAGTGATGGATTTTGAGCTACCTGATGACGTTCGATTATATTCAGGGTATGTATTTATCTCATCGCCTCATAGACATATATCGAGCAAGTGGCACGTCCCCTTAGAAGAGTACCCCTACCACATGTGGCCCCCTTATGTCACCGCTGGAAGTTACGTAGTTTCTAGAGAAGCGCTACACGAATTATACTACACGAGTTTCTACACTAAACACTTCAGATTTGATGATATTTATCTAGGATTAGTGGCTTTAAAAGCAAATATTGAACCGTACCATTGCACTGAGTTTCATTTTTACAAAAAGGCTTATAGTTTGCATGGTTACGACTTTGTTATATCGTCGCATGGTTATGAAGATCCAGAGGAGTTGTTAAGAGTTTGGAATGATCAACGAAGCGCGGGAAATGCTTAATCTTACAAATTTTTTACTCTATTAAAATTGTTACAAATGTGATAGTAAATAAAATATTACATATTAATAAATAAAGTTATGGTCAGTTGGCAGTGGAGACATTGTATTCTATATGACCGTTGGTTTCTGGTCTTGCATTTTTCATTATGCTATCTTCTAAGCGATTTGCTTCATGCTGCGCTAAATTCAGTAGCATCTGCGAACTCTCTAATATCTGATGGCCCAAAAATACAATAAATATGTACAATAAACTCTATATAGTTACACAAATACCTTTTTAAATCCCGCTTCTGTTTCTTGTATTGTCCTGTCATAATTATCCCTCATCGCTACATGTTGAGAAAGACTTTTATTTATTATATTTAATTTTTCTAATAATACTTTCACATGTTTTTCTAATACTAGCTTCTCATTCTCTTCTTTATTTATCACTAACTGTAGTTCGGAACGTTTAGATTTCAATTCTTCTAGACCTAAATTAAAATATAAGGTTATGTTTTTACAATATAACGTACTTACATTTAACTAATTCTTGATTATAAGTCTGCAGTGCTGCCCCATGCTCAGACATATTCAAAATTAATATTGATCATAATTATTTAATGAATTATGTATTTTTATTCAACCTTTATATCTGACACATTTAAAAAATACTTCCTAAGTTTGTCGGTAGAGGCGCACTTAATTATAACCGAAATATTTAACATTTAACCAAATCTTTAAAACATAGCCCCTGAAACATTACCCCGTCCTCAAACATATTTAAAATTAACTACTAAAATTAATCAGTTAAAAATTATATATATTCCTTCAAAACATTCAAAACGTTTCTCGAGTTCATCACTAGAGGCATTTTTACCGAAATTCAATTGTTACAAACAACATTTGTTCTCTTAATTGTGAGTTTAATACTAACCATGCGAAATAATATTATTTGTTTCACAAAATTCCCAAAAACGAGTGAATTGTTACATATTTTTGCAACAGTTCATGCTAGAGAAAATGTAAACACATCGTTTTATAATATTGTAATTAAAAAGTGCCGTCAATTAATATTTGAAAATAGCAATGTATTAGCTAGTCCTAGCCTAGAAGGATTATTTGGAATACATATTTTAATTAAAGATAGTGATTATGAAACGGGAGTATTAAAAAAATATTTATTTAGTCTTAATTTAAAGGTACGCAAAGTAGTACAGTGCGAAAGAAAGAGGTAATGTATGTACTTTTTAAGGTCGGACCACCATGTGCGGTTGTTAAATATATTTACGAAGAATGTTGTATGTATACTATAATTGCTAAATTAGCACCAAAATGGAATTTAGTACATCAATATTTTGTTCGTGGTCGAGACTTTTTAATTGATTCTTCAATAAAAGAATGTGTTCGTTTATCACTGTGCATAAATGGTAAATTTTATATCAATTTCAATTTTAAATATACAAATGTTGTATTTTAGATAATGGTGATGCTACTTTAATTTTTACTGTCACTCGAATAAATTTACCAACCATGTCTTTAGAAAAACTGGAAATACCAAGTAGTTATGTTAAAGAATTAAAAGAAAAGGGTGTTGTAACTTTTAATAAATGTACTGCAAGGCCTATTAGAGTTTTACCAAGGTATGTAATTTTTCGCTCTTTAGAGACCTACAGTTTTTGCAGACAAAATAAAATATGTGACAAAAAAACGGTTACACAAAATTATTGCAAAAAAAAATTAGGATATAAAACTATTTCATATTCTAATCATAAAGCATTTTTTTAGAAAACCAGTTCAGAAACAAAAAAATGTTATTTCTTGAAACTTTATATTTGTAGGTCTCTATATATATTAGATAATTCTATTGTAAATAATTACTTAATAATATTTTAGTTTAAAGCGTGGAAATATAGTATCCATATACTTAAAACCCATTAAAAATTGGTGTTTTAGTAATTACAATCAGTTTAGGCGACACTGGAAAAATACCGTAAATATTGAATTATTTATACGTAGATAATAAATTATAACAAAATTTTAAATTTTAGTATGGCTATCGTTTACCTCCAACTGAGGAAAATATATTTTACTTAGAAATTTCATTCTTTGACGGCTCACCCATCTTTACTTACCCCAGTATTTGTATTCGTCCCAATGAACCAACATTTTTGAAGAGAATTGAACCAGAACCTGTCCTGTCTAGTTACTTAAGTGATTTGATGAAATCTATGCCCACAATTTTTGGTGAGACGTACCCAATACCTTCTTATGTCACACAACCAAAACCACAACTATTTTCTGGGGCAGAAGTAAGTAAAATTAAAAAACTGTTTCAAAATTATTCCAAAATTATTATTTCAGAATTTGGATTACTCAAATGCAATACCTTTCGACTTAAATATATCCGAAACACAAAATTCTGCTTTTGTTTATTTACCAACACAAACTCAAAAAAGTGTTGAAAATAATACTGACGGTGAACCAAAGTCAAAATTGTCACAGTTGTTGTCACAATTAAGAAAGGATGAAAACAAAAATCCTATTTATTTGACACAAAAGTCACAAACCACAACACAACAAAATGAAGAAATATTAAATTCTAAACCTAAAAAACAAAGTAAACTTTCCGAGCAAATAAAAAACCAAGCTCAATTTTTATCCCAAAAGTTAGCAGAACAGAAAAATATTACACAACATTTATCAAATTCTGGTGAAATGACATCAAAACTTACACCTGTTTTTAAATCTAAATTTCCTAAAATAAAACCGATAAAAAAATTTATTGAATCACCATCTCCAATAAAAAAACAAACCCAAAAGGAAAATATCCAATTAGATTCTGATAGCCTAGCAGATTTTAAAATTAGAACACCTAAAATTCTCTTATCCAACGTAACTACTATTACTAAAGAATCTAATAAAAGTAAAGAAGATAAGTCAAACACACAACAAAATACACAATCAAGTATAGATAGCTTAGCAGATTTTGATACTTTGGTCAAAAATATAAAACCAAGAGTTTCGCTATTCCAAATGACTGATAAAGAAACATACAAAAAAGAAGATACACTGAAAAAACAGATGAATTATTTAGAAACCAACAATATTGATAAGAAACGAATTTCTTCCGATAACAATACAGAGGTAATACTTACATGTTTTTTTTATTGATTATTACTTATTTATTTTGTATCTAGGCAACAGTTGCTAAGAAACCACGAGAAAAAACAGTTGCAATGGAAGTAAATAATATGAAGGAACTTGTATCCAGAGGAGAGTTGAATAAATTAAATATTCCAAGTTTATTAAAATGGTTAAAAGAAAGAAAAATACCTTGTAATAGTAAAGAAAAAAAATCTGTGTTATTAGAAAAAGTTGTAAATGTTATTTCTAAAGAATAATTAATGTTATTAGTTTTCATATTTTAAAATAATGTTCTTATGTTTTTAATAAATAAACTTTAATATAATGTTGTTTTTTCTTATTATTAGCTTATTATAAACAAATAAATTCATATTAACTTTCAAAATGTTATTTTCTTTTAAGTTTTCTTTGTACCATCAATAAAATGTTACTTTTCAGCTCGCGATCAAAATCAAATTTTATGAAAAGTAAATCAACGCGTAAGAAATTTCATTAATATTCGCTCAACCAAATTTTCGTATCTATTACATTATGACAAATAACGGATATACTGAAAATATCCGAAACATAGTATAAAGACTTTTTTCTCGAAATGTCCAATTCGGAAATTTTACTGTACCTCTCCCTTATACCCAATACCTATGTGCAGATCAGTTAAAAACAATTTGTAATATTTTATTAAAATCTTGCCTCTTGATTTTTTACTTATTTAAACAAAATTACATCAATTGTCAAATTACCATTTCAGTGATGACATTCATAAATTTTTCGTACTACCATGAACGATGATGCCGAAGGTAAAAAAGTTAAGCATATATTCATTTATTTACTTATAACATACTCATTTAGCTCAAAATATAGCTAGTAGCATCGTGGAAGATGTAGTAAACGACTCTACTCAAGGTAAAAAGAAAATTAAGGAAACGATTAGAATCTTAGTGGGTAGCATAGCATGGGACGGTTTATGGAGCTTCCATGTTACACATGACACCAAAATAAATAGGATCAAACTGTTAACGTTGTTCGAACTGCACGGAAATGATTTCGACATCCATGTCAACTACTACATGCTCACCTTTCCCTCTGGTAGGCGATCTTTGCATGAGAACAAAACAGTGGTGGAAGAAAATTTAAAAGATAATGGTAATTTCAATATTGCCTCTCTTATAAATTTTTATTTAACATTTTTCTTAGATGAATTGGAATTGGTGAAATTGCCTGCAACGGATGAACTAATGTTACAATTTATTCACGATGTTTCTGAAAATAAAATATCAAAAGAAACTGCTCATTTACCTGCACCAGAATTTAAAAATAGAATTTGTAACGTTGTGTTGGATATTCAACCTCCTGAGGTATTTAAATTTTAAGTATTTACACATAAAAGTACGATTTGGGTTGGTAAATATCTAAGTTATATTCATGCATGCCGTCCGTCCTACATTCAAATGTAAATGCTTAATTAGTCACCCACATTCTCGCTAGATGTTCGATTCTTTACACATTTTCTTTGCAAGAACCAAGAAAAAGCAGTTTAGTAAGCCTTTTGCATGTTGTTCCTATTATTTAAATGAAACATTAATATTTGATTGAATAAATTAAAGTTTTCCGATAGTGGATACAATATACTTATATCGGAAGATTGGTATCGTTACTAAAATATCGGTATCGAAAGAAAAATATCGACAGAAATCGTATCAGCAGTATTAGAACATTCCTAGAACGAACCACAGTTATTGTCGCACTGACAATCGTCAAGGCACGTTTCAATCCAAGCTACTCGAGACAATATGTGAAGTTTGAAATCACGGTATAATAAATAAATAAATATAAATTGTTCATTATCTTATATATTATTCATGCTCCAGTTTATCATGCCCTAAAGAAAATCATAGGACTGTTGTTACTGATTATATTCCATATATTGTGACCGAATCATCTTAACTAACTTGCTCTCATGTCACTTTTTCTATTCACACCTTTAAAAATTCCTCACCTTTTTTATACCTACGAACATATATGTATAATATTTTAACTAACATTTTTAGGAAATATCTTTTCCCAACTTTCATTGCCTTTAAATTTTAGTTCATGTCTGATGTCCGCAAAATTATGATAACGCTAATAGAATACTCTTTAACAATAATGTCGACAAAACCAAACGCGAGATATATTTTCGATGTAGTTCGCCGAAAATTGATGACAGAAAATTTCTACATTGACGAAAACATGGCAAGTAAATATAGTAGCAGTGGAGCTTCGATGAAACGGATTAAATTTGCTATAAGTGCTTCCTAGTATGTATAAATGATATAAAGAAATATTTTAGCAAAATAATGATATAGTAATGATTCATTTTCGGTTAATGAATGGTTAGAAGAGACAAAATCCATAGAATCTGAAAATTTAGGAATACCTGCTACATTTCACATTGACGATGCAGTTTCTATAAATGATGAACTTCAAGGTTTACTTATGCTCTTTCGACAATATCTTCGTGCTTCATTTAAATTATGTACAAAAGCTACAGAGCATCTTCTAGAAATGGGTTTTGAAATGGAAGCAATTAAAAAAGCTCTACGATATACGGGAAACAGTACATCAGAAGCTGTAAGTTTTGTAATTTAAACAGATTTCTAACAATTGATTAGGTAGAGTATCTGATAGGAAATATAGATCCAGAAAATGATGGTGCTAAACCGGGTTTGGAAGGAGGAATGTCTGCAACATCCGATATGTATAAAGAAATTATGAAAGAAAAAGAAATAATTATGCCTTTGAGTAATCCAAGTGTTTTATATGGTAAATTCCTTCCATAAGTTTTGTTTTTATAAATTAATGCAGTTTTTTTCAGCATGTTTGTCTGTTATGGATGCAAATTCATTTTTGGTGTCCTCAATTAGATTTCCGACAATAATGAATCTTTTAAACAAAATTTTAACCACGTATTATGTTAGTAAATGTGATATGGCTATGAAACAAATGTTGGGTGAAATGCCAAATGATTAATAAAACTCATTTACAAAAAAAAGTATATTAAAACGTATTTTATATACACAACAAGTTACATATAATTTCGTCGTTTCGTCAAAAAATAAACTACAAATATTATATAAAAACTTACACTATTAAAATACTTTCGATTTGTACAAGCTTGGCACAAATGATATATGGAATATCACATTACTATAAAATACAATGAAAAGTGATATAAATGAATAAATATATACAATGTGTACAAAACATACGCTCACATTATTTTCTCTTGTTTTCATTTTCTGAACCCGAGTCTAAATTAGCGCGCGCTTGTCTTAATACGAGGCTAGTTTTATGGATCTGTTTACAAATTCCTTTCTCCACCTGCTTTTTCGTTTTGTTAATCTTCGATAGTTCGGACATTGTCTTCTCTAACCCTTCTTCTAGTCGTGAAACGGTGTTTCTTAAATCTGCGTTTACTTTTTCCATTACTTTGTGAGCCGGAATATTGCAATCTACACGGAAAAATTATGTTAAAAAAATGTTAAAATATTTATTGGGTTACTACTTTTAATCAGTATTTTAAATAAATTATCAGATTTGTAATATTTTAAAGAAAACCGGAGGACGTTATATATAACATTAATAACGGTAACTTTTAATTAAAAATGAATATATTTAATCGTATTTCCAGATATTGAGCCTCCAAAAGAACTATACAGCAACAACGACAATTTAAATATTTAGCAAAAATTCGTATAGTCTGTTAATTTATTATACAAAATACTGACCAAATAAAGTAAAATGATAGTAACTTACAATGTCCAGCTGTGTCAATTCCATCGTTGGATAATAAATTATTCATTGAAGCAGTAAGTTCCAATGTTTGTAACAAAGGTCTTGTAGTTGTTATATTTGTTTCTAAACTTGAGAATCTTCCTTGATCGCTCTCAATTCCTAAATCTGGCGATGAATTCGCTACATTTCTCGCATCAACGGCATCTTGAGGTACAATATTAACACCGGCTTGATTGAACCAATGGAATCCATGAGGAACAGTTCTGTTGAACATTCCGCCGTCATTTTCATCAGTTAAAACATCTTCAGATGCGTATCCAGACATATCGCTCTTTTGTCTCATAAATTGTGGCCCCAGAGAATGTTTACCATAAGTTTTAAAGTTGGAAACGAGTTCGGTTATTTTCGGAGTACAAGTTGATGGTTTACCCCAAACATTTTCAGAAGTTTGAAGCTTAATAAGACGATTATGTAGTTCAGCATTTGTTGACTCAAGTTCGCTAACTTTTAATTGCAAACAAGATTTTTGTTGCTCAGTTACAGCAATTTGCTGTTGAAGGGTGTTTTTCATGTTGATAAACTCTCTTTCTTTTTCTTCTAGTTCATTGCATTTCGAAATTTCGCGAGATTCTAGTTTTCTTATCTCGGATTCTAGTTTTAGTTTTTCATTGTTTATTTTAGTACGTTCTAATGCAGCTTGCGATGCACACAAAGTAGATTCATTTAATTCTCGTTTGAGAGAAACTAATTTTTCGCGATACGATGTTTCTGTTTCGGAGTATTTGTTTTTAAGTTCATGTATAAGTTTTTCCAAATTGGTATTTTTCGTTTCGGAAATTTTTAATGATTCTTGTAATTTTGTTAATTCATCAGTCGTTTTAGCAACTTCATTATGCATTTCGCTTTTTTTGATCCATTCTTCTTCGTACTGCTTTTTAAGTTTATTAGTGGCATCTAGTATTTCTTTCAATTTTATTTCAGCTGCGTATTCCACTTTTTGCATACGCAATTTCCAGCTTTCGTCTATTTCTTTTAATTTATCTTGGTGCTCTGACTCATTCTCTCGAAGTAGGTTTTCTAATTCTGTAGTCTTTATTTTAAGTACTTCCAGTTGAGATGTTGCCTTTCCTGCTTTTTCCAAAGCATCGTCTCTTTCACCTTCCAAATTTAAAATCTTTGTTAGGATTTCGCCATTATGTCCATCAACGTCTTTTATTTTTTCCTCCGTGTCTTTCAGTAGTTTTTCTACATCCATTTTTTCATTTCTCAATTTGGCGATTTCTTCAGTCATGTTAAGTTTTAATTCTAAAGATTTGTTGTCTAATTCCAGAATTGCCGTTTTCAAAGAAAGAATTTCATTTTCTTTTTCTTTTAATTTATTTTCCAAAACACTAAGATTTTCTTGTAACAGCGCGACGGTATGGCGCGAATCAACAGATCCAGATCCTCGTTTTGAGGGAGTTTTCATTACAGGGATGTCGTCTTCAGTGCTTTCGGAAGTTTCGCCGTTGATAGAGGCAGATTTATTCGAACGGGATCTGTTTAAACTAGCGGAAGAAGTATGCTTAAGCGCTTCGCTGTCTAATCCCATTCTAGCTTGAGATACACATCTATCTGGTTCAGACCAGGCTTCAGATTCAGACTGATTATCAATAGATAAGGATTTTAAAACAGGGCAAGATTTATTGGCTACTAAAGTATTATATAACTTTTCTTGGGGAACAATTTCTGATTTACATTCTTTAATTTGTAAGTCAATAATAGCTTCAACTAATTCTTTATCATTCTTCAAAGATGTTTCATATTCGCTTGAAAGATTATTATCGGCATTTTGTTTGCAGATTTCCATGTCTCTGAGCTCTATTTCCTTTTTCATCGTTTCTATTTGTGCTCTAAGGATGCTGATAATTTCTGCCTGTTCAATAACGACGTTGTTATGTAAACCATCGCCTCGTTGGCGACTTAGATGACTGTTATAAGTTAAAGATTCATTGCATCGACTTTCGTCTTCTCGCCAGCTTTCAAACAAACTTGCGTTTACACTATTTGTCGACGTGTTTAGTAAACCGGTTAACGAACTCAACTGAGCCAGGCTTTGGTCTTCGTTCATCATGGAGACCGACAAGGATTTTGATAAATCTAAACTTTGATCAATAGCTTGCTTAATTGCTGAACGTTGTTTACTACCCAACATGCCAAGTACCGACTTATGTTTTAATAATGAATCTAAAAAGTGTGCCAACTCTTCAAGTCGCGTTGTGAGCAAAGAGCAAAGATTGACCGTTTCTAAACGCATTTTTTCTGACTTTTCGTAGTCCTCTTGTATTCTAATCATTTCTTCTTTAAGTAAAATGAATTTGTCACCATCTCTTTCTGGAGTATTTCGTAACTGCTGTCGAAGTTCTTCTATGGCGCTATATAAATATTTACATTCTTCTTTCGACACTTTCAGTTGTTCTTTTAAAATGGAATTTTCTTCCGGAGTGTGAGTATCATCTGAGCTCAATTTTGAAGTGAACAAACTGCACGGTAAATTAATTTGTATTCCCAGTTCAGATATTTTGTCTTTTAATGTTTTAAGCTGCATATCTTTGGAAGTTATTTGCTTTTCTAATTCAGAGACTTCTAGTTCTTTCTGTCTCAACTTTTCGGTGAATCTGTTTTGCAGTTTTTCAATTTCGCGATTTTTGTCCCAAAGCTCATTGTTCACAATGCCCTGTAGATTGAATGTATGTTTACGGACTTCGCTTTCTAGTTGTTCTATTTTCTTATCTTTTTCTTCAGTGACCCGAATCCAGGACACTGATCTGTCAGGCTTTTCAGTTTCGAATTCATCAATTTTTTTATTAGCTGCTTTTAGTTCTACTTTTAAATCTGCTAGCTCTTTTTCTAATTCTATTATGCGATTATCTCGTTCTTCAAGAGCAGATGTTGTTTTATCGCATTTCTCGCGATATACTTGTAACTCGTCTTCCTTTTCTTGAATTACGTCCATTAGATCCTAACATTTAATTTTATTAAATTTAGTAGTTCATATAATAATGCAAATATTATAAATATCGTACATATATTTTTCTCCAAAACTGGAAGGATCAACATAGGAGGATTAAATGTTAAGTGAAAACAATTTCATCAACATATACCAAAAACAGAAAATAAACGTATAGTATTTGTTTGCCCTATAAATTCCAACTTTAATTTAAAAACTATTATTAACAGCTCACTTCGCTTGTCTTAACTGATTTTCTTTTTAAAATTATTTTTATAAATTTGTAAATTGAAGTGAAGGGTCCATATAATATGCTAATTAATTATAATAACAAATCTGGTTTAATCGGATGTCATTTTAATTATTATATTTCAAATGGAAGTATGGTAAAGTTGATTTTTGAAATAAAGTACAAAAACTAAATTCAATTCATTTAGGTACTCATAATTTGTATTGTAAACAAATTAATTTTTTATAAACAATTAAAGGAAGTGCTATCAAACCATATTCATTTTACTCAGTTTTTCTTATAGTTTAACTGATTTCATAGCTTTTAAATTTATTAGATCTTGTTTTCTATTCTGGTTTTAAATTTTATTTTTTAATAAAAAACTACTTGAAATATATCACTAGATTTATAATTTCATGGTGACTCAAAATATATAGATTATAGAATGTTCCATTTGAAATATAAAAGTTTAAGATATTTTTGATTGACTCGAAAAAAAAAACTAAATAAAATTTTCTATCCCCTTTGTAATTAAAAATATTGTTTATCCTTGGAGTTTCAGTGTAATGAACATTACCTCTACTTGTTTAGCCCACTCCAGCGTAGTAGTATCTAATTTGGAGTCATCGGAGTTCTTATTTCCATCAGTTTCTTCAGCCGACGTCTAGTAAAACAATAAATTTACCACTTATGTACAGTTTAACAAAAATAAAATTTGCATGCATTTATTAAAAATTTTATTGTAAAATACATAAATGAAACTTAAAATACAATAATCTACATAGAGGCACCATACAAATTTTATTTCATACGCATCGCAGTTTAGTATCAAGCGACAATAATTACTCGTGCGGTTATGCAGTTATTTGTGATACGCAGTATGGAGATTCAGTACTTTGTTCATCTTAAAATCCCAAAACTGAAAAATTCAAACACGCCTACCTCAGGAGCCGACGTCGAGCAGAGACAAGCGAACATACTTATTGCAGGAAAGCGATCAAGCTCATCGCAGGAATGCGTTGCAAACAGCGAGCTTCGTTGGCTAACAGTGACTGACTATAAATAGCGAGGCAAGGCATTCTTACTCCAATGCATTTACAAATATACGCGCTTCTGTGGCTATGCCTCTTTTTTTATTCAAAACACGGCTGAGCTATTTTAAACTATCAAGTGAAGGGTGAATTAAGCCACGTTTTAAAAAAATCTCTTTTGTTTGATTTGATAAAATAATACACAGTGCATCGTTAAAACAAAATATAATTTAGTTCCATTATTTTACAATTATCGTTATCGTTTTGTGCTTATCTTGTGTGCACTACTATTCATGCATAAATAAAACTTATTCTACAGAACTACATATTATAAAATTTCGATAAATGTTTTTGTACAGTATGTTACAATTAAAATCACTTTTTTAAAGAATAAATAAAAATAATAGTACGAAATAATACAGTCTTAATATATACATACGAAAATAAATCAACAAGTAACCAAAACATATATAATTGAAAAATTGAATTTGAAATGAAATTATATACATTATAACAATATTTATCATCCTTTTAAAGGCAATTTGCTACCAAAAAATACTTTACAAATTTTTTTTAAAATTTCATTTCATTTTGTCATTTTAATTCGTATACTGTGTACTTGTTTTTAAAATATTTACTTTATTAAATTATTGTTAATTGCAATATAATTTTAATAATGTAATGCAATTAATTTTAACCTTCAAATCCGTAACAAGAGAATAACAATACAGAAAAACGCTAATTCAAAAATTACTTGCACAGGAAAATAACCCTTACTTACATATTGATTAGATACACGATCCCCTACGTTAAAAGATATTGAAGACTCATTTCTTTGGTAATTATAAAAAGCGAAAGTGTTAGTTAAATTTAAATTAAAATTTACACATTAAGTAAGAAATATTTATTTCTATTTCTATTACCATTTTATAATGTTCCGAATTAAATTATCATATGACTTTATAACATTTTGTAAATTGATCCAATACGACCTATACAGAAGTAAATGGTTTATTCTTATTTTCGATACTTGCCCTATAATATTAAACTGAAGAAGAATATTTGATACATAAATAACACGAAATATTTGTATACGGATCTTTAAATTTCTAATGGTTATCCTTATTATGCATTTTAATAAATAATAATTTAGGCAATAACTATATCTTAAGTGAGTATTCTAAATCCCAGAAGCGTAAGGGATTGTGTACCAAAACAACCTGCCAGGAAGTGGTATTTTCACTTCGTACTAATTTTTGTATTTGTGGTTTCTTCTTACTTTTATTGTTACAAATTTAAGTAAAAGAACTAGAATCTAACTCAAAAATGATGGAAGTAGTGCTTTGAAATGGATGACAAATATAATGTACAAATAAATTAAAAATTCAGGTAACTTATTGACTTTTCTTCATACTTAAGTATCACAAGCGCATGCAAAGCATTGAAAATGAAAATGCAGTTATGTGAGATGATTATCGAGACAATTTCTTTCTACCTACCTCTTTATCAGACACACGAGCAGGAGGTGTTTGTGCGCGAACAAATTGCTTGTACTTCTCCTTCTTCAACCGTAGAATTTCCTGGTCTCGTTCCATTAACGCTGCTTCTTGTTCTGCTTTGAGTTTCTCAAGATTTTTGCTATGCGCTACTAGAGTCTGTATTAACGTAAAAGCTTTTTTGTTCTCTTCTTCTAATTTCGACTTCTTCTCTTTGGATAAATCAACGGGATCAGTTAGGGAACTAGTTGTAGTAGTAGGAGAATTACCGGTAGATTTGGGAGATCCTATGCCTCTGGGATAGTTGATTCTTTGTTGTTTCATAGTTTGGATTTCATCCTTTTGCCGTTTGTTCTCGTGCGAAATAGAGTCTAGTTTTGCTTCTAAGTTGCGTATGACGCTCTTGCATTTCTCTAGCTTGCTTTCTAAGTCAGCTATGGTGTTATCTCGAGACATAACCGCAGATTTTAAATTCTCGGTTTGTCGTTGTTCTTTATCACACAAAACGTTGCCTTCTTCCACTAATCTGCGAAGATCTTCAATTTCACCTGCTTGATCTTGGATGAGCCTATCTCTTTGGCTGATTTCTTTGTCTTTGAATTTAATGTCACTGTTTTTAGATGTTAATATATCTTCCAAAGTTCGGATACGTAAGTTGCAAGATGAGAGAATATGGCCGTTTGATTCCAGTTCTGTTAACAGTGTTTCTATCTTTTTGGTTTTCTCGGATAGTTCGGTTTCAAGATTTTCGCAGCGTAATTGAACGCATTCTAGTTCTCGAACATCTGACTCTAGTAAAGCGCTATGGTCTTTTTCTTCATTCAGCTGAGAAAAAACTTGTTTGTAAATATTTTGAAAAGTTTGACCCCTGTAGGTTTTGTGTTAAAAATGAAATGAAATTAATATGAAATGAAATTTTGATATGAATTACTTACAGTAAATAGTTTTTATAGTATTTGCAGTAAAACAGCTATTACACTATGCACCACACAAACAACGCATACAAAATTGCAAGTGTTTAGTGTTTCTAGTTATTACCAGAAAATTAATTAAATTAGTAAAACCTACCTGTAGTTCCAAATCGGCTATTTTTGTCATGAGTAGGTTAATTTCTTCTTTGTTGTCGGTCTGCAGTCCGGAGGCTTCATTATAGACATGAGCTGAATCTTGAATTAGTTTCTCGTGCTTTTCTGATAATTCTGCGTTGGTATTGATGACAGATTTGAGCTCATGTTCTAACGATTCTATTTTCTCATTTAAATGAGTAATGAGACCATCTTTAGTTGAAAGGATTTTTTTGTGTTCTGAATCTTCTAATTCTAATGCTTTGACTGCTTGGCAAAGAAGATCTTGTTTTTCATCTAATTCCTTGCGCAGAGTTTCAATATCTACCTGAAATAAATATATTTTTAAATAAACTGTTATATTTTTAATTTCAATAAAAAGAAATGTATTGTGGAATATTTATAATGTATACAAATATTGGAATTTAGAAAATTTTACAACTGATATAATTACTGAATATTTTACTTATTTAATATTTGGCCAAGATAATAAAAACTTAATTTTAAATAAATTTACTTAAAATTTAATCAATAACAATCTAAATAGTAGTAGTAATGTGCAATTATTGTAACATTAAGTTTTAAAAATGTATATTGTTCAAATTTTTTTGCCAATCACTATTTATTTATTTATTTATTTATTTAATTTACACTGTCCAACAGACAGAAATTCAGTAATAGGATAGGGGACCTACAAGTGCACAGTGGTTTTCGAACCACTCGGACACAATGGTATTTATATTGAGTTACAAGTTTGTCGTCACTAGGATTTGAATCTAAGATCTCACAATCCGCTCAGCGAGTAGAAGTGCTCTGACCAACTAAGCCACCACTGCCTATATAATATTTAAAGGAAATTGTATAACTATTCCGATTTTGATTTATTCACATTTCGAGTTCTAATGGTTGTCTACGAATTTAGATCTTTACGTTATGTTTTGACTATTTCTAGTATGATATCTGTCCATTTGTTTGTCTGATAAGTGGCATGTAAAATAAGAATCAATCCTTATATAAAAAACAGTATTTGGTTTTGTGGTGGCTGACTTTTTTATGTTACAGTTTATTGCACCAGTAAATTTAATTAGAAATTGTTTTTATAACAAACGTTTGACAAAAACAATAATTGCAAATATTACATTGGCCAGCTTTTAATACTTCGAGTTACAAAGAACTAAAATAGTAACACTATACTTAAAAAAAAGTGACAATAGTTAGGGCGACAACTGGTAATTCAAATTTATAATTTTGTACAGAACTTTCGCCAGATGTCACTACTAGTATTAGAAGCTAGTGGACTTATGAGAATAAAATTATGCATTTGGTAAAGTTATAGTCCACTTTGTAATATTAATAACTTAAATTTTAAAATATTTGAACCGCATGCAATATAATAAAAAAAAACACAATTTTGTTATATGCGGTATTTAATATCTATTTAATAATCTATAATAGATATCACGCGGGTATTCAAAGTGTAATGTGTGGTGAACCAGAGATATTTTAGTACAAATCAGAATTTGTAGTAACACTAATAATTTAGAAATTTACTGGTTGTTTTCTAATTAGGATACGTACTTGATACTCAATATTTTTCCTTAAAATATTGTCCTTGTCTTCAAGACGAAAAGTCGATCCCATACGTTCCTCAAGAAAATAAATGCGAAGCTTCAAATTAAAATTCTCTTTCTTGAGGGCCGCTAGCTGTTCGTCATATTCTTTGACGGATCGACCTCGCATAGGCGACGTCTTGGTTTGATCTGCAATGAAATTGAAACATTAATAATACGCTGCAAAGTACATACATAAATTAATCATAACATTTAGAAACGATTACACAGAACTTATTTAAAATTTATATAATGCAGTACTTGTTTGAATATGACAGTGACTGTTGGATATTTACATTTTATTATTTATTTGTGATAGAGGAATTGTGAAAAGCACTATGCAAGGATAGTTCGGTATATGAAACATGTGTAATAGTTCGGCCATATTAAACGATTGGGACGATTATTAAAACGTACCAATGTAAGGAAAGTTATTGTTCGATTGATTGGACGGCCAGTATATGAATGGAGGGATGTTAGTTGCTGAAAAAGAAAAAAAAATCGCGTGACAGCAGTATAAAATTTTGTATGAATAAGATCATGAAAAAAATGAGTTTAAGTACATTATATGATTATTACGTAATAAATATTGAATTCGTTTCAATTCATAATGTAAAAAAAATATATGTTTGTTATTAATGTGCGAAAAATAATTGCAATAGTTATCCTGTGGGGCTTACCATTTTCATTTTCGGAATCAGTAGATTCATGCGATTCACAGTCGGCAAAGGTATCTAAGTAGTGCTCAGACATACTGTACTAACGTAGTAAACCGACTCACATACAAAACATAGTCTTAAGGTGCGGTGGAAATTGGATCTGTTGTTATTATTCGAATTCGTTGACGCGCTAAATTACTATAGGAAGACAAATTTCAACTTAGGATAATTATAGATTTATATAGTAAGAATTAAGACTGCCTTACGACGAAATGAAAACTCTTGGTAAACTGACAATTTATGAATTTGAATTTAATTAGAAAATCTGTCAAAATCAAAAACATGGAACTTTTGTTTTTCTATCTCGAAAACATTTGATCCCAAAATTACTGATCGTACAAAGTGTATTTTTATATTGATTTACTTTTAAGAAATTGGCAATGTAAACAAAAATATTGTGAAACTCTTTTCGTAACGTCTTACAAAAGTCAGTATCTAACGTTCTAATATTATCTAGACTAGTTGTTGGCTGTTCTAGTGAGCAAAAGAAAATGAGTTATATTTTCATTTCTCGAAACTACGTCCCTGTTGGATGTTGGAATACAATGTGCGCGCATCATTCAACTTGGCATCAACAACTTGTTTTTCTTCGTCACTCTGAAAAATCGCTGCATTTTTTCTTTGTAAACGTTGCGAACAAATTCAAACTATGCAAAAGAATATCATGGCAAAAATATGCACCAAAAATATTACCGGCAATTAGGTAAATCAATATTGACCGGAGAATAAAAACAATGTACGATATTTACTGTCTTTACATAAAGATCTTTTACAATATTTTAATTTAATACATAAAACTATTAACATAGATTTTAAAAAAATTAAAATATCTTTATATTTTTCTGGACCTGTACTTGTAAATTTAATTATTTTTAAAATTAAATATGTCAGAAAATAATTCAAAAAGATACTGTTACTGATTTAATTATATAATTCCTTCATATTAATTTGACAAATTTTCAACTAAAATATGATATTTAATCCTAAATTTATATATTTTAAAAATAAGTCTACTGTACTTTAAATTTGTTTTCAGACGATTTCAAAAGATACCCATATACCATACCATACCATACCATATAAACATGATGTACCAAGTACCCATTATTATAACTGGCATAAATATCTAGTCAGCCATATCAATGATAAAACCACAAGAACATAATCAAGTCTATTATTTTTATATACCGTAAAATCGTGATAAATTATAACTGATAATTAAAATAAGAACAGGTCATTCTTTTAAACGGGTCGTTAGTATATGTATACATGTTTATTAGGACTTTTTGAACCATTTTTAGTGTACTATATATATGCCTTTCAAATTCATAACCTTTTAAAAAACAACTTGACTAAATGGTAAATAAGAGAAATATAATATATGAATTATATAGGTTTTGGTACCTCTATAGAAGGTGAAAAAGAGCATGATGAAAATATTTATGCCCGCAATTAATACTTTGTGGTGTACGCATTACTTTAGGTTGTACCATATTTTCTTAATTATATAATAGATCAGATTTTTTTTAGCAAAATTTGTGTCTATGCATTATTTCTTTACAACATTTCCCAATGTCAATTGATGCCAATATTACTATAGGATTTCATTATGCCCGTGCATGTATTATTTATATATGTACATATGCCATAATGTATCTCTTACTTACGACACGACATTAATAAACTAAAATTTACTGTTAAGGCAAAAACTTTATGCATTAATGTGTAATTATTAGTTATATATGGTACAAATGTATTTCATTGTAAGTAACTCACATGAGAAAAACATCCCACGAGACTTTACGCTAAGTAAAATACTTTTCTCAAGTGACTTAGGTATCTAAAATTCATGTAATGTAATTTATTATAAATAATATGATTCATTATTGGAAAATATTCCGTCATATTATTATTCAATACATCTCGACAAATCATATCTTTGAATTTTCATAAGTCAATACTAGAGCCAATCATATTTCGGAATTTTCATTACTGTACACTAGAGACAATTGTCTTACGTGCTATAAAACAATGAGGCACTCTAATTATCTGTCAAAATTTGCTAAAATATGTATAATATTATATTTTATTTCATTTTATTTGCATGTCATGGCTATTACTCACTGGAATGATTTACAATACACGCTTTCACTCGTGTTGCACACCTCATTCTCATGAGTAATAGCACACATTAGATACTCATTGAATAATATCCCTGTATTTCATTTGTTGGTTATTAACTACTTCATTTTATTTAAAATCATCATAGTTATTTTACACGTTTTTGGATAAGTATGATTTTTAAAACAAATTAATTTTTACCTCCTTAAAAGAACCGAAGAAGCCGAAAATGAAAAAAAAATCTGCTACCCAGTAATTATATTTCACCTTTTGATAATCTGTATAAAGTTATATTTTGTTAATGATAGATCATGGTTTCGTGCTTGAAGAACAAGTTGCCAATCTTATCTAACCTTGGTACAGGCGCATAAAACCCCTAATTAGACAAAGTTCCGACCGGATATCTAATCTAGCTCGCCAAAAGCGTCCACCTTTGATTTCCGAGAAGTGCGCTGGAGATTCGAGCGTATTTCCAGCCCAAAAACAAGCAAAACTAGTCGGGATCACAGAAAAGAGTTACGCACGGCCTATGCACGCACTAAAACCACCAGGACGCGGCACAGCAATGGAGAACAGAACTACTAAAACAAAATAGACGACGGATTTTGTTGTCCGATTTTTCTGAAGAGCTGCCAAGTGGTAACGTCAATGATCGCACGCGGCCAAAATGGATTTATTTTTGTTTTTCATTGTCGTGTGCGATGGGTTTTACGATTTGCTTACGCATCGTGTTGATGTTATGATTTTTAGACGCATAAATTACGTGCTTTATTACTATTATCCTGTACAAAAATAATAACGCATTCTCAAATGTTAATGATTCGAAATGAAACCATTTATTTTCAACTTAAAACAAAAAAAAAATAGAGTGATAATGATAATGTCCGAAAGGATAAAATGATTATTAATAATCAAATGTGTATAAACCATAAGCAGATTTATATTGTTTTATTAAATAATATGTTCCACCAAAGTATTGTCTACGAGCTCTCTTTTAAAATTATTACTAACTATTGGGTGTGCAAATTTCGTTCATGGTAAATATTAGAAATTATATATTTATACAGTAGAAGACGTTTATCAGACCTCACTGTCCTCGCACTCGTAACTGTTATGAAGAATGCACCACAGGAGACATTTCAAATGGCAAATAGTGAAGAAATATATTTTATATTTAAATCTTGCACTTCAATTAGAATTGTACCTAAAAAACGTGAAACTAAAATCAAGAAAAAAATTATATTTATTATAACAACTAAGGACGCCAATTTAGTCTCCGTACACTTATAAATTATATAGAAGCAATGATCTTTTGATCTGCCATTTATTAGAATTACTTCTCTTAAACGGTTTGTCATACTTTCCACTACCTAATTTTCTTGGATGTTGGGAGTGAATTTTACCCCTTTCTTCTACCATAAATGTAATAGTTCTTCTATATTCTTTGGGCGTCTTGTTTTACATATTTTTTAAATAAATCACAGAGATGTTTAATAGGATTCATATCTGTAGATTGTATTGTGGAGACGTTTTTAATTGTTGTCTACAATTGTACAATAACTATTCGATAGCAGTTTACGTGTAATATGTTCGGGGTCATTATCTTGTTGAAAGATATAAAAATCCCTTAAACCCAGTTTTTCAGCACATTTTTCTAAATTCTCTCTTAAAATATTCAAATTACTCATTTTCCCAAGAATAAAAATTATGTTTCGCACCCCTTCTGTACTCATACAGCCCCTTATAAGCACAGATCCTGCTCCATATTTCACTGTTGGGCATATTTTTTTGTTTTCATTTGTTCATTCTTCCTTTTCTAATCAATAAATCATCCATCTGATACAAAAAGCTTTATTTTGGTTCATCTGAAAAAAATATTGAATTCCAGAAGATTTCAGGGTGGTTTATATTATTTCAAAAATAAAGCGTAAAGATGTGTGTACGGAGACTAGATGGTTTTAGTGTATAAAGTTATGCACTGGATATAATTTTTCACACCGATGTTAATTGCCATCATTCGATCTTGAGATATTTATCTTGAAGGTTTAAGTCCAAAATGCCCATCGCCATTCAATAAATTAGCACATAAATCTCATAATTTTTGGACAGTTAATAGAATAAGTACATCAAAGAAAAGTCAGAGAACAACTAAAATTGCAACAAAAAACTAAAATCTGACCCCTACAGTTTTTAAGATTTTCAAAAAAATAATAATTATACACTAATATCTGCAAACAGAAGTAACTTAAAAATATAAATTATACAGTTTACTTAATACTCAGCCACGGATACTATTAAATAAATATGATTAATTTGTACGATGATGTTGTCTATTTTAAAGTTATTTGTAGTCTCTTCACTAATTTGTTTCTTCTTTTTAAAGTTATGTTGGAAGAAACTTGTCGCTTTAATTAAAAGATTTCTCGTTAATTTTTCTGGTTATTACAGAGTACAAAATGAGTAAAACAGCTAGAGAGCAGTTGACGACTTCTTCGACGCATGAGTTTTTTGAAACACAAATGACACTGAACCAATTTTACACTTACTATATTTAACAGTCCTTCCTTTATGTTATTATTCTTTTGTCAATCATTTCGGCGTGGCAGAACGAAGATGAAAATCGGTGCCAAGGTAATAAAAAGAAATATAGTATATAGTGTAGCCGTCATATAGTTATAAAATTGTAAATAATATGTGAATATTGGAATTCTAAATATTGTTTGTAATTTCAATATAGTGTCTAATAGGCCAATAGACACATATACTTTTGACGTCACACGCTACAGATAGCTCCGCCTTCTGAAGTAAAGGACAACAAGTTAGTAGAGAGAGTGAGTTGACAGACCAAGGCCCATCGGATCAATTCTTCGAAAGTGCTATCTTAATGGTCTTGATATACCACCCTCTTTACTGCACTACTGCCCGCAGTGCCTAAAAAAAGTCATAGAAAAAGTAACATATATATATATATATATATATATATGTTACTTTGTGTATGGCCTAAGTTGTTGTCGAATTGTTGCCGGCGATGGAGGTTTTAGTTTGCGTAAATGTATTATTTGTATTTATAATAACTTGTGTAGAATAGTTTCTTCTTTTTATTATTTCTGTTTGTGTTGATGCATTGCTGTTCCCAAAATAAGTTTGTGTGGATTTATCTACATTGTAAAAATATGTTTGTGTTTCTTTGTTCATTTCATTATTTTTTAACCTAATTTATGTATCACAGAATCCTACAAATATATGTATACGAGTATATATATATATATATATATATATATATATATATATATATATGTATACGAGTATATATATATATATATATATATATATATATATATATATATATATATATATATATGTATACGAGTATATATATATATATATATATATATATATATATATATATATATATGTATACGAGTATATATATATATATATATATATATATATATATATATATATATATATAATTATAATAATTGTGTATTTGTATATCTTTATTTACTTCATTAATTTCACTTTCATTCTCTATGGTTATATTTACATGACAAACGTCAAACGTAATTACTCCGGTACTCACCAGAATGCGCCACTCAAATTTTAATGTTATAAGTGTCTATTCTGAACAAATCTGTAAGTCTTACAGATCTGTAAATTTGTAAATTATGAACAAAATCGTAACGAAAACAGTCGCTCTTATGCAATTTTTGTCAGTCTTTTACAGATTTACCGATCTGTAAGACTTACAGATTTGTTCAGAATTGGTCCATAGTGGACCAATGTGTATCACCAAAATTTGGATTATCTTACAGTCAAATTAAACATTTAAATAAACGACGCGTTTATCAGTACCGTTGGATTCCGTTTGAGAAAACCACATTATCATATTGATAAATTGTGGTTTTAATACTAATTTTAGATTAGAAACTGACTAGATATTTTTTCTTTGTTATCAAATATAAGAAATTGAGTAGATAGTTTTTCTTTGATGTCAAATTTTAAGTCTTCTGTGATATGTATAAGACAACAAGAAAAAAAAGTACTCAGGAGCTGACTAGCCATTGAGAAATGATAAAAGCCTAAAGGGCCAATCTTATTTATTTATTTTTTTAAATAATTTTTAGTACTTATTTGGTATGCGTACCAGTCAGTACCAATATAGTACGCACGATGTAAACGTAGCCATGGTTATAATGCCGTACGGATCAACTGTGAGAAATAGAGTGTATCTATTTTTCCTGGGAAACATTTTTGGATAAAATTTTAATGACATGTTAAGAGGTATTAGAGGTGATAGAGATTTCCGTTTTCGAGATATGAGTTATTTTATATTAAAGACTGATTATCAGGATTATGCCCTATGGATTATTTTTTTATTTAAATATTGTTTTAAAAGACCGCTTAACTACATTAATGATATCATATGCAATCGAATAAAGATGACGAGATGATGTGATGTGAAGTTGTAAAAGAAGAGATATACACTCACCCATGTTTACGCGGGATTGAAACATACGATCTTTTAGTTTTAGTATTAGTTGCAGAGAAACTGAACCACCGTTACACTATCGGAATGGGCTGATAATTTATTGTAATAATAATTATGTATAACATAATAACTTGATTAGGTATCCTAATCCTATTTTGTAATAATTTTATAAAACAGTTTTAAATAAATTTTAATAAGCAATTAAAACTTCTTTTTTTTTTCAAAATCATATTATTTTCGCGCCTCCGCCTCATTATGACTAGTATTACAGAACTCAAAATCATCCAGAAACTCTCTGTTTTGTATAACAGGATTTATTAATAGAAATTTTCTTAAAATTAAATTATAGGATAATTTACTTCATTGAACAACAGATGTTGCATCAAATAGAATATCCAGAAATAGATAATTTACTATTGTGGCAAGTAATTGGTAACAAGTCATGACGATGTATTTGTTTTGTATGTATTTATTTATATATACATAATATAATTTTAAAATTATATATGTTTTGTACTGCACTTTCCACGTTAGCTAGAGTGCCTAGGAGTTGGCGTTTGGTAAACTCTTAATTTGGTATAAATAAATCATTACCGATATCTACAATAAAGTAGATTGGCACATCTGGCAATGGATATAATAAGCAGTGGGTGATATATTTATTTATTTTATAATTTATTTCACGTCACCTATTTCAATTCTGTTTACTCCTACTGTCATCATTTTTATCTAATTAACACCGGATAATATATCTACTCCTCCCTGTGGCCTAACGAAACTAAACATAATTTTTCCTTGCATTCTTTTCATCACACACATCTTCACTTCTTTCAAAGTAACGTCGACCACCCCTAACTGAAAACAATCGCTCAGTCACTCTGCTAACCTCACTCTCGTGACAGTGATGTGTGTTTGTGTGCGCAGGCGTGGACATCTGTATCGCGTTCCAGACTGCTTGATGCCAATGTCATCGCCCTACTCGTTACTCGGACTTTTTCTTAGACTTTCAGGTTATTTATGATTGTAGGGAATATATTTTCGAAGACGGAAGTAGTGGATGTTCTCTGAAACGCTTGTTATACTGTCCACATGTTTGAAGATTGTTTTTGAGATATTAAAGAAAAATGATTCACAAAATGAAAAATATAAATGGTAAACAAGTACCACCCATAATTTCACAGAATTTGTTTTTATCGCCGTATATAAAAAATAAATGTAGTACTATTAATTTTGACATTTTAACAAATATGCCCGATATGATTACTATTACACTCCATATTTTTTAAATTGAATAGGCGATTAAAAAAATTGTAAATACTTGCAGAAAATTTAGATAGAACTATGAGCCTACAAAGTATACGTGTTTTAATATGTTATCAAGTAAATCTGTCAAAGCAGAAATTGTTATTTTATTTTAAGTCAGCAATTTTTCACGTTAAAAGCTAATGTGAATAATTCAAATATCTTGATTCTAATTTTAAACATATTTTCTAAGATTTCGAAATAGAAAATAGATTTGTGGCAAAGTTATAAAGTGGTTTCATTTCTGAAGAAGTAAAATATAACGCGTATAAATGTGTGCTGAACAATACATGATATTCTCAATGACATTTCAATTTATAAGTAAAAACATTATATACTGAAATAATACATGAAATTTGACATACATTCAATATTTTAAATATAATTTATGTACGATAATATTATACAAAAGAGTAACAATTATTTTATTTACCTTATTACTACAGTGATTAATGATTTATAAACTATAACTACATATATTTTGAAACTAATTCAATATAAAACCTTAGAGTATGTTATGAATTCAGAAAGACAGTAGATCTAACAACTCATATAGAGTAAATACAAATGTACCTACATGTATATATTTTTAGAAATAAAAAATAATAAGATTCTTACCGAAAAGAGTGGCATTGGCACTGGAAGTAACTTCGTGGAGTTGATGCGGACTCGTACTGCAACAAAAAAATGGAAAATGTAATTTGAGATAAAATTTTATTTCATAAATAATTTTAAATTCGTAGGAAACAATTTTAAAGAATATCCTGAAATGAATATAAAAATTTTTTTCACTTTAGGGATTACAGACTTTTCAATTTAAAAAACGAATGAGACACGTATTCCCTGCGGGTTTGATATGACAGATAAACAAGTGAAACTTTACCAGAAAGTAAAACATTGAATGTACATAATAGTAATACAGACGAATACGCTTAATTGAAACAGGTTGAGATTAATTTGATCGAACTAATAATAAATATTAAAATAAAACTGTAATTTTTGCTCTAATATAATTAGATGAAAATAACCAAAGTTAAAACTGGTAATTGTAATGTTTACTACCTGTAGAGGTGTGCTAATTCAATGTGATGTACTCTAATTTTTGACCTAATGTAAATAGATAGAATATATAATTTAATAAATTTTTACAAAACAGATATAGCCACAATTAGCATTTTGTGCCTTAGAAATAAAATTTGAGATGTGGCATAAATCTTTTCATAATACTTTAACTGTATCCACCAATACCGAAAAGATATTATTTTTTAAGTCGAATTAAGATGTACTTGCGGAATATAATGCGGCAAAATAGGATAAATGGTTTACCCATAAATATAGAGAAATCAATCTGCACCAAGTGAAATTACTTCAATTTTACAAAAGGAGGGAAGAAGAAAAATTAATTTTGATTTATAAACTTGTATTGAAGTGCAATCATTTTTGCATTTATTGTTGTTATATAATAGTGTGTAATTTATATATATTTTTCTCATGTACTTACGCCCCTCCCAAATATATTATCTTGATTAGTTTATTAGTTTGGTTTTTGTTCTTTAGAATTTTTGTTTCTGATTTTTGCATGTTTTTTTTTAATATAAATATAGTTCTTTTATTGTAATTTCCATATTACATGTACAACAATGTTGCAACATCCAGTAACGTATAACATAACAAGCCGTGATGATACATTTAGTATCATACAAAATGCATTTACAAAGCATTGCGGAAGCAATCACTACTGGTAATAAATTTATTCGTACACATATATTCTTATTACACATGAAAGATCCTATAAACTCTGCTCTAATGTATGATTTGTATATTTCTGTAAGAGTGAATTATTTACGATTCTACAGAAGTGTTTAGTTAGCGCAATTGCAATCTAGGAATCTGTGGCATTTAAATTCACACATGAAAACAATATTATACCGATTCAGATGCTTTAACTTGGAATAATAAACACTGTAGGAAATAGAATTTAATTCATTTCTAAAACAAAATAAAAACAGCAACTTTTACACTGTTTATAAACAGTATTAATAACTCACTGAACTGACAATACCATTATTAAATTTGTGTAATGGATTGTTATTCCGGTTTTTAGTCAATTGTTATAAACATATTACGGTATCGTAACTAACTATATGGTCCAAAATGTATTGAAGTATTATGTATTATGATCTAACTATAGACATGTGGTCATGTTATTTTTACCAGAAATAAGTTCATGTGCATAAAGCATATAGATTCAAGTGATTCAAATAAACGGGCTGTTAAATCAATTATTCTATTCTTATAAAAATTTTAGTATTGACACATTCAGTATCTTTAACTGAGTAACAACAATATTATATTGTGGAACAAGAGTAGATATGATCCCCCTAGAATTGTGCCTTCAAAATCGTTCTTGTATATACGATGTAGGTAGGTATTACATTCGAGTTGTACTATCTATTTTTTCTACGACCGAATATACAATAAAAAAAATACAAACATTGTGTTATAAAGTACTGTCATGTCAGTTATTTTTTAAATTGTAAGCAATAAATGTTGCCATAATAAAGTAGTAATAGAACATAATAATTGCTCTTTTGAAAATTAAATGTCCTGAAATATTATTTGTAATTTAGTTATAATTAATTATATTATTTATTTTATTTTAAGTAATTGTAAATATTTCAAAATCAACTTCCTAAATAGATTCATTTTTTATACTACCTAAGAATCTCTTAAGTTTTGAAAAGTATTGTTGTCGCTGTTTAGGGATTTGGGAAAGAGGGGAAAGAGTTTCTGAGATGGAAAAAAATCGTGGCTCAAAACTTGAGAACAACCTTGCAGGAGGAAAGACTCACTGGTCTTTAGCTCTCCTGCATATTCACCACCAGATTCAGCTTGACGTGGAGAAAATTATAACAAAATATGCGAAAAGTTCTAAGAGTTGAATTTATCATCTAAGTTTGATTTGCAAGTAAATATAAAAGGATAATAATAGTTCACTGTATATAAAAATACATAACATAACATTACATACTACTTATTCAATGCACACAGTATTTATAAATTTTAATTTTTTTATCAAATAACATAATACACAGTGGTGGATTTGAGAGGGGGGGGGGGTCAGTTTTGGAATTTCGAAAATAATAATTAATAAATAAATCTGGAGCGCAAAGGCGTTTCCCTATTTGTCGAAATATTTTTGTAGAAATACAACTGCGGAACTTATAATGAATCTGCTATTCTGGTCAGTGCAAATGAAGTTCTGGAACAATTTGGTGCTGATATTTATTTATTAGTAAATAAAATATGAATATAGCGTGTCTATATTCAGGAAATTAAAACTTCGCAGAAAGTTTTGACCCGCATCAACGAAAAAAAAAATTGATTCGAAGTTTAATTTTTAATATTTTTTTGTAATTCAATAATTTGGCATTCATTAATAAATTTTGTGGCTAATATTATTACATATTTTATTGTTTATGGTTACTTATAAAAAAAGATAATTCGCGGTAAGGATAAATAAATAATAAAGAGAACATAATAAGGGGGCCTAAGATAGAAAATTAAAGAAATTGAAGCTCATTTTATAAATAAGTAAATCAGAAATATGTATCAATAAATAAAGAACAAAAACTATAAATATATAGAGCAATTATAGGAGAAATTAATTAATAATTGAGAAATAATTATATGGGCAATAAATAGATAATAATAAATATGAAGGAATTGGAGCATATTCTGGAGTAAATAAATGAAAGCACATTTTTGCATGTAGCAACTAATTACTAATAACTTAAGAACTATATAATAAATTATTAAATGAAAGCAAACAGAAAAATACAAAACATAAAATATTCCTTCTTTTCAAATTATCTATCACATTACATATGTATTTATTTTTAAACACTTAAAAATAAATAGCCATAATCTTATTTAATACGTATCTGAACAAATATGAAAGACAAATAAATCATACATTGGGAGCACAAATAAAGATATTAAAAGACCACATGTATATTATCTCTGATTCTGAAATCAATCAAAGATGTATAAACCGCGTGTCTTTTTGTATTTATTTATCTCCACAGCCAGCCAGCGCTGTCGTAAACATAACAAGTCGTTGAACTAGTGGAACGGAGTACCAGGATCACAGGAACGTTGGGAGTAAAATACGGTTCGCGCGTCTGTAAACTCTGAAGTTGGAGGCTTCCCTAGTTTTGGCTTCAGTGCAGTGGTTATTACCTCTGCTTCAAAGAAGTTCAGTCAAACAGCATTTGTAACTGCCAATTACACCAGAATGTAACATGGGAATTAAATTGCGGGTGCAATTGAAATTGATAAACATAAAGTTGGGTTTATATAAATATCTCTACGTTACATCAAACGGGTAGTGAAACGGAATGGTTAAGTGGAAGTATAAAACTTGTGCAATGTATTACTTCCTGCTGTTTTATACAGGGTGTAACAGCAAAACGAGCTACGTCAAATAATTTCTGTACTTTTAAAAATAACACTGTTCCTTATTGCACTACACAAAACTTTTGTATAAAATTTGAAGCCAACTAAATTATTATTTCTATCAAGCTTTTGGGGAGCAACCAAGAGATGGCAGGACTAAAGGAGCCCAATTAAATTACACGACCACATGACGATCCATATATATTTGACAGTGGCAGCGATACTTCTACGACCATTATGGAAAGTGGAATTTTTCTCACACTGTATAAAGCTTGAAAGTGGCGTATTTCACACATATTGTTCTATTGTCAAATAGCTTTCGTGTATGTATTTTTGTTCTGTAACGTTTAGCAGTGTGGTCGTAGAAAAAGTATAGTGTGCTACTCGTGCAGAATCACCTATTCCCCACCTTGTGTGCATAGTTTCACACCTCGTGGAAAATAGGTGACTTCCTGCACTTGCTTCACAATATACTATTACGAACAAACAAGGTAACAATACCTATATACCAACAGTTTTTTTTTCATTTCAAATACCAAAATGAAACAAAACTTTGTATGTACCATACGCATTATTAAGAAGCACGAAAAAATGTTTAAAGCTCGACATAATAAAATTATTACGAAAAATTTAATTTGAAATTTGAATAAGTTTGATTTTTATAACTATTTTTCAGACGGCGGAACACGAAATCAGTGCGATAAAATTTAAAGGGTGTTCGCAACAATATTTTGTTGAATGAAGGGAGAAATTTATCGACTCGATGAATTGTGAAGTAAAGGAGTTCTTGGAGAATTCGGTCAATGTATTAAATACAAATACATGCACAACAACGTTCTAAATAAGTATTCTTCAGGGTGGTATTTGTTAAAATTTAAATTACAAATTGTAAAACATCCATGCATATCATTCAATCATTTATAAACAACAATCATTTGATAATAACACAATTATTGCCTTCCGGTATCTGTATTTTTTTATCATTGTAAAAGTGTTAATTATTGCCATATTTCTATATCTTCCTTACCTAGATTAAAGATTAAACTGTGATTTAGAGTTCTCTAGAAGCTGCAATTTATATTTGACCACCATCTTTAGCCAGGCAGCAAACAATGCTTAATAAGAATTTATTTTTTTATGTATCATGATTAGAATTCTAAAGAAGTGTGTGATTCCTTTAAGAACTAATCTCATTATCGCCCAATGTCTTAACTTCGAGGTCGATTCGTCTCACTACGCAGTTCTTACTTAATCAATACCAGGCATTAACAATGCATATGCATAAAGTAACTCTAATAGAAATCCAATTCGCAGAAGATGTGGAAATATGGAAATTTCAGGTTCAACAAACTATTGAGCGTACCGAATATAACACACTGAACAAGTGCTTTTATTGACCTATTTACGGTGGAAAATATTGGAGAAAATTATAAATTATTCATAAGAAACATGATGGTAGTTGCTAGCGTATCTGAGTTGCACATAAAAATAACTAACTGAAATTTTCACATAAAACGCAGAATATTAGCAATAAATTTTTACGACCGGTAGAGAAATTAGGTTACTATGAGAAATAGAAAAATGTGCATAAAGCAACAAAAGCAAAGAAAACGAAGGCAATTACATAATTTAATTCGTTGTCAAAAGAAAAATGTGTATTATAGGTATCTGAATATTGATTTTAAGGTCGTGAAAAAGTAGTATACAAACTGCCGAACAGAAGTGCATTTTTCCCTCATCATATTGAATACAAGATACATAATAGCAAATATGTAGTAAACCTAAAAAATACCAAATTAATAGTACCGAAAGACGGAATTTTTGAATGAGTGCTCTATTGCCGCATGAGCGAAGCAAAATAATTAAACAAATTTCCGTAATTGGAACACTTCTACTAATTTTATTTGTTTAAAAATTTAAGAAAGATACCGTGTTTAGTGCATCCATGATAATTGACAATAGCAAAAAATACAATTGTGTTAATGTTGAAAAAAAAAATATCCGTGCGTTCAATTTAATTATTTATTAAAAAAAAGCATTTTATTAACCGTCAGGGCTCTAGTATAAATATTAATATGAAGTAAATAATGTAAATAATTTGTTAATACAAAATATATTACCTACATAGGATTTATTAATATTAAATTAATTTTCTGCACTAGTGCTACTTTAGGTAAAACAAAAATTAGTTAAAAAATCCTACTTTTTTTAATGATTATAGTAAAAAATATATTACTGCCAATTAGAAAAAAAAACCTATAACAATAGAGACTTAGGATAGGATGTCTACTATTTACTGGATAGACGGTAGAGTGGCCGACTGAGGTTCCGAAAATCTAGACAATAATATTTCATATAAAAACAACACTTGTGGTGCACTCTCTATAAGTCGTGACTGATATATTTATGTAACGAAATATTCAGTAAAATAGCAGATTTCACTCAATGTCAATAACCTCTATAAAAAGCTTATATTTCACTGATACTATGAACTGTGATAGTACAACATATAATTTACTGTGTTTTCCAGTAAGGGAATACCAACACCAACATTAAAAATATATAATAGTGAATCACAGAAGAATAGTACATATAATTTATTAGGTTAAATAAAATTCAATCAAAGAAAAGATATTCTTCACTTCATACTTTGTTTAATTGACAAGAATATGAGAATGAATAAATGACAATTATGTTTAATATAAAAAATATAAATCAGAGTTTTTGACGCAAAAATGTTTATTAACTTTGATATAGGTATAACCAAAAACTATAACCAAAAACTATAATCAAAATCTATAATTAAATCATTTTAGTAGTATTTTATACAGCTAGCTATGAAAGTCATTAATAATATACATCGCTTATATTTACGAGTATTTGAAAAAAATACTAACAATCATTGCAGTAAAATGGTCAATTAAATATAATCAAGGCATATTTTTCTTTAGCTCAGGTTGTTCAAAATTGGTATAAATTGATATAATTTTGCATCTCTATATTTTATTTCATGTTTTTGTTGTTTTGAGATTTATTTAAATGCAGCAAAGTTGACATTTTAATGAAATAAGGTTTGTATTTATTATTTAATGTTCATTTGTTGCCATTGTTTGCATAGTACTTATTTTTATGTATACGTAGTAGGACTGCGTTATATAATCTTGCATAAGTAGTATAAAGTGTAGGCGCTATTTTATTATGTATATTAGTATTTGTTACATCTAATAAGCACAAGTGGTATATTATAGTGGCGCCTACGTTCAGAATAAAGACTATCTTTATAGCAATACATTTTTACTTAATTATATACTTCATAACTTATGTTAAATTACTGATGAAATTTCGAAATTAACAATGTCGTCTGTTGTAGCCAACACACAACCTTTTGCAAATAATTTTTTTTTCCGATTTTTCAACTGAGTTAACGAAATACCTGATAATAATTTCATGCAACTTTTTCATGGTATTGTGACATGTTTTTTTCAATATCTTATTATTTATTTAAAAGAAGACTTAGTTCAGATTAATTGTAATTCAAATTTCAATTTCCAAATATATCAATAATATAAACTCTAAATGGTAATTCCTAATTACAATTATTTCCTGTAATATATTTATTATTTGTAAATAAATTGATACATTTTATTATTACATTATCGCTTTAAAACATATTAAGGATAATAAGCGAATATTTTATTTTTAACACTCGAATGTCATAAAATGTCACTTTTAACTCGAAAAAAAGCGTTTATCATGATAATATGGATAAAGTATATGAAAATACTGTATTTTTTTCGATATTTTAATTAATGTCTATGATAAGTACTAACGAACTAAGTTCTAATAGGTTTTCACTATTTTTAGAAATATCGGATTTCACACAATATATAACTACAATTGTACAGCAAATTCGACTGAACTTATTTTAATGATATTTTAGGCTTGACATCAATGGCACGAGTCAATTGAAAGTTTATTTTTGTTATTTTAATAGTATTTTTGCAAATATTTCAACAGATAAATTACTCAAAAAAATGTATTAATATTATAAAATTTTATTTTCATATATAATCCCCCCTATTCTGTAACTCAGTAACTAATTTTTTTCTCCAATGAGAAATATCAAAATTTCGCTTGTAATGTTTGTTTTTATTTGTCAAAAATTTTAGCTATTATCATAAGCGGTTAATTTTTGCAGGAACTTTTTTTAGATTGTTACGAGAGCTGGTTCTCTAGCAATTTATCGAGTGGCCTTAAAAAATAAAACATAAGTTTTTTTGTCAGGATAAAATTTAACCATGAATGGTATTCGGATGACTATTTCCAAAATAAAAATACGTGAGCAGACAGTTTCTAGGTACTCTTAAAATGTCAAAAATTGTTCGCTTAACAAAACTCACTAGTAAAATATAGCATCTTCTTGGCTTAAGAATGCGAAATTTTCTTTGAGACAATGTTTTGTCGAAATAAGTCTTGATAACTAGGTAGAATCTTGAATTTGGATTGGTTTATAAATTTATGAGTGAAATAGTCAAATATAAAAACAAATGTCAATATAAATACAGAAATAAAGAATTTGGAATGTAGTCATTTACTAAAACACAATAAACGCACCAACGTTTCCACTGTAAATCAATCTTCATCAGGATGATATGATACTCTGTCAATCCGTACTTCAATCTAGAACTAGATACATAACTGCACATGTACAGCAAATTCTGATTTACGTTCGTATATTATTGGATTTTATTTAATGACATCTACTCCAAAAATTTCCATCCAATCGAATAAAACAATTAATATAATTTTTTGACTTTTTTTAATTATCCAATAGTAAAATTATTAGATCGCCTACAATATTTCAAATATTTCTTTTCCGTACGTAAGCAATACATGTACGTGATATTTTCACAGTATATTTATTTTGTGTCATGCACTATATATTTTCGTTTATTTATTTATAGATTATGGTATTTTTTTGCCAAGTAATGGATGGATTATCAAGGGCATTTTCTCATGAAAAAACAAAATCATATGAACGTAAAAATATCCATTTGATATTGGTACCTTACTTATTCACTAGTAATTAATTCATTCGTTCTACAGTTGTTTTGATGCTCCATAATCTAATTTCGAAATCGCCGTGTGCATTTCCTGGCGAACTGCATTCTAATTTAATTCGCAAGGATTTAGGGCAGCCTGGGTTGCATTTCCTTGCACATTTGCACTGATTTGCAATATTTAGATCGTCCGTGTGCTAAATCCTTCAGGCGCTACGCTGGACTGCAGCCAATGTCTCGTGCTTTCATATTGTTGTTCAGGCGCCAAATGCATTTTATTTCTAGTCGTTTCTAGAGCATTAAGGAGAAATTTATTGTTACAGTAATTGTTGCCAATGATTTTACTGTGTAGGTGAAGATTTTATGGAAGCTTTTTAATGTTCTCTTTTATACTTCAAACTATCAAACTAAGTGCATTTAATTGTACTTCCCGTCTGCCGATAACTTTGTTAATTTCTTTAATTGAATTGTAGATCGAATTCCTTTCTCCTAATTTCAGCGTCAATAGCAAATGTTATATAAATAGAAATAGCTATACCAATGGGGAAGTTTAACGTACCTACCTAATTGAAATTATGTGGAAATATTTTTAAATAGTAAATATATGAATAATTAAACTTAAAATGTAATTGATATTAAAATTGTTTTCCCATTTATTTATAATTCATCATTTATCATCGAACTTTTGTGAGAGTGTGTAAGTTATGCGCATGTCTAGAACGTACGTTCTCCGTGTACTTCTGTGACGTCATTATTTTAGAAAATTTAATTTTTTAAGAAATCTAGGCATCTTTGAGTAAAATATAATACAGAATATTACTTTTGAAGATAATCTTCATGAAATAAAAAAATAAAATAAAAAAAAACAATTTCCCCATTAATGAATTTATCGAAAGATGATGAATTAGAACTAGAAGTAAGGATTACTGGGTTTTAGTTGAGTTAAACCCAGTATTTCTTTACTTCTAATTCCTCATTACTGGGAAGAACAACCTGTTTTTTATAGATATCAATAATGATATATCTATTCTACTTATGAAGTGAATTTACCAGGTGTTTACTTCGCAAACATTCTAGCAGATGTGGAAAGTGCAACACAGCAGCTATTTCATGTGAGGTATAATTTACCTCGGACTTAGAATATATTACTAGTAAGTACCTATTTAAAATACACCTACTGAAACGGTTGTAAGCGATCTCATATTGCTTGTTCCGATTTCAAACAATAATAAAAGTTTGGTGTGCGGTCTATTTGAAATACGCAGCTACAAATCTTTTCCTTTAAATCAATGAAGGAAACACGTGATTTGTAGCTCATTATTTATTTCATCCATTTGAAGCATCCTCATGCGTCATTCATAGAGTACACGACGGGCTGTGCCCGAAATTATAACCAGTGACGTCTTTATTGCTTTATCAAAGTGATTTGTACAGTCAGACAAAACAAACTTATATTCTTTTTTTGTATACACTCTATTTTCCGCAATTGATCCTCACATCATCAATTGTAATCTTGTGATTCAAATCGTTGGGAAGGACGGGGGATAGATGATATTATCTTGTCGGGTGAAATAGTGTGATTTCCGAAATAAGGAAATGTCAAAACTGACAGATATAATAATGGATGAAACATACAAAAAGAGTTGTGGATTAAACTAACGAAACTATTACAACGAAGCACAAATTGTGAACATACTCATTTTTTTAAATATTTGAAAATATCTGTTACCGCTGTTGCAGTACTATTTCTATTTTATTTTTGTCATTGTTTAGATACATATAGCATTATATCCCTCTGAAATATGTTCGATAATGAAATAGCGAATACAAGTGTCATCTATGCCACGCGTATACCACAAAGATGCTAGACAAAAGTTTAATAATTCTTGTAGCAGAAATTGCAGTCGTGTACCTCATTTATGATATTTTTTTAATAGTATAAGAATTACGAACAATAAGGAATGCCGATCTCAAACAATAATTGGAGACGATCGTTACTCCTTCAAACAATATCGTTATCATTCTTAATCCTTAATAATATTCGAGGTGGGTATTATTTTAATTAAATATTTGTGATTTTCTTCTTTTTAACAATAAAATAAGATGATTTTCTTTTTGAAATGAAACCGGTGTATGTAATTTTCCACGTATTTTCACGCTATCCTTCTACATGACAAGAACTAAGAAACAGTATATCATATTATATTTAGAACCGTCTTGTCTTTTTACGCAACTATATGTAATCTAACACATGTGCATCAAAAAACATCAAAAACAAATAATTCTTTTAACTCGAGAACCGAAATAAACAACAAAACAAAAACTGCTGATGATAAACAAATCCATCTACCATTTTAAAAATACTTTTCTTTTACTACTTCATTAATAAATTACCATGCGTAAAACTAAAAATAGAAGAGTAAAGTCCGATGGTGGCTCCAAACCATCAGGTTGATATTTCTCCAGTAGTAATTTAGTAATAAATTTGCTCCTACGCGGAGCATCGAATGATGTGACTAGAACGCGTGGGTTGCATCGCTTGGCAACGCATCTGAAGGCAAGACAGACTGGCACAAATTTTCACACAGAAATAACTTTTCAATTTCAGGCTGCATCGTTTGATTAGCTCGCAGGTTTCATGATACACAGAGATGTGACTCACTGTGTTTACATTCGAATTATTAAGCTATTTTCAGAATAGAAATGAGAAATGGTTTCATTTTAATAGAATATTTCTTTTCATTGATCTCTTTCATCATAATTTATAATAAGTTCCCTCGGCGCCGACAAGAGGGGGAGCTTTTTCCATTCGCGCAGCATTTTTGTAATAAGAAACAAAATTCTGAATTAATATTATTTTAAAAATGAGCTTACATCATTTACTGATCGAAATGACATGAGGTAGAAGTTCAGTACACTGTAAATAGTGGTTCAATTAACGTAGACTAGAGGGACATAAGTAGTTATGTAGAAAAGTAAAGAAAATAAAAAAAAAATTAAAAGATTTTTTCATTGAAAACTACGTTTTTCATTTCCCTTCATCCCTTTCCAGTAATGTATATTTTGATTTTGCCCCCAAGGAAATTTTAAAAAGTCAGCACCCTTCAGAAGTTCATGTACATTTACTTACATTTTAGTGACATATGTTGCCAACCTTAGAGCTGGGAAGTACATTTTTATCGGGTACATTTCAAAAACATGCACGTACTTTGTTTATACTTTTTCCAAAATTCGTACTTATTTCTTTAAAGATTTGCAACGTTTAGATTTGAATCCGAAATCTCATACTCCGCTCTATTCAAAAAGCATACTAACCAAGTGAAACACCATATTATGCATCAATTATAGTTTTATGTGCTTGAAATTCTCTAATACATTGCTACATGAAAGTGAAGAAACCACGAGAAATTGTTCGAATTCTTCCCGCAGTCTGTTTATAAATAAATATGTTACTATTTTTTAAATTGTGTTATATGATTTTATATTATGACTTTTTAAAACTCTTTGTTTTTCTCACTTAAGTTATCTCTGTGGCAGAAAGTAGTGAGACTTGTCCATTTCCGACAAAACTAGGAAGGTGTTAATTTAATTTATATTCACATCCGTTAATACATCATATAACTACCTACTAACTATGTTTATATATAATACAATAGTATAATTATAAAATCATGCTATTTTATAGTATTTTACAGTATTAGCAAGGTAAAGTGCTATTTGTTAAAGTAGAGAGGAAAGCGTATCTTTTTGCCACCCGAGTTCTAGTTTCTGGTGAAAGTGGAAAAAGTGCTTTTCTTTCATGTTAGACACAACATGTTTTTCACATGTTTCAAAAATCGATTTATTCGAACGATAAGGCGCAGCAACATAAGCTAGAAAATTAGGTTATGTAAACTTTGACGTTTAGCAGTGCAATTGTTACATTTGTGTCAATAAGCCAATTCATGTCCAAATTCTTAAATTGTGAAATAATGTAAAAAAAAAAAGAAAAGAATATTCACCATAATTTTGTTATAAGAATATCATAATAACATTTTCCTCTCTAGAAAGGGAAAAGTAATTTTCTTCATTATTTCGCTAGAAGAAAGTAGAGCTTTCTATATTTCTATGTACGTCGTGTAAAAACAATTTTTTTAGGTGGTAGGAATTATTGACCGGCGAGCCGTTCAGTCTTGAAGCTGTAAAAAATTGTTACCCTGCCTATATTATACAATAGTTTATTTGGTATTCACATGTAAATAAAATTAAAATTATTTTATAACCAAATCCTGTCAGTTACTAATATTGTGTCGAAATAAAACAAAACATAATTTTCAGTAACGAGCAATGTAACAAAACTGACAGCCAACTTGTAAAAATTTACAAGTTAGTAGACTGTAAAGGTTAGTTTCTCTGGTGAATAAACAATGGTTGACACGTGAGTAACAAATTAATGACTTTTTCATCTGACAATTGCAAATATATAAACGATAGCAAAGTAACCCGTCTTCTATGTTTATTTGCATAACATTTACATAGCTAGTTTTGCAATATTTTTAAACAGGATTGAACAATATGTTATACAACACTCGTGAAGACACAAATTTGCTCACTTATGATCAAAACTGGCACATGAGCAAAATTATTTGTTACTGCACGTGTTTTGTAATTATTGCATCGTATCACTAGGAACAGAAAAAAAATGTAATTATTTCACTAATGAACTTTTACGATTTTCTCTGCTACGCTTCACAAAACATATTTAGTTTGTCACAAAAATTGAAACTTCGCCTTCAAATGATATTTCATGGGCAGTTGCATCCATTGTGAAGATCATATCCCATATGACTAGCACATAAAATTGAAACTACCTCGGAAACCGCTATTCTATATAATTTCACTAAGTGGATTGTCCGTTTGTTGCATTATAGGAATAGGAAATGGTTTCATTCTATAAAATGGTTAATTTCAGTAAGTGATACTCTGACAATTTTTGTTTTTCTACAATAATCGTATTATTTTTTTGTTATTGAATTATAGAATTTTTAATAACACCATACGAAATGTTTTAATTGTGATGAGCACTTTTTTGAGAACAATTTTTAATTTAATATCTGTGTCGTGTCAACGTACTTCGTGAGAAATACTGTCAGTGACTCATAAAGTTTCATATATCAATAATACAAACATTACAAATTCAGAATTACTCATAAAATTGACTAACAATGATTGAAAACAAAGCGTGTCATTAAAAATAATTAATGAACTTTTAAGAATGAAATGTATGTTTGTCACAATATTTACAGAAAGAAAAATGCGAGTAATCGTGTTTCAAAAAATATATGAATGAAGTTATTGTAAAACATACAACTAATAACCTACATTTCAAAAGTTTATAATTGACTTTTTCGTCTCTAACAAAACAATATGTTATTATTTCAGTACGTTAATAATGTAGAACAATTTATTTTCTAAGATTGATGGCTCTACTGAAATATAATGTCAAACAATTAACAATATCAACATATGTTCAATTTTGCTTAATAAACGAAATTTTTACAATTTTGAATTTGAAAGTAATAATACTTATATGACAAAAAAACGATAAAGTAATAGAATTTGAAAGTGATAAAAAATAGAGATATATTGTTTGCTGTTAAATAAAGTTGGAGTTTAAACGACGAATGAATTTTCAAATGTCATATTAGTATCACAAATTATCATTATATTCCCTAAATGTGAAAACTACGATTTTTTAAAAAGGTCATGAAAGGCACAAAATGAAAAAAATCAAATAAAATAGTTATTTACGTATGAAATTCGGGAACGCCATTTTCTCGGATAAGTATTTTATGACGTGATCTTACGAGCGCTGCAATAGAACGAATACGTGAAAAAACTTCACGCAAGAGGTTTTTACAATATTTTTTTGTACGAAAAACATGAAATCAGCAGTTAGTTTTTATTTTTATTCAAATATTTTTATTTATTATTATTATATACACACTCAATTCTGCCAAATGTTGTCAACCTGGCAAGCAGCTGTTGTCAGTATTGTATACGAAATGCATTAAATATATTTTTCTAAATTAAATTTCATTCAATATCTCAGTACTTTCTTTTATTATTATGATGCAAAAGAATGTTTGAGACATTATAATTTATTATTGTAAATATAGTTTTTTAATAAATGCTCTAGAAATAGGAGTGTATTTCTTTCAAAATTTCTTGCCCGCTAATCTGCGGATGACTTTGGAAGTTTCTTAGGAGACGCGAATCAACAGATTTTATTGTAAGAGTACCAAAAACTCATTTCATATTTGTTGATTATTTCGTTTATTGGGTTGGGACACTCAGCTGCAAGTCATGTCTCAATTCCTTTTTCACAAAACAAAATGGTAATAATTATAAAATATGATATTTATTTATCAATATTTTAATCGGACAAAAGAAGAAGGACAATGAAGATGGTTTGGCCATATAAACTGGATAACAGAAGTCAGAATAACAATTTACGAAGCAAGACTAATGGGAAAAGATAAAAGAGGTAGATTAGTAGAGTAGAGGTAATAGTACAGGAATAAGATGTTAAATTCGCTATTGAGGACCGAAAAAATCCACTGAGAACTAAAACGAAAAGAAAAATTTTTGGAAAAATAATTCGAAAGAAAATCTGTCAACTCAACAAGCCTGACACTGAAAGATACCAAAGGCAGTGGGATTAAGTATTTTAATCGTCTTTTTTGTCGTTAGTATGTAAGTAGTAAATAAATATTTATAATGCAATTTAATAACCGTTGTGTTGATGATGTGTATACTTTCTTTTCTTATCTCAATGGCGCTCCAAAAGCACACTTTGGCAACTGGGCGTTTCCTATCACCATCTTTATATAGTTATTATTTACAAACAGCAAAACGGTTAATTTTTCCTTTCATTTTATCTTATCATGAACGCTGACCCGTTGAGTATCAGAAAACAAATTGTTGAATGTTTATTTTTACTTACAGTCTCATTGTAGTCTCTCGGTAGGAATGCACTAACTCTTTGAACCATGCTCACTGCTAAACTGAGTTAAATTACTGGAGCAATGAACAAATAAAGTGACATTCAACTAGCTCAAATTAACATTAACCAGACACATGACGCAATGGCAATATTATACGTTTGTGAATAAGGATCACTGTAATTAATATTCAAGTGAATATTTATCTTTTTTAATAAAAACAATGGGGAGGTTTTCCATAACATAAAATTGTAATATTTCTTTATAAAATAATGGGTTTTTCTGATTTCAAAAGTGAATCTCACTTAACCGAGTTTAATTATTTTTATTTTTGAAAATTACAATAACAATAAAGTGACATATTTGGTTATTCCACTAGTTATTATTTGTCGTTAAAATCAACAAGAAATAAAGAGTAAAATAACCAAGTATTTTACTTCATTTTTACAGAATTTCATTAAATTAATGTTCTAACTACTAATTATTTTTCAATAATTTTTTAAAATGTCAATTTTACATTCAAAATGACACACATGTTAAAAGTACACTAATTTAAATCTAGGGTCCTTTGAAAAACAGGAATGTTGCAGGCGATCTCAAATTGCTATTTTTAACTTCATAGATCAAAAATCATAAATATCTGGTAACTGTCTCTATCAATTTATTTTTTAAAAATCGGTCAGAATAGTCCTGTCTGTTTTTTTTTTTATTAATTTTATTAAGTTCATACTACCATTACATTTTAATGCACGAAGAAGCACCTGTATACTGGGAATACCTGCCAATATTCATACAATGCATAAATAATGCGATATTCATATTATTTACATATATAATCTAGTTTATTTATAGAAAAATTGTATATTAAACATTTTAAAAATGATTTTATTTATTTCCGCTGACCTTGTTTTATACATCACTTCTCAGAAAAAAAAATGTTACTTTAAGACATCACAATTTATAAATATCAATTTTATTTCAAAAACACTATTAGTGTAATCTCTTTGAAATTTATTAAAAATATAAAATGTCCTTTTGCAGCATTAGTGTCAAAAATAAAATATTTCTACAATTGTATTGAAAAAAATTGTACGCGATCTTACCAGTTTTTAAGAAATCGAAATAAGTAAGATTATGTACATTTTATAATCAAAACTTATTGCAATTTTATGTAGCTGATAACAAAACAATAGTTAATATTTAAGCGCCAATTGATAGGGTATGCGATAATTGTAATAATTACGATTAATTTCGCATTTTCATTACCTTCTATTAATATTATTTTTAAAATATGATATTTCAATTTTCTAGGAAATAATCCAATAGACCTATATAAATACTATATGTAAAAATTGAATGCTATTTTATTTAAAATGTTTCATTTTTCTTTTTGTATTCCAAATATTAAATATATCATCTTGAGCATATTTTTTTCAACAGGAAGATAGGAAGATACAGATATCTGAATATTAATGAAGTCATAAATGTAAGCAGCAATTTTGTTCAATAACGAAGATTAATTTTAAGGCCCTACTTGTAGGCGTGAGGGACCGAGTAATAATGCCGTGATATGGATGTCCGTGGAGACAAATGATAAAGCTTCCTGAATCCTGGCCTACTATGATACGAGCACAGAGGTCGTTGACGTCATTTTACATGATAATTCCTTGATAACTGATCTTTACAATGCAACCGTCGTTTCACTTATAAATCATTCATTCCTCTTATTTTCTAGACTTCAACCTTTTTAATTTGCAAATTCAATTAAAAGATCAAAGAGCTTTGCCTTGAAGGCATTCAGTTTCGCAAAAAATGAGTAATTTGTCTCAAGATCATATTACATTTAAAATAATCGCAGAATTATTACCTATTGCTATTACTGGGTGTGTCAATCAGCTTTGTTACAGATTTCGGAAACTATTTTACCTATTATACATTCGCTTTTTTCATTGTAAAGCTGGATTTACATACCATAACATAACTGAACAGCATAACATAACGAAAATATCAATTTATGTAAACAGGTATAGGGTTTCATAGTTAACGTAAGAACATAACATAACGTAAGGAAATGGCTAAATTTTATCTCTTTACGGTTACGCTACGTGAGTAGTCGAGATACCACTACGACATTTTATATATGGTTTTATAATTTTTAATAATCTTTCAAAAACTGTCACATTCCTCTTTGTATATTTAAGAAATTGTGATATAATCATTTTGCCTATGTAGCCGTTTTTTCTTTCTTCTTATCTTGGCAATATTACTATCGGAATAATATAGGCCCATATTCTCACATCAGAAGTAACAGTTTTTAAAAAATGTCAAATTTCGAGATGTCGGTTCTTGAGATCAAATATAATTCTTTCGGATTAATAGATAGTACGTTCGTGTAAATGAAGCATGTTAGTCCAAATAAATAATACTTAAAATGTTTGTTATTCACGACATAATTCATAATTTCTTAACTGAAAGTTGAAATATTGAAAACTTAAAGTAGCGCTATTTCAGTGTATGAGAGCATACGAGTCATGTCTTTGTGAAGTCAAAATACAACTGAATATAGCAACAAGAACATCAAAGTGAAACGAGATACTTACACTATGGCGTTACGGAGTCTACTATGAAAACTATGAATCCTTTACGTTTTGTTATGTTATGTTACGTTATGTTATGTTATATTATGTTATATAAGCTCTGAATCCAGCTTGAAACAGTTTTTGCTTAGGTTATGTAAAAGAATATTACAAAATTTTCAGAAATCCTTTTACAGCTTCAAGAATCAATTTTCTAATCTTTTAGTAAAACTGCTTAAATTAATTGATGATAGGGTAAGTTTAATTTCAGTTCATCTTATTACTGATTGATCAAGGTAGGATGTTTAATTAAATTTTGTCTAATTAAATGGTATCAGCTTATTTCAGTTTGCTAAAAAAAAAAACACACAATTTATCCTAATTTTCACTGCTACCTATAATAAAGCAAATATAATCATACCGATTTTCACTTTCGAGATTTTCACAGATGTTTACAAATTAGGTCTTTACAATAAGTTTAGACAATTTTTAGCGTGGTTTATGTTGGTCTGTTCGTCCGCCCAAATGTATGTACATACAAAACAAATTCGGCTTACCGACTTTTAATGAAACCACATATTTAAATTTCAATTTGATCAACTTTTAGTAAAAATATATCAAACGGAAGAGACAGTTGACTCGTATCATTTTTAAGTCTTTTTTGCCAATAATAATAATCTTTGTTAATAAGGTATTCGTCTAGCTTTGTCACTTACTGCTTTAAATTACATTTTCCCTTAAACTAGGTATATGTAATTATGTAGAAGGTTTTCTTTCACCACTTTGATAAATTACTTATTGTCCAAAAAAATATTATTCAAGTCTCGATGTTGTTTGACTAATCTACATTTGCCATAAGGAGCCGCAAAAATTAACATTTGTTCTAATTATTAGTAGGAAGAAAATAGGCTGATTAGTAGTACGTAAATTGATTGGTGGAATTTTCCAATTTAGTTTCGACAATAATAGATGTTGTTATTTACTAAATCATAAGAAAAACGTATGTGTACATAATATCTGGGAACAATTGCTCCCAGTTCCAGGCACTCATAGTTCATGTGTAAAATGCACCAGCTGGGCTATTTTAGTGTAGGAAATATTTCTTAATTAGATTTCAGGTTCAAACAAATGCAGGCTTTTTTAATCTCCTTGAGGAAATGACGTCACCGGAATGGTTTTGTGTGAGAAGTTGGCTCTTATTGGATTTTCTTTCAGCCCCGTGCACTTGCTCGCAGCATTTTACGCTGACTCGCAATATATTTAATGGTGGTGACATTTCAAGGGGAGCTCTCTTGACTTAAATAGCCTTCCATCCTGCCCTTTAGAAGCAGAGGGGGATTAAAGAATAGCGCTTTTACGATAATGTGAAATGTGCACTAAACATCAGTTTCGTATAACAAAACATAAAGGCTATTTTTGTTACAAATCCACCATTACCGTTACAAAGAAAAAGCTTTCTAAGGTATTATACCTAAATTTTTAATCATGATTTTCATACACTTGCTTAGTTTTATACATGTATTTTTTATACCTTATTAATATCTTTTTACTATGTCATCATATTTCTGTTTTTCCTTAGTGATCAATTATATTTAAGAAATTATATTAATATTAAGAAAAAAAATCACCAAATAGCTATTAACATATTTAGGATAGTTATGAGTATCATAACCGCGGCAGATGTCAATTGAATTCCGAATTCGAAGAATGAGGATTTTAAGACATCTATGGCCTGGAACAATTCATAACATCCGCGGTTTGTTCAATAGTTTAACGGTTTCCCGTTATTAATAAATATTATTTTATAAAATTTTCCTGAGAATAACATTTTTGTAGTCAAGTCTGTATGGGCTGATAAGGCAGCTATATTATCCAATTGACCCACGTTATTTTAACAAATCTATAGGGTAATATTTTTACCATATTGACTTGTCAAAATTACATTGGATACAATTATGACTTAGTTATCCTGCTTACTTTTGTCTATATAAACAAAAGCTTCATATCTTGATACTGGTAAAGAATATTTGTATAATAGTATTTTTTAGAATATCGTTTCTAACATTTACATTACTTTGTCAAAGATTATAATAATTAGACAGCAAAATTTGGCTATAATAGAATCAAATAATAATACCAACAACACTTTATTTTTCATTGGACAAAAATCATGAGTATGGGTTTAACAAAAATTAAAAGCATACATATATTTCAAAAAATAAAAGAAATAGAAAAATTTATTTAAAATTTGGTATGTAAGCATCAATGTTTAAATTATAAATAAATTATTTGCAAATTTTAAACATAACATTCTCATATCCAGAAATGAGTAAGAAAACTGTTTACCAATTTTTATTAAAAACAATTCAAATTTATAATTTTTCTAACAATTATTCGAATTAGGCAAAAATCATAAAATGTGAAATACGTATTACTAAATTTTAGGAAAGTTTTAGCTGTTTTCAGATTATCAAAGAATGGTATTAGTTCTACAAAAATTATAACATTTATGTCTACGTAATTTTTCCCTTAGAAACAAATGATGAACAATGAAATAATAAAGTTTCAGAAAAAAATCTGTGTGAAAAATTGGAGGCAAAAATTCTTCAGCGAAAAAAAAAATTCTAAAATTTTCATTAATTATGGTTATTTTTCATAATTAAATATGATCCACAAACAAAAATGCGAAAATAAAATAGTAGGGTCCTTGTCTGAAACGTGCTTATTAATTAAAATCGATATGTGATTATTGTCACGTTCCTATACTGATGCCTTACCAAAGAAGCGATAATAAATACTAAATATTACATTTTGATTTATCTACCCAGGAAGTTGTAGCTAATTGAAACACATTTCAATCTTCGATGTTCAATGTGTATATTTTCTGTCTGTCTATATTTACCCCTATCTCGTATCAACAATACACTTCCTCTCGTTGTTATCTCTTGGTTTAAACAACCCTTTTATTGCTGGTTATTTTTATCTCCACGTGTGCATCATGAACCATTTGCCACGTCCCATACGTCATACTCGGGAATAATACAAAGTGCCCGTTGTACGCTGATGCTGATGTATTATCAGCGCATCCTCTGCAGATGCTTCAGCGGGAACAAAAGATATGAAACTATTATGGTGGTCGGTGTAGGGTTACCTTCCTCTGTGCTTTGGTGGGCAAGAATGTTGCAATTAAGGTTATGTTTTATAAAATATACCTATCATCGTTGTCTTTACTTCCTTAAGTGTTTTTTTTTTTAAGTTTTCCAAGTAACACAGGAACTCAATCTAGGACCAATTCGAGACTTTAATTAGTTTTAATAAAAAAATTAATTTGTATCATTTCCTACTTATTTCCCATTGTTGGGTGATCTGATTTGTAACAGATATTGATAATTATTTTTATATGTTGTTTTTTATCTCTCGCCATGTAGGTAAGGGATGTATTGTTTTTTGTGAAACTCCATGTTCTGTTTTTGGTAAATGAATACATGTATAATCTTTAGATAAACATCAAATTTCATTGAACATATTTTAATGAACTGTACATATTTCAGCTTCCAACATCAATGATACGAATTGATCTACTTTCGGTAAAAATTGGCCAACAGCAAAAGACAATATCATCTTTCAGGATTTCTACAAATATTTCGTAAGACAAAAAATTCGAAAAATATATAACAAATTTTAATTTTTATTGTACATTATTTTTTTGGCATGCATATTCGGTAGTAGCGGTCGGTTATATGGTTTTTTTTTTGTATATAATAATTTTAATACATATAACAAGTGATGGTGAAGTGTGATATAGTAATTTAGTCACCGATAATTGAAATTATTTGTGATCACAGTCACCAAGCACTGTTGTAAGTTAAACGTTTCAAAAATAACAATTCTGGAGTGTGATTATCTCATAACAACTACAAATAACAACTGTATTTTTTAAAATATCAATTACAAACGTCTTGTAGACTTGTAGAGTGTTCTTTTATGTATGAATATATGTAAGAACGAATCAACCATAAAAATTACCATTACTGTTATGGAATAGCAAGAATACTTTGTAGTTGATATTTGCAATTGATATCATAACAAATTCAGATAATAGCAAAGAAGTTTTAAAATCACGCCCCTAATTAGTAAAGAAAATTCCCAACTTTAATCATACAGTAATTATGATCACAATCATTTACTTTTGTTATTAAATTATAAATGGTAATTCTAAGTTTGTTACATTTTAATTAAAATTATATTATGTTTTTTAAAAATATAAAAATATAAAATTACAAGTAATACATTTTTAATGCTATTTCTAGCAGTGTACGATGTCACTATCACCTAATTTTACTAGAATTGTATTTCACTTTGCTTAACTATGCTTTTTGAATCTTTTCCTATAAATATTGATGACTGGCAGCTTTCATAAATGTCAATTTTATATTTTTTTAACTTTTGTATAATTATTTTTTATATGGAGGGTATTATTTGAAAATGAGGTAATTATGATAATACTTATTTAAAAAGTTTTTCTAGTAATATCAAGAATTTATAAAAGTCGAGATACATACTAAAATACTAATTAAGTTATTTTTTCGTTTTATTTTAATGAGTAAAGTAAAAGCAAAAAACGACAATTTTGATGTTAGATACAACTGTAGGGCGAGAATGCTGGTAACATTTTTTAATCAATTTTTATTTCATTTGTCAATAGATCATTTTTTCCTTTCCATATATTGATAATTTAATCTTTAATACTACTCTCCAATTATATAAATAAAGATGATACTAATGTTTAAGTATAGTATAATTAAAAAATAAGAATTTTTGTTGCCAACTTAAATGGATAATAAATATATCCACAATCAATTATTAATATGTTTCCCGTCTATTTTCTACAAATACAAGTAATGATACATTATATCACATCAAGTAGTTACCAGAAATTATTTTACGGGAACTCTAAGCTTACTAATAAATTGCATCAAAGATAATTTTTAAATAAATATTTAGAATAATTAATATCTTTTACCTACAGTTTAGTTCATATAAAAATACCAATTTTTTATTTGATCTCGCCCTAGGAAGTAATGTAATTGTTGCAACATTTTTGTACAAATTTAATAGATTTTTAAGCTACAAGGAATGTAAGTACTTTGTAACATTCAAAGCTCGTGTTATCGTATAAGAATAGTTTATTGTAGTACTTACATTCCGAGTCGCTTATTATATTTTTCGAGCCACGAACAGCAATTAAAGTATTTGTAAAACGTGAACCACTTGACAGTTCAGATTTATTTATTTGCAACTTCTTATAGTTAACTTTGCCCGTTACTAGATGACCAAATATGAAATTAGTATGAATTTCATAATTACACTACGAGTAGGACTGTTATTACCTATAACAGTCCGTTGACAATGGTAACCAAATAATAAATAATAAATTTTATTTCATTTACGAATTATGTAAGTATTAAGTATACAATTGTAAGTAATCAACTTTCGAATTTTAATTGATATATGCCTCTTCTTAATTTCAAATTATTTCATTTCTTCACCATTTTCTTACTTAATATTTACTATGCGGACGGTTATGGCGAAATCTATTAATATTTTCAAATCTATTCTACACATTGAAGGTCATTTTTTGTTAGACGAATTCTGCATGCAAATCTCGAACAAACAATGTAAACATTTGAATGAACAGAATTTCAATCTCGTTAGTGCAATTTGTTTCTTTAAGAACGGCAACCGGATGCAGCATCCCTTGCAGTTGGAGCCTTCCGGAAATGAAAAAATATCTTCCTGCGCCATTGAACACCCGGTATACAAATGTTCTTTCTTCAGCTTTCTTTCAATGAGCCGCTAATCCATAAAAACGGAATGATCGAGAAACGGAAGTTAAAAACCGTTTTCTTATTCTTTCGTCTGGGTCCATATGATTCAACAGAGTAAATAATATTTTCTTTATCAAAATAAAAATTTATTTTTATCGTTTGTAAACAAGTCCAGAAATTATGATAACAATTCTTAACAAGAATAACGGCCAATTTCTTGCAAAATTCGTGTTAATGGAAGACAATAATTCATAATTTTATCAGTTCTAGGAAATTCCGGTGACACCATTTGCTACACGTACACGTCAGAATTTGTTACGATATTTGATTTAACGTCACGGAGTTTACTTTATACATTAAACAAACATTCAACACATTATAAAATTAAAATAAACCAAGATTTACAAATCTGAAGTGTATAGCACTCTTCCTCCCGCTATGAGGCGTGTAATAATTTTTTTCATTACATTTTTGTTTATTAGATTTTAGTAAAATTCAGTAAAATCAAAATTATTTATTAATTTCTATCTGTTAAACCGAAATTTATATATAAAAAGTATTGACGTAAATACATAGAAAAATCAAAAATGTATAAATACGTATAATATTTATTCATTTTTAATACAGTTCTGAGCTGTAAGTACAGTGCCTATCACTGGTAGATCAATTACAGCCAAAATATAATGTAACAAATAAAACTGCTTGACACAAATTGAGTTATCAAAACACAATATCGTCACACATACATACATACCTTACTTACATATATAATCATAAACAAATATTATCGGATTGCAGAGATCACAAATATACTTCATCAATCATACATCAATCTCGATATTCGATATTTTACTTTTTGAAAACGGATTACAGTGATATGAAAATGATTTTCAAAATTTAGATTTATAATTTTTAATACAATGCCTAGATTTTTCTACATATATAATGAAACATCAAAGTGTATTTAATTAGGTAATCTAATCTAACTGTATTTTTATAATCCAACATAAAACTAACACACATTACTGGGTATAAAAGTATGTTTTTCGTAGATTCGAACGGTATAAAGTTATTATTTACACAACTGATTGAAATAGACTTATTAAAAAATCACCTAATCACTCTCAGTCAATAATATATTTGATAATAATAATTCGAACTATTAACTGCAATAATAATGAAATTATGTTGTATTTAAATACAACATAATTTCAATTGCAAATTTGTATAAGAAAGAAAATGTAACAACGCAATTTAATTAGACAAATACCAACAATTAAATCTAATAAAAGCTGTAGATATATTTAATTTAAAAATTTATGATTTCGTGCCAAGAAAACTTGCACAATTTGAATTAAAGTTGCCATAACAACGAGCTTGATTACAACAATGACATAAACAAGCATTGTTTCTCACCTGAAAGGGCTTAGACTGGGTCCCGACGCAGATCGTTTCGGCGGGGTTCTGTATCCCCTGAACAGTCCATCCATAATTATTAAAACACTCACAAACAACAAACCCCAATATACTGTCAAGCTAGCACTATAACTACCCCTAACCTCATATAAAGTTTCAACAATAACACCCCAAACAAAACTGTCCTCTACATTTGTCATGGATGTAAGTGTTTCTTCCTTCTTGGCATTATTCACTAGTGGGAATTCTCACATCACACACTTTCCCGTTACAGTTTGAATATTGACTGATAGTGCTATCGCGCGTTGAGAGTGCACGATGCTGTGTTTACAGCGCTCCTATCTGGAATAAGCAAATGGGTCTGGAATAGGATACTCATACGCATATGCGTCTGGCAGCCACTTGCAGCTGCGCCGTCCGCCTGGACCACTCGTGCTTTTCTTTTATGCGCGCGGCTGTGGAAAACGGGAACGCTGCGGAGTAGTGTAATCCAATACGATTATATAACTTTCCCAAAAAATTCTGGGAACGGTGCGTGATGACAGAAATAATTTTATTTCTTTCAATTAACACGTATGAAAAATTACGTAGTTTCATTTTTACAAAAAAATCAAAAAAGTTGATGTAGTAGATGATGCGATTATACAATCCAGAAAAAAATCATAGTACGATGTTTAAAGACAGAAACAATTTTATTCGTTGCAATTAACACATAAAAAAATCGTACATACTAGGAATGACGATGGGTACCCGGGTACCCGGAACCTACCCGATAATAATGTACCCGGGTATCAAAAGTAGTACCCGTTACCCGTTTATTACCCGTTACCCGAAATCTACCCATTATCTAAAATCTGTTGTTGCCAGTTAAAGACAGTTTTCAGCTGCCGGAAACACTGTAACAGAACGAAGATCAAGACTGAATGCAGATACATCATCCTTGCTGATATTTGCGAATAAAAATATGACATATTCCTAAGTAATTAAATCAATCATACTAAAAAATAATGTTTTTTTGTTTATTTAATAAATTTATATGCAAATAACAAAAATTTGTATTAAAAAGATGAATATGAAAGAATAACGGATATTTTAAGGGTATCAGGTAATTATTGGGTATGAGGTTATTATCGGGTATCGGGTAATTATCGGGTAACGGGTAATTATCGAGTATCCGGTACTACCCGGGTATTCATATCGGGTACCCGGGTACCAAAATTTTCAGGTTTCGTCATTCCTAGTACATACTTTACTTTTTGTTCTTCTGTAGAAATATATTTTTGTATAATTAAATATTTACATTTTTTTCCTGTTGTTTACTTTAGGAAAATTGTTTTTACAGTTACTGATTTGAATAATTAAATAAAAATTTATTTATCACTGGAAAATACAACACGGTTAAAAATTATAGTTTGTATTTTTGTTGCTGGCACGAAATTAATTATGATTTTCTCCAATAAATAAATATTATTTTTATTAGGTTTATACATTAATCACAATGAGATATAGTTGGTGAAAAATATTTACTTGAGATTCGAATTTACGCTGTCAGAATCACAGTCAGCCATCCTGCCCTATTTAAATATAATTTTCTTATTATATTTTTTCTTATAATGTAGTATTTCCATTTTTATACTATCCTCAATATTTACTTGTTATGTTAGTTGCATACATATGAACATGTATTGTTAGATGCATATCAGATAATTATGCTGTCAACAATATTTTTCCTATTCCTTCACATAAGTATTTCTTTTATAATGGACGTGTTACAATAAAATGAAAAACTAAAATTAACAAGTAGGTGACTATATTATGCTCCTATAACGCAAAATCTCCATTTTAATACTATCTACAATATTCACTTGTTATGTTAGTTGCATACATATATAGTCATATTTGTATTTTTTCATCGCTCAACTGTCAACAGTATTTTTCCTATTCTTTCACATTTTATTCTGTCTTATGTTCATTTTTATTTTAAATTTACATAACTATTTATTTCGTAATGGACATATAACATAAAATGACAAATTAAAATTAATAAGTAGATAATTTCTAGGAAAATTCTTAGAAATATCACACTAATTTCATTTCTGCAAATTGTTAATCCGATTATCTCTGTTACACCGAACACCTGTTTAAAATTAAAGGTACAACTGTGTGCTAAATATATAGTTCGTATAACATAATTAATATTAATTTTGCTAGATTTCTTCGAACAACACTAATAGTTTCGCTTGAAATCCGGTATAATATCTTATCCATTTATATATTTATCCATCTGTGGTTCTTAATATCCGCTGTAAATTACACTTATATAGATAGGCTAGTTTTTTTTTAATTTATATAAACCCTCTATCTGTATATTATGTCCAGCGAAACGAGAAAGTAATCACTATAAGACAAGACATTATACTGGAATTTTACTATAATATCTACTTACTTTATAATATTTTTTTTATATGAAAGTTAATAGCAATAATAATAAAGCAGATACTTCTACGAAATAATACACAAACGTAAATGATGTTCTTAACAGTTATTCTTTACTATTCATATTTTGTCATAAATACATTCGTTTTTCAACAAAATATACCTTAATATTATGCCAAATGCTAATTACTTTTATTAAAAATAACTAAGAAAAATTAAATATTTATACTTACATGTCTGCTAAATTTATAGTCCTTTCCACCCCTAGCATATTAGTAGTATCGTTTATTAGATTAGTTATTTCCATAGTTTGATTCACAGTCTCATTTATCTGAGTAATTGTATCACTATTCTGTTCTGTCTCATCCATTGTCACAAAAGTTCAAATAAAACACTTTTCTGCGATCACCTGTTAGCACCTTATTAACCGTCTTCAACTGTTTTGATTTGAAATTAAATGACAAGTCTTCTGATTGGCTATGGAACACAAACTAATATAAGAGTAAGAAGAACATTGAGCTGGAGCAACAAGTTATCTTTTATTATTATATGTTGGTAGAATTGTAAAGGCGGGAAATTAAATGTGAAACAAAAATTCGTTACCGGTTTTCAACTTTTAATTTTCTTGTGGAAAAAAAGAACTTGTTATAAAATAAACATGAATTTTTAATTGGGTTGGCAGTTAAAGACAGAAAATACAGTTTTTTATAAATGAAACAACTATGTTATACACAATTAAGATTTTATTTAACCGTATATAATAAACTTTAAGTACAATAATAATACTCTGAAAATACTTTCTTTTACATTAACATGTAAGGAATATACAATTAATATTTACACAAAAATCACAGAATAAAGCAAATGAAAAAGAAGCACCCAAATTAAACCACCCTCACCAAAATGATCAAAAATTAAATAAAATTATTGTAGAAATAAAATAGCTGCTTAAAATATGAAATATGCATCAAGGATAAAGTCAGAAAATAAAATAAATTATATAAAACAAAGCAGTTAAATTGCATAAAATTATTGCATCAGTGATAAATATGTAACGTAAAGTGCAGGTACTTAAAAAATAATCGGCATATTTTTCGGTGTTAACCGATTTCCTATATTGGCTGGACTTTTTGCTCTCAGATTCGATCGGGACGGAGTACGGACTAAGAATGAGGTACTTGGGCCAGCGTTATTGTTGTCTAGTAATTTTTCATTTCCTAAAGTACTACGGCATGCCTCTTTATTTTCTAAACCCATCTAGAAAAAAAAACAGACAATGAAGAAATTTTTGAGAAAAATATTACTTTAAATAAATAGTGATTCGAACTTCTTACAAGACCTATAAAATAAAAATGAAATACAAATGATTTCGGATACAACGAACTCACATGCAAAAAGTGTATTATAAGCAAGTATTTGTTATATGCAAATCAATATATAAGGTACACTACACCCGGGATTATTTTTAATTGGACTCAACGACATTAATCATTGATTGATGTAAAACAATGAGTAATATAACAAACCTAGATAATGAATACAAAATTAGTAACAAAGCATGTTGCAGTTGTTTTGAATGTTATTAATAATAGAAAAGAAAGTGAGTTAGAAGAAAATAGACATTACTGACCCATTTATCACCGAACGAATGTGCTATGTGCAAGTGGAAGAATCTGTAACATGTAACATTTAAATGTGAAGCCGAGTAAAAGTGTAAACAAAATTTTAATACAAATATTAGTGGAAAACGATTGTTTTGAGCATGATAAATACTTTTATAAAACTTACTTCAAAATTATCATAATCTGTGGTATTCACTGACTTGATCGCACTTCTTTTGTCGCTCGATCTTTTCTTATGTTCAAGTCGTTTACGTCTTTCCAAAGAGGCCTTTAAAAATAGTGCATTTTAAAATCTAATCTGCCGTTACATGCAGGGTGACCAGAAGCCTTGAATTTCGATACACTATTCCGAAAGTGAAAGAATTGCTAATAGAGCCGAAATCGTTAACTGCCTTTACAATAGTTTAAAATGGAAAAGAACCAAAACTAAAATCATACTACATTACCTTACTAGTGGGAGAAATAGGAATTTCTTCCAAGAGTTGTAGTACGATATTTTTTCTTACAAGTATAATAGATTATTAATTGAATGCAGAAAAATAATTAGTTGATTTTAAATAAATAGTATTAGTTGAAAATAAACACTTTTAAAAAATAATCATGTAACAATATTATTTTAAAATTTATTTTGTTATTCCAATTTGTATATTTAATTTTTTATTGTTTTCAATTTTATATATTTTCAAAATTTATTGAATGAAAATGAAATTATGATTTAAATAGTTTCAAAATAATAATAACAAAAAATTCAAATTATACTCAAAACCTAAGTGATAAAACAAATTTGTTAAAAATGTCACACCTTTTACATAGTTAACGCTTTGCGGCATTAACTTCGCTTCACTTACGGCGAAGGAATAGTGGAAAAAGCACGAACTTCTCCGTCTCATTTTACTTCTTCCACAGTTGGAGAAGCACGCACTTCTCCAACTAAGAACAGTGGGAGAAGTAGGTACTTCTACGGTACGCGTACAAAAAAAATCTAGTAGCGAGCATAGATGAAACCGAACTCATTAACAGTTACAGACTTAAAAAATAAAGTGAATATAATATAATGAATGTCCAAGAAATCTGATCACCCTATGTGCAAATTGTTAGTAACAGAAAGCATATACGGGATACGTGCTAAATATTTTTAGTTTCATGTAATTCATTTAACGCCTACCCGCTTATTAATCGTTGTAGCTGTTACTTGAATTTTAGGAACGATTTTCTTACTCGTTGCCTTGTTCTTCTTGGCCGACGCGCTGTTGAAAAGAGGAATTGGTATTTTGCGTTTAGGAGTTCTGGGTGTGTTGGGAGCTGTAGTCGGTCTGTTCAAATTACTCAAAGCTGTAGATGCGAGAACAGTCCGAGGTGATTTCATCGCTTTCACATTCTCCCGAGCTTGTTTCTTTGCAGATATTTGATTATGTCTGTTTTCTTTGTACTGGTCCCAATCGTTATCAATTATTTCGGAAACCCGTTGACCGTATATGACAAAGGGATTATTATACTTCTTTTCATATTCTGCTACTAGATTTAATAACTGTTGCTCTACTTTTGGTAGGTGAGCTTTAACAGAATTTCTTTCCTTTTCCTCGCGCAGAAGTTGACCGCCTCGATTTTTAAGTCTATCTGGTCTAACAGCTCTTTCTTCAAGTTCCTGTAATCTTTCCCACAATTCAGTGCGTTTGGAAATTAAATCGTATATATTTCTGAAAACAAAGCATTATAAATAAAGTTACAAGTAAGATACACATTTTATTTACTTATTTGTTTCAAAATGATGTTTTAACTTATCAATGTATCGTTCATGTAAAATTAACAAATCTTCTGTATAACAATCACTCTGGAAATGAATAAATTCTTTCTTCTCCTCTTCACCGAAATAGCACTGGTCCCACCATTTTATTATCTCATGCCTCATTTTTTCTACAATTGTTCTATAATTTGCTTTTATTTTCTCTCGACAATTTGATTCTTCTAATTTTAAGGCTTCGTAAGTGCTAATATTGTTTTTAGAATATTTATTAGTGAAGTCGCTTCGCTTTTTTGGGGATTCCTCAAGTCTTTCCCAGAGCAAAGAAATTTTTTCTCGGAGATCAAAAATTTTTGAATGAATATCATTTTGTTGATCTTTAAGTGAAGAATGCCACTTGATGAGTAGTTTCATATTTTCATCCGTCACTAAAAATTCATTTCCGTTTACTATATTTTTTTCAAAATCTAAACTTGGTTTAACACCGATATCTTTCATCATGTCTATTATTTCAGATTTCATTTTTACAAAATTTTCTTCTCGTTTAGCTTTTTCATTAGAAAGATTTCTTAGGTACATTTTAAAGTTAGAAATTTCTTCTTCGGTTGGCAAAGGGGAAGTACATAAATATTTTTCTGATTTTCCCAATTTACGACACAAAATTTTTTCTTTAGCGTTTAGTTCATTTGCCTCTTTATATAAATTTAAATATATGTCCTTGTACCTAAAATTAATGTAAATAAATTTTCTATATTAAATAAACAAAAAATATATATTTACTTTGTTATTTTTTCCTTTAAATAAATATTTGCTGTATTTAGAGGCATACTGTCGTATTCTTCAATTTCTATGGATATATCAATGCTCAACTCCTTACCAATTGCTATTAATTCATCGTGAAGTGTTGTATTAGTACGAATCAAATTATTTTTTAATTCATTGGCTTCTTCAAGCATATCATTAAACAACTCTTTAACATTTTCAACTATGTTTACGCCTTTTTGTTTCCGATCATTTATAGTAAAACCTATATCGTCCCAAATATCATCAAGATTTGAAAGAAATATATTCATCTTCGGAATTAAATATTCAATGATGTTTTTCCTAAATAAAAATTATAATAAAAGCAATAGAACAAAAATTAATATTACAGGACATGTAATTTAGACACTTCCCAAAGATGTTAGGAAAATAATTAGAAAAGTTTAGGAGAAAAGAACACTTAAATAAAAGAAAAATTAAATCAAGAAAAATATTGTAAAACAAAAAGAGAAAAGTTTCATGATAAAGAGGAATAAAATCGGAAAAGATTGGGAACACATACAGAATAGGAGGCTTAAGAATTACGTAAATTCTAAATATGTTTATGGAAATAAAAATCTAAAGGGCAAATGTTGAACAAGTCGAACAAGTGCATATCAGGAGATGCAGGAAAGTGTCATAAGGGGCGTGAACATGCAAGTAACATGTATTAACTAATATTTCATTACACAAGCAACAATCTACAATTTCTTTATATATTTTACAATGTAAAATATACAAATATTAAAGTATACTCTTCTTCAAATTTTTTGAATTCAATTCTTATAAGACAAAGTAGTTTATAACATTTATGACAACTAAAACATTATAAAATTTTACCTGTCAGATAAATCTACATCTTGTTCGTGCATTTCTGTGCAGTCATTCATCATTAATCAGTAATATTATCAACAAACACAATATAATACACACTGGTATGACAAACACGTTATTTCAAACTGTCAAGTTTTAAAATTTTTATGCTTATTGAGGATTGGTTGAATTCTCAAAACAACAGAAAGCTGGTTTAAAGTAATTGGTTGAAAACTTAGGGATATTTTTTTGAAACGAATGGTGTAACTGATAGAGGGAAATACAAAGTTATGAATTTAGTTATTTCCATAAAATGAAATGTTAATCATAAACATTCCTTGCAATTTCGTTGTTTTTTGTGTTAATTTAGTGAAATTATACTTTTATTCGAAAAGTTATATTAATATATTTATTTTATGCCTATTGAAATTTCAAAACAATTTTTTTTGGTTATTTTGTTATAGGTTGTTGAAATATAAAGCAACGATATTATGTTTTTATTATTTATTTATTTCTACAGAATCTAAAAGTTGTTTAATATTTTCTTGTTGCGCAGTATAATTCAGTTTATCTATTAAAGTTTCTAATTGTTGTCCCCCTAATAAAAATCCTTTTAAATTGTGTAAATTTGAACTTTGTAATCTATGATCTGTTATTCTATCTTGACTATAATTATAGGTACGAATTTTCTCATTTCTAAATTTGGTTCGTACTTGTGACTTTCTTGTTGCTTCATTCTCAGCAAGTTGAGCATTCAGTTGTTGTTCGTACAACATGGCTCGTAATCGTTGCATTGCAATTTCTCGATTTTTTATTTGCGATCTATTCACCTGACATTCAACTGCAAGTCCTGTTGGTAAATGCACAATACGTACAGCACTGTCGGTTGTATTAACATGTTGACCACCTGCCCCGCTAGCTCTTTTAGTTTCAATACGTAAATCATTGCTATTTATTTTTACATCTATGTCTTTAGGTTGCGGTAAAGCTACCACAGAAACTGTGCTTGTGTGTACTCTACCAGCTTTTTCAGTTGTTGGTATTCTTTGTACTCGATGTACACCGGCTTCGTATTTAAAATAACGATAAACTCCTTGTCCGTTAATTAAAATACTTGCATGTCGTACTCCACCTAGGTCAGTTTTATCGAATTCGGCTATATTAGCTTCCCAACCTTTATATTCAGCAAAGTTGACATACATATCAAATAATTCATTAGCAAACAGCATTGCTTCTTGTCCACCAACCCCTGCATTAATTTCTAGAACTATAGCATCACAATCATCTTGTGGATCTGTAGGTATTAAAGCTTCTAATAAATCTTGTTCAATTAGTGATATTTTTTCTTCAAACATTTGCTTTTCTTCTGTTGCAAGTTTCTTCATTTCCTCATCATTTTCGTTTAATAATTCATTTAAGTTGGTTAATTGCTCTTTTAACTGATTTCTTTGGTCAATTATTTGAACAACAGGGGTTAATTGTTTTAAACGCGTTTCTAAATCTACACCTACATTTTTCTTGTTAGATATATCTTTATATTCCAATTCTATTTTATTAACGTATTTTTCAAATTTACTTTTATCAAAATATGCACTAGTACAATATTTCGAAGTATTATTATATTTTAAGTTTAATAAACGATTTTTAAAATTGTTGTACAAGTTTCGAGAAATTATTTTACTTGTCCGGCAAAACATTTTATAGAATTTGAAGGTTAGGTATTTGTAAATAGAAACGACAATTTGAAGTTATATAAATACTTATTTTATTATATTTAATACAAAATTTTATTTTCTTTTTTGTATAATTAATATTCTAATATATAAGATGTTTATATGTTTATAATAACCTCTTTAAATACCACGTGTTTAATCAGCTGTTTACACCTATATTTTCAAAGCGGGAAACATGAAATTTAACGATTTTGCAAACTTTTATGTGACTAGCATATAAGCACCTGTTTTTTGTTATTAAACGGTTATTGTTTTACTTTCAATAATTTTTATCTAGTTATTTCGTATTTTATATTTTTGAAATAACTTAAAACTTTATTTACATTTTTAAATTTTTATTAAAATGAATAAGTATATAATTCAATTGTTTTTTAAGAAGAAATTCGCTGACGCGCTGACACAAACTCTATACATAATTTTGAAAATGCTAGAATCATATTTAGGGACTGTGAAACGAGTTTATATTTTAAAAAACTCGGAATAGTCCTGTCAAATTAGGCAAAAATTTATCGGAGAAAAAAATCCCAAACATACTAAAAATCTTCATGGGTGGGGGGTGAGCGTTAGAGGGGATGCTCCCTTCGCAACTTTATCTCTAAAATTATTAACAGTACGAAAATAATGAATAGGAACTTTTTTGTAGTGAATTTACTCTAGTTTAATTTTGTATACTTTTAGATATTCTCTAAACTCAATATTTCCCATGATATTTAAGAAAAAATAGAAAATAAACATTTAAGTGGCTCCTCTCTTTTACGCTCACCCCCCACCCATTAAGGCTTTAAAGTATGTTATACAGGACACTCGAATCAACAACTGTGCCAAGTTTCAAAACTGGGATTTTTTTTCTTCTATTTTGGCTAATTTGACTGGACTAGTATAGTATAGCACATGCAATTTTTAGCCTTTATGTAACTTCAGCAGATGGAATGGGAGGTGGTGGGAGGTAAAAACAAGCGATGTTTACAACACGTCATTTATTATTAATCCTGATAATGAGTTTTTGTGTGACAAACGTCATTAATGTATTATGATATATGAATTATTTTTTAAAGAAATATGGATTTTTTAGAAAAGATAGTGTTTAAAAATTGTACTGATGATAATTTTCTTTATGAATACTTATTGGCCCATGGAAAAAGTCAAGCTGCGGTATTACTTTTTGAATTAATTGTGACTTCGTTTTGACTAAAATGTAATAAAATAGGTCACTCCATCCGATTTTATGGAAGAAATGCAGCTTTCAACTGAGGAGCGTGTACAAAAAATAAGAACCAAATATTTAAAAAAGAAAACTCACAAACCTCCTCGCTTTGACATAATTCCTAATGTAATAATATTTCAAAATTTTAAACCAGGACAAATACAAACGGTTGTTCTATCAATTATAAACACAAGCATGGTAGATAATTCCTTTTTTTTATTTGCGGGCATTTAAGATTTTTTATTTTACAGGTCCCCGTTTGCTTGACATTGCACTTTACACAATCTCCTTATTTTTCCATGTCTTACAAAGATTTAGTTCCTGATAAATTAGCTCCTGGAATAGAATTGCAATGTCTTGTACAATTTAGTCCAGAATCGTATAAAGATTACCTTCATAAAATGAAAATAATAACTACAGACGAAGAATATATAATTCCCATAATAGGTATTGTATTTATTTTACGTCATATTGATACTAAATTTTGTTGTAAAAGAATTTTAATTATTTATTCAGTTAATTGATACTTTAAAAATGTAAAGTTTATCATACAAAACCAATTTTTCTATGATTTTAAATATCGATAAATATAATACTAATAATACTAAAATAAATTAAAATCGTTTTATCAAGATAAATATTAATATCAGTTAAACTTAACACTATTTGACTGAATATTTCTTAATAATAAAAATATTAAAAAAAAACAATTTAATTTAATTTTATTAATACGTTAATTTAATTTAAAAAAAACGATTATTTACCTTTTTTGACTGACTACTCAAACAAAAATAGGTTTCGGTTAACCATAAACCTTTTTATAGTTATTTGTCTTCTTCATATACCTAATAACTAGATAATTTAGGTATATGGTCTTGTTACTGAAAGTCTTGAGGAGTTATTTATTTTCGAATATCAAAATAGTTTTTGCTTAACTAGCCTAGATCTTAAAAGGTCATATAATAGTTTATACGAAAACTCTTGAATTTTTGTTTTATAACATAATGGTTAATGTTCTTAAACAGTTATTTTAATCCATATAACGAAATTAATTGATTTGTACCTATTTAGCTGTAGGTCCTCGACCAGTATTAAATATACCTGATGAAATCATCGTACCAACTTCACTAGTCAGCATTGGAAATGAAAAATTAGTTCTTGTTAAAAATGTGGGCCATACACATGGTATATTTACAATACATGCTGATGCTCCATTTTATGTGAAGCCAGTTTCTGGAGTTATTAAACCTAATGACTCGATGCAAATCATTGTTGGATTTAAATCTGAGGAAGAGGGTTCCAAATCATCCGAAATGCTAATCATGTTCGATTCTGGTGAAATACTAAGAGTTACTTTAAAATGTAAAGCAGAAAGTGCCGATATAACTATCAGTCAAAGCGACATTGAATTTGATGATACCTACGTGGGATTAAGATGTCAAAAAATTATAAAACTACATAATAATAGCAAACATGTCGTGAAATATTATTGGAAGAAACATGATTCAAACATACAAGACAAAATAGAGGGAGATAAAATTAAAGAAAAACTTGTGGTCGTAAAGGAACATGAAGTAAAAAAATCAAATAGACTTGAAGCTAATGATATTGTGGATAATGATATAAATAATGTCATTTATAAAAGAATATTGAATGATGAAATTATAGATTTTGACAATGTTGAACAATTTTTGTTCAATGATATTAATTTTTTTATATTACCTATTGTAAGTATATCATATGTATAGACATACGAGTAGAGTACAAAGTTTGTTCGAAAATAGCTATTTTTAGTACAAGTGAGCAAAATATGACTTTCTCACGCGTACAGAAGTTGGCCGCATGAGCAAAACGAATAGTTATATAAACCTATTCTGTGCTACAGGGGTTTTCAACTGAATAGACATCAGCGTACGAATTTTGATCTTGAGAGAGGCAGATATGAGTAACAAGGAAATCTACACTACTCTCTGTTCTACTTAACATCAATTTCAATTTTGTTCGTTCTGATGTTGATATCGCTCTGATAAACATCACTTCTCTACTCTTTTTCTTAAATAATAATTAAATGCATGAATCTGAGAAAGATGACAATCCGGTCTGTTCTAAACTGGTGAATTGCAATATACGCAAAAACGCACCATTTTTATATCTTGTTTTACTTTCTTATTAATGGAAAACTCAACACTACATGTTTATAACTGAATTTAGTGTAAAGCTAATAACAATTTATTTAGTAACTCCACCAAAATGTATTGACTCCTGAAGTAGATGAATTAATAATTGTATATTTTGCTCACTTGTTAAGAAAATTATTTACTTTGCACACTTGTGATTCAACACGCTGCTTTGTTCATTATTTTAAGTTGAATAATAATGAATTTTGCTAACGATTGTGGAAAAAAACATTTTCAATAGCACACTAAAGCCCCATTCACAACCCTAATTTGGTGAAATTAGCAGCAGACAAATTTCGTGAAATTACGTCCACCGTTCACATCTCCTAATTTCGGAGTAGTGCCATCTAGTACAAAAATCTTCTAACAAGTTGTTTACAAATAGCGTCCATGTCAGATATGTCAGAATTGTGTTGTTTGTTGTTGTTGATGTTGGTTGGAGTCGTTAGTTTTTATTAAACTTTATAAATTTGTAATTTAAAAAAGTAAAAATGGTTACGGAAGAAGATTTTGTAAACATAGTAGCACGTTATCCGTGTTTGTATGATAAATCACAAATTTATAAAAATTCAGTTCAAACTAAATGCTAACTTCCACTAACCAAGCATAAATGAGTTCATCCAAACTACAATGTTTTTTTATATATTAGTAGAACGAATCCCAAATTAGCCGAAAAAGTTTGGAGTTTGCAAACTTCAGTTCAAATTTCACCAAAGTAGACGAAATTAGAATGATGTGAACTACTATACAAGTTTGCCATATGACTAACTTCACAAATTTCAACAAATTTCACCAAATTTGGGGCTGTGAATGGGGCTTAAGTGCTAATCTAAGTACCACTTGGCAACATTGGGAAATAGTTTAGCGCAAGCGCAATGCTTTATTTGCTTTGTGTCAGCAACCAGCAAGTGTACTTGTATTTAACGTTTTTATTTATTTATTTTTGTTTGGTATATTCAACAATATTTTTTAATGAAAGGTTTTCCGTTTTGGAATGTTAAGGTAGTTTCTCCATATCCAATATATCTCTTGAAATATTTCTGAAACGTTTTGTTGGTTTTGCATAACAAATGGTAATATTTTTATCAAGTAAGTCAACTTAAAATATTGGCTTTTTGAAAACATTTCTAGTTTGGAAAATACAAAACAGATACTAGGAAAAGTAATTGTGGAATTGTCCTAATTTTACCCAAAAATAAACGGATTCAAAGTCAAATTGGCATTCCCATTGTCGACGTGGAGCTTTTGTAGGCGCATTCCATTTGCTACTTGGTTCAGATCTCATTTTCATTTTTGAATTCCAATCAAATAATTCACATTCCATTTGACTATATAATTTAATCCTTCCACCTCAATGAACTGATTTATATAACCCATTCGCTGAGGTAGATAAAAAAGTTCAGATCTATGTGATCTGATTCTGGAACTAACAAAAGGAATATTAGTCAGATCACATATTTTTAATTTTATTTGACTGGATAGGTTTACTCCCTTCACCACATTGTACTGTTTTAGTAAATTAATTCGCCGAGAGTTCCGATAAATAGGATTAACAAGACGTTTAAGCATTACCCCACAATTTCTTTAGCTGTCTGAGCGCTCGTGATCGTAATGTAGTGTAGTGAATGCATAGTTCAATGCAGAATTATAACGGCTTTAAAATTGTTATTTTAAACGTCATGGATGTGAACGCAAAAAATTTATTATTTTTGGCCGAAGCTTATTCATTTCAATACGGTTCTAAAATATTATTGAAAAATTTGCTGAACCATTAAACGATGTTGTAATCGAAAGAAAATTAATTGTTCGAAATAAAAATTATTTTGAGTTATTAAATATTCCTCCGACGACATTTTAATTAAATATCAAGTCTACCGCTCACAAGTGAGCGTATAAATTTTTCGCTCAGACGTATCACTAGCACTCTATCTGAACAGTAGTGATCAACTGCATTTAGCTGTTATTTTGTGAGCGATCTCTGAGCGTTCACTTGCGCTGAATGCGCCCAATGTTACCACTTAGCAACATGACACACACTGGGTTAACACGATTTTTAAAAAGTTCTGAAACTTCCTAGGCAAATTCGTAAGTTGACAGTTCGTTGCATAACTACAAATTCCATCACCTGTAATCTTAATCAAATCATAATCTTAGAAGGATAACCTTGCTGAACTTTCAACTTACAACTTGATGACTGTAGAGTAAAATAAGGACATTAGGTTTTATTTTATTTAGAGTGGTGAAATATATCCAAATCAAACTATTGACGTAAGTGCAGTATTTTCACCGAAACAAGTTTCTGTTTCCCAAACTACAGCATATTGCAAATTCGCGGGAAAGGTTGACCGTTTATCTCTCAATTTAACTGGATATGGAATTGGCCCAAAAATTTCATTTAGTGTTGAGAATATTGATTTGGGTGATATGTACGTATTTTTGGATGAGAGTTTTGAAATTGTTATTCACAATAAAGGTATTATTAGTTCTTAAGGTATTCCTTTCGATATTATTTATAACTGCGAACCCTTTTTTATTTTAGGTGATATATCCGGTCAAATTTCATTTGTTAAAAAAAAATATGATTTTGGGACTGAAATTACATGTAAACCTACATCTATATATTTAAAACCTTTTGAAAATGGTGCATTTGTGATAAAAGTAAAAGCAACCACCGATGGATCTTTTGTAGAAGAAATATTTTTTGTTATTGATGAATCAGGAGAGCAAACTAGAGTTATTGTAAAGTATGAATTCTAAGGTTTCAATAAGAAAATTGCCAATAACACTATGCACATATTGTAACTAAGTACGAAATGCGAAAATATATGCATTATAATGTGTGTATGAAGATAAAATTAAATATCATTCATAGATAATTTTAAAATTACGTGACGTCACATATTCCAGTCTGTGCGATTTTTTTCAATGAAAAAATATTCCCCATTTTAATATTGTTTCAATTTGTTCATATATATTATATAGTTCTATTATTATGTTGGCAATGTTTTAAATTTTAGTGATTTGTGTTAAAAAAGTATTCATTTACACCATTTTTAGGGGTTGCGCAAAATATGCTCAGTTAATAATGGCAAAAAAATGTCTCAATTTTGGTCTCGTATCTGTTGGTCAAAAAGAAATAGGTTACGTTGCTATATATAACAAGACTAGAATAGATATACCATTTGTAAGTTGTGTTTTACAAGATAAAAGACAAGCTTTGATAACACAGAAAAATGATACAGAAGTGTCCGCTTCACGAAAAGTAGATAGTGAATATAATATAATTCCAAAACAAGGTGTAGTTCCCAGTAATGGTGAATTAAATATTAAGGTAAAGTAAAGATTTATTAGTATCATATTGTACAAAATAGTATATTTTGCAACAAGTGCAGAAAGTCGCCTATTTCCCACGAGGTGTGAAAGTTTCGTCACGGGATGGAGTACTGGAATCACACAAGGTGGGATATGGTGATTCTGCACAAGTGACATACTATATTTTTTCTACAACCACACGTTACAGAACAAAAATACATGCACGAAAGCTATTTGACATAAAAAACAGTATAGCGCATATAACCTCCCAAAGAGTACGGGTGCGTCTTTTTATTGGTAATGAAAAATGCAATGCATAGCAGTTCTGCTTTTAATGACGTCTTAGCTGCTTGCAGTTCTGCGAAAGAAACACTTATCAACAGGTGTAACTGCAAATTATTCTACATAGTACCATTAATTGCAATTAATGAGTTTTATAGTATGTAAAAAAAAATTAAAACGCAGAACTTGAACCAGTATCTTGTAATATTTCGTTTTGATTTAAAATATACTTGACACAGTCTATGACATCTAAAAATGTCATGTCAAAAAGTCGCTACATCTAATCTTTTTCAGTTTTCCTATATTTTAACCAAATGACACTCATTGAAGCGTTATATTTATGTTTACATTTTTGCGCGGCCAAATAAGTTATGCACATGCGTGCACAAGAGCAGCCAAGAAAATGTTCATTGTATAACTGCGTGCAGGTAAAGGGCAGATAAATAGAAAAAACACTTTTCAGCTGCTTACAGTTTAATAAAAAAATATATATTGCAGGGATACATCTCTGCGGAATAAAAAAAAACGCACCCTACCATCAATCATGCGCAGTGTAGACAATTACTGTACGAAATGAAATGATATTTCCCACACTGCACATGCGCTTGCGCAGTGTTGGCAAATACTGTGAGAAATGATTTCTTCCAGTTTAACCTACGATTGTGAGAAATACGCAACTTTCAAGCATTATACATATAGTGTAAGAAAAGTTTCACTTTCCATAGTGTTCATAGAAAAAGTATATGTAAAGAAATACATTTTTTTACTTCACTTTGTATTAATTTTTATAGTATTTCGATGACTCAAAGTACCTGTATTATTTTTTATTTACAATTTCTATGTAAAAAAAAAACTAAACAATCTATTTCTGCAAGGAAAATAGTTATTTGTCAAACTAGAGAGGAAAGCGTATCTTTTTACCACTCGAGCTCGTATGTGACTCACGAGCGCAGCGAGTGAGGCATTCGAGTGAGAGTGGAAAAAGTGCTTTCCTTTCGTGTTAGACACAACATTTTTTTCACGACATATTTCAAAAATCTATTTATTCGGACGAAAAGTTGCAGCAACACGATAAGCTAGAAAATTAGGTTATGTAAACATTGACGTTTAGCAGTGCAATTGTTACAGTGTTGCCAATATGCCAATTCAAGATCAACTTGTCAAATTGTAAAATATAGTAAAAAAAGATAGAACAAAACATAATTGCTATAATTTTTTAAAAAGAATATCGTTATTAAATAATAATTTTTAATAAAACAATATTTTTTCCAATATTTCATTGTAAAATAATATCCATGTTGTACTGTTGGTAACACTGTACATTTTCCTCTCTAGAGAGGGAAAAGTAATTTTCCTCCCTGTTTTGCAAGAAGAAAGTAAAGCTTTCTATGCATGTCGTGAAAAAATATATTTTTCTCTGACTTTTATGGATAGTGGGACTTTTCTCACACTATACAAAGCTTGAAAGTTGCGTATTTCCCACAATCGTTAGTTAAAATGTAAAAAAATTTCTCACAGTATTTTTCAACACTGCGCATGTGCAATGTGGGAAATATTATTTCTCACAGTAATTGTCAACACTGCGCATGCGTGAAGGTACACTTTTTGAAGTTACCTGCGCCGTATTGTTTTTCATATCAAATAGCTTTCGGGCATGTATTTTTGTTTTGTAACGTTTAGTAGTGTGGTCTTTGAAAAAGTATAGTGAGCTACTCGTCCAGAATCCACTATTTCCCACCTTGTGTGATTCCAGCACACGACTTCGTCTCATGCCGAAATTTTTACACCTTGTGAGAAATAGGGAGCTTTCTGCACTTGTTGCACAATATACTATTTCAATTTCTATTTAAAATAAAACCCCGCCTACTCCTATGAAAATAAGTGACTTTCTCTACTTGTTGCATAATTTCTTTAACTCTGTTATTAAAGAAAAAACATTTTTAGGTAGAAGTGATACCACATGAATGTGGAGTGAAAAAAAAAGAACTCTGTATAGATGCTTGGAATTTAATGAAAAATAGATCAGTAATATATTTGTGTCACGAAGCAGCTATAGCCGATATAGTATGTGATCCCAGCGAAATCAACATACGATTTTGTTTCGTTAATTATTTATGCAAGAGATTAATTACATTGGAAAATAGATCATTTTTATGTGGTGATATGAAGATATATGCTGAAGTAACATTTAATATTTAATTCAAAATTATTATTTATGAAAAAATATTCTAGTCAAATGATGCTTTATACCTTGCAACCAACGTAAAAGAAACGTTTATACAACCATATCAAAGTGTAGATGTCGTAGTAGATATTATCTGTAAGGAAACAGGAAAACAAGAATCGCAAATTAAGTATGTTAAAAAAAAACTTAAAAATTTATCTCAAAATTTGTATATTAAAATATTTTCAAAATTTAATATCATATGATGTATATAAAATCAGTGTTGGAAATGTCCACAATTAAACATATCTGCACTGTTGTGCCAATTTTTTATGGACCTCTGAAAAGAAAAGAATTTACTAATTTCCGGACGAAAACTAATACTTTTTTTTAAGGATTTTCGTTTGTGTCCTGTTAATTTTTTATTATACCGGATGGTTGTAAATAATTGAAATAATTTGATGGGTTAGCTAGCATCTCTGAGTAGTTAGTTAGTCTGGTGTCTGGACCTTACCTATACAGTGTGCTGCGTCTTTGGCGGCCTCGCCAAGGCTCACTACAGCCCAAAGCTGCTCGCTGCTCCGTCGGCAACCAACCACGGTTTGCATCAAACACTCTAACTCATCTCATATCATTCAGGGTAACTCGCTCACATCCATACACGGTAACTCAACTCACCTCAAATCTATTCGCACTAGGGCACTATCAAAAAACTACTCAATACCTATGCGATCGCTCTGAAGTCTACAGAAATACTGAAAGAATAATTTACATGTGTCTTTGTCTTTTAATGAGGTCGGAAATCATTCCATTTTCCTCTTCATCTTTATCTTTTATCTGAGTTTTCTAATTATTTCTTTTATTGTTGATGTTTTTTTATTTAATGAGTTTTCCTTTTCTTCGCTGATTTTACCGTATTTGTCCCATGTTCCATGTTCTTCAGCTTTTCTTGTTACTTTTTGAATGCCTTCTTTGTTTTGTATTTTGCGATACGGTGTTAGTATTTTTCGTATGGTTTTGTTTCCGTAGTCAGCAATTCTGTCCATTGTATGCAATGTTCTTCTTTCTATTATTGTTTTTAGTGTTTTTAATAATTTTGTTGATTTTCCCTTGGATTTTTTTAATTTGACATTCGTGTGCTTATTGCCAGAGTTCTCCCGCGTATGTCGCAGTTGGTATTATATTAAAAAAAATATTTTTAGCCAAAGATTGAAACTAACAATTTGTTGAATTTCACTTTTGGTTTGACAGAATGAAAAAGAAATTTTGTTAACTGCAGTCACGTGAAGAAATCAGTTGTTCGAATACTGCTGTTCGCTTTCTTTGATGTTCATTGTTTTAAAACATAAACTTATATTTTAGAGTGGAATTGTATGGTAGCACTGCATATTCAGCATGTAGTGTTGTCTGTATAGGACAAGGACCAATAATTTTATTCGTCCCCGAAAAATTAAATTTTGGTGATGTCCAGCTCTTACATGCTACTACAAAAACAATAACTGTCTTTAATGATTCTCCTATTGGTGCCAAAGTTAAAGTACAAGTAAGTATTTACATTTATTTTTTAAATAAATTTCCAACGATACAAAATATATTGTAGGTAAAACCGAAAAGTCCTTGGAAAATAGAACCAACTGAATTTTGTCTGGAACCAGAAGAAAGCATAGACACAGAAGTTACCGTATATTTAAACGATTTTAGAAAATACAAAGGGAAAATATATTTCGATGTTGAAAATCGAGGGTTATTGGAATACAACATACACGCGACGGGGTTTGGTACAGCTATAGCAGTTGAACCTCCTGTAACACCAGTTTTAGATTTGAAATCACAATTAACGCAGAATGTAATCACTAAAACTTTTAAAGTGACGAATATGGGTGTGCGATTTCATAAAATAATAATAACACATACTAAGGATGTTAGATCGTTTCAGGCATATCGTCCTGAAAATGATGTCGAGTGAGTAAAATTGTTAGGATAACCCCAAAATTCTAACGACGAAAATTTCAGCAGCCAAAACTACGAGTACTTAAAAATTTAAAAAAATCAGTAATCTTAAAATTTCATAAAAAAAACTACAAAAACAGATTTCAAATAATATCTTAGTTTTGAAATAGTTATATGTAAATTTTATTCCTCGTTTTCCTATTTATATATCAAGTTATCAGTGGTAACAAACAAAAATATTTATAATTGTAGAAAAAAAAGTGAAATATCATTGAATTTATTGTAGTGGACTAATTATATTATTTTTTAATTTAATGTTTAATGGATATTTTAAGAATAATATTTTTAACTAGACGCTGTATGTTAAGGTAAATAATTTATTTATGTTATTTATTTTTCTATACGTGTTTTCCCGAAACATCTGTCTGTTTTCTAGTAACAGGTTTAAAGTATCGTTCCTATTTTATAAACTATAGTTTAAATCTCGGACAAAGTATGAATGTTTTATTTATTTTCTCCGAACTATATGCAAGTTTGTTGTGTTTATTATTTTCTTTATAATTATTATCTAATTTCATGACCATAAAATAAAAGAAATAATACAGTCTTATCTTGTCAGTTATTCTTCTTAAATAAAAGTAGCTCTGGCGAATGGAATTACCTAGAGTACATCAGTAATAACTGCGGCTCGTTGAATTGCAGATTTTGATTCAAATAATTTGTCAGTCAATTATGAATGTACGAGGAGTGTTTGACAAGTCAGTGAAAAACATTTTTTTACCAAATTTCAATTTATTTTTCAATACAGTCATCTTTTACCTTAATACACTTTGTACAAAGATTTTCTAACTTTCTTAAGTTAAAAAATATTTCTCGAACTGTATAAACTAAGTGATCGTTTCAACAATAACCTTATTATTCGATGTGAATATTTTTCCTTCAAGATATTTCTTCAAGTTTGGGAATAGGAACAAGTCGCAAATATATGAAAGAATTCGTAACGCAATTTGAGAATTTTGGTCATTTCAACTATAGAAGTGTGCTCTGATGCATTAAGACGAAAAATCAGCATTTTTCGATAAATGGGGTTGCTCTTTTATGAATTCAGCATTGAATCAATACAATAAATCGGCATAGTACTGTCTTTGATCGTTTTCCCTGTTACCCTGTTCCATGTTGTCGATAAAGACTACTCCTTGCGAATTCTAAAAAGCCGTGGCCAATGACCTTTCCGACCGATGGAACCTTTCTGGCTTCTTAGGAGCAAGTCCATCATCCACTGTTTTCACAATTTTAATTTCTAGTATATAATGATTAGCAAACGTCGCAAATATTCACTTGGATTGCACTAAATATTTTCAAACATCGCTTCGAAATGATCACGCGATTCTGTTTTTGATTCACTCTTGCAAACTTGGCACCCATTTGGTTGATAGCTGTTTCACGTCCAATTCTTCGTGCAGGGTATTACAAATACACATTCGCCTTAGATAGTTCGCTAGCTTTTATACCAGTTATGATTTGTATATTATTTAATTTTTTTTTGTTTCCTTAATAGTTTTTCGAAGCAAAAAAATAATGTTTGAACGGTAATGAAACTCATTTTTTTAACGCTGTTAAAGCGTCATATCTTATAAAAGTCGCCGATTTATCAAATATCCCTCGTATAATTTTTATTATTGTAGAGGTAAAAGTAAAACATATGTACGTTAGGGGTTAGCTAATACATTTATGTTTGGTTTTGAAATATATTTATCGGTATTATCGTTTACAATATTTTGGCTGTTGAAATTTATAGATGGTACTTTTGATTATAACATTGTATTTTAAAGATCTGTCTTCACTTTTGTGCCGTATTTACTTCAATTAAAACCAAAAGAAAGTTGTGAGATTGTTATGACAGGCCAACAGATGAAAGTAAATTTTATTGAAGAACCACTTTATTTTCATGCCGTTATAGAAAAAGTTGACAGAAAGCAAATAATAATAGACACTAAAGTAATTGCCAATTTTGTTGAGCCCGAATTTTACTTCTCAAAAAAGTCTTTGTGCTTTAGAGTTGATTATTGTGTTACGCAAAGTATACAAGTTCTTGAAGGTTTGTTTCCATTTATAAATAATAATAATAATAATAAAATTAAATTATTTGATTTTAGATGTATTGGAAATGAAAAATTTGAATGAGATTGTATTAACATGTACCGTATCTTTAAAAAAACCGTTTTATATAAAAGTAGATGATCAACTTTTAAATAAAACTTATATAACATTTGAAGAATATGAAGTTAAACGTCTTCATGTTGTTTTCGAACCTAAAAGTAATACAAAGCATTCTTATAAAAAAAAAGAGCATATGGACTTCAGATATGAGAAACATACAAAAAAAGTAAAAATTTATTTGTCAGAAATATCCGTAAAATAACAAAAAATAAATATGTCATTTTTCTTAAATATCAGTCATGGACTAATGAAAAAATTCGTTAATTAATATTTTTTCTAATAAAAGGTGTTATTTGCAATATACTTTTATGTAGAAAGTTATAAACATGTTTGATGGTTTTATTAAAAAGAGTTTATTATTATGTAATTACTTAAAATATTCTTACCATTAAAAATAAAATAATAATAAATTATTTAAATAACCCTTCAAACTATTTATGTCCACTCTATTTTTCTGAACTCGTTAACTTTAAGTAATTATTTATATGTATAGCTTGTATGTATGACTATTTTCTTTGGTATTAGTTGTTGTATTTATTATTTTTCTGTTTTGTTATCTTAAAATTACCGAGTTACAAGTAGAAAATTGACCGTGAATAAACAATAATTACTGAAATGACATCATAATAATGTTAAAAATTTATTTAAAAAATAATATTTGGTTAATTTACGGATTTTATCATACAGAAATTTTCAAAAATTATTTAATATTTAAGGATACTGTTAAGCTACAAGCAGAAGTGAATTATCCAAATGTAGAATTTTATCCTTACGAAGTAAATTTTGGACCAGTAGCACCTGGATGCTATTCTTGTTGTACGGTTGAAATAAGAAATGTTTCTCCAGTTGCAATAACATTTTTATTAGAATGGTCTGAAAGGGATATGGTGTTTTCAGACGTTCCAGTTTTAGAAGTATATATATTGGTGCAATATATGTAATATTTTTGTTTTAATTTAATTTTTATAGGATTATGTATATGATGAAACAGTTATGATTGATTTTACTGAATCCTCTCAACCTACAGTGGAAATAATAGAACCTGAAATTATTGATATTAAGGCAAAGAAATCACCAAAAGGTAAAAAAGGAAAAGACAAGAAAGGAAAAAAAGATAAAAAATCAGATAAAAGTTCAAGTAGCAAAAAAGACAAAAAGAGTAAAAAAGATAAAAAGTCAACTAAAAGTTCTAAAAAAAGTAAATCAAAAAGTGATAAAAGTAGCAAAAAAGGAAAGAAGAAAAAAACGATACCAGTTGAATTCATATTTCAACATTACTACACTGAGGAATATATATATCCCCATTACATCCAAATATACGAACATTTAATTGGTCCAATATCCAGAGCTAGTTTAATTGGTTTGTCTCTCGAAACAAAAAAACATTTAATTCAAATGAAACAAATTTTATTACCGCTGATTCCCGATCAAGAAAATTGTGTTAAGATGATCAAATGTATGGATCAAGAACCTCCAAGAGAACACCTACTCGATTCTATATTAAACGTGATGCCTACTTATGGCTTTTTAGAACCAAAAGAAAGCCAACGATTATTCTTCTCTTTTTATCCTAAAACACACACAAGACTTAGCACAACTTTACTTTGTCATATCCTGGGAGGTCCCACTGAAATATTACCAATAACTGGTTTATGTTCCGATATTCATTATGAAATTGATTCAACTTATGTTAATTTTGGAAGACAAGTATTCTCTGTGATAGTAGAGAAAAAGATAACATTGTCTAATAAAGGCTACGTTCCTTTTACTTTCCGCATCAATTCCAGAAGTGCGACTTCCTCTAAATCAGGCCATTTGATGGAAGCTGGCTCTTTAACTATGCATCCAATGTCTGGAGATATTTATCCCTTGTCAGAGTTTGATATTATGTTGAGATATTATCCTGGATTGGCCGGAAAATTTCTAGAGACATTTGAAATTGAAGTAAGACCTATTTTTTTTTATTTTATACTTAGAATTAGTTTAATATTAATTCAATTAGCTTTAAAATTGCAAATGAAGTATGAAAAGAAAGAAATAGAGAAAAAGGCTTGCAATATACCTGTATACTTTTAAAACTATTGTTATTAAAGTTAAGGCTTTTGTTATTATAAAGATCAACAGTGACATTTATTGTAAGATCAGCAGTCATATTTTTTCTTTTATTTTTTTATTCAGGAAAAAGAAATTGATAGCTGTATACTCTATTTTTTCTTCGGGAAGCATTTTTTGAACAACCATTACGAAAACTTACATATATTCTTATACCGTACTATGCTTCAAAGTTGTCAATATTGTTTTCATATTGAAAATCTTTCATTTGTATATTTCGTTTAGCAGTAGCAGTGGGAGATCTGTAGATCTCCTGTCCTGTTACTAGCCGTCGGTCAGTTGGACAGTGTAATTTAAAATAAATAACATTTCATTAAGTTCAAAAAATACTTTTGTCTCGTAGACTGTAACCAAAGCTAAAAAAGCTTGATTTCTAATGCAGTTACTACGAGGGTAGTCCTAGAAGTACCCAATCTGACGTAATAGATGCCGTTGTTTTTAAAAAGATTTACTCTGATAGAAAGTACCGACTTCCTAAAGCTTAAGTTTGAAGAAGAGGAAGACGCTACGTTATTTAACATTTATTTGAAAGCCATCAATACTGAACGCTCAGTGAATTTGTAAACACAGAAAAAATTGACTATCATTATGTGATACAACATTTTTATTTTAAATGTCTCGGTCCAACCAATATCAAAGCCGGGCTAGATTCTACTCTGGGGAAGTCTGCTCCTTTTACAATATAAAATATTAAGTGACAGTGTATAAATGAGGCCGTACGAGCTCTCAAAACGAACATCGCAGTATTCGAGTTGATAACGTCAGAAATGGTGAAGAAAATTTACAAACTGGTATTGGTTAACCGTGGCCTGAAAGTGCGGGAGAAAATTTAGGCATAAGATTAAATACCTTCAAAAAGGATAAACAATCAATGGCGAATATTATGCGAACTTATTTCAGCGATTGAGTGATGAGATAAAAAAATGGCTATATTTGGAAGCAATAAAGTTTTGTTTCATCAAGTCAATGCACCAGTTCAAATAACCGTTATCATGGTGCCCAAAATAATTGAGTTCGAATTGCTTCTTCACTAACCCTATTCGCTAGATTTAGTCACATCTGATTATTTTCTCTTCCCAAACTTGAAAAAACGGCTCGGTGGTAAATGATTTGTCAACAATGAAGGAGTTTGCGGTTAATGGCTATATTGAGGAGCTCGACGGTTGTCACTGTAAATCGGATATCGAAGTTATTGAACAATGCTGGAAAAAGTGTATCGAGTTAAAAGGAGACTATATAGAGAAATAACAATATTATTTCTCATTTTTTTGTGTATTCTTTGAAAGGCCGGGTACTTTTGGGACTACCTTCGTATATATCATAATTATAAACTAGGTACTTCACACAATTATTTAATTTACATTGATTTTATTCTTAGATAGAACATTTACCTCCAATAACTATAACTGCTAGCGCATATGGAATCTTCCCTCAAGTATACATGACTATGCCAAGGTTATCTTTGCTCCATGTTGACAGCACTATTTGCTGTAAAGCTGTAGCTAGTTTACAGCCAGATTTTTTAGCTACTGTAGAACATTTGAAAGTTTTGAAAGAAGCAGATGAATTCTACGTTTGTGAAATGCCGAAATCTGAGAAAAGGAAGCTACAGAGAGATGGCTGGTCGATTGTTACTCCCAAAGTAAATATTAAAAGAAATATATATGTTGAAGGTGTCTTTATACATACTGAAACTAACACTTTCATTATAATTAATATTAAAAATATAATGAAAATTTATAGGCATTCATTACACTTGCGTAGGTGGTTAATTTTCAAGTCCTGATGTCACATTTGGATATTATCTATTTGATTAAAATTATTATTTTGAAATCTATATTCTAACATATATTACTGACAAAAAAAGGCTCACCTACAATTTAATGATTTTATTTACTTATTTATAATATAAATGTAATATAATATCAAAATGGTTAAATGGCTGTACGTTGCAAGATTTGAACCAGTTTAAATTTGTTTAAAAGCATTTAATTAAAAAGCATTTGGTAAAATTAAAAAAACAACAAATTTACAAAAAAAAATACAATTAATTCATTGATCAAGTTATCAATAACACATACGATATTTCCTCTTCATCTCTTATTATAGCTTCCACTCTTCAGATAATACACATATTGAATAATGCACTGAATATCCGCCTGAACAATATTCTTTTACACTTCCTGAAGAGTAATATGTGAAGATCGTTTATATTCTCTGAAACAACTATAAGTCTTTTAACACTTTTTTTCAGCATCTCCCAAGCATGTTCTATAATGTTTAGATTAAAAACTTTGGAGGTGCATGCATTTGAATGCTCATATTATTTAGTAATATATATTTTTAAATATTTTACAGTAAAATCTACATTCACAACGAAACAGTGATGCACGACCTGTGTGCTGTTTTAATATTTCGCCTATTTGTGCAAGTAATTATATACTTGCAGTTGTTTATATGTATTTCTTCGCCATTCGAGAAATTTAACCCCTTGAATTCATGACTTGCTTGGCAAGATATGTCAGCCTATGTCCATACCATTAGAGAATCTTTCTCAAATGAAGCCCATGAAGAAATTGTACACTCGAAATATCGTTTTCCAGGTCTTTTCACTCTTACACTCGACCATTTGAAGAAGGCGGTAGGTAATGACTTGATCTTTACAACAAAAAATCATTAAATTGTACGTGATCCTTTTTTCGCCAATGAGTGTATAACGAACAAAAATTTACATAAATATTGACCGTACTTTGTTAAAAAAAATGTTGGGATACGTTCCGAAATCCGAATCACTATCGGGTAATATCCGGGTCCGGACAATACAAGGCAAGCATAATACTATTCCGAATGACGAGATTATTTTACCGCGTAAATATTCATTGCGTCTCGAATATTTCCCAGGAAATGCCCAGGCAATAACTTTTCTACCTAGCTGTTGGGTTGGTGCAACATTACAATATTTAATTTTTAATGATAGTTTCAATGTCTTACATCTTCAATTTGAAATAAAGATTGAATATAAATGCATACTGTAAGTTGTAGCAGTTTCAAGAATACTATATATTACAAGAAAATTCAAAATATTGTTGATTTGTATTTATCAGAGAAGGATGTTACTCATAACCGTTCGGAATAAATTGTCTTTGATTCAGAACTTATCCTACGTTACAAGGGGTAGAGACGCATCAGAATTTAGAATGTTGAACATTTGTGACATTTAAAGTTATTGCTAATGTTAATTTAGTTTGTAAAGCATCCATGTCCAGTATATCTGGATTACCTTTTACTTGTATTTTGACTGTAAATCCGTCTTTAACCTTTTATAAATTTTTAGACCTCTTATCCTTCTGCAATGGATATCGAACTAGCGATTGAACGAATGATACTCTACAAAGAAATAAGCTTAAATTCTAAAATACTGCTACGGAAACAGTTCGGAGTTATAACTCCCCCCTATACTATGAATTTTGGCATTGTTGTAATCGACACGGTTGCTCATTATAGTGCCATGATACTGAACTACTCACCTATTGATGTACGAGTTCGTATATCGTCACCGGCGCATATAAGAGCTCATCTTGTAGACATTGGTTTTGATATCCAATTTAAAACAACAACTGTCAGAGTTGGAGATAGTGTACCATTACATATTTTGTTCTCACCAAAATCATGTACTTATCCTGAGAGATATTATGAAATTCAACAAAGGTTGATTTTAGAGGTAACGGAAAACCATTCAGCAATATAAACTACACACTACAGAAATTACAAATTTCAGAAAATGCTTATATGAAAAGAATGTACGAAACATAATGTAATTTAACGGAAAAACAATTGCACTTACACAAACTGCCATCCAATAAATCACAGAAATTTAATGATTTGAAACATTCGAATTACACTGACAATTTTCATTAGTGAAAATTGCCGTGGTAATTTCTTAACCATATAGGCATTGCATACATACAAACTCTGTCAATTTTTGAAGAAAATAATTGAAAAAATATTCATGACTGTAAATTCGTGGTAATAAGTCGTGATCATGACGGCAAAAATTGCCGGTAAAAATTTAGTTACTAGTGTTATTTAAATTATCTTTATCTTTTTTTCATTCAATCGAATCTTAAAGTCATTAAAATTATTTCTGTACGATTTTTTTAAATACATATATTTGAATACACACACTTTTCGAGATGCAACTTTGAGGATAAATATCTAAGGAATGAAAAGAATTAATTAAATTTTGTTTCACAAATTAATATCACCGTATAAAGGTGTTTCATTAAATTTTAAAAATAAATATTCAGACAAAAAGTAATGAAGAACATTAACAATTTTAGAAAATAATTCCTGATATACAGGATGAGTCACCGAAATTCCCGTCTTCGATATCTCCCTTGTCGTTAGAAATACAGCATAAATTTATTAACAAAAGTTATTGGTCAACTCAAGGAGCATAACGTAAAATTATTTTCACATTTACAGGGTGTTGCGTTACGGCTCGGCGAAAATTGTTTGCCTTTTATTAAATGGAACACCCTGTATATTTTTATATTTTTTCAAGTGTATTTCATTCCTCTATACGGACATATAAATTTTGTTTTAGTTTTCCGCGGCGTTGCTAAGTTATTCCGTTTATTCTCTAAAAAAGACCAAATACACGCATTGCTTTATAATGACGTACTGAAGTTATTTTAATAGTAAAAATTAAGAATTTTTTTTTCTGTACAACTGTAACTACACTCTATGTTCTCACATATATTATTTAAAATGTAATTATAAAGGTTGTTCAATAAAGCGAACCAAATTTACTCAATTTCAAATGACTAAAACTCGTCATTTTCAAATGGAACACCCTATATTTTATAATTCAGTTGTGCGTCTTTTTGTATTATCTTCATATTTTATTAAGGGTACCCTATGCCTAAAACCAATATGGAGATTTTAACAATTTTTTTCTAAAATTATTTATTCAATTAAAAATTAAATCTAGTATACAATGGATATTACCCGGAGATTGTATTTCCAACATGATGGTGCACCAGCTCACAACAGTCTTCGGGTTAGGAATCATTTAAATGAAGAATTTGCTATAGATGGATCGGAGGAGGTGGTCCAAGAAATTGGCCCGCTAGATTTTCGGATCTTTCAAAATTAGATTAAAATTCGTAACTGTTTTAAAACTGGCGACGCAAATATCTGCGAAGAGTAAATTACTCTTTTGTAAACTGTCTCAAACATGTTTCCGTGCGAATAGCTGTTACATTAAAAATCTTTTGGAATCTAATTTTTAGAAATATGGTGAAAATCTCCAAAAATATTGGTTTTAGGCATAGGGTACCCTTAATAAAATATGAAGATAATACAAAAAGACGCACAACTGAATTATAAAATATAGGGTGATCCATTTGAAAATGACGAGTTTTAGTCATTTGAAATTGAGTAAATTTGATTCGCTTTAATGAACAACCTGTATAATTACATTTAAAAAAATATATGTGAGAACATAGAGTGTAGTTACAGTTGTACAGAGAAAAAAATTCTTAATTTTTACTATTAAAATAACTTCAGTACGTCATTATAAAGCAATGCGTGTATTTGGTCTTGTTTAGAGAATAAACGGAATAACTTGGCAACGCCGCGGAAAACTAAAACAAAATTTATATGTCCGTATAGAGGAATGAAATACACTTGAAAAAATATAAAAATATACAGGGTGTTCCATTTAATAAAAGGCAAACAGTTTTCGCCGAGCCGTAACGCAACAACCTGTATATGTGAAAATAATTTTACGTTATGCTTCTTGAGTTGCCCAATAACTTTTGTTAATAAATTTATGCTATATTTCTAACGACAAGGGAGATATCGAAGACGGGCATTTCGGTGACTCACCCTGTATAAAAAAATATTTTTAAAAAATAATGTTCAATCGAAGTATAACATAGATTTTTCCAATATAAATTCTGTATTGTTGTAGCAATGTGTACAACATATTACTTTTGACAATTACTGTTTCTTGAATTTTTCTTTTATCTGTTTTCATTTACCAGTAACAAAAATAAAATTTCTAGTACAATTATATGGTGATAAATAATATAGTAAGACTCATTCAAGTGGGTGAAAAACAAAATTATTTTATGTTCGGTAGTTTGCATTTTCTGTAATTTGTATTTTCTTCTGCTGAATATGTGCATTGTAATACTAAATATTTTCGTAGGTTTTAAATGGTATAAAGATGCCAATTGAAATTAAATGTGTTGTCACGAAACCTTTTCTTGAAACATCAACTGTTTGTCTACATTTTCACAGAGTGGTTTGTGGTAATTTGAAAAGCAAGAACTTTTTCCTAACAAATATTAGTCTAGTGCCTTGTAATTGGACGGCACGAATAGATGTAAAGGAGAAAGGAAAACGTAGTAACCCATTTCATTTGGCAACACACGAGGGTTTGTTATACCCAGGAGAACAAATGTTATTTGATATTTATTTCGAGCCTACTAAAAAAGGACGATTTCGTGCTGTTTTAACTATATCTGTAGAAGAAAATGATGAAATTTTTTGTGTTTCGTTATGTGGCGATGGAATAAAACCTCATTTAAATATTGATAACTTTATTTTGAACTTTATTCCTTCAGTTCCATATGCCAATACCTCAGTTCAGCATTTCTCAATTGAAAATCCTTGTGATTTTCCTATAGAATACTACTTTACAGATTTTGATATGTATGTGATAAATTAATTAACAACTTTATGTTAATTACATTTTATTGCAGAACAATCCTACATGAAGATAAAATAAAAAGTGCTTTAATGGAATATTATGTGACAGATAAATTATTAATACCAGAACGCAAAGCAGGTGATAAATTACCAGCAGAATTTTATGAATTTTGTGAAGAAATTTGTACAAATATACAAAAGGAAAGGTCGTCGTCCGTGACTTTTTCTTCTAGAGGAAGACGATCCAAAAAGAAAAGCAAAAACGAGGAAGTAGTTGAACACGTGTAATACATATATAAAATATTTTGACGACAAAAAATAACCTTTACATTACTTAATTAATTTTATGTCTTTTAATTGAAAAATTCGATTTTTTTCTTTATTTGTAATACGTAGACTGACTTCCCCTTTTATAAATTGTTATATAAAGAGATCTTCTGTTTCCATAGGTATATTATGTCTTAATCTGAATTAACTAAGCCCTTTTTCATGATTTTGTAGTTCGAAGAACTAGAACAATTGTAGTACATTCAATTATTTATACTCAAGTGTATTCTAAATGGTCTTATTTATATTTATATAAAGAATTAATATAAATTTTGGGAAGAAAATTTTGAAATATTTTTCAAATTTAACCGCGTACTAATAATTAATTCTTGCTCTAGATCAGTAGTTAAGATTCTGATCTATTTTAAATTGTGAAAAGAAATTTCTGAGTTGAAATGCAATCCTCGAAAAATTCACATGCACACTCGCAATTAGTGAGTGGAAAAAAGTCATTTTTTTACAGGGACTTCCTTCAAATAATTTGTTCTCAATTTTTCTTAGTTCCAAAATATTTATATCATTTTGATACAAACTACACTTTAACCTACATAAAGGTTATTTTTCTTCGTATTAGATATAAAAAAAAATTCTGTTACTTAATATAAATAGTTTTAGACCGGATTCTGCGCGTTCTACAAGGTCGTCAGTCTTAAATACTTTTTACAGTAAAAATTATGAAGAAATATATAGCCTAGTCCAAAGTAATATTTAACTTTAATGAAATTTCTAGACTGTAATATTTTTATGTAGATTTCCTTCAAATTAAAACTGCTCTACCGGACCATGCACATATAAGTAATGTTTTGGAAGATCCTCTTGGAGTAGCTCTTGCGAATGCGAAAATAAAGGCTGAAGGAGAACCAGAAAAAATTAAACCTGAACATAAACTTAAGGAAGGTCTTTGTTTGATGTTTTATGGCGCTCCTTTTATAGGTAAAATACTAAACAATTTTTATTTTGGAAAATGCACACAACAAAAAAAATAAACATTATACTGTATTTGAAAGTTGTGGTGTGTGTCAGTGTATTGCTCTGTTATGTTGACTATTAGACTTGTAGTCTTATAATACTGGGAGGGGCAAAACAACGTCCCTAGTTTTGAAGGTGAATTACAAAAAAAGCTAGTATATAGTTTTAAAAATAATATCTTGCAAGTGCTGTTCTTCGTTGTTAATATACTGTTGCAGGCGATTCTAGGATTTTGCATAGTTCTTTGAATTGAAGCATATTTTTTCGTATGAAGGCTATTTCCAAGCGGATTGCATCCTCCAGGGTTTGTAGGGTTCTGGGACGGAGCTTAAACACTTCAGTCTTTAGATACCCCCACAAGAAATAGTCACAGGGCGTTAAATCCGGTGAGCGCAGGGCCACGAAATGTTGCCTTTTACAGAAGTCAGGTAGCCGGGGAATATTAAAAAAAAATAAGTTACGTTCTAAAAATTTATGTATGTTTTTAAAACCTTTCCCGAAGTTTTGTAACCGAACTCACGAATAAAGAATGTCAGTCGAGCAGCAAAGTCGCAGGATTACCATATCGAGTATTTTCATTGTGCCATTCCATTTAAAAATGTGTTGTATTCTCAGTCATAACTCACTTTGTTTTAAAATATACCATTATATTTGTTAGAAAGAGCATGATTTTGTCCATTTATCTGTTTTTTATCTACAATTTTTTTGGAGTGTGCGTTTTCTGTAGTTACTTTTTTATGCTACCAAACTATTATTTATTTATTTGTATTTCATAGATGTTGCGTATCCAGCGAATAAAATTGCAAGAATGTTAGGTCTACCATCATATAATTTGGATGATATTATAATAGAAGCATTGGTTTATAGTACAGATCTAGGTGCACTTAAAATAATTGAACTTATTAATAATGCTTACAAAATCGCTGGTGGCTCAGACGCAGGTAGTAAATATTAAAAAAAAAAAAACAGTTGTAGCTACTACAGAATCGACCGCCACTATTGAACATGCGCGCTGACTTATATGGGGGCATCGGGGCTCGTTCCCCCAAGGAAAATTTTCCATGGGGCAGTGCCCCCAAGGAGACATTTCCCTTAGTGTCGTATTTTTTTTACATCAGTAATAAAGTTCTGAATTGTTATTATTTTAAAGAATTATATGTTCCTCCTTCCATTTTTAGGTAGGTAACTGACTGCTACCTTAAAGTACGCGTGAGTTACATCCTTAAAAATATTAGCAGTGAATGGGGAAGTTTAGCGTGGTTGAAATTACATATGAAATATATTTTAGTCGTAAGTATATGAATAATTATAACTTAAAATGTAATTGAAAGTTAAAATTATGTTGCCAATTATTTATAATTAATGATTTATCTTCGAGCCACTCTGACGTCACAAGTGAGTTATGTGCTTGCACCACACGCTTCTCAGTTGCCATGGAAACCAAGCGCGCGCTTGTTAATATAGACGATACGTTCTCCGCGAGCCACACTGACGTCATTTTTGTATAAAATTTCATTTTTTGAGAAATCTAGGTATCTTTGGGTGAAATAAAATGTAGAATATCACTTTTGAGGGCAATCTTGATAAAATAAAAAGATAAAAAAAATACGCTTAACTTCCCCATTAGTTGCATCAAAGTACCAATGTATATAAATTTTCATTTTAAAATTCCCGCTAGTTCAGCCACAATTACAAATTGATTATCAGCCAATAGCAGTCTATTTAACCGATAATAATGAGTGTCTCAGGATATACAGACGATACTGAGACGCTTGCATTCAGTTTCGCTCTGCTCTAATTCTTCTCCCGCTGAAACCAGATCACATTGTGAAGCAGACTTGATTCCTCTTGATTGTGCTCTGGTTTCAGTCGGTTAGGAATTAGAGCATTTTGAAATGTTTGCTTTAATTCTCCGTCGACTACTACCAGAGCACATTCTGGAGCAGTTTTGGCTGCTCTGGATTGTGTTCTGGTTTCAATGGATGAAGAATTAGAGCATTCTAAAGTGTTTCTTTTTTTTTAAATTTCATGTTTTGATTTTGGTTATTATAAGAAATTTTGCCCCAAGGAAATTTTGAAAAGTCGGCGCCCATGCTAATGAATATGTACAATATAGGATAAAAAAATCACTAAATTATTTTTTAATCAGTTGATTTTGCTCTAAATAGTACATATTCATACAAATTTCCAGATGGACAAAAAAATACACCTCAATTTGTTGACATCAGTTAAAAACTCGAAATGTCGTAATCGATATGAATATAATTTTGTCTTTATACTAGGAATGACGATGGGTACCCGGGTACCCGGAACCTACCCGATAATAATGTACCCGGGTATCAAAAATAGTACCCGATTACCCGAAATGTACCCGTTACCCGTTTATTACCCGTTACCTGAAATCTACCCATTACCTAAAATCTGTTGTTGCCAGTTAAAGACAGTTTTCAACTGCCGGAAACATTGTAACAAAACGAAGATCAAGTCTGAATGCAGATACATCATCCATGCTGATATGTGCGAATAGAAATATAAGATATTCCTAAATAGTTAAATCAAATGTACTTCCGTAATAAGTTTTAATTTTGTAATTTTATGATGCTGATATACTCGTATATTATAGAAAATAACAATGTATTTTTATTTCCATACCAGAAAATAATATTTTTTTGTTCATTAATTAAATTTATACTCAAATAACAAAAATTTGTATTAAAAAAATGAATATGAAAGAATAACGGATATTTTAAGGGTATCACGTAATTATTGGGTATCAGGTTATTATCGGGTATCGGGTAATTATCGGGTAACGGGTAATTATCGAGTATCCGGTACTACCCGGGTATTCATATCGGGTACCCGGATACCAAAATTTTCAGGTTTCGTCATTCCTACTTTATACATTATATGTGGCGGTCGGTAAAATAGACTGATTATTAAACCAGAACAAAGAAAAATATTTTTGTTTTTGGTTTTAAAATTATTACGAACTATTTTTATATATACAAATAATATTTTGTTAAGCAGAACACAATGATCCCGAATTTATTGAGAATCCATTTGATGTACTTCAAGAAAAAGTTGAAGTTTTAGTAGCAAATAAAAAGATAGGACAACTTTCTGCTCGAAGTGCTAGTAGTAAAACAAGTAAAGGTAGTAAAAAAAGTAAGGGTAGTAAAAAAAGTAAAGATAGTAAAAAAAGTAAATCTAGTAAAAAGAGTGGAAAAAGTTCAAAATCAAGCAAAGGTAGCAAAAAGAAAGAAAAAGGCTTGTTTAATAATAGCCGCACATTAATAGGAATGTCGGAAGTAATAATATATACAAATATTGTTTCCATTTTTGACGAATTCATTACAGGACTTAATCGTAGACTTATTAAAAAAGAAACTAAGAGACTACAGAACAGGAATAGTAATCGAAACACTTGATAATAGCTTCATTCGTCAACCCATGTTAGCTTTCAAAAGTATCTTACATGCTTGTGGAAATCTCAGATATATTCATTTGTTTATTATGAATAATACTTTTGAAAACTATGAAATGGAGGAAGAAGCAAAAAAGAAAAATGAAGAAATAGAAAAAGCAATGCAAATTGAATCACTTTTACGAAGTTTTGATTCTATGACCGATGAAGAGTTTGATAATTTGACATCAGACGAAAAACATTTATATAAGACTGTTTATATAGCAGAACGAAAAGCACAATCAAAGAGAAGATTGGAAGCACGAAAGTGAGCTTACAGTTGTTTATTTTTTTCACTAGAAAAGAATGTCGCTATAAAAGCGCATTATTACAGCTATTGTAGAACAAAGGTCTTTGCTTTATTAAAAGCACAGATATAGATATTCATTTAAATTACAGATTAGTTATTTTTTATCTTTCGTAGACTAAAATCATTGAAGATTAAAAAGAAAGTAGTAAAACATAAAGAAAAAGAACAACCAAAACCAAATTCAGCAGCAACAAAAAGTAAAAAAACATCCTCACCGACAACTAAAAAATCATCTTCTAGATCAACGTCTGCTTCAAAAAAAAGTAAAAGTAACTAATTGCAGTAATCAGAATAAACAATCAGAATAAACACAAACTGTTTCAGAAAAAATACCTGCAGCACTTGTGCCTATAAAGAAATCGTTTGAAGAATTTCGGCATAATTTTGATGAACTACTACATATGTCTGAATATTGGGATAGGAAAACACAGCAATTAACAAAGGTGAAATTTATGTGAATTTTAAAAAAAGTATTGTGAAGTCATTTAATTTTTATTAGGCTTTCAGTCCGAAACCAAAAAAAGAAAAAGGAAAGAAAACTCCAAAGTCCGCATCGAAAAAAGGCAGTAAATTTGCAACCAAAAGTAATTGTTTGCTAGATGATAAAAAGGTAAAATTAGGCAATTGGAAATATATAGAATACGATATCAAGGTTGAAAGTTGCCCATTTCCCATAATCGTACATTAAAAGACCAATGTTTTCTCACCTTAGTTCCTATCTATTATATAAATGGTTATTTTTATTGTATTTGTAGATATATTTTAAACCAAAACATACAACCGAAAGAATATTGGTTAATGGTTAAATATTAAGAACGTTTTAATATAATAATGATTTTTGTTCACACATCTATTTAACCGTTTTAAAAAAATGTTAATAAAAACAAACATCTAAAAAATAACAAAAAAATTATTCATATACAGGGTGTTTCGCGAAAGGTCGGCACCCAGAATATTTCGTTTATTATGAGAGATACAGAAAAATTTTACGGAACAAAATTAAACTAGTCAAAGGGACTCATAAAATGATCTTAGAAAGAAGTTTGTGTCACTTCCGGTTATAGCGGAAGTGTATACAACTTTAATTCTAGCATAGGGAATCGGTATTGTTATATTTTTTTTCGGAATGTACATAAAATTATCTCTACAATGATATCAAAATATCATAGTTTTACTTCAACCGTTTCAAAATGGCGACAATTTCTTTTCATATTTATGTACTTACAACTATAGGTAATTAACGAAAAAAATATGTTCAAAATACCTTATAACAATCAACACAATACAAAAACTCTTACTAAATATAACAAACAAAATAAAAATTAAAAATACCCAATATGGCCGTCGCCATTTTCTGCACAATTTGTCACATATAACAAATTCTGCCATTACATCGTCAGGAAAGGTAGATCTAATATTTTTTGTCATTATTTGCTTATTCAATAGAGAATATAAATATATATAACATAACGACTTTTTTGAGAAAAAAAGCATCTGAATTTTTATATTTTGATTAAAATATGACAATAATAAGAGTGCCATGACGAGAAAAAACGGAATACAAGTAATTTTTTAACCTGCAATTAGAGTGTACATGTACACATTTTTTATCATTTGTTAAAATTGAAATATTGAAATGATATGTTTCTTTAAATATTAGGGCCCGGTCCGGAATCGTGAACTAGCGCATCGAACCTGACCGCCACTTGAAGCTTTGCATTTTTGGAGAAATAATGCAACGATATACAGTAATACAATTATTACACTGCGGCAACAATGTATGATCGATTTAGTGTACTTTTTCATGTCAAACGTCCGTAACCGCTTATCTTCTCAATGCAAATAACCAGGATGATATCCCAATCACGGAAGTTATTTTCCCCACTAGACGCCAGCTGTCAGCCATACTGATTTTTTCGCGAATACCGTTTTATTTCAACTCAACTACCAACCTAGTCCATAATGAAGTATCTGTCAGACTTATTACAGTCGTAGTTAGGTTTTTACAGTTCAGAAACTAATAATAATTAAACCGTCATTTTAATCGATATTTTTAATTAATGGTAATCTTTAACGGAAAAATATAAAACCGGTTAACAGGAGTTTTATTATTTAACGTAACTTAAAAATCAGAATTAAATTGTTACCTAGTTTTTATTAATTTAAAATGTCTATACAGGGTGTTTGGCGAAAGGCCGGCATAAATAAAAAAATTAGGTTCACATTTAAAATAAAAAAGTTGGGACCCGTATTTTGAGAACCACTGGTTTAATAAAAATTTTGTTTATCTCATGTTAATAGTATTGCAAAATAGAAATTGTTTGCTTATTTAATCGACCTCGTAGCTCTTATAGTTCTCAAGATAGCAATTGTGGACAAAATAAAATGAACACCTGTACATCATTCCGTTCTTAAAAAGTGACAAAGTACTAGTTTCCTCGTCGGTAAACATCATTTTAATTACAAACTGACATTGTGATTTCTGAACTATTGAACACGATGTGGTAATAGCAAATAGAGAAGCAGTATATTTATTTGCCATTGACTGAAGTTAGATATCTTCAGTTTTTATTTAATAGCTTATAGAAGACACTCAAATTTTTACATAAATTGTAGCAAATATTTCAGATAAACAAAATAATAATATAATACTGTCTAGGCCGAACCAATAGTTTGTACATCTCCACTGGGTTTTCCTCTGTCTGTTATTCACAATGTTCGAGAATTAGAATGCATTCCTATTGCAATTCAATGTCATCAAAATTATGAAGATGCTTGTATCACATTATACGATAGTTTCAAAGAAGTTTTAACCCCGTCAGAAGAAACATTTACAGTAATCCGTAGACCCTACTATGAGAGAGAACTGGTTTCTTATCAAGAGTTTGACATCAAGAATGTGGTAGAAGCCCAACCATCTATACCAGAATTTGTAAAGTACGTATATTATAAAAAATATGTATAATTACGGTGAATTTGTAGATGCTGAATGAATTGACAGCAGAGGATTATGGCAATGATGAAAAATTGATTGAATCGGTGACCTCCTCTTCAGCTAATGTGAATCCCTCTAGAGGTAACATAAAAAGGCTTAATCGAAATTAAATTCAACAGATAATGTTAATATAATCGTGTAAATGGATATTGCTAAGAGTATTTTTTAAAGATAAGAGTATTTAGTAAAGTGATTTAAAATATTAACGAGGCGAAATATTTTTTTACAGAATATGCCAGAAAAATTATTGTTGCATGAATGTTTATTTGTATAAATTTTATTTTATGTACCTTAATATTTACGCCTTTTTTACTCTGAATATTAGGAGCAACGCGGTGACATGTTTTGTTTTAAGCATTCCGACTCGAACTGAGCGGAATGTGAAATCTTGTATTATGACTTCTAGCCTCAGAAACAAAAAGTTGTACCCAAGTAGTTCGAAACCCATTATATGCAGTAGGTTCCTTGCAAACAGACACAACTAAAATGCAAATCTAGAAAAAATTGCCTATATGCAATATGCTCAATTGAATGATAGAATATTACATATTTATTATGGATTTTCTGCAGTCTTCTTACTGTTGTCATGATATGCGGTAAAACATTATTTATAATATATAATCGAAAAAATATATTTTATAGGATCGGAGGTAATAGAAATATTCGATGAGAGATTAGTTATAAACCCAGGAGAAAAAAAGTATTATTCTATTCGGTTTTCTTCCAAAACAGTTGGATGTTATAACGCTAATTACAAAATAGAGTTAACAAATTGGAAAACTGTGTATAAGATTGAGTGCTTCGCACAGTGCGATATGCCAAGAATAAACACAAGTCCTAAAGTCATGTTTCCATACGTCGTTTATGATAGAAATGAAGAGAATATGTACATGCGCAATGTATACATCAAGGAGTCTGGCACATTTAATTTGGGATATAAGTTGTTATGTGCTGGAAGTGACCCTGAAATCATAGAACAACGGTAAATATATACTTTTTTCTAATCATTTCAGAAATACGCACTTTTTCTGTACCATTCAAAGGTTGAAACTTGTGTATTTCCCATTATAGTGGATTACGTAAAATAATTTCTTTGTTAATATTGTGCATGTGCAGTGTAAAAAATATTAATTCTAAATGTAGCGTAGGTATTACATTTTTTCTACAACCACAACGGAAACACGCATATTTCTCATACTACATAAAGTTTCAAATTCACGTATTTCCCAAAGTCGTGAGTTAAAGAGTAAGAAATAATTTCCCACAATATTTGCCAACTCTGCGCAAGATTGTCAACAGTACGCATGCGTGAAAGTACTCTACGTAAGTTTATCTATGCCATATTGTTCTTTATGTCAAATAGCTTTCATGCGTGTATTTCTGTTCTATAACATATAGTGTATGGTTGTATAAAAAGTATATTGTGCTACTCGTATAGAATCACCTATTTTCTACCTTGTGTGATTCCAGCATGAGACAAAGTCGAATGCTGGAGACCTATTCTGTGCCAAGTATCACTAGTGATATTGATAAGTGATAGGTAATAGTTTTGCTGCCATCTATGAAAATTAAATATGAAACTTAGATATGACTTTCTGCACTTATTGCACAATATATTATTACCTACGCTATATTGGTCTACATATAAATTGTTTTTGTGTTTATATAGGACACACTTGTGCTACAATTGTTTTGGATGAATATCGTATACATGATTACGGACAACAGTGAAAAAAAAAATAGGGGGAACCCTAAATAGATATGAAGTTTAAATTTTGCGCTATTTTTAACTTAACATTTTTTCAATTTTATATCTTTCTGATATCTATTTAAAGTTGTCAAGTTTTCAGTTCCATTGCTAAGAAAAAGAAGAAAAGTATGCAATTCGTAGAAAATTATCTAGTTCCTACTCCTGCGATTCTGCACTTGTTGCACAATATCGTATTCCTATATTTGTCAATAAGTTAACATTTACATGTACGATTTTTCTTGCACTATAAGATTTATAAACAATAAAAAAGAGCACAGAAATATTACTCGTTCTTATAAATGCTAACAAAAAAATTTAAACACAAAAAATCTTTTGTCAGTTATATTGAAAATTATATGAAATTTTTTTTTTTAGTTTTGTAATCGACCAATCCAGCATAAATCTTCGCAATATATCAGCTGTTTCTTGTGACGTAAGGGTGCATCTTCTTGCAAACGAAGAAGTGTTTAAAATATGTTCAGATAGTATGCTAGTACCTCCTGATCATGAAGAAATTCTCCGTGTTAGCGCATGCCCAGCTATTGTTGGAGCGAATGCAACTCTTATTGCAATATCCATAAAAGACAATCCTCGAGTAGAACTCATTGCTACTGAATGTTCGGGTTGTTTATTTGAATTTGAAATGAGTTCGAAAAGATTAATTTTTGAACGAGTGTTGCTGTATAATCCTGAAACGAAAGTGATTAGATTGTGCAACAAGTCTTCGGTACCTGTTATTTGGAGGTGTTTAAATGCTGATGTAGTTGCCAAGTACTTTTTAGTTGAACCAGAAAACTCTTATATGAGACCGCTAGATGTTGTAGATCTTTCTATCAGATATCTTGCTGCAGAAGTTGAAATGATTAACACCAGATTATTTTTTGAGGTTGTATTTTAATTATTTCGGAAATAAGAAATCGAATAACCGTTTTTTACCTACCATTGTATACGGGTTGAAATATTTGTAAAGTAACGTATAAAACTCAATTCATTTATTGTAATGCCTTATTTTCGAAGCCAATATAAGGAATCAAAATTTATTGAGAAAAAATCACCTTATTATTTATGGTTACATTGAATAAATTTTGACGAATTTTCGGTTTCTTATTCTATTTTTATAATTTTTTGCCTAATTGTTTAATTTTTACTTATTATTTGTTAGATATATAATGATACATGTATTGGAAAACCTCTTTCGGAAGATTTTATAGAAATCATAGCAGAAACATGTGATTTATTAGTAGACTGTTCTAGAGAGATTAATTTAGGCGAAATTAAAGCAAGAAAGGATTATAGCTACGAGTATACATTTTTAAATCGAGGAAAATACAGCATTCAATATCAGTATATTATTAATTGTAAATAATAAATTAAGAAACTACATTTTAAATTTATAGGTTTGTAGAATATAACGAACAAGAAACAACAAAATTACAAAAGCGAGTACGAAAAATGTTCAAGATAGATTCTATGCAGGGAAATTTAAATCCAAATAAAATTGCCATAATTCGTGTTGTGTTTAATTCTAGTAAAACTATTGATATTAAACAAGTACCAATTATTCAGTGCAATTTAATAGACGATAAGAAAAAGACTACACTTTCTTCTTTTGATATAACTGCTACTGCAAAAACTTTATATTCAGAGTAAGTTTTATTGTTGAAAAACAGTCGAATTTGATTATAAGAAAAAATAACAAATTATTTATATATTTTAACTATTTTTTATTAATTTGTAGATATATAGTGTATCCAACTCCTGAGCTAAACTTTGGTACAATGTTAGTGAAAACTACAAGCACACAGAAAATGACAATAACGAATATAGGAAAAGTTCCATTTAACTATTCAGTGTTGTGTAAAAAAACTTTAGAAGCTTTACAGGCAAAACTAAAAAAAGGAAAAGATAAAAAAGGTAAAAAAGGAAGCAGTAAAGGTAGTAAATCCAGCAAATCATCGAAATCTTCAAAAACCAAGTCAAAAAGCTCAAAAAGTACTAAAACAAAAGATTCTGGTGGCAGCAAAAAAACAAAAGGATCCAGTAAAGCAGGAAGTAAGAAAACAAAAGGTTCTAGTAAAGGAAGCAAAAAAGGAGGAAAACATAAAAAGTAATGACACTTTTAGCAGTAGCAAATAAACTACCAAAAATGCAAATTAATTATTAAAATCATATTCCAACTATTGTCACGTCATCAATGAAAATACATACACTGTCATTCATTGGGATGTATAGAAGCCCATAGGAAAATGTTTTAATTATTAATGATATACAGGTGTTTCCTTTAAACAACCAATAAACTAATAATTCTAGAGAAACATGTTATATACAAAAAATGACCGGGGAAAAAGGGCCTCATTTAATAGGAATAACAAACAACAAACATATAACTTGAAATAAATACTTGTATAAAATCTGGAGTTCAAACAGCAGCGACGCTAACAATTAAACAAATGACAATACTACTATGTTCGTACGTTTTAGAATCTATTAATCAAATAAAAGAAATACCTCAGTTATTTGAGGTTCTTTTCCATTTCGGAATAAAGTAACAGCATGTGATGACGTGAATTTACTTTTATGTAAAAAGACTATACTTTTTTGTTATATGCATCCGAACATTTGCATACTATGTAGTTTAAAATAATGTTAAATAAGTATTCCAAAATGTTATTACAATAATTAAAATTTAATATTTAGAGAAAAATTAGGGCCGCCTATGGTCTGTGGATCATTTATTTGTAAAAATTCTAAAAATACCATTCTACCAAATTCAGAAGCAACATTACATGTAGAATGTAACATGCGAGAAATAGGCCCAAAAGAAGAAATGCTTGTTATCTTCGTTTCGGAATGCGGGCCAAAAGATAAATTGGGAACCATTGTAGAAGTTAAAGCAGAAGGTTGTCTTCCAAATATTGATTATGAAGATTTTAATAAAATTTTCATAAAGCATTTCGTTGTTGGAAAAATAGAAGAATTCGTGAAACCAAAAGAAGTAAAATATAAACTCAATGAAAAATATTTTAATACAATTATTGTTTTTAGTTGGAAACTTTTTGCGTATTTGCAAAAGATACAAAAACTTTGACATTTAACAATGTTTGTATTAATACGAAAGTATCTGCAGACATTTATTTCTTTAATAGTAGTATGGTAGATGCGGAAGTAAATGTTAGAATTCCAACGAGTACCGAATTTGTTATTCATACTAATAAATTATATATTCCTTCTTATTCTCAAAGAAGTTTAACAATTGAATTTTCCCCACTGGAATTAAAGGTAAGAGATTCACGTTTGTTTGCAGAATTTTGTTACTCTGTCTGCAACCTGCTAAACTACATTCTGATTATAAATGATTCGTATTTGTTTCAATTTATATAATTCTTTACTCCTCATCTTATATGTACTCTAAATATTTGCTTCAATCTTCTAACTTCTATTTTTTCTTAATTCTTATTAAAAATAATATAAAAATTTCTATTAAAAACTTTTATAGTTTATCGTATTTATAAAATATTTAAAAAATGTTTATAATGCACGTCATAAGTAGCAAAAGATCGACATGAATTGTATTCCTTTTGCTAGTTAGATCAGATTAGATCAGTTCATATACAGGTGTGCAACGAAATGCGGAACATACGACTTTAACATGGGATTTCAAAAAAGCTTATGCCTTACACGGAGCCCACATGGGCTACGGACGATCACGTGTGCGCTCTTTTCACGCTTTTGAAGTTACCGACTTCCAGCGGATTGAGCGCGCGCGCGGGTCAGGCCGCGCAAGCACCTTCCTTCGATGTAGTAGCGCGAGTTGGGAAGTCAACTTTGGAGTCTATAAACTGACATTCTGCATTATTAAATAAATATAGTAAAGAATAGTATATTAAAACATAAGTTGTAGAAGGCAACCTTTTCAAGCACGAGTTTGAATTTCGGGAACGAGCGCGAAGCAGTGAGTGCCCGAACGAACGAGTGCTTGAATTGCCTTCTATAACGAATGTTTTAAACTATTTTCTCTGTTTTGGCTTTTATTTACATTATTTTTTATAATAATATTTGACAATTTCCATTAAGGGATTTTTTAAATAGAATAGATAGGTTGGTGACAGTGAAAAATTAGAATTAATTTGTCAGTTGCCTAGATATTTTGTGTATTTAATGCAGTCATGCCAATCTCAAATAACAAAATATAACCAAAAATCGTTTAAGAATGAAGCTCATTCTAACATCAATAAGCGTGCTGGAATATGATATTCTAATTCCAGCACGCTTATTGATGTTGGAAGGAGCTTCATTCTTAAACGATTTTTGGTTATATTTTGTTATTTGAGATTGGCATGACTGCATAAAATACACAAAATATCTAGGCAACTGACAAAGTAATTCTAATTTACCTAGGCAACGGACGAAACAGAAATCACTGTCACCAACCTAACTATTCTATTAAAAAAATCCCTTAATGGAAATTGTCGAATATTATTATAAAAAATAATGTAAATAAAAGCCGAAACAGAGCAAATAGTATAAAACATTCGTTATAGAAGGCAATTCAAGTACTCGTTCGTTCGGGCACTCACTGCTTCGCGCTCGTTCCCGAAATTCAAACTCGTGCTTGAAAAGGTTGCCTTATACAACTTATGTTTTAATATACTATTCCATAATAGTCTCTAATAATAGTGATAATAATAAAGTATTATTATAAAGACTTAAGAAAAAAAGATTTTAGATTCAATGTTTCGAAAAATTTTGCATATAGACCACGTAAATCTGAGAATAAATTATAAATCATTTAAATTCGGTACCTAATTCAAATTCATATTTATTAATCATATAAATTCTTCTTACAGTTGTATCAATCTAGTTTAGAGTTTTTCACCGTTCTACCAGTGGGCTTTAAATTAGAGATGAAAACATTTGGCCTCAGTGGTACCGGCTGTGTACCCACTGTAGCTTTAAAAGAACCTTATTTCCCATTTGACGACGTGGACATTGAAATCAAATTTGATCCAGTATTAGTTGATGAAACTCGTCAAAAACTTATAAGTTTACAAAACACTGGCTCAATGCCTTGTAAAGTAATTATAGAAATAGGTGAAGATAACGATGAGGTGTTCTCACTCATAGTAAAAGAAGACACAGTGCAATTTTTAAATTGTATAGATACAATAAATTCCACACATGTTCATATGATTAAATTAAAACCTGAAGATATTGGGAATTTATATTTGAAATATGCACCGAAATCTATGTTAAGAAGTTCGTGTGTTGTTAGAATACATACGATAAATAATCCTTATGACAAAATAATTGTAAGTATAGTATAATCTTTTGTTTAGTAATAAGATCAACAAATTTGACAACTGTAAACAAATAGCAGGAAACTTTAATTATAAGACAGGGAGAAGCGAAAATTTTTATTTAATACTATTTTTAATTTAACATTTTGACAATTTTCACATCTCCCTGAATTCTATTTAAAATTATCCGCTATTTTCCTGTTGTTATAAATTTAATATGCGATGCCATCGTAGATGTCAACACGGCTAATATTGGAACTCTTATGCTGGGTATAGTTTTTTTTTTATCACTCATAATTAAAATGTATATATACATAGTTCTTTAAAATTAGTACACAATTATTTTAAACTTAAAAAAATAAAGTAAACATTTACAAACCTACTCCTGATCAATGTAAAACATGACAGCAATACCGGGTATAAGTGCGAATTCCTTTCGTCAAATCAGATCATTAAAATTAATTCCTTTCGGATCAGTTGGATTTAATCTTTCTGATCTACCTCGGCGAGTGGATCACTTAAATCATTCGATTGGTATTAAAAATAAATGAAATGATTCAAAAATGTAAGTTAAATCTGATCCAAGATCCAAATATCAAATCATATTACCAGGGCTTCGAATTGTTCGGATTAGGTTTTCGTTCCGGTAAAAAATACTGTTTTTGTTGGTTTTCGGTTTAGTTTCGAGTGAATATTTTTTTAATGCTTTTATTTGTATTAAAATTTTGTTGGAGAATAAAAATGTATTAACTCGCGTGTTTGAATATGTAACGAACCGAAATAAACCAATATTTTATTTCGGTTCAGTTAAAGTTTGTTACGACAAAAATAGTGATTATTTCGATTTTTGATTCAGTTCCGTTTCGAAAACGATCATAGTGATCTAGATAATAAAGTAAAGGAAAAATGATTATGTTACTGATTCTTCTGAAATATAATGTCACACAGACGATTCATAAGTTAAGTATAAAACAAAAAAACCGGTCTTTTTTTGTTGGTTTGTTTATATTTACATATAAAAAAAAATAAATTATCACATATCCTAGTGAAGAAAAATTGAATTTGACACAATAAAAATACAAATTTATACTCTTTATATTGTCATGGTATTAAAAAAAATATTATATTCTAGATAAGAGTACATGGAGAAAGTTTTATTGAAGAATTAGTATTAGAAGACATTCGTACATGTCCAACAAAAATCGGCAGTGTTTCCGATCTACAACTTACGTATCATTATGGTTCCAGTTATTGTATAAACTTCGGTCAAGTACCTATAAATATGTTGCAAAAAACAAGATTTAAAATAGTTAACCGGTCCGACAAAGACGTATTTAAATTTATATTTCGATCACCTCTTCCAGATATAGTTTTTATTCCAGCAATCGGTCACTTAAAACCTAAGGCGTATAAAGATGTTTTAGTAACATTTGTATCTGATGTTCCTGTTCGACATATGAAACTTTTCATGGATTGTTTAATATGTAAAATAGTTTATACAGAATTTGTGGATACGGTCATATCTTGGGATGAGAGACAAACATTGGTAGTATGGGACGACGCAAGTTATTGGGAAAACGGTGAAGAGCTACCCGAGTAAGTTTGTACTTTGAATAACGTATTATTCATGAAAACCGAAAATATCATTTTATTGTACAATATTTTTTTGTTTTTATTAGTGCCTATAAATTAATTGTTTATATTTGACAACGTATCAATATCAACATCAAAATTTTGATCGATAAAAATTTCAAATATATTTCAAAACAAAGCTTGTTACTGACATGGGTGTCAGTTTAGCGGTGTATAGCATAAATAAGATTGCAACCATCTATGGTATTTTAATTTTGGCGTTTGAAAATATTGTTTATGAAAATTTTGATGTTTGCACACGTCCCTTTACTCAGTGGCGGTCTGGTCCGGTGCTGATATTTGAAGTTATCTATGATTTAAATTTTTACAAATAATAAATGTGTTTTGCCAATTTATTTAATTAAAAAAATCTTTATTGAAACTCCTTTATATCAATCAATAAAACAATGTAATAGACAATTCCATTCTTAATCTAAATTACATTATTTTACGAATGGGATCAATCACATTCGAATACACGTAGTGCAACAGCAACAAGCAGTCGTGATCATGACTCAAAAAATTGCCGGTAAAATTCTAGTCACTAGTGGTATTCTACATGAAAGTTAAATGGTGAAGAGTAAACGGTAATTTTTTTCTTTAATAAAAAATCCGCGTCCTTATATTTGAATCTCGAACCAACCTAATAAGTACCAGGCCGCCTCTGCCTTTGATTATAGCTTTTTTTTCACTTAAATAATTTGTTTTAGGAATGAACAGGAAAAAGTACTGGATGAAATCCCAGAACCAATGTATGACATAGTTGAACAAACAATACAAAGAATTCCAATATATTTTTCTGCTGTGGCTGATTATGCTAGTTACGCCCTTAGTGCGGACCGATTTTTATTCCGAGATACTTTTCTATTTGATGTACTCTATATCATATTTATGAAATTATAAACTTAACATTAATTTATTACAGAAACGACAATTGTCGTTCACGATTGAAAATACGAGCGATATGAACTTAGATATAAATTGGGAACTTACTTTACATAAAACTTGTATAAAAATGTCAACAGTTAAAAAAGAAAGTAATACAGCAAGACCAATAAAAACGGCTTATTACAAGAACAAGAATTCGAAACCCACACCTCTTTCTGGATTTGGTACAATAAAATAACACAAAAATTTATACAGTAGCATATTCCATACTAGTAATACGAGGGTGGTCCGATAAGTACTTAGCCTACAAAAGAATAACAATTTTTTTTGAAAAATGGCGCTTTATTTTTCAACATAATCTCCTTTGAGTTCTATACACTTGATTCAGCGATGCTCCAACTTCTGTAACCCGTCTGAAAAAAACATTTTCTGAAGGTCTGCAAAGTAGGCCTCCGTGGCGGTGATAACTGCCCCATTCAACTAAAATTTCTGCCCAGCGAGTGACTTTTTCAAATTTGGAAACAAAAAAAAGTCGCACGGGGCCAAATCCGAAGAATACGGTGGGTGGGGTAGCAGTTCGTAGCCTAATTCTACCATTTTGGCTGTGGCGACGGCGGAGGTGTGAGCCAGTGCATTGTCATGGTGGAAGAGCATTCGTTTCTTCGACAAATGGGGCCGTTTTTTCTGCAATTCGGCGACGAATCGGCCCAATAATTCGGCATAGTAGAGCCCTGTAATCGTTTTACCCTTCTCCAGGTAGTCGATGTAGATCACACCTTTTGAATTCCAGAAAACCGTGGCCATAACCTTTCCGGCCAATAGGACAGTGTTCGCCTTCTTTGGAGCACGTTCGCCGGGTGAAGTCCACTGTTTCGACTGTTCCTTGGTCTCTGGTGTGTACCAGTGTACCTATGTTTCGTCGACGGTCACGAAACGACGCAGAAACTCCTTCGGATTGCGCCTAAACATTGTCAAATTCTGCTCTGAAGTGGTCTCACGGATGCGCATGTTGTCAGGAGTGAGCAAACGCGGCACCCATCGCGCCGACAGCTTTCTCATACCCAAAAATTCATGCAGGGTATGACCCACGCGGTCTTTTGAGATGCCTACTGTGTCAGCTATCTCGTGCACCTTCAATCGGCGATCTGCCAAAACGAAATCGTGGATTTTTGTTACGTTATCCTCCGTGGTAGCCGTTTTCGGGGCACCTGGGCGTGGCTCATCAAAAACCGACGTGCAACCAAGTTGAAACTCGTTAAACCAATTTTTGACGGTCGCCATCGAAGGAGAAGAGTCACCGTATACAGCATCCAAGCGTTCTTTAATTTCGCTGCGCGATTTCCCTTTCAAAAACAAGAATCAAATCACCGACCGATATTGTTCATTTTCCATTTTTCTCAAGTCCGCGGACACGCTCGCTTCCACACGCGGTCAAAACAAAACTTCGCGTCCGATTCGGCTGAAAATTTGACAGTAGCTGTTTACGATGATGTTCTAAGCTATAAAAAAATTGCTCTTGCGATTGTTGTGCTATAGGGCGGTGAGGCTAAGTACTTATCGGACCGCCCTCGTACAATACACTAGTAATAACAATTTTCCTTACTTGCTTCAGTATAAATTTGTGGTTTGTAAATTAGTTTATTATTTACGTGTATAAAATTATCTTTTAGAAAATTTCCTTGGTCTCAAGAGAAGTGCTTCAATTCTCTCAAGTGTTTCTAGTGAAATAGAACCAGAAAACTACATTCCCTTTACAATTAATCCACAACATATTAAAATACCGCCAAAAGGAATACATAAAATGTCTATAATATTTGCACCAATTGAGGTATTCGAATACAAAGCTACGTTAAAAGGAAATGTGAGAAATTTACTACCAGATCAGAAAGATATAATTATAAATGTAGCAGCGAAAAGTATTATACCATACTGTCACTTTGAAGTGCAACTAAGTGACTATATTAGTAGCGGAAGGAGAAAATTACGAGAATGTGATCCAGTTGTAGAAGATAGTAATCTGAAAGTTGTTGAATTTGATTGTTTGGGCGTCGAAATACAACATGACAAGTACTATTTCATTTTTATATATTTGATTAATATTGTACGGGTCTAATTAACTTTTTTTTATTTGGAAAGGATTGCAAAGTAGAACCAGTGCGGAAAATAACAATTTTCTGCATTAGTAATAGAATCCAAATTGTAATCTAACATCTTTCATATATAATTATTATTAAAATGTTTAATTATAGAATTGTTGCAATTAAAATAACATTGAAACGAAAAAATTAAATTGCCATTTCTGTACAAAAGAAATAGGTATGCATGAATAACATTTCTGAAATATGTGGCTGTTGTTCAGAAATTACCGTTTTTGCACTTTTAAGAATCAACCATGGGTACCGACTACATGGGGGCATCAGGGCCCATGCCCCCAAAGAAAATTTTCCTTAGGCAGCATTTTTTCCATCACTAATAAAGCCCTGAATTGTTATTATTTTAAAGAATTATTGCATCTCCTTCTATTTATAAGTAACTGAGTCTAAAATAGGTGTGAGTTACACCCATAAAAATATTACCAGTAACTTCCTCGCATCTTGTACAAATTTTTATTTTAAAATTCCTATTATTACACCCATAATTACAGATTAAATATTAGCCAATAGGAATCCATATGACCGGTAATAATGCGCGTCTCAGTATATATCGAGGATTTGGAGAAGCAGGTACTCAGTCCCGCATTGCGGTAATAGGCCTTCTGACCTCTGTCCCGACTGGAGGTCTCGCTAGACCACCTTCCAGGGTATCTGATGCCCTGAAGGTGACCTAGTTCAATTGGCCGGGAATTGGAGCATGATTCAGTGTGAGCTCTAATTCTTGGCCTACTGAAACCAGAACACATTCACACATTCTGGAGTAGATTTGGCTGCTCTAGATTGTGCTCTGGTTACAGTGGGTTAGGAATTGGAGCACTCGATGTGCTTGTTCTAAATCTTGATCTGCTGAAAGCAGAGTAAATTCTGCAGCAGATTTGGCTGCTCTGAATTGTGATCTTGTTGCAGTGGATCAGGAATTGGAGCACTAAAAATGTTTACTCTAATTTTTGGCCTGCTGAAACCAGAGCACATTCTGGAGCAGATTTAGCTGCTCTGGATTGTGCTCTGGTTTCAGTGGATCAGGAATTGGATAACTCGAAGAGTTTGTTATAATTCTTGACCTGGTGAAACCAGAGTACATTTTTAAGTAGATTTGGCTGCTCTGGATTGTACTCTTGTTTCAGTGGGTCAAGAATTCTAAAGTGTTTGCTGTAGTATTTCTTTTTTCTTGTATGTTTTGTTGTTATTAATTATTAAAAAAATTGCCCACAAAGATATTTTTTTTAAATCGGCACCCGTGGAATCATTAACATATTTAATAACTGTAGTACTTTAAAGAAATTTTAAATATATTATTATTTATTATTATCTTGCTTTTTCGCAATATCTGTCAATATTTAATTTTAATATAAAAAATAAATGTTAATTTTGTTTTATAATTTTAGAGTTATAAATATTAAAAATCCTTCAGAAGAGCAATTGGAATTTTCATGGTATCGCACAAAATCTTACGAACTGTCTGAAATTCCTTTGTTTGAGTGTCGCACCCCAAAAGGTAGTATACAGTCAGGAAAAATACTACCAGTTATTTTCAGTATAGTACCACGAAGCACTGGTACATTTGAAGCATTTTACGAGTTTAAAATTGAAAAATACGATATCATATTTCCATTCTTATTTGTGGCCAATGTTCGAGAATCTATTGTCAAATTCCTTTCTTCTCACTTAACTTTAAAACCAGCTGTTTTGGGAATAAGTGTCAGCGATAATGTCATTTTAAAAAATTATGAAGATGTGGATTTGAAATTCAGAATTAAAAAATCTTCGTTATATTCAGAAGGCAGAAAGCAATGCTTGTCGGTTGAGCCTCTTAGAGGAACTATACTTAAAAATGGAGAAGCAAAATTGAAGTAAGTTCAACATTGAAAGCGGAAAATTTAATTTTACATTCTTCAATGGAATTTTTCGCGATTTTTGTTTTTTTATATTTTAATTTTAAAACAACATAATTTTATTTTGTAAAAGAACTCAATAGTACAAGAGAAATAAGTTTATAAAATATTTGCAACGTGAACACCTTAAGTGAAAAAATATAATATTAAAGAACTAGATTCATACTTGTCATTTTTCGTTAAATAAAATTATTATTAAATGACTTCTTTATAAAATATTTTTATTTTGTGTCTTTTTTTCATGTTTTAAAGTAAAAAATTGTAATTTTAAAATTTAATAACTTTGTGTTTTTGATAATAATAGCTTCTTTAATATCAAGTATCTACGACATTTCTCGTTTTCTACATCATTCTAAGTCTACTTATTTCTTCTTAACTTAACAATTGATTGTTTTTTGTTTATTTAACGAGGTTTGACACTTTTTTACCTATTTCAGTAGAGCCTCCAAATAAATGTAGGTACAAGTCTATTAAGAAACTGAATGGTCAATTCAGTTTATTAATAGACTTGTACCTACATTTAGTGGGTCACACTAACGCACTGTTTTGGGTACTATAACAACTTTATTAAAGACACAAAATGAAGACATTTAGTTGTCATATATGAGAAAAAAGTAACAGCCTTGAGCAAACACAAATGTATATCGAACCGGTTTTACTAACAGGGGATGTGGAATCAAAAGAACACGCCTTCTTTTAATTTAAAAAAATATTTTTAATACTTTGTAGGTACACGTTTCCCAAAATCGTTACTTTGAGGATTGTTTGGAGTACGCAAATTACTATTTTAAAGGACTCATGCCCGGTTACACTAATAGAACTTAAATTTTAAACAACAATTAAAAAAATACTAATCGAAATTTTGATAGCAATATTGAATATTTCATTTCACATTTTATTCCGATATGATATTATTGTCCATTTATATATTAGCGCAAACAGCCAAGAATCCTTGTAACCTAGTAATCCTAGTAACACTGAGAATCTATTTTTTTTTTATTACATTCCCGCCTAAACTTATTGGACGTATTCATGATGTTAGTGACGCAATTTCTATACCTATCATCGTTTACTACAAAATTAAATTTTAGAGCAATTTCTTAATATCTAAATTCGTCCGCTAAAACTTTATTTCGCATACTTTTTTTACTTTCTCTAAAAACTATCCTCTAGGAAATCCCCATTAGTCTCTAACCTTATGTAAATACATGAAAATTGATTTGTATATAATTATTTTCAGAATAAGTTACAATCCGAACGACATTGGTGAAGAATTCTTTTCCCTATACTGTATAGTTGATTTAGCAAGAACCCCAATAATTCTTCCTGTAACAACTAAATGCTATGAAGTCCAACCTGTAGTACTGTCGTATCTATTTGGAAAAAGAGCTATTGTTCATCCCGATATGAATAATGTTATTGAAATTGGCGACGTAAGATATATAATATAATAAAATTAACTTTTTCTCATACACTTATTTTAGATGATGCCTAAACATACAGTAACATTACCATTTTGTATAAGAAATGAAGGCAATATAGGATTTTATTATATTTGGAAATACAATGACGAATATATTGGTAGAAGATTTAATGTAGAAATGTCAAATATGGAAGGATATATAAAAATTAATAATGAAATTAATTCCATTTTAAGTATAACACCTTTGAAACCCTCGATATTGAAAAACTTCAAACTGGAAATACAAGTATTTGTTATTACCATTTTAATAATATTATATTATTAGCAATTATTATTTCAGTTTAAATATGGCCCAACTTATAAAATATTATTAAATGGTTCAGCTGCGAACAGTACATTTAAATTCTCTTTTGTAGAGCATGACTTTGGCCCTTGTTTGATTCAAACTTCAAATATGTGTTATCATCATAAAGTTTTGGAGTTTTATAATGCAGGAATGAATTCTTTAACGTATGTTTTAATCAATTACTTTTTATAATACTCGTATGTATTTACTTATAAATATCAAGTAATGTTCCATGACGCGTACTATGCTTTGTCTTATCATTTATCTAAAAATATATAATAACTGTTTTTAAGGTGCTAAAGCACTTCATTTCAAAGTAACATGTTTGTTATATTCGTTAGTATTGTCCGGAAACTAGATACCTTTTTTGGTGTTTACTTACAGGTTACAGCAGTATAGATTTCTTTAAAGAAATTTAAATTATAGTTTAAGAACCACTGCTAAATATAATTATCGTATTTTATAGATTGGAATGTAATTTCGTAAATACTGATTACTTAACAACAAACCACACAACTAGCTTGGTGGGGCCAAAATCACGTCATCTGATATACATTTGTTTCTATCCTCGAAAAGCGAAAAAGTACTACGAAGAATTAATTTTCTATATAAACATGGAAAAACAAATTATAAAGGTAATGGGAGAAGGAATAAATTTAGATATGATCGTAACTAACATAGGCGACAGAGAAGTAAATTTGGGTTCACCACAAATTGGAGAAACTGTAAAACGAGTAATCACTGTGAAAAACCAATCTCCAACAACTGTAAAGGCATATTTTGATATTTGGGATCGATTGCCAATAATCATGAATCCAATTCCAATGACTCCTCCTAATTTAGAAATTCCGGAGAAGAAAAAAATTCTCCACGACGAAAAGTAATATTAAAAAAATTCAACAAGAATTAACAGAATGAATTTTTACTTGAAATTTATTATTTTAGACCATCTACTGGCAAAGGAAAGAAGAAAGATAAAAAAGGAAAGAAAAAAGGGGGAAGCAAATCAAGTAAAAAAAGTGATAAGTCAAGTAAAAAGTCAAGTAAGAAGTCAAGTAAAAAAAGTGATAAATCAAGTAAGAAGTCAAGTAAAAAATCTAGCAAGAAGTACGCCTCAAAATTAAAATATTTAAAATATATTCATTATATTTTTTAATGTTCAGATCTGGAAAATCGAAGGGTTCCAGTAAAAAATCTAAAAAGAGTCACAAATCTGCGAAAACAGAGTAATTTTTAAAATTTTTAGTAATATCTTTTTTTCAATTACCTTTCTTTCACAGGGAGTTTGTGCAACTTGAGTCTCCAGAAGAAATACTAAGAAGAAAAATTAAAAGTGTGGTAACTGTATCACCACCAGGCCCTATTACTATTCCAGCTAATAGAACTTCCGAGTTAACTATTACATATACACCTACTGAGAGACTCAAACCTTTTACAGAGAAAGTAAGTTCTAGACCGTGTAAATATTATAACGGGCTGTTGACATGGATATACCATGACAACATATCTTATTTGATACGTCTGACATCCTTTGACATTGACGTTGACGTTGCACAAATGAGATGAATTTTATTAAACATAAATATATTGCAATGCAAATGCCCATAAAACATTGTACACAATGCTCTACCGTTACCTGAAATTTACAGTCTTACACAGATAACACAGATTACCTTTTTGTGCTCACCTGTAAATTTCTGTATAACGGTCTAGCAATGTAAATAACTATTACATCTGAAATGTTTTACTATATATTAATTATCTATTTGCGTGACCAGTATATTTTTAATTTTTAAAAATCCAGCAGAACCAGAAAAATAAACTAATAAAATGTTTTACGCAACTCCCCTTGTATCTTCAATTCAGTTAGTGAAAGAAAGGGGTAGAAAATATGATGACAAGCATATGGCATTTTATAATCATATTTATAAATACCTTCCAAACGTCAACTTTGAATGCTCGTATTCTTTTTCAACGTTGTTAAATAATGTTCTATTTGTTTCAGATCTCTGCTCAAGTTCTTGAAATGATTGTTCCTCTTTGTATTATTAATGGATCATGTCTTGGTCCAGATTTTTATTTCAATAGAAGCGACGTTTCTTTTGGTGTTGTGGTAATTCACTGTGTTAGAGAAATTAAACTAATATTATTTAATGATGGAAATATCAGTTCTAAGTAAGTTTTAACGTTGTATGTTTTGTTATAATAATTACTGTTATAAATTTAATATAGGTTTCATTGGATATGTGAAGATGTAAACTTTTCTATTATTCCTATGGAAGGATATTCTACAGCTGGTTTACCTGTTACATTTGTTGTAAAATATCATCCCTATGAGAAAGATATTCAGACAAAATACAAGGTATTACATTATAAGTTCAATGGGAGCGTTAAACTCAACCTGACTCTAACAATTAAGTATGAAAAAGCAAAAATATTCCCTTTATAATTCTATTGTTCTTAAAACATAATGAACAATAATTGATAGTAAGAATAAAAAAATATTAAAATCTAACAATAGCATATTGTGAAACAAGTGCATAAAAATATAAAAATTTCAGCCAGAGACGATGTCGAATGCTGGTGCTGGTATCACGAATATAATGTATCTACGCGTAAGCGTAGTGTTAGCAAATAGCAATTAGTGTGAGAAATTATATTTTTCTCAAAGCTTTTTCGATTGGGATGCACTTCAAGCACTCAGAGCACATGGAAATGGCGGGACCAAGCTATGTTACAGAAACAATCAAATATATTGTTAAAATACAAGATTACAATAATTAATTTATTAGAAACATTCCAGCAAACATTATCACTTATTTTTTAATTACTTAGTTTATCTTTTATAATTTGATTTCTTGTAGTACATATTATAAAAACGATAAATTATATTTTTATCCTACACATATTGAAAGTAAGATTTTCCTGCGTGTGCGTGCGCAAGAAAGTAGACATTTGCCGGTCTAGACCTACAAAATCTCACTATTCCCTAGGGAAGAAAAAAAACAGTTCGTGTGCGGACAAACAGATGGCGTTTAATGTGTTAGAACTAATAATCAGAATGAAATATGTGAACATGCTTTTAAAATATTGTAACTTTAGATAATTTTGATACTTACGTTAGATTCAAGGTATTTTTATTATATATTCTGTAAATAATAGAACATAGTAGTTAACCTTATTTATATGTCAAAATAAAATGTTTGTTTTTTGTTCTTATTATGTTGGTATTCAATTTCAGAAATTTCTTTGAGGTTAAGTTAAATGTCAAATTACATAGTATTCGTAAGATGTTTATATTATTTTATTATGTTGTGTTGTTGTGTAGGATAAAAAATAGTGTGTGCTACATGGCAGTAAAGTTGTTTTCTGGTCCTCAAGAAGTATCCAGCCTCGACTGTGTCTCGGCCGTATACATATCCTTCGGACCAGAAAAGAACAACTTTCCTACCTAGCAGCACAAATAACTATTTTCTGCTGAAATAATTTCCTGGCTTGCATAAAGTTTTATTTATTTATTTAGTGTGTAATGTTTATTTTCATACCTAGTTATAAATTTAATTAACATTTTTTTCTTTACTGTACATATAAACATTAGTACTCATTTCATAATTGTTATATTCGTTTATTACTTTAATGATAAAATCTTTTACTTTCGGCCTTTTTCGATATTTATCAATACTTTCCTCATCACTATTTGAAAATGAAAAGCTAAGTAAAGTTTGCACAGTAATAATTTCTTGCATATTTGACTTGTTCGCGCGTTTCAGTGTTGGAAAATAACTGCTCTACGGGTAGAAACGATGCAGTAATTTCTACATTGAGTGCGTACTGAATACAATATGCCTGGTCCAATCGAATACGGAAAAGGTAGCTCGATTGCACTGGAAATCTGAATCGAACACAACAATTACCCGCAGTGCACTCAGTGCATCCCAATCGAAACGCTATCACTGTACCTACACTAAAGTATTGCCATATAATTTACTATTCCCATTTTATCTATTATATAACATAATTATTTTTATTACTAATAGTATGAAAAAAAATGCGGTACTACTGAATTGTTAAATAAACATCTGGATAAAAAGGAAGTAGCTTATAAATTTAAATAAAATTTTACTGTTGCTTTCATAAACTTATTAATTCGAAATTAGGTTAAATTATTATCTGTATAAAATATGTCCAGGGTTCGAGTTGTAAAGATGGAAAACATTTTATTTTTATTTTACGAGAAAAATATATTTTTGATGAAAGTCTTTGCATGATCCAAAACGGCCAGTTCAGTTTTAACCTTTTCAAATTTTCTTTTAGTTTCAGAGCAAAAATCGATAATAAGTCTACATAGTTGATTCTTTTTCTAAGTTCTAAAAAAAAAGATCGCGTTGTCATAGTAACTGGTATTATTTATTTGGTTTCATTGATTTTCAATTAGGAAAATCTGTTGTAATCGTAATCGTTTTTGAAAGAACAACAAATTTACCTAGTTGAATGCTATGGCAAAGGTAATAGAGCGATCCATCGAGTTGTTGAAGAATTTAATCAAAAGTTTCCGAATATTTAACATCTCAAATGAAAATGCTTGAAAATTGGTCAAAAAATTATGAAATTAAGATTAAATAAAAGTCATGTTAACAATGGGGAAGTTTAGCGTGGTTGAAATTACATGTGAAATATGTTTTAGTCGTAAGTATATGAATAACTATAATTTAAAATTCTAGGCATCTTTGGGTAAAATAAAATGTAGAATATCACTTTTGAGGGCAATCTTGATAAAAAAAAATACGCTAATCTTCTCCATTATTACTATGACAACGCGAACTTGTTCTTTGGGATTTTCAATTAAGTCGATTTGTTTTCGATTTTTCTCTGAAACTAAAAGAAAATTTGAAAAGATTAAGACTGAATTGGCAGTTTTGGAACATGCAAAAACTTTTATCAAGAATACATTTTTTTTGTAAAATAAAAAATAAAAATGTTTTCCCTTTTTGCAGCTCGATTCGTGGACATACTGTATATTAATAGTATATTATTTAACAAGCATAATATGTAGGCTATATTACACGAGGATGTAATTAAAAATACGAGTGGTAGCGAGTATTCTTAACCATCCGAGTGTAATGTAGCCATATTATGCGAGTCAAATACTATACTTTATCTACAACTATCAGGCATATAAAAAATCTGGTATTATTTATTAAATATTCAGTTAGCTGTAAGTAGTTCATATATAGCTTAACAGATGGCGCCACAGTAGCACTTAAATGTCAATTATAACTATTCAAGTTGTATTTATTATACTTTTATAATAATTTATATTGATATTTATAATAAAAAATATATTATTAATAAACTAACAGTTTATTAAAATGTTAGGTGTTAAATTATATGCTCTATTTATTACAGAAAAGTGAAGCGTGTAATATAACGTTTCATATTACACTTGTGTAATATGAGTAGTATATTATTATGTAGTATCACACGTATAATGTACCCATATTTCAATAGTTGTAGATAAAATGTATTTTTTTTATTTAGGCACAGTGTGTTTTGGAATCATGTGATAAAATTTTGGAAATAATGTTTATCGGAATGTGTGCTGATTTACCTGCTGCAACTAGTACATTTACATTTGCATGTCCTGTTCGAACGAAAGAAAAGAAAACGGTTACGCTAACAAATCCGTATGCCAACTTTTATTTATTTACCAACCAATATTATTTGAATAATTTCTAGTACTGGTTATGTTTGGAATTTATATCCTACTGTTACTGGTGATTACTTTTCATGTTGTGAATATGTAGAAGTACAACCGAAGTCTCACATCCAGTGTGATATATTCTACGAACCTTTAGTTATGACTAAAACTGATCTTCATAAGGTATAATTAATTATTAACTTTAGATGTATAATTTAAAGAATTTTAAAAATAGGGTTTCATATTTCTAAAAATACCAAATGGTGAAGCAATAGTTTATAATTTAATTGGTGAAGCAAAACGACCAGAACCAGTTGCAAGTCAAGTATTGGAATTTCCCGCCAAAACACATCAAATTATTACATTTACGGTTCAAAATTGGTTGAATTATACCCAGGAATTTAAAGTATATACTGAAGATATAACTAAAGATCATGCTGTTAACTTGTATCAAGTTCATGGATTGGACAATATTGAAATAGTGGGAAATGGCGATAAACAATATGATTGGCACTTTTACGCATACAAAGAATGTTCTTTAGAATTTAGAGTAAGAATAAAACTGACAATTTACATTAATAATTTATTTTTAAATGCCTCTACTCTGGAATTTTCAAACAATATACAATTGGTGTTCTTTCAATAATTATAATACTAGATGTCGCTAGTATCGTCCAGTTATAAATACGAATGAAATATTTATATTTGTTTACGTTTTACCTAAAAAAAACTACAGTAATGTGTACAAATAACAAATTCATAATATATAACGTTAATTTGTTAGTACTTTCCTTGGGAGTTAAATACATTTCACAGAGCGACATATTAAAATAATTAATTTCTACTGTTTTGCTTTTTATAATACTCGTATATACATACATTTTTTAAATTCTTGGTTGAAAATTTTAGACAACAGAGATATTTAAAAATTTCATATATATTAATTAGTGAATTGGTATTTTAGATAATATTTATGAACTCTACGAATGAATACTTATTTTACCATCTTGCAATTAAAATAGTGAGAACTGTTCCATTAGAAACTATAGAACTATCAACTTGTGTTCGAACTCTAGTTAGTTACGAACTAAAATTAATCAACCCTCTCAAAAAACTAGTAACTTATAAAATAACTTGTAATTGTCCGTTTGTAACAATACATAGTCCTGTACCTGTACAACCAAATAGCGAGGTATAATGTTTTGAAAAACGAAGCATAGTTAGATTAATATTAGAATTTATAGGTATCTGTTAATGTTGAATATAATCCATTACATGAAGGAAATTGTACAGGAAATTTGGAAGCTAACTGTCCAGAATTAGGTTCTTATTTATATGATGTACAGTTATCAGCTGTTGCACCTGTTCCGGAAGATCCTGTCTATTTTTCTACAGTTTTTGGACAGTCGTTAATGAAGAATGTAGAAATGAAAAATTTTGCTAAAACTAAAACTTCTTTCATCACTAAGGTTTTTAATAAAAAAGTAGACTATAGGCATTTGATATAGAAAATAATTTTTTCTAAAAGTTTTCAAGTAATTTTACACAAAAATGTGCCTAAAAAATTATAGATAATTAAATTCAACATTTAAATCAGTAATCAGATTTTATTTTTATTTTGTAATCAACAAATGTATTTTTGTACAATTGTATGGTTCAAACATTATTTATTTATTTGTAATTTTGTTTCTACTCAATAACTGTCTCTGGAAGCATATGTTATCATAAATTCGATTTTAGCTATTACAATAAGTGAAAAAAAATAATACTTGATTATGGACATATAGGTCTAGTATTTAAATATCTACAATTTATTTAAAAAAAAATTCTGTCTAAAATGGTATTTTTGCATAATGAAAATCTAATTTCTATATTAAAAGCAAATGGACTACTTTTTAGTTAAAATATTGCATTATTTTATTGGCAAATAATTTGTTAAATTTCAGCTTAGTGATACAGATTCATTTTCTACTACCCCTCTAATTAATATTAACCCAGGTCAAATCACAAACTTTAATGTAACTTTTAGTCCTCATTGTATTGGAAAAACTGAAGCCATGTTAACGGCGTTTTCGGAAGTAGGAGGAGAATATAAGTATATTAAAAAGATTATTAATAAATAATTATTCTAACTACAAAAATTATTTAGGTTTCCTTTAATTGGAATTTGTGAACTTCCTGTGCCGAAAGGACCATATGTTATTCATCCCCAAAAAATACAATTTGTAGAGTTTTTTAATCCATATTTAGCTGATGAAACATTTATTTGCATGACAGAGCCATATAATATATTTATTTTAAATTCAAATGAAATATATGTAAATTCAAGAGCAACTGTACAAATTGCAGTTACTTTAAATGAATCAATTTCTTTCAAAAATGATATTACTGGGAAATTAAATATCTATCCAAAAAACATATCTGCGGGTTCATTAAAATGGGTATATTATCTTCTAGGAAAGATTTAAATTTCCCTCCTTTTCCCAGAATGCGTTTATCGGCAAATTGGCGGGAAAGTATACATGACTGACAGATAGTGGTTAGAAAGGTATTGTGAACAGCTAAATAAATAAACTACTTATATTTAAATTATCTATTGTGTTTTATTACAATGGATTTTATACGTAAAAATAATAAAGTTGTGAAAGAAGTAGATGAACTTGCTAAAGATTATCCACATGTGTTATGTTTATATAAAGATCCACCAACAGGTGAGATAGGTCTCACAGAATTTGAAGACTTGGCATATGAAAGAATGCAGGTTCTTCGAATTCTGGAGCAAACTACACAAATGGGAAATAAACTGTACTCTCCGGAATGGAAAGCAGCAGTTCTTGGCTATTTGAGAAAACAAGGTTTGCGACGATACATTCGTTTATTGGAGAGTACAGGGTGTAGTGCAGCGGATGCTGAGCCCCAAATAAGAAGAGAAGATTACATTTCTCACTTCATTTTACGACTAGCGTATTGTCGCTCATTGGAGTTGAGAAATTGGTTTATTGCCCGTGAAACAGAATTATTCAAAATGAGATTCTTACATTTAAGTACTGAGGGAGTTAAGAAATTTATTACAGCTAATAATATGGAATATCATCCAATAACTCAGGAAGAAAAAGAGCAAGTAAAAGATGGATTATGTAAATCTACTTATGGGTATTCTCATGTTCAAGTTGAAACCAGTGAATTTTACAAAGTACCTTTTATTGAAGTTCTTGATTTAGTGAGAAACACATCAGTTTATGTACATAAAGGATTTGCATATATTCCTACTACAGAACTAGTATCCTGCATTATATCATGGTTACGAAATCATTTAACAGACAGTCTTATGGTAAGGTTTATAATATTTTGTAAATTCTTATTTGTAGGTTAGAAACTCTACATTTGCGAGTAATTGTATTTGACACTTTAAATTATAGTCATAAAAGAGTGTTTGCACATTTACGATGAATAATGTTTTTTTTTACCATTTTTTTAATAAATTTGTTGCATATTCTTGACTGTCAAAATGTTTTCTAGGGATTTTATTTTCTTTGTTTACGGCTTAGGTGTACATTTCAAGCGGCTGAATTCCCAAAGTTACGAATTTAGTTGTGCTATTTCCCATGCCATCTACTTTTCTCATTTAGCCTTCGAGCATATATTATTGTTAGTATATGCTCGAAGCATTTAGCAGACTTATTTCTAATATCTTTGTTTTAACCGAATGAGAATCAAATTGCATTTTATTGTTAACCAAAAAGGTACATGCAAATTACTCATAGAACATTCAAATGAGTATTGAAAATAACAAAATAGTTATTTGTATATCAAGTGCTGAAAGTCTATCTTTGTCGAACCAAAACGAAAATTGCAGCCTGAGCGAAGCGAAGGTTGCAATCGTTTGTGTTTGACAAAGGACTTTCAACACGTGTTATACACACTATTTTTTCTACTCCTGCAAGATAAAAAATAAGGAAATAAAAAAATAGGTTTTAAACAAAATTTGACATTTATTGCAAATTTTGTATTTGTGATGCGCAAGTGATGCGTATCCATGGCAGCAACAATGAAACAAACATTTATTAGTGCTGCAAAGAGTCGCTTTCAGCATAAAAAACAAACCAGAAAATTGTATTTTCAAAGCAGGAGTAGAAAAATTTTGTTAATTTAATTTATCTTATTTGTTTTGGGAATTTTGTATTTAGGAGAATAATTTTAAAAATTTAATAAACTTTTCCCACTTTTTTTAAATCATAATAAACAAATAACAGTGAAAATTGTCTTTAATATTGATTTTGAATTTAAATTTATAATTATACTATATTTAAACTGCACATTTTCTTATTGCTCATATTAGACATAGATCAAATTCGGTTTATTTAGAGTACATTAGATTTGAAATTTGGGTTCATGGGATGGTACGATTTTTTGTGTTTTGCCAAATTTGTTATAAATAAAGAAGATAATTAAAAGTTATAGTCAGAATACCAATACAAAAAATTTCCCTATTTTGTTCCATCCTAGGCGGTAAATACAATTTTCCTGACTATATTTTTTAGAGAATGGAGGCAACAAAAAAATATATCTATTTTGTTTCAGGCTGCTAGCAAACAACTTCCACGGTTGGATGATGACCGAATTACTAGATTATTAACAACATTGCATTCCAGTTATGTGGGTAAAGATTATGGCAGTACTACTACAAATTCCGGTTTAACAGCTGAAAATATTCACACATTCCGTAAATCAATGCCACTGTGTATGAGACATGTACACGAAATTATTAAAAGCACTAGTCATATGAAACATTTCGGCCGTCTTCAGTTTGGTTTATTCTTAAAAGGCACTGGTCTAAGCCTCGAAGAAGCTATTAAATATTGGAGAACCGAATTTTGTAAAAAAATTGATGAGGAAACATTTAATAAAAAATATTTGTATAATATTAAACATTCGTACGGTGCAATTGGTCGAATGTTCAACTATTCACCTTATGGATGTAATAAAATTATTTCTTCAACACCGGGACCTGGGGAACATCATGGGTGCCCTTTTAAAGAATGGGATAATGAAATTTTAAAACAAAGAATGATGGAATATGGTGCAGGAATAGAAGGTAAACAACGGTATCTTCTATTATTTTTTATTAAAAATCAAACAGGGTTTGAACATAATATGGTAAAAAATAACAAAGTACTAATTCTAACAAGTTGAATATACCCAAATTTTACTACCATATAATACAAATATTAATTTTAAATTGCTTTTAATATTTGGCTGCGTCTATGTATTATTTATTATTCCGATTTCTAATAACTGAATTTTAAATATTACGATTTAATATTTTACGGAGAATTCAAATGTCGTCTTTAAAATATATCATTTTTTAGGAGCACGTGAAGTAGCAGAAATAGCAGCAAAAGGACATTACCAAATAGCTTGTTCTAAGTATTTTATGCATATTCACGGAGGAACAGAAAGTAAACAAGTCATTAACCATCCTAATCAATATTTCGAAGAAAGTTTGGAAATATTAAATCCAAACTTAGCCGATATTACAAAAAGTATCGGCAAAAAACGTAAATTTAATGAATCGTACACCCAAAATCAGACTCAAAGTCAAATTAGTCAGAGCCAGAATACTGAGAAATCCACACAAAAATTGGATGAATCCGTATTCGATGATGGTTTTGACCTATCAGCTGTTGAAGCAATGGATGTCGATTTTTAGAATTTTATGTTTATTCTTTTACTAGGTTCAATAAAATTTTCTTGTACATCCTTTAACATTTTTTGTACTAGTTCATCTAGTTCATATTGTGGTCTCCATAACCAGTCAGCACGTGCTTCAGAATCGTCGAAAACCTGGGGCCAGTTGTCGGCTACAAAAAATATATTTCTTATTTTTATACATAAGTAAATATTTATTCATGTTTTATATATTACATAATAAAAATGTAAATTTTTAAATCTGAATTTTTATTAGTGTGTATTATTTTTTAGTGGTAGGTATGCTTTTGAAAAATATACACATAGTAGTGACTAATTTACTGTAAGTAAAAAATATTACATGCGATAAATATTGGTAAAAAATTCTAAATTTGCAGGGTATAATTGCTGAATGATGTCTTAAGAAAAATAAGAATAGTTTGATGTATGAGTTTCAATGATGAAAAATAATACGGAAAGAATGAATTTAGCAGAAATCTAACATTTGCAAAAGTACTACTTATAAAGTTTAGTCATTTATACATGTTTGTGTAAAGTAAAGTAGCCGTAAATAACATTTATTCGGATGTCCAGTGTATATGGTACCTTCTCCGTAACAGTAAATTTAGGTCCACAAAGAAATAAAATATCACTTTATATTTTGTTAAACTAGTTTCATATTCAATTGTTAATGATGAGATGGTTAAATGTAAACTTAGCCAAAATATCTGCCAATCGAAGTATTTAAAAAAGTTCTGTCAAAGAAATGAACCACAAATTAATGGATAAAAATTAAATATTCAAAGAAAAGTGTTTAAATTTTAAAATTTTATGAAAATAAATTATATCTAATAAAATCATGTAATATTTTTATTTGTATTTTTCAAATGAATTTGACAAATAATTTCGTGTTCAATATGTATGTTAATACACTTTGTGGATATGGGTATACAGATGTTAAAAATATCAAAATGTAATAGTATAAAACTGCATTGACACAATGTTTACGTAAACTGGAATTTAACGAATTTACGTTTGATTTTCCTTCTTTTATGGCAACTAGTAATTTGAGATAGAATTTCAAAAATATTTAGTGCTTATAAAGTAATACCATAATTTATTTAATTCGAAATCATGTTTAAGTAATTACCTATTTCTTGTCTGCTATCAGGATTATATTTTATATCAACATTTGGGACGTATTTCTTTATTGCTAGGGATAATTCTTGTGGAGTAAAGCTCATGGCAGTAACATTGTAGCATCTTTTTTGAAGCATATCTTCTGGTGTAGTCATATACTCCCATAAAGCTCTCAGGCAGTCATCTATGTACATCATAGGCAAACGTGTATCCGGTTTTAAATAACATTCATATTTTCCTGTTTTTAATAGCTCATGGAATATTGCAATAGCGTAATCTAAAAAAGGTAAACACAAGTTATAAACAACAACATCTTAAATATTCGACAAGTCATTTAAAAATGATACACGTGTATAGCAATAACAGATTAAATGGTAAAAAATTGTTTATTTGTTTACTGTGACATGCGTGATATTTACTTTGGTTTACACGTTTATAATAAATTATAATTTTAAAAACTGACCTTCATAACGTCACACGAAATATTATGTATCGAAGACATGTGTACCGGATATTTTTATGCTTTAATTTTATTACGGTATTTGAAACCATTGTGACGTGTGCATATTTCATCTTTAATTGAAAATAAATTAAAATTTTAAACAGATACAATTAAAAATTCATGAAACTATTATTTTCCCAACAAAAATAATATTGAAAAATGCAATGGCATTGGAATTGCAATTCACTTTTTAATTAATTCATTGACATTCAAACAGTTTTCTAGGATAATCTTGAACTTGCCATTTAAAAAATCAAAGAATCTTACATAATATGTAAATTTCTAAAATGAATGAATTTTTAAAATGAAGAAAGTTGTTTTAGTATATTTTATTATTTTATATTTTCCTACTATCAAAAATTATTTACTAATGAATATAACATGTGAACTTATTTTTATTCCTTATTAACAAAATTATTTTAAATAGAAAGTTTTTATATTTGTTCGCTATACATTTCTTAGTCCTTTGATGAATTTTAATTAGTTAACATTCAGGGTCCAACGAAAGTAATGTTAAAAAAATTCGATAGATTTACATGAACCGCTTTATCGATTAAATTTCCATTCGAGAGAGTAATAAATCACATTTTAATGAATATATAAAAAAAATCTGGAGTGGTAAAAATTTATTGAATGTGGTTCTGAACGAATAATTGAAAATTGCATTTGCTCTATTTTAATATATATCAACTAAGGGACTGAACAACAAAATATAAGAAAAATATGTACTTACATTCTTAAATATATATTGTAAACGATATGTATTTTCAAAGTATTTTACTAAATAAGATTAGTTTTCAAAGAAAATATTATAAATTAAGATTAAGAAATTGATATTATTTGATTTTTTTCTGCAAAAATTTACATACTTTAATGGTGAGCAGCATTTTGATACTTGTTTGATTTTCAAATGAACTGCATTTATTAGAATATAAATAATAGTTTCTGAATTTTTAATTGTATAGTTTCATTGGTATTTGAAAATGTAACGTTTTTAAAAATTTAATATTTTGTTATTTAACATTAAAAATCTTACCAGTAGTTCCACCACCTGGAGGATCACTGGAAATGACTCCTGGGAATCTCAAACAACGGAAGTCCAATCCAAATCTATGGTGATAATACTCTCCTAACAACTCCGCATGTACTTTCGATACTCCGTATATAGTTTTAGGTCTCTGTACAGTCACATTAGGAGTTGGATTTCTTGGAGACTCTGGTCCGAATGCTCCAATTGTACTCGGCACGAAAATTCTTAACTTGTACTGTTTTGCTAATTCAATAACATTGTGCATCCCTTCTACATTCACCCTCACAGCTAAAGGAACATTCTGTTCACCAATAGCAGATAGTAAAGCAGAAAAATGAATCAGCCAGTCGATTTGATGATTGACAACGATTTTTTGGAGGCCCTTAAAGTCTAAAATATCTGCGAATATATACGGACCTGATTCTAATACTTGTGGCGAGGGTTTGATGATATCGGATAAAATTACACGGTCTTTGCCGTATTTTTTACGGAGTAATTTGGCACATTCTGTTCCCAACTGACCCAATCCTCCTAAAAACAAAAACAATTTCATTTAAAAATATGTATAACACTCTAAAATTTTCAAACCACAAACATTATATTACACTCATACTGGATTTTAACAAGTTAAGATTTATGTAAATAGATATCTACTATTTCAGGTTTTTACGTTTTGACTAATTTTAGCATGATGTTTGTTCTTCTGCCCCTATGGATGTAATAATAATAATAATAATAATAATAATAATTTATTGCCCAACAGTAATCCGATAACAGGACAAAATATAAAATTATACCTAGGTAGTATGTAGAAAAAGAGAGAAAATTGAACTTATCGCATTTTAATAAACATATTTGACTGATATCAACTGCATACGTTAATAAATGTGTGATAAAAATCGGTTAATCGAATTTAAATTATATATGAATATTTCTTACATGTGAAAAGTTCGGGAAAAACTTTACATCGTATGAGAAAAAAAATTAGAAACTTTTAATGCATAATGTACAGCTGATTTTTTAAAAATTAATAGTCTAGAAAAAAACCGTGTATTTTCGTTGTTATAAAACAGTTACTTTAACTTTTTACCACTATTTACAATTATTTTACTTTTTAAGAAATTTTAGTTTAAAATTTTATTTAATATTATTAAAAATGTATAGTTGTCCAAATATTCTGTTTTATTATATTGAAAATAAAAAATTGTACTTAATATTAAAAAAAAATATAGTTATTAAATACCCTATATAAAATTTTGTATTAATTTTTTTACATAATATAATTTATAACAATATCAAAGTGGTTTGTGAAAGTGTCACTTGTTGTCTTATGTCATTTAATATTGAAATGGAAATGATTTATATATATATTGTAAGTGCAGTGTATTTTGTATTAATATAATATTCTTCGGCACTCACCAGTGATCAAAATTTTGGGATTTTGAGCTTCCCTCTTAGCTGCCAAGGAACTCAACGACGCGTTAAAGTGTGTAGTCCTTTGCGCAGTTCTCTGCGCAGAAAAGCACCGCACTGCATTTAGAAATAATTGATTATCACAAAATTTTCTAACAATCATAACTGAATTGATAAAAAACACTCTTGAACTTAACACTGAATTACGTGTGAAGGTTTATGTTTGTTCACCGTAGTTCTCAAGGAGTCACTGACGTTAATCAACTATTGCCTGGAAAAGTGATCATAGAATCACAAGTTTACCTTGATTTTTTCCGCGGTCATACCCCCCTATAATTCTTACGAGGTTTCATTATATCGAAACTAGTTATTATAAACATAACAATTTTCTGTCATTACTGTTTTGCTTTTCGTTGTATTTGCCATACTTTCATTATTAACCTAGTTTTACAAATTCATGGAAAATATTTATTATGTGTAGTACAGAATACGTTTTTATATGTCTTTATTATTAAATTTTTATAATACAATAAAAAATTAGAACTATTTTTTTATCTATTTACAAATAAAAATAAAAGTTATTTACATTTTATTTCCTTTACTTTTTTATTACATAATTTTATATTTAAATATAAATAATTCTTATTTAACTAATTTATTTTATATGAATATTAAACTTAGATTTTACTGACCACCACGTATGTATATAATATGTGTAATAATGTAATAATTTTATTCTATTTTGCCTTATAAAGTTGTTTATTTTCCTAAATACTGACCATATTAGTTGCGATTTTATAAACAGACATTTAATTATTTTATTTTACAAGCGGTTTCAAAATTTGATTTCACTCAGTTTAAAAATCTCAAATATAAGTCAACCAAAATGAAACAAACATTTATTAAATAATTTTACATACATTACAGGTATTGAAAAATTCAAGTAGTTTGAGTATTCATTATGTTTCAGAATTTGAACCACAATACTTTATGCATCAGAGCGAAATGGGAAAAAAATCGAACAAGTACAAGTACACTAGAAAACATATCCACTTACGAAGTATTATTCAATAACGGCTCTGGTATAACATTTCTGACGTGAAACAAAATAAATGGGAAACAAGAGCAAAACAAGGAATATTTAGTTTGTTATACAGAAAATATAAAGAAATATAAAGAACGAAAAATAGTTACAGAAATAACGAACCTTTAAGCCGGATATAGAATAAACTGAAATTCAAATTGAATTATATAAATTAAATACTAAATAAAACAACAAACAATTTAGTGTTAGTAACGGAAGATATAAGACAAAATGAAGAAGAGGAAAATATAAACCAAAATGTAAAAAGTTAAATGAAGAAACAGAAAATGAAAAAGAGTTAAACTTATATAGAAAATGAAGAAACAGTTGCAATTACTAGCAACTAATTGGATATTTAAAATAACAAAAGGTTTAGATCATCAATCTCAATAAAAAAACTCGTCTTGTAGTAACTAGACTAATAAACAAATTAAAATTTTTGGAGATAATCAGTGGGGAATTTGTATAGCTAAAAATCCTGAAAATCATACTCAATAAAAACATATTAATATAAAATATCATTTTATACTTGAGAAGATATATTAAACAATATAGTAAATGTCAAATATATTCTCAGAAATTTTCAAATTGCTGAGGGATTAATAAAAATATTAAATGAGAATAAATTATCTAACTTGTAAAATGTTAAAATTATATTTATGAGGAAGGGTGTTAAAGTTACAATAAAATGCAAATTTTAAATTAATCTAAGTTACATTCCCGGCTATTTAGATATATTAAAAATATGGTTATCAGTTGTTATATTTAATTCTGACAGATATATGTAATTGGGTACTTTGCAGTGTTAATAAATTATCTTAAAACGTTATCTCTAATTTTATTATTAACAGGTACACTATTAAAATTTTATTGTTTATTGCAGACAAAAAATTAGAGAAGTTTATTGCGGCAAAATTTAATAAAATTAATGATTAACTCGCTCATTAAAAATACATTTAAATTGTTTGTATAATAAATAAATACAATTATACCGATTTTGATATTTTTCGTTTTTTTGGACTTTTATTAATAATATTATTTTAAATGTGCTCTATTTGTTATTCTAAAATATGATGTATTTATTTGAAACATTTATAATGACAATTATACACTAACTGAAAATATACATTTGCTACAAATGTGAAAAAAAAAATATTTGAGAAACTTAAATAAATATTTTTAACTAATGGCCATGTATAATAAGGAAGAGATATGTTAACGAATGTCCTAGAATTAAGATCTTTACATACGCTGCGACTATTTTGAGCGTGACATCTGTCGGTCTATCTGTCTGGATGTATGTGTATACGTGTAGATGTAGAGCAAATACGAGTGAACAGATTTTAATGAAACTTCATATGTAAACTTCCAACATTAATAGCACGAGTTGATCAACATTTGTTAAAATATTAAAACCGAAAATGTTTTTTTTTTTCGATTTTATCTAGTAATATTGTTATTATAAAATATACTAAATATATTAAAGAAAACAATATGAAACGACAACAGTATTCACAGGAAGAAAGAAAAATATCTTGTAAGAATAAGAAGTATTCCTTTTTTAGTGTAGTTTTTGTTTTTGTTTCTTGTAGCATCATATGATTTTCTAACAATGAATAGAAGTCATTGTCGCAAAACAAACAACACAAGGATTTCCAATTATTATTCCAAATTCAAGTCATGTTTTGGCACTAGACATTTTTTTCTGGCATATATTTAAAATTTAGTCATAGTCTGGTGATCACCAAGTTATTACTAGTTTGCCTTGACTTTTTGTACATAGTTTGCTATATTTACTAATATATGTATATCATTTCAATATAAAATATAGGGCTGATGTTAATTCATCTTTTATTATTAACGTAAAGCGGATAGTATATCAGTGAAAGAAGGAATTAATCGATGTGATGATTTATAAAGAATTTTTTTTTTATACTTATCCGATGGGTATGTTTAATGATGAGATAGTATGACTCGACCTTTTTCGTATTTTTCACGGAGTAATTTAATATATTCTATACAGGCCCGAATTTAAGAGGCCCCCACCAAGTTCAAAAAATTGGAAAATAAAAAAGAGCCATACTAGAAAACACTAAAATTCAATTACTTGTAACTTTATTAAATTATAATGTAATGAGTTTTTTAAAAAGTTTGTACATAAAAAATGATTCTACACAATAACAAAATTTAGTAGAAGAAAATTATTTGTTAATCAAAAACACTTTATGTATAATTTAATCATAAGTAATATAATAAGACCCATGAAGTTATTGGAATAATTTACGAAAAGTTGTTGTGTAGTAACAGACAAATGAGTGTCAAAATGATATTTAGATCACGACAGCGAAACCCGAATTGTCGTTACTTCGCAGGAATTGTGAGTAAATTTTCAAAATTAAATTCATAGCTCGAATTATATTTGCTTGCTTATTCATGAATAACAAAAGTTCAACATAAAATTTTTGCTATCAACAAAATGTCATCGTGAGTATGATACTGGGGTTGCATCAAATTTCTTCACTGAAAAACTACCTACGGCCATCAAATGAAGCATTCTAATTGGGTGCATACGACGTATGTGGAATAATTATAAAAAAGTCCAAAATTCTTTTAGACGTGGAAGTTATCTTCTAATCATCTGAGAACAACTATGACCAAAAGTCTAAATCATCAATTTAATACTTCTGAGCATTAGCATTAGCAATGCTATTTTAAGAGTATTGTCATTTGAAAATATAAATTATTTTGCACAAAATAAAGCAAAGATAGGGTCAGTGTAAAAGTTTATAGAATAATAAATCTAAAAATATTGGATTATACATTTATTACAATTACAAAGACGGGTATACTGGATAGTTTTCCTTGCTTATACTAGTTACTGCCCAACTCTTGTCTCAAATTTTCAGATTGGTTTGATGTAGGTTAAAATAAAAAGAAAAAAATAATAATGTCACTGAAATAGTTTTTATAGAAGTGTTCAGAGAAAATTTATTTTTGAATAAATAAAATAGAATTGTTTTCAAATTATTATTAAAAAAATGGAAAATTTGTGGAAAACCATAGTGCGAAAAACAGGTTTTGGAAGAATTTGCAGATCATGTAACATAGTGAGCCATTATTTTTTATTCAATATAAATAGAAGAATTGAATAAGGTCAATGAATCTGAAAAGAACTAGTTTTCAGTACACGTGTTCTCAAATTATTGTTTTGAATTAATTATTTTTGCCGTAGACAGTTGTTTTGTATTATATAATACTTTTTTAGTTCTTTGTACTGATTATAAACTTATGTTACCTTTAACAGATTTATCATTTCTTTGAAATATTAATAAACCTGATAAATTATAAAATGATCATTTTCATTTTACAATTCGCTTCAAAAAAATTGTAATAAATTGTATTGTACTTTGTAACAAATTGTATTGTACTTTGCAATAAAATCAATTTTTGAAATAAAGCTTGATACTGCCAGATTATTGTATTTCATTTTAATACTTTGAATTGGTTATGCCAACAAAATTGTAACAAAAATAAAATTTTTATTAAATATTTAAAAAACTAGGATTTTAGCCTTACTACTTAGCCTTGATGTTCTTTTTATGAATAAAAAAACTTGGATCTCGCACGTGTCGAGATATTATTTGTTAGTTTGTGGATGGGTGGCAAAGAATAAAATAGTTTCTATTATTAATTTCACTAACAACAATGTTTTTCCCGGTTTGCGTCTAATATAAAGTATACAACTTAGATAGTTTATATGTTATTCGAGTATTGTTATAAGGGGCACTGCATTTGCATTCGCAATTTGGATCAGATTTAACTTACACTTTTGAATACAGATCATTTGTTTTTCATTTCATTTAACTGGATCAGTTTACCCCCTTTACTAAAAGTACTGAAGTTATTTACTCGCCGAAGTAGATCAGAAAAATCAATTCAGTTTAATCACGTGATTTTGCTGTACATTTAAATAGTTTAAAAGAAAAGGTAGAAATTATAAATTTTTAATGCGGAAACCACCATTATTTATGTTTTGGTTTTACCATCGACCATCTGAGATGATAGACAAATAACAATAATAATAATAATAATAATAATAATAATATTAATAATAATAATAAAACTAAAATTATAACAGCTACACGGGCTAAAGTAATCCACCAAGACATTCTATTTGCACTGAATAACTAATCTGATCAAACTGATCTGATTAGCAAAGGAAATACTACTCTAGTACTCAAAAAAAATATATAAAGCACTACTACAAGAAAATACTTATAACTTAGCTAAAAGCTGCCGTACAATATTTTATGACGTCGTTTTAAAATGTAATGAAAATGATTTTAAAATATTATATTTTCTTTTTGAGAAAAGTTACCAAGAACAAGAGGCTCGCAAATCAAGAAATAATTTAAGGACTTGCGCGAGGCCCCTATATAGCTCACCACTTGTTGTAAAGGGGGGCAAGCTCCCCCTGGCGCCCCTTAGCTACGGCCCTGTGTACAATACATTTACAGTAACAGTTTTTTTTAAATATTTTGTTGTGAAATAAAAAAATGAAATTATTGTTTTCAAATTTGCTCTATTCGTGCATACATAAATCTGGACAATCGGACGAATCGACAATCATTTCGCATATTACACTTACAATAGACAAAACCTCGACAAGCCAAAGTAGATATGTTTACAACAACACCTTTATTGTAGGTATAAAGCATGCAAATCAGCATAAACAAGCATAAAATCATTCGTTAGAAATTGTTTAATTTTCTTGGCATGTAAGTGGAGGACATTTCCCGTGAAACAGTGACAGTAGTGATGAGTGGTCATGTCGTAGTGTAGTATTTTCTTGTTTTCCATAACTCGTTTTTATTAGAACAAGATCGCGCGATTCCGCAACAGCGAATAGAAATCAAGGAATGTAAATCACACGTCTCTCCATGTTGGATTACTGTAGGTCAGTAAAAAATAAGCTAATGGGATTTGACCTCCTCGTGGTTCAAAATTTCAAAAAAGGAAAATCTTTAAATGAAATGTACTTACGAATCAAGAGTCATTATACTTTATGTATGTATGGAAGTTTGCATGCCAAGCGAAGCGAATCGGGCAATTACATGCGAGGCACATAAAGACACTTTTACTCTGAATAACACATTCTATTTTTTCTTCAAACGTAGATATTTAAAAAAATAATACACAACTTGACGTTTAATTTGTAGGTTATTAATTTAAATCTGCCAGTTGTTAACAGTTTTGTAGTGACATTTAAGGCGATATTACAGGTTTCTATTGTACGTTATTTCTTATTTGTTGATTCTACGTAATTTCTCTTGATACTTATTTATTTTTCTTTTGCTCCGGCGGCGTCCTTATTTAGTAAAAATTTCTACTCCGGCGGCGTAGAAAAGATGTCGCTTTTATGACGTTAGAAGAAAAGTGTATTCTTTCTATAACTTTTTCTCGAAAATTTATTTCATAAAATATAAAAAAACAATTGTTTGTTTATAATAACAAATACATAAGTAATACAAAAAAAATATTTTCTAAGAATAATATTAATGCGTTTTTAATTCACTAATTAACTGGTGCATTGCAATATATTGCAAACTTTTATACAAAATTTTGTGGACATATTTGGCAAGATATTTACAAAGTGATGAAACGGTAAAAGTCTGTAAGAAATTACTGCTTCTTTAAACAATTGACAATTGAAAACAATTTCTTTGCGTGACCTTGTTTCGTAAGAATTTTTTTAACGCATTCTTCGGCAAATGTAAGAAATATTTTATAATACTTTTATTTTCTACAAAAAATAATTTATTTAGTTAAATTATTTTACCGGTGTCAGGATAAAACACGAAGAGTGAAAACATACGTATAATTATATGTAAAAATACCAACCAAGTTCTCCCTGTTACAACGAAAACAATAGGTTTTTTTGTTTTTACAAAAGAAATGTTAAACTTTTCGTCTCTCATTTTAAATATCTATTAGGCACTAGTTTAAATAAAGTACTTTTCTCACACTATATAAAAATCATTTTTGACAGAATTTGCCAACACTGCGCATGCGCAGTGTGAGAATTGTCATTTCTCATAGTAATGGCCAACTCTACGCATGCGTAAAGGTACTCTTTGGGAGGTTATGTGCGCTATATTGTTCTTTTTGTCAAATAGCTTTCGTACATATATTTTTATTCTGTAACGTTTAGCAGAGTGGTCATAGAAAAAGTATAGTGTGCTGAAACTTTCACACTTCGTGGGAAATAGGCGACTTTCTGCATTTCTTAACCGCTCAAAATTTGTTAAGAAAAAGATTTCCATTTATTTCGTATATATTTCTCACGAAATATATTCTAACACTTGTCAATGTCAATTTATTATCGAATCGAATGTTTCCCACAACAATTAAAAACCAACTATATTATTATTTTTAGTTTCTGCCAAAAATAAACCGCCCTTTTGAAAAGGCCGATTGGTACAAAAATATACTATTATGTAATTACTATAACATCTAGTTATAACTGTATATAACTAACAAACTGATGATATTTGACGTTTGGCGTTATATTATTTAACCCACATTAGGTTTTTTCATCAAAAACAGCAGACCGAACTACCGAACACGAAATATTTCATATTGCATTTGTTTTCTAGCAACTTGCCTAGCAACCGATGCAATGATGCAAAATGAAATGCAGTACATAATGTAGTTTCTTATGATTCAATTTACACTCTTGATATGAACATTTTTCGAAGTTGTCGTATAAAAATAAAATTTCAACATTCTACGGCTAATTGTTTTAGAGTTATGCGAAATTAAAAAAAAAAACATTACGAACAAAGTTCCTTTTTGGCATTGCCGGTTGCAATGTTATAGTAGTCCCATATACAAAATTTAAAAATTTTAAGGGGCTAATCATTTTTGAGTTATGCAAAATACGTACGTACAGACGTCACGCCGAAACTAGTCAAAAAAAGTTCCGATAAAAATAATTTAGTTTCGGTTAATATCGTTCCTTCTTACATAAAATTTCCTTTCCGTTCGAACGAAAAATAAATTTTGTTCCAAACTGGTTAGCTTGTTTCACAGATTTTTACAGATTTATTTTAATTATTTTTAAAAACGAAAAAAAAAGATGTTTATAGGATTAATACATTAATATTCAATAATTACAATGCAAATGATTTTTTTTTCGTTAATATTAACTCTATAGGAAATAAAATAAATGAAGGGCCACAAATGCTCTCTTAACTGTGACTTGAGTAGTTGGAACAGCAATAATATTCATTATTGCCAGCAAATATAAATCTGAATACGATCGAAAAGAACAGAATAATAAATAGTATGGGTTTTTCACTGTTTTAAATAATTTTATTTAGGTCACATGGGCAAATTATCGTACAATGATTTTCATGTGGAAAAATATTAACTAAATTGACATATTACGCACGTAGATTTGGTAGCACTGAACTATATTCTCCAGAGTATAGTTCAATATTTGGTAATTAAGAAAATACCTACCGACATGAGACATAATGTTTAACTAGATTGTTTATTAGGAACAAAATAATAACGTTATTAATCTGAATTTTTATTTCAGTTATATCATTTTCGCTCTAGAAGTAAGATTTAGATAATACTCCATTAAACTGCGGTATAATCCAACGATTAGAAAGTCAAAGCCATAATCTTAGACGTCCGAACAAACTATACCAGGTATTGTGAATGTGATTAAGTTGTTTGACATTTAAATAGATAGAAAAAAACGTTATAAATAAACAAGTAGAATAAATGTTAATATTTATTTTGTTTACATTTACAAATTACACAAATTATTATAAGGATTCACATTCAGCATAAACACATAATAATAATTCATTTTTTCTTGTCACAGTAACTCTACTTCGTAATAAACCCTTTGGAGCTGTTTTGAAGGGTAGTAAATCATAATTGATAACATAATCGTTCAGCTCATAAGTTCCCTAAAAAAATATAATCATATTTGTTATTCTATCAGTTACAAACGTCAAATTTTCAATGAATTTAAGACATTCTCACATAAGTGCAGACTTGTACAGGGTTTTTTTTATATATTTAGGTATGTATTAATCACAAATAATGATGACCGTTATAGTTCACTTTGTAGTTAATGTCATATTGATATTCGGAAAAAATGTGGAAAAAAACCAATTACATTCATTTGGTATCTTACAAATTTTGTTAATATTTTCCCTTTTATTAAATAGATTACTTTGAATTTTATGCTCTAGAGACCATTATTTGATGTTTATTCTCTTGGATATAAGCATTTTCATAATGCTCTTGGTACGTAAATATCAATTATCTATGAAAACTATTTATTATAAATTTCACCAAGTATTCATCAGATTCAACGAAGTCATATTAACTTTCAAATTTTAAATGGAATTCAAATTGCTTATTTTTTCATAAATTAAATATATAGGTGTCCATTTTTAGAGAGTAGCCATTGAGATCTCCAAAATCGTAAAATATATGAAGTCGGTTAAATTGAGACAAATTTCCTCATTATTTGGCTACTTTAATGAGTATTTGTTTCTTCGAAAATATGCATGTCATTAGACATAAACAAAATATGATTTTGGTCAATTTACTTTTTTGTTTCAATTCATATTAGTTTCATTTTGCACGTTTTACAAGCTCTCTTTATCGAGAAATTGTTAGCGATCCTCAAAATTTTTATAGCTTGTGCACTTTATGAGAAACTCATACTAACTTTTTATATGGGGCTCAAAGTTGTCTCTAATACTATTATATAGAGATTTTTTCCAATGATATAAAGCACATGTACTGATTAATGTGAATTTTTATTGGGCTACATTTATGTTTTCTGAAAATCCTCCACATTAGTTCACATGATGAGTTAAAACAATTACGCCAAGAAATAAATTGATCAAAATCTTTTTTTTACTCGTTTATGTATATTCGATATACAAAATACATCATTAAAGTAACCAGCTAATGCGACAACTTTGTCTCAATTTAATTGACTTCGTAAAAATGGATCCCCTTTATAGTGATACTTGGTAGCAAAGTTAATGTTAATATTTACGACAAATATATGGATTCATAGAAGCATATTTTGTTTATTTGTGTTTGGGTGCGACAAACCTTAAAAACTAACTATAAAACTATAATTTACCTTTGGAATTGGACAATTTTTCAAATGTAATTGTTGTGCGACATCATGCCACAAGTCTCCTCCATATTTTTCGATCACTTGACAAAGCGGCGCTTTTTTAAATTCATATATTGATTTCCATTCATTATCTCGAAAAATTTCGATTGCACCGTCCAGCTAAAACAAAATTATTGTCATTTATAAAATGTATTAAAATGATTTATATTGTTATTAGAGAAAACTGATGTCATTGGTATAATTTTAGCATTTTTTCACTTATCCATTTTCCTGTTGTCGAAATTTTATAAACATTTTTATAAATATTTAAGTGAATTGATTGACGTCTACAAGAGACCTATAGCAATATAGGTAATAAATAGACTAATAGATTATTCTTACTCCGATCATTCGAGATGCTGAGCGTTGATGCCTGTAAGTTGGCAACACACTCTTTTGTAATGGCACTATAATAGTAACGTATCAGGAGTACACATGGATAGGAAAATTTGTAACGTCAATATTTTTTTTGTACATATGAATTTCTACGCTCATTCTTATTAGAAATTAGTTGTTTATGTTCGAATAAGAATCTTGAACAAATTTACTTACTTTACATTCGTCTGTTAATGGATAGGGCGTTATTACTTTACTCGTACCCAAAGTCACAGAAGAGTTGATTTTATTAAAAGACGCCCAGTATTGTATTGGGGTATCTTTTTCATCTTCACACATTCCATATTTTGTAATCGTTATATCAATTGCTGCATCCTTAAATATATAATTTACAAAATCAAAAACAGTATCCGCCACAAAATCGACCGCCACTATTTTTTATTTAAAAAGTGACATTTTTTAAAAGCTTTCTTCAAATATGTTTTTTTTAACTTTTACTCTTTTATAAAATATTACAAAAAGTACCGAAGTAAACTTCTATTCGCAATTGATAATTTTTTATTTAAAAAATTAGCTGTGGCACCTTAGAACCGACCTCCAATTCCAAATATTTACGCTAAACGTTTCTAAATTATTATTTTTTTCATAAGTTATATAATAAGAGTCATTAATTTTTTGCAAAAAATTACGAAACTAAATTGTTTTTTACACATCCACATACACAGACATTACACTAAAAATTGTCTTAACGTATAATAAAGTCTTTATATGTTACTCACTTGTAAACTGTCGTTTATTTGAACTGGTTATTAAACAGGGAAACTAACCTTTTCATATCTGTTTTACCTAATTTCTGCATCCACATATATTCACACAGACATCACAAAAAAATATTATGAAGTCCTTAATTCGTAAACATGCATCAAAATCTCAAAATTTCAAAATCGGTATGATGATATGATTACGAGCACAATATCTCTCGTCAGTGGCGAACGCAGGATTATGTTCTGGGAGGCGTTTTCAAAAAGTACTAAAATATTTTATGTGCAACCTTGTCCAATTTCCAAAACTAAAAAAATCTGATGTATTCAACACATTACCACCCGCCAATATAGTAATATATACTATAAAAAATATTTTCGACATTAAATATTTAGTTTTAAAATTAGTTTGTTCAAAATATTTTTAATTCAATTCATACCTTCAATTTCCAATACTGTATTGGAAACCGAAGAAAACAGTTATTTTTGGCGTAACTAAAATATATTCCTTGTATATTTCTCCCATCTTTTTGTGTTTTATAATAAAAAATAAAAAAATATGTATGAAATTTTGTAAAGGTATGAATAACTCATCTGTTTTATAGAAATTCCTTAGCTTGAACGATGTGTAAAGGTAATATAATTAATATTTTATTTCTGTTCAGCCAGAAGTTATCTATAAAGTGTAATATACAGGCCGGTAGAAACTTAAATAATCTTTATGTTTGAAAATAACGTAATTTGCGAAGAAAAAGGAATTTAGAGGCGTCTTTTTAAGATAAATGGTTTAACGCTTCATGTAAAGTACTACTTCCAGTTAACCAATTGAATATTACATTTTTTAGATGTCGTATTAGCGTTTTTGTGAACGAAAAATCATCACAGACACACACACACGGACATACAAACATAATGGTAAAAATAGTAAAATCGTATTCTAGGGACCCTAATTTATGCTCATATGTTGAAAACAATACCTCCCTTATCTCTACATTGATAGGCGAGTGATAAAGAAGTACCATGGATATTTTATCTCATTAAAATATAATATTAATATTACAAAAAAAAAAACAAAACATAACATCAAATATGTTATAGCTATAAAGGCAATTCAAACATTCTTTCATTCTTGCCTAATTCATCAAGAATCTCTTCTACTGAAATCACAGTTCATCGGTGAATATTTAATAATGACAAACATTGATTAAAAAAGTTAACATATGTTAGAACCCTTCCCAATACCCCCTGCGTACGCCACTGTCTATCATACATATATTTACATATTAGTTTTTTAAAGTAAATAATTCTAAATTCATACCACAAAACAACACAGAGTTGCTAAAACACAAAGTATTGAGTAATACATGTTTGGTTTGTGCATCCAGTTTTAGGAGTTTTGTTTATATATGTATGAGTAACGCAGCAATTACATGTTGTTTATAAATAGAAAACAATTATTAATATTAGGTACAGGATACAGGAAAAAATGACTTAAAAATATATTTTCAAAATCATTCCTGATTTTAGATAGTGTTATTTGTACTGCTAAATTATTTTAATACTATATTTCCGTTTTTTAAAATTATTTATTTTGAATAGATATAAGCCAATACCATAAATTTATCTGATAAATGTACTTGCTATTAGCAATATATTTTTATATTATAGAGTAGGTCTATAATTTAGTGCTGTGGTTCCCAATCTTTGACTTAGCAAGAGCCAATTTATAATGTTTTGTTAAAAAAAAAATTATGAAAATTTATTTATTTATTTAAGTACAATTCCCAACAGGCGGAGCCTAATAAGAGGGTAGTAACAGTAACAGTCTGCAGGTACGAAGTTTATTACAAAATTCACTAAACGAAGAAGAGAATATGTCAATTTCATCAGAACAAAGATTACTAAATTTACTTTACACATACGAATTATCGGTGAACACATTTGAGAATTAGTTCTAGCAGTTGGAATATAGCAAGTAGGAATGACGAAACCTGAAAATTTTGGTACCCGGGTACCCGATATGAATACCCGGGTAGTACCGGATACTCGATAATTACCCATTACCCGATAATTACCCGATACCCGATAATAAACTGATGCCCGATAATTACCTGATAGGTACCCTTATTCTTTCATGTTCATCTTTTTAATACAAATTTTTGTTATTTGCATATAAATTTATTAAATGAACAAAAAAATATTATTTTCTGATATGGAAATTAAAAAAAAAACATTGTTATTTTGTATAATATACGAGTATATCAGCAATATAGAATTACAAAATTAAAGAAGTATATTTGGTTTAATTACTTAGGCATATCTCATATTTTTATTCGCAAATATCAGCATGGATGATGTATCTGCACTCAGTCTTGATCTTCCTTTTGTTACAATGTTTCTAGCAGCAGAAAACTGTCTTTAACTGGCAACAACAGATTTTAGGTAATGGGTAGATTTCGGGTAACGGGTAATAAACGGGTAACGGGTACATTTCGGGTAATCGGGTACTATTTTTGATACCCGGGTACATTATTATCGGGTAGGTTCCGGGTACCCGGGTACCCATCGTCATTCCTAATAGCAAGTATAGGACGAGCAAAGAAATTCAAGGAACTTAGGCACATTGAACAACAAAGTGAGAAAATTGCCTGAATATTAAGAAATTTAAAAAAAAATAATGCTAGGTATGACAGGTTTTCCATCATTTATTTTTTAATATACTCTGATACGCTCAATCCCAAAAATTACATCTATTGACCATAGTAACTTTATACAGGTTGTTTGGCGGAAGGCCGCCACCCAGAATATTTCGTTCATTTTGAAAGATACAAGAAAATGTTATGGAGCAAAGTTAAACTAGACAAAGGGACTCATAAAATGGCCGTAGTAACAATTTTGTGTCACTTCTGGTTTTAGCGGAAATGGGAAATGGGAATCGGTATTTTTATATTTTTTTTCGAAATGTACATAAAATTAGCTTTATAATGATACCAAAATATCATTATTTTACTTCAGCCATTTCAAAATGGCGACATTTTATTTTTAAAATATTTACTAATAAAAATTCATAAAAAAATCCTGAAACCAAACAAATAATGTCAAAAAATATTAGATCTACCTTTCCTGGCGATGTAGTGGCAAAATTTGTTATATGTGACAAATTGTGCAGAAAATGACTGCGGCCATTTTGAGTATTTTTAATTTTAATTTTGTTTGTTATATTTAGAAGGTTTTTGTATTGTGTTGATTATTGTAAGGTATTTTAAACATTTTTTTTTCGTTAATTACCTATAGTTGTAAGTACATAAATATGAAAATAAATTGTCGCCATTTTGAAATGGTTGACGTAAAACTATGATATTTTGGTATCATTGCAAAGCTAATTTTATGTATATTCCGTAAAAAAATATAAAAGTACCGATTCCCTATGCTAGAATTAAAGTTGGAGCCATTTCCGCTAAAACCGGAAATGACACAAAATTTGTACTAGGATCATTTTATGAGTCCCTTTGTCTAGTTTAGTTTTGCTCCTTAACATTTTCTTGTATCTCTCAAAATAAACGAAATATTTTGGGTGCCGGCCTTTCGCCAAACACCCTGTATATGCTCGTGCGACTCTTTCGCTCCTAACGAACCTGGATGAGGCGTTGCATTGCAAAAAAGTTCCACCTCTTTTATAGGTCATTTAGTCACTATTAAATCTCACGCTATCACATATCCATTACAAATGAAGTCAAAATAAAGAAATTAATTAGTAAGATGTATGATAAACTTTTATATTAAAAACAGAGGTCATAAGTTATATTTGTTCATTAAACAATCTTTCACATATCATTGTTTTATTTGAAAATAATTATTTGCATGATAATGATTGTTTTTCTTTACAAGCGTAACAGACTTCTTAGTTATAATTAGCTCATTTACGATTCAGAAATAGATTCAGGAATACTACTGCTGTGTATTTTGACAGTGTAAGTGAAAATTTTGCAAGATGAAGATTCTCACTTTTACATCAGCACTTGTAGCTTTTGTACAAATTGTAAGTATTTTGAACTGATTTCAGCACCTATTGTTTTGTTTTTATTATTATTATTTATATTATTGCCTCAGCAGTGGCGTATAGACAGTATTCGAAATTTGTAGGCGCTCAGTATTAGAGACACGTTTACCACCAAAAGAGTAAAAAAAGCAAACAAACTCGAATAGTAAATAAAAATTAAGTATTGTAACATATAAAAAAATCTGAGGTGTCCAACACATTACCTCCCGCCATTGTATAATATATTCTATACATATAAGATTTTCAGTAAATTCAATTTGTAGATTTAAAATTAGTTTGTTATTGCAGATCAGAATATTTTTAATTCATTTCATACCTAAAATTTCCTTGATATGACCAAAAAAACAGCTATTTTTGATGTTATTAAAACCGGAACCGAACTTACCTTGATTCTAAAACTACTTCATATTTATTTATTTTATCTTTTAAACTTACATCAAATTGGAAAACATATGTCAAGTTTTGTGAACATATGAATAACTCATCTGTTTTATAGAAATTCCACAGCCTAATTGATATGTAAAATTATTATAATTTATATATTTTTTTCTACAATACAAGGTGTTCCCCAAAACAATTAGCAAAAAAAATATTTTTTTAAACCAGTGGTTCTCAAGGTATGGGGCCCAACTTTCTTATTTTAAATGGAACATCCTATATATTTTTATATATTTGGAATCTACATAAAATTACAAATCCATTGATATATTTGACGTTAAATAATAAAATCCCTATATTGGCATTTATTTTGCATACTTTTATCTGAAAATATAGCAGTTTTTTAATTTAAAGGTAGAATTAGTATGATAAGAACGCAGAATTTAACGTTTGTCAGGGCCGTAACCAGAAATAATTTTCAGGGGGGGTTTTTAAATTTAAAAAATTGTGTCACTTTTATTATATTTTATTGAATATTTAACTTAGTACAAAATTAATTCTACGATCTTTTTCAACTGCAAATCGATCAATTATTTCTTCAGGATCTAAGTAGATATCTCTATGAATGCTCATAAGAGCCAAACCGGATAAAATTTCGGGGGGGGGTTGAACCCCGAAACCCCCCCCCTGGGTACGGCCTTGACGTTTGTTTTCTATTTATTCATGATAACTACTATTTTTAGGTAAAAGTAGGCAAAATAAATGCTAATATATGGATTTTATTGTTTAACTGAAATTTAACTTCAAACATATCATTGGATTTGTAATTTTATGTAGAATCCAAATATGTAAAAATTATTAGGGTGTTCCATTTAAAATAAGAAAGTTGGGCTCCATATCTTGAGAATCACTGTTTTCAAAAAATATTTGTTATTTGCTTATTTTAATAGTCTTGTAAAATGGTGGTTCTTTGCTAATTTATCCAACCTCCTACCCTCGTAGCTCTTATAGTTTTTGAGATAACAATGGTGGCACACTTAAATGGAACAACCTGTATATTGATAGGCGAGAGGTTACAATAAATCATTAAAATTAAATACTTGCTAAATTACCATGGTTCTTTAGAAACAACGTCACATTTTAATATCAAATATCAAAAAAAAAACTAATTATTTAGCAACTCAATATAGGTACTATTTAAAAAATAGTTTTAACAAATGAAATGAATATGAGTTAACGATATGCGTGTGTTAATTGAATTCGCCTGCTCGTTTATTACTTGCATCTGCAACAACGATTTGGTTTCTTCATACTCTATTTTAGGAATCACGAATGAAGCAAGTGTTACTTGCCCGACAGAATTCCTCAGATATGATTCAATTCACTTTTTATCATTTATTGATAAAATGTGTACCTAAATGTGACATGTCGCAAAAGAATAAAATATATTTATTTTTCTTACACTGTTTTTAGGCTTAGGGCCGGTTTTTCCACCTTAACTATCGGAAAATATCGCATTGAAAAGCTTATGTAAGTTGTCAAAAATGTACGTTATTTACTATTTCCATGCGATATTTTTCTATTAACCGATAGTTAAGGTAACCAGCACTTTAACCAGAGGTGGAAAAACCGGCCCTTAGTTGCTTAAATTTTGGTTATACAATGTTCTAATGTTTTTTAGTTTCCAAATTCAGGCACTCAACAGAATTTTGGAGCTCTCGAGCGCCTCCAAAAATTTCTAGCTAAGTCATTGACAATGAGTCTGTCTCATCTCATCTCGATGTTTCGAATATATTTTCTTATACGTCATACAATTGGACTTTTTACAAAATAAAAAATGATGTCCAAATTTATTAATGAAATTTAATATTTAAAACTAAAAAACAATAACGAAAAACCTAACGAATCAACTTATATCTAATGTAGAATTTAATATGATTTCAGGTTGGAGTTCTAATATTATTTTACTTCAATATCAACCAGTATACACAAAACACACACTTGATACATCATCTTAATGCCGAGGTATATCATGGACACTTTTCTCATTTGGTTTTATCTATCCAAGTGGCCATTGAAGTTCTTGTTTTGGTTACTGCACTAATTTTGCTGTGGGGTGTACGAAACGTAAGAATTATTAATTTCATTTATTTAATAAGTAAAGGATAATTATTGATTGTAAGCGTTTAATCTTTCTGATTTGAACAAAATAAAGAAAACCTAATATTTAAAAAGATTTAACTGATTGATCACAGAATAATTGGTAAACATGGTCATTGTTCTTGGTTCATTGTGTAATTTATGTTGAATATAAACTATTAAATAAATGTTTTATAATTAGAAATAAAAACAAGTTTTCAAAATAATTGATTTCATTTTACTTTGATACTTCTGTATTTGGAAATCGCGAATGTTGACATAAAAATATTACCAACATAGAAAAATAAAAAATAGAGACCAAAAATTTAAAGGTGGGTAATACACACAATAATACATGTCAAAATATTGAAAAAAAAATCATATAAACATATATCCGGAGCTATTACGATCGGAATATTTAACCCGATTACTACTGATTGTGTGTCGCTGGTATCGTACAATACATACGTCACAAATGAAGTTTTAAACTTGGACATTATTATTTGGAAGAATTTTTCATTCGTATTTTCACAGCTGCTTTTATATTTATATGATGTTTAAGACAAAAATATAGTGACCAGTCGTATTTTATCATTTTAATATGTAATACTGCGAATGGTCTGTGGAAGACGCATTATACGTTCTTTCACCAGAGAATTATTCAATAATTTATTAACACAAAATATTATTTTAGAGAAACGCTAAATGTGTGGTATGCTGGATATTCTGCAATGCAGTTGCAGCCACTGTAATTACTGCCTGTATTGGTGCAGGTATTTACTGGTATCTTCATAGCACAGACCGCTACTATGAGAAATTAACAATGTACTTGAGTATTCTCACTGGTAAGTAAAGTTAATATATTCCCTTTATGATGAAATTAAACATTTTTATAAGTTTCAAAATGAAATTATTATGCGTCCCTTTCCGTAAACTAAAAGATATGTTCGTACGGGTTGTGAATTATGACATTAATAATCATGTTTTTTTTCAGTCGTATTTTGGAATAAAATTTTTATAATCAGTTTGTACTACCGTTCATTGATGAGAGATAATGAAATAAGGTATGCGTTTATATGAACAAATAATTCATCATATATTTCCTGTAAGTATGATCTTACTAATGTATTATTTTTAGATATACTTTGTACATAATTGTTGTTGTATTTACCTTGAAACTGAAGTAGAAATATATATTATTATTAATTATGGATTTATTTTCTTCAGAAGTTGTTTAGAACATTGTTTAATTTTATTTTTTACTGATACTTAATCATGGCGACTCACGATGTGATCGTGCGTAATTTGATTTTCAATTTATTTCGTAGGGTTTTCAGATTTTTCGGTGTAACAATTTATCGGCTCTATCATGTAACACATCGCTTATATTAAGCGACATAGTTAAACGTTTTTAAAGACATTGGTATTAAAATCTTATCATTGTCATTGTATCAAATATTTAAGCGATCATAGCTAATAATACTCGCTAATATGTTAATAAGTAAAGATAAGGTACGAACTGTCTCTAAAATATTAAAGACATTTTTTAAATGTCAAAATTTAACTTATTTTCTTCTCTCTTCTCAATTTTGAGTCTAATATTGCATAGTTTCAGTAAATTCATATTTTTGTAATAAAAGGTGACATTGATTTCCATGCGTATACAATTTCTACAAATTTTCGGTCTTTATGTTTCGTATTATTCATTTAGAAATATCTAACTGTTCGATTTTATATCTTTATAACAAAAACAAACCTTATAGCTAGATGTGTCATCACTTCAACTTCCATTCCTTTTGCATATTCCAATTTCCCTCCCAAATCTTTTACAAAATTTTATTAAAATGTTTGTCACTATTCTTTATTCCATTACACAAAATTTAATCGCTCAAAAACTTGCACAGAAATAGATAACTGTTTTCACTTATTTGCTACCTATTTCTCAAGAAGTATATTCTGACAGTTGTCATTTTTGTCAATCGTACTAAAGTACTCAATTTATTACAAAAAAATCAAATGTATTTTATAAAAATTGAAAGCCAACTAAATTATTATTTTTATTAAATTTCTGGCAGAACAAAACTAACCAAATGTCATTAACTTGAGTTACTGTACCCTGTTTTTTACAATCAATTTGACAAGAAAAATGTCAAAACAATCGCATATGTACAAATTTACACTGTTGTCAAACATATTTTTTCCTAAATTGTTACTATCGTCACTCTTATTTGTTATCGACATCGGTAAAATTTAAAGTGTAGCTATTGTCTTAGCGACACTTGTTATATATTAAGCATTTTAGCAATGCTCGCTTAAAACATAGTCGATAGTTAAAATTAAGCTACATCGATTAATATAAGCGATGAGTTACATGATAGAGCCGAATAGTCGCTAATTTGTTAATAATTAAAAAAAAAAACAACAAAGAAATAGAAACAATAATATAACCACGGTAACGGATATTTTCAAATATTTCAGAAAATTGAGTATGTCAGTCATGTCATTAATGTCATTTATAAAGATGATTTTGGCGTTGACAATTTGTGCTTCATTGTGTGTTGGTTGTTTCGTTAGTTTAATATATAACTCTCTATGTATGTTTCATCTATTATTACATGTGTATATAATTTAGTCAGTTTTGACATTTATTTGCTTCTGAAATCACACGATTTCACTCGACAAGATGATGTCATCAATCGTCCGTCCCGCCCAACGATTTGAATCATATTGTTACAATTGATGACGTGAAGATCAACTGCAGGAAATAGAGTGTAAATTTTATTGTATAATAATTATTATTTGTGAAATAAATCAGTTTTGGTGCATAGACAAAATATTATTCCCAAAAATGTTATCTTTTCAATAAATTATTGGATATATTATTATAAGTAGCAAGAAATATGTTTGTAATAAATAATATTGCTTGTTGTTTGCAAAAGCATATTTTCTAAATTTAGTTATAAAACTAATACTGTGCAAATAAACTTTTAAGCATATGTAAGTGTAGTTCTTAGAGATAATCTGTTTTATTTCTCTCAATAGGATTGTAAAGATGGATCACGAAAAAGTATCCTGCTATTTCTACTATTATATAGGAGACAGGCTCATTTTCTTGGTCCACCTCTATAGATAGATGGACCGTGCCTCTATATGTTATATATAAATGGGATACTTCAAACTAAGCCTATCATTTAAGAAGTACTAGTACTGCATTCAATATGAATTTGTTTCGAATCTGTTGTATATTCTTTGCTTTATCTGAAATGGTATGTGTTTTGTTGTTACAAATTACATGGACAATCTAAGTACATTTATTTTAGTTTCTTTTATTTTTATATTTTGTGAGTGTTCTGCGAGAACCAATAATACAAATAATAGAAGGTACTAGTAATGTGGATACTTTATTATTGGAATTTGAAAAACAAATCCTGGTTATGCTATTCGTTAAGATTATTCTTAAATTTGTAACAGCTTTAGGATTATACCTAGGTACTGTTAAGGAAGGTAAGAATGATTTACTAATTTACAAGTTTATTAAAAAGTAATAAAACTGAAATCATTTTACAGAAACAAAAAAAATATTCTTTACCTTAGTTAATTCTAAATGGGATGTTCGTGGCTAGTAAGCTGTTATATATTGTTCCGTCTTAATTGGCCAACTGTTTTCGTATCATGTTTAATATTTGTAACTGGTAAGTTTCATAAATAATAAAGGCTTCGGTTCTTACTATTCCAAATAAAAAGAACACAGTGAAAGTAACAGTGGTACCTATATTTGAAAGAAATGACTAAATTTTAAATACAAAGGAAAGGGACCTAACGATTCTCAATTTTTATCGCCCACCACCTTTGTAAGTTAGTATCGTGTGGATTTTTAACTTTTTATATAGGTGGATAGGTGTCTGATATTTCTAGATTTATATTCTATGTAAATACTTATGCCCATGCCGAAAATAGAGATAATAATTTGTGAATTATATTTTAATGTGAAAATATAAATAACAATATACAGGGTGTTTGGCGAAAGGCCGGCACTTAAAATATTTCGTTTATTTTGAGAGATAGGTACAAGAAAATGTTAAGAAGAAAAATATAACTAGACAAGGGGCTCAGAAAATGATCTTAGGAATAATATTGTGACACTTCCGGTTTTAGCGGAAATGTGTACAACTTTAATTCTAGCATAGGGAATCGGTATTTTTATATATTTTTTCGAAATGAACATAAAATTAACTTTACAATTATACCAAAATATCATTGTTTTACTTCATCCATTTCAAAATGGCGACATTTTAAAAATATTTACTAATAAAAAAATACACCATAGCTAGCTATTTGAGATTTTGTTACCTGAAACCAAACAAATAATGTCAAACAATATTAGATCTACATCTACCTTTCCTGACCCTGTAATGGCAGAATGGGTTATATGTGACAAATTGTGCAGAAAATGACGGCGGCCATTTTTAGTATTTTTAATTTTAATTTTGTTTGTTATATTAAGGCCCGGTATTACAGTCACTACTTAAATATTGGTTTAGCTAAACTTAAACTTTCACTTAAACCAATTGGCAGTATTACAGTACAAAGTTTTGCTAAACTTGTTTCGATTATATTTTCGTTTATGTTGGCAATAGAATATGTGTTTTTGACATTGACAGATAAATTATTTACACATGTATTTTGGTATATACACGTTATTGGTATATCTGTTGTGAGTTATTGTCTCTGTATTAGATAAATACCATAAGGGTGACTAAAGTTTTACATTTTAAATCATTTTTATTACATATAATACATATTTTATATCCTCATGAAAGGTATGTAACAATAATTTCCTATCAAAAGAGCTAAAATTAAGAATAAACAGATTATATTTCAGAATTATAGATGAAAGAGAACGGGCACCTTAATTTTACATTGAAGAAAATAGAGAAATTGAAAGCTTACCGTACAAAAATTTTGACCTATTGTGTAAAGAATAAAATAAATAATAAAAATATAATATCTTATTGTTAATTGTTGTTGATGCATTCATAGAATGTAAAGCGTGATTCCAAAAATCAAAGTTTACAGTTTCCAAAAATCAATATTCTTCAGAAATTGGCACTAAAATTGAGTGTAATTAAAATTCATTTTATTAATGAATTCTTACCAATTACTTTTTTTTAATGTCGCTAAATATTAAGTACGTTATAAATTAACAAACAGATAATTTTGCTAAACGAAATCTATTAATAAAATATTTATCAGACCATATATTTATAATATCAGCCCTAGTGCCTAGAAAGAATACGTTATGGTCATCTAATTATATTGAGAATATTTTGCTTGACTTCGACTTCACTGCTGTTGCTCATTTCTTAAATTTCCGTATTATAATTCTCCACAACGTCCATTCTGATAATTTTATTTTGACAAAAAAAGATTAAACTTCACCTTAAGGTTTAAGCCGCTAGGATCGACCGCTTAAGTTAAACTAATAAATAAATGCTAAACTCCAACTGTAATACATCGAATTTACTTAAACCGTGGCTTAAACCTAGGATCGAGTTTAAACTTCCACTGTAATACTGGGCCTTAGTAAGAGTTTTTGTATTGTGTTGATTGTTATAAGGTATTTTAAACATATTGTAACGTTTTATTTATTTAGGTGAAGTGTAAAATTGATTAAAACACTAATATTTATATAACTATGTTTAATAAAAGTAATATGAATTATAAAGAATAATTAAAAATAACTGACACTAAGAATTAACAAATATAAACACTAATTTAAGACTAACAAGTATTAATAAAGACTTAAACACTAACATAATTTATTTAAACAATTAAAACTACGCAATATTTATTTCCACAATATTTATGTATATCAGTATCTATTTATTTACATCACCATCTGTTCACTACACGTATCGATACAAGACTGTCCTCGCGATCTCTTGCTTGAGGTATTTAAAGTAAAACACTTATGTAATTCTGTAATATTCGCCAGTTCTCTGGAAAACAGAACAATGGGGAGCGGACGGACTGGTTGTAACCTGTCCATTAGCGGCCGCCGCCACCCTGGGATCGCTACAATATTTTTATTTTTCGTTAATTACCTATAGTTGTAAGTACATAAATATGAAAATAAATTGTCGCCATTTTGAAATGGTTGAAGTAAAACTAGGATATTTTGCTATCATTGTAGAGCTAATTTTATATACATTCCGAAAAAATATATAATAATACCGATTCCCTATGCTTGAATCAAAGTTGTACACACTTCCGCTAAAACCGGAAGTGACACAAAATTCTTAGTAAGATCATTTTATGAGTCTCTTTGATTAGTTTAATTTTGTTTTGTAACATTTCGCCAAACACCCTGTATACCTATATACCTACTTATTTCTATAGGTTTCAAATGGGGAAAGTGGATTATCGTAAAAAAGTTTTATCAAACTTTTAAGTATTATGCAATCCAATATGAAGATATCCAGAGGGGGCACAAATTCAGATTCTTTTCCTCTACTACAAAATTATTCAAACTGAACACAAAATTGACATAGCGAATTAATGGTTATGGGAATAAATAATAATTTTGCAAATATTTTTTTTTATACTTAGTTCCTTTTTTAATTCGTTTTTAGTTAAATTTTTTTTTATTTTTACATTTTTGACTGATTTTATTTAATATACCTACATATCTATGTTCCGTGTTATAAATGTTTATAGAATAATTTTTTATGTTTTTGTTCCTTTTTAGAATATTTTTTTTTGTTGGTTAACATTTTTAAGGAATACTTATTTTATTATCAATAAAAAAATTATATTAGAAATAAGTAAGATCCGGGATTCGGATGGCGAAAAGAATAAAATTTGTCTAGAGTGCAAAATTGCGTAGGTACGGCAATAAAATACCATCAGATAGTAACGTAGCCAGGATTGGAGATTTTCAGGCAGCAGGCTGACCTAGACAATACTTACGTACAGTACGAGCAAGGTGTGCAGTGCACAACCTGGGAAAATAGCAAAATAAAGAATTGTGTAACTTAGTCTTATTTATATTTTTTTAATTTAATTTAATTTTGCCATAATAGTTATTTATGATATAAGTGTTAAAAGTGACATTTTATGAGTGAGTGGGGAAGTTTGAAACGAGGCGAAGCCGAGTGTAACAAATCCCACGAACGAAATAAAATCACTTTTAACACAAATATCATACACTATTTTTCCTACGACCCTAGTTATGTATTGGTAAATAAAAACTAAGCATTATAGAATTACATTTGTGACAGGTAACCAGATTTAGTTCCTTTTTAACACAAGTGTTAAAAGTAAATTTGTTTTTTACTTTTAATTTGTTGTCAATGACAACGATTTAAAAGTATTCACTGTGTTATAAACAGTTATTTTTTTCTATAGCAGATGTTAAAGTGCAATTTTATCAACTCAAAATAGTGGATAAACGGATAAAGTAGCACTTTAACCGCAAGGGTAGATAAAGTAACACTTTAACAGCAAGGGTAGATAAAGTACTTTAACTTTTGTTTATTAGAAGTACATTTCCATAACAACGCACACTACTGACATTTTAAAATTGTTCTTAAATAATAATTTAATTTTTCTAGTTCTTTTCTCTTCAAAACCTGCTATAGAAAAAAATAGAATTTTATACACGACGATAAAATTAAATTATCGACTCGCGAAAAATAATTCACTCGCGATTATATCGCTCGTGAATTAACACTTTCCGCTTGTCGATAAAATATTATTTTATCGTCTTGTATAAAAAATAACTATAACTTACTAAGCAACCTTTAAAAAGACTGTTTTTAACAGTGGTCGTAGGAAAAAAATATTTGTGCGTTGAATATGTAATATCTAATCGACGTTTCTCTGTCCCTCGCGTGCATTGGAAACTATGCACTTTCGTAAAGTTCTGGCTTGCGTATTCTAATTTATATTTATAACATTTTATTATCAGTGTACTAAGTTAAGGTAAATATACACATCTTTAATTTAATTTCATTACTATAATTTGTATTGCAGACAATTATTGTTACCAGTTAGTATTTATTTATTACTTATTCAATACTATTATTGATTTATTGCAATTTCCATTAGAATTTTTTTTTGTTTGCTTAAAATGGATGCTTGTTGGTACCATTGAGCATTAATCAAATGAAATTGCATTATTTCAAATTAGTTTTTATTAAATGTATACAGCAATTACTTTATTTATAACGAAACAAAATACTTGAATGCAACATATATAAACAGTCTACTGGCTGTCAACTTCGGAATCCACACATAGAAGAACTTTATCGTCTTTGATAAGCTGCAGCTTGGCTCTGAAGGAAGCTTTAGGTCCAGTTTTGACGGGCAGTTTGGTGAAGTCCAGTACATGTTGCGTTACTTTGTAGTCGCCCTATACAAAAAGAAGATCAGTTATAATTTCAAGTTTTTTTTAAATCATTGATTTAAATCACTTTCTGTGATTATTGTTATTTAACATTCCAGCTTTACGAAACTTGTGGAAAAAAGCGTATTGGTAATGTTATACCATACCATAACTATTAAATCTGTTTAACTTCGTTAGTAAAACGACTTTACTTATAAGTGACGCATCCAAATTATTATGTACTTTAGTAAAGTAAAAAAAAATGGTCACAATTTCGACCTTATAACCAGTTTATCACTATAAGTGGTTTCGTTATAAACGGTTTTTGCAGTATTTTTTATTGTTTCTTTAAATTTTATTTATTCTTTACAATATGTTTTTTTTTTCATAATAAATTGTTTTTTGCAAAACACGTTTTTGAAAATGTACTATTCCTAGTTGAAACAAAAACAAATGCAGTATATCATATTCTGTTTTCAATAGTTTAAGAATTAGACTAAACACTTACGAATGTTTTGAATCTTGACCTACTCAAACCAGATCAAATTTACAACAAATACTGATGTTCTAATATGTGGTTCCATACAACCATACACGATCACGATTTGATGATGAAAGTGATTAATTTTAAAAGAATTTATAAGAAAGAGGAAATAAAATATGCATAAATAATTGTAAAACCATACCTTTGGAAGGGGGCAAACTCCTTTCTTTACTCCAACTTTCTCTTGAAGTTCGAACCACATGTCTCCACCATATTTATTGAAAACCTTGCAGGGGTTCTTTTCGTCCAAGTTTTTGAATTCTTTCCATTCGCCGTCTTTTAACATATCTAGTTTCACTTTTACCTATTTTTAGAATATAGGAAAATAATATAAACGTAAATCAAAAGAAAATATTATCATAGATGAGAAAAATAACATGCTCGTAATAATAATAATTGTCAACACTGTTCGGTTAGGGCTTAATCATCCCACTCAACCCATCTAGGGTCATAGAATCGAATTCAGTAAAGGATATGTGTACCTCATAAAGAGTAACTTCACACGCATGTGCAGTGTTGGCAATTACTGTGAGAAATTATTTCTCATACTTTAACCCATGATTGTGGGAAATACGCAACTTTGAAATTTATAAAGTGTGAGAAAAGTCCAACTTTCCATAGAGGTCGTAGAAAAAGATATTTGCTTGTTGTATTTTTGTTATTGCTGCAGATGCATAGTATATTCTAGACACATTTTTATTTCCTACGGTAACCATAGACAACGTTAATTTCTGAATTAATATGTCATAGTTCTGTCAAAAATCGTTTTGTTTAATTTTTATTTTGTAACTACTTGCTAGGAAGACTTGAAATGAAGACATCTTTATTTTTAAAATATGAATAGATTAGGAAACAATATCGTGGTCTTAGAAAAAGTATAGTGTACAACTCGCTTGGAATGTCTATTTCATACTCGTATACAAATTGCCATATTTGTATGAAATGAGTACCATTCCATACTTGTTCAAGTGATAATTATGTACATATTTCTCGACTTGCAGTACGAATGAACTTTTTTCGATGTCATTTATAAAATGAAACAGTACAAGATCATTAATACATGATACATGTGAATAAATCTTTTTCATTTAATTGTCATGAAAAATGAATCATTGAAAATGATCAATAAAAAAATATCCCTGAATTCAGAATAAAATTCTTTGTTGAGTAAGCAAATAAAAATAAATTCTCCCATTTAAAATAACAAAGTTAAATTCCCATACTTTAAGAATCATTTGTTAAAAATAAAATTGTTATGCAATAGTATGTACGTATTGTATATCACTTAAAATGAATACCTTTACAGTATTAATGTTTGAGCAGACGACTACTTACAGTAACATCTTCACCAAGATCGTCAGGCACTAAAGCATCACCATCAGCAACCATATGCGTCGCGTTAATTTTGGTGACGGTGGCGTGGTGCTTGATCGGTGTGTCAGGAACGTCAGCACACATTTCGTATTTCTTGATTATCAAATCGATTGCTGCATCCTACACAAATAAAAAGAAAATTATTAGAATGCAATAGGGTAGGTGAGCATAATAGATTTTTATTTAATTTTAAAAATCAAATATTTATCAGTAATTATTTATTGATTCGCCTTGAATAGAAACAGCATCCGTTACTGTGACGTACATTAAGTGCAAACGCTGATTGATTAAATTTGAAGGCTAGACTATATAATAACATCAAACGGTCTTATTGCTATTCCACTCTTACCTGCTATTCTGTCTCTGTCTTTATTATTTTACTTCAAAACTACATATTAGGAATGACGAAACCTGAAAATTTTGGTACCCGGGTACCCGACATGAATACCCGGGTAGAACCGGATACTCGATAATTACCCGTTACCCGATAATTACCCGTTACCCGATAATTACCCGATACCCGATAATAACCTGATACCCGATAATAACCTGATACCCGATAATTACCTGATACCCGATAATTACCTGATACCCTTAAAATATCCATTATTTTTCCACATTCATCTTTTTAATATAAATTTTTGTTATTTGCATATAAATTTATTAAATGAAGAAAAAAATATTATTTTTTGGTATGGAAATAAAAAAACATGGTTATTTTACATATCATACGAGTATATCAGCATTATAAAACTTATTAAGGAAGTATATTTGATTTAATTATTTAGGAATTATCTCATATTTCTCGCAAATATCAGCATGGATAATGTATCTGCACTCAGTCTTGATCTTCGTGTGGTTACAATGTTTCCGGCAGCTGAAAACTGTCTTTAACTGGCAACAACAGATTTTAGGTAGATTTCGGGTAACGGGTAATAAACGGGTAACTGTAAAAAACGGGTAACGGGTAATAAACGGGTAACGGGTAATAAACGGGTAACGGGTACATTTCGGGTAATCGGGTACTATTTTTGATACCCGGGTACATTATTATCGGGTAGGTTCCGGGTACCCGGGTACCCATCGTCATTCCTACTACATATAATTAATAGTTTAAAAAAAATACGGGTATGTCGTTCTTGCAAGCTATCATATCTATAAAATTTAAAATTGGACACCTACTTCATTGTTTTACATCACTTGTCATACGTTAGAGTAATCATACAGGTGTATTTCATTTTACATAGCGTTAAAAATCCTTTAAGTAGTAATTTTTAAATTTGTGCGCCATTTTACCAAAATTATTATAAAACAAGTGTAGTTCAACATTAAAACTATATAAATGTTAAAAAATACATTAAAATTGTAATATGTTGAAATTGATAATTTTTTATTTTATTTAGTAAGAAATAATGAGTACGTATCTTTTCAAACAAAATAAAAACTTTTCTGCTGGATTGCTTTGTCGTAGATATTTATAATAATAAATATTTACCACAGCGTGCATTTACTATTAGACGTCATTTCTTGGGTATTGTAACTAGTGTGGAAAATAAACCATGGGGCCCATTCTTAGAACCATAGCTACTCAAAAGTAGTGATGTGACGAATATCAGTTTAGCCGAATAGCCGAATAACGAATATTCGATAGAATTTTCACCGAATATTCGGCATTACCCAAAAATATATGTTTCTACAATCTGAAAGCATGATTGTAGTCCTTACTTGTCAAAATTCATTTATTTTTTGTTAATGTTAATTTTAGTTTAATTACTATTAAATTTAATTATTTCAGTTTCAAGAAAAATTTTATGATTTATCATCAAACAATATAACTAGATAAATTATTTACTCTTAATGTATATACATTAGTAATAACTAAACATATACATATATTTTGTTTAATTTTTTTTTTTTTATTATTATATATTTTAATGTAATAGGCCAAATAAGCCGAATGGTGAAAATATGGCCGAATAGGCCGAGTACCGAATAATTATTCGGTTTCGGTCCCATCTCTACACAAAAGTACAAAAAATACGAAACAAATAATAATTTCTACAAATATTGTTTGGCTTAACCATTGTTAAAATTTAAAAAATAAAACAAAAACTAAGCTTTAGTGAAAATTACAAAGTAATTTTATAGATATTCCAAATAATTATGAATTCAGCAGTACAAAAAACAACGGATACAACCATGCCAACACTTTACTTTTAACTCTGATGATAATTTAACCCCAAAAAGAAACGTTAGAAACCCTGCATAAAATATTTGTACAAATATATATATTTTTCATTTTTCTCACCACTTGGATGTAAGAGACAGCAACAAGTAGAACTGAGAATATAATTTTAGATGTCATGATGCTAATTCTTGATTCGCAAATCTGAATTATTTTTCTAAACTGCCTACAGCCTTTATATATAAAAAACTCAGGAAATAATTATATTTATCTACAATTCATGCGAAGCACAGGAAACAGTCACATAGATCGATCGATATATAGATAGTACATTTTAAACTGATTTAATATTTAAAAAATTATAAATGTTGGAAAATCTACACGCTCTCCATTAATTAGTGATTTGTGGCAAAATTTAATGAGAAAATAATTGCTCGTGTCGCAAATATAATTTTATTGAAATAATATTTGTAATTATTTATCAGATAACGAATATCAAGAATCATTATAATTTTATTTTCCGCTTTAACCTATTTTCAAAGTTATCCAATGTCATCAAGATAACTTTATTGTTGATATAAACATAAATAATAATGTTGAAGTTTTTAAAATAAAAATGTTTATAGATTTTTAAATGTAGTAATTATAGAAAATTATTTCATAATGTTGCAAAATAATAATATTTTGGTGAACACTGTAATTACCAAACTTAGAAAATATTTATCGATAATTATTTTATAATTCTGTTATTATGTTTTATCAAAATTCAAATGTTTTGCCTTTTGCCATTGTAAATTAGAATTACTAAAATTAGAAATATTATAACTGTTGTGCTTTTAAGAACTGTACATTTTTTATCAATTGATCAGTTATGTACAATTTACTATTTTACAATGTTCCATAAATAAATAAAATAATACTTATGTTTTTTGACTATTTGACAAGCTATTTTAAAATCTTTTAAATATGGCTTGAATTGCCTCTTGCAATACCGCTAACATTATATAGGTAGTGATGGGTAAATTCCCGGGAATGAATATTTCAGGAAATTTCCTGGGAAGTTTTTGCGGAATTTTCTGAGGAATTTCTGGGTATATTTTCCGAGAACTTCCTGGGGAAAAATTAAGGATGAATTTCCTCATGAAAATCAAAGGCACCTCAAAATTTTTATTTCATTAAAAATAGAGAAAATTAAATACTAATTATGTCATAATCTTTACTACCACTAAAAATATTTCAAATGGTGATATTGCTGTAGTGAAATTATTAAGAATTAATTAAATTAATTTTTTCCGTTTTCCAGTCATAGTTGTTAAGTTATCAGAATATTAACACTGATAGAAATTAGTTGGAATTGTTTGCCTGCGTTAAATTTTTTCTGGGGAATTTTCCTTCTTATTCTCTGGAACTTCTCTTATTCTCGGGAACTTCTCTTATTCTCGGGAACTTCCTAATTCCGGGGAATTTTCTAATTCCGGTGAATTTCCTTACTTGTTTCCGGGAATTTTCTCATATATTCCCGGAAATTTTCAAAATGAAATTCCCGATTTTTTTCCGGGAAACGTGTTTAGGGAAATTCCTGGGAATTTTTCCAGAAAATAGAAATATTCCTGACGGAAAATTCTATCTAATATTTATTTCCAGTACTATTCGTATAGTAGGTGCTTAAAATTTAACAGTTTTTTTTTTATTGCAAATCTTAAGTGGTGATCGACAAAAATAATACAATAATTTTTTTGTAAAACTGGATGTTATATGTATAAAAGTTTAGAAAAACATAAAGAAAATAAATCTTTATAATACTATTTTCGAAAAAAATTGTTATGCTCTTTTTGTCAGAAAAAAGGACATACATATATACAGATATAATCTTGAAAATTAAAATTAAAAGAAATTAAAATATAAGATCCTTCGAACGTGTCATTTCATCAAAATTTAAGTATGGGTTTTTTATATGATCACTTGACTATCTATGTAGCGTCAGATAACAATAAAAGAGATCTCATAATGAACTTCAAAGCATAATAGTAATTTTTGTATCAAGAGCGTAAAGTGAATCTTTATTGCTCTTGCTTGTAAATTTAAGCGCGAGCGTAGCGAACGCTACAATCGAGCTAGAGCATAATAGTAATAGTTATTTACATACGAGGTGGAAAACGTTTCATTTCAGCCGAGGACTACATATATATTACCGAGAGGCGAAGCCTCAAGGTGAGATATAGCGCGAGGCGAAATGAAATGCCCACCGAGGTATGTATACTATTTTATTCACAATCATACATAGCAGATGTACAGTTAATTGTTACATAAGGTACAGTATTTTTTGACAACTATTATAATTTGTTTTAACCTATTTTATTGTAGAGATTTATGACAATGTTACTAGGCAACCTCTACATAAATACTTCCAACCCAAGAGATGGAAGTGCAATTTGTTACTTCCAACCCAAGAGATTTGTCAATACAGTTAGGAATGACGAACTTCTAAACCTCCAAAAAATTAGGAATCGGCATATTACTATAATGATTGTGAATAAAGATACTTTACGCTAGAGATGCACACATAATTTTTTCTACGACTTTACTAACGAAATAAAAAAATAATAATACCTATTTAGTAAGTTCAATTCAATCTTAACCAATTTCCTGTTTTGTGTTGCTGTAAACATGACGATATGAGTAAATAAATAATCTAAGTGAGCAAATTAAGTACTTTACCGCTCGTTGCTATGGAGACGCGCCGTAAAGTATTTTTTTGCTTGTTCCTCAGTAATCATTAACTTTACGATGACAAAAGAGAGCATAAATATCAACTTTTCATGGTGGTCGTAGAAAAAAAGACTTAAAATTTTGTTTATCAAAATTTTTAAAAGCGATTTTTAGAATAGTCTCCATACTTTCCGTAACATACATAATGGGAAGTCGAAACAGATTATTTAATCGAGCTACGTCCCAATAGTAATAAGAGTATCATTGGAAAAAATACTTGTATTCAAAAATATTAAAATTGTCTGTTATATATTTCGAAGTAACACCCTTATGAAACAATACAGCGGTTCCAACGATTTTTCCACCGATCATAGCAGTTCTGTAAGTCTCTTTTTGGAAGGTTGTACTCGTCACGACTCTTTGGATTCAAAATGAGTTCCTTTGAGGTAAGATATAAATTAAGGGAACAAAAATAATCACAGGGCGCCAAGTTGGGGCTGTAGGGTGCTTATGGATAGATTTTTTTTTAATGAAGAGATGATTTGCCTTTTGTTTTTGCAACGAATTTTGCACAATCTTTCACATATTAAAATCTTCAGTAAGAATTCGACGACAAATTTAAGTAACTCTACTTTCGCAGAAATCTATACGATGTTCAAATGCTTGTCTGTGTACTGTGTCCTTGTGTAACAAGATGGAAAATACGGTCCTGGTTTCTATATTGTTTGTAGACTGCAATAAAATATAGAAACTATGTGGCTAGATGCCGAAGTGATCATATTTCACAGTCAAAAATTTGTATTTAGATAAAAAGTTGAGAGGGTAGATTTGCCTCTCAACAAAGTTTTGGAGTCATTCTTAGATAGGGATAGCTGTAGTTCAATCGTGACAGAAGGCACAATACATTCTGTTTAATTTATTAATTTTACGTTAGTTTAATTTAGTTTTTGTTTAGTTTGGGCGTCTGCAATGATGCAGACGCACTTCAGGTCTGAGCTGCCGACTCTGAAAGTGAGTGGGTCAGTCGATATACTGATTCAAAAAGAGTGTAATTTAGTTTTGTAGTATTGTTATGTGCAGTTTTATCTTAATAAGTAAAAATGTAAATAAAGTTTAAGTTAAGTAAGTCAAGTGTATGTGTTCTCCTGTTCCCATGAATAGTGTTGAGCATTGTGATCCTGTGTCATTATCATCAGCAGTATCATCAATGTAGTAAAGTCAGCCATCATTGCATCACATCATCTTACTATAACCACATAAATGTTACCAAGAGCAGTACAAGAACGAAGGCAAGATTATGGTGCTAGTATTTTCAGTACTTCCCTTCAAGAAATTACATTAGGGACCCGAAAGAGATGTTTTATGTGTAAGAGAAAGACTAAAAAACTAGATCCCATTGCGAAAAATACAAAAAAATTGTACGTCTTTCTCACCTTAAACCGTTGTGCCCCATTTGCGTAGATTCTTTCTAAGAAGTTCATACATTTATTTTTTTATATCTTTTTATAGAATACTGAAAATTTCTTCCTCTTTTTATACTTTTAAGAGTTTTATTTATTTTTATTTTTTACAAACGTTTTGCTTGTGCAGAAATGATCTATTCCATACTAGTAATAGAATATATTTACCATTTTCAGTATGTTATCCTGTGCGGTATCATATCAGATTATTTATTAGCAATTCTTTAACACTAAGAATAAATAAATATGGGTTTAAGTAAAGTAAAATAAAAATATTTTAGTGCTTTATTTATTGATCTTAACATCGTGTACAAATATACAGCTATTACCTATAAACATTTTATAAATTTATTTTTCTTTTTACATTTTATTTGCTTTCGACTTCTGCTTCCACGCACATAACAAGTTCTTCCCCTTGGGTCGCATTGGCTTGTATTCTCAACCGGCCAACTGGGATAGAATCAACCGAAATTACTTTTTCTATATCAAACACGTAGTCCTTCATAGCATATGAGCCCTATGTATGAACAAAACATTAAATTGTTGGTTATTTCATGTTGCTTTTGTATTTTACCTTTGGAATTGGACACTCCCCAACAGGAATTTTGAGTTGCTTTTCTATATCATGCCACGTGTCTCCCACGTAGTCGTTGAGTAACTGGCAGGGGTCTTTCTCGTCCATTTTCATCACTGTGTTCCACTGGCCGTTGTCGTATGTCTCTGCTATGAAATGGAGCTAACAAAAAATACCATTATGATAGCTATCGAGAACTAGCTCACAACTGACAATTTTAACGCAATAATTTGAAATTACTACTATTTTTTAAATATCTTTAATACAACACTTTAACTTCATTACTTCAAGAATAAGTCATTAATAAACTCAGCAGTAAAATTTACTTGCAAGTTGTAACATTCAATAACAAAGTGACCTTTTTTAGAACCCAGCTGATAAACTGCTGAACATATTTTATTAGTGGCTTCTTCTTTAAGAAAAATGTAATATTTACAGAAAGTAAATACAAAAGTAATATATAATTACTGATATTCAGAACGCCAGATGAGAGCAAAACCGTGATTGGATAGAAAGGAGAATGCCTTATACCTATAAAGCTTTTTGAGTTGAATATTTCGACTTGAAATATTAGTATATTGTGCACCTGGAGACGAAAGCGACATTTTATGATAGGTGTGGACTGTGGAATACACAATAACCTCTTATGAGAACCGTGTTTCTAATGATGTCTTTACTATAGGAATACAAAATTGTGTTCTTCCGTCATTACAAACATACTTGAGTGGTATTGAAAAAATGCTATACTAAAGGTTTTCTTTTTGGATTGAATCACATTTTTGGTGTATTGAATGTTAAACATTCAAAAATAATAAAATATAAACAGTGGGATTAAATAGGTTGGTGGGGTGAGGTGTAAAAGGGAACTTATTCGATCTGATCTGATATCTATTCAAATTAAGAAATAAATAAACTGTATATCTCTGCTGAAGGCTGGAAATTAACAATTAAGATCCAAGTAAAAATGTAACAAACTTATATATGAAGCTCTTTCTGACAGAAATGTAGGAGAACTTGATATTGAATATAAAAATTTATGACTTGCTAATAATGTTCTTGTTTTAATAAATCAAATAGAATGCAGGGTAGTTGTAACTTTTTTATTTAGACGGTAACGTTGCTTACCAAAATGTTCAGACGATTCTTGCTCACACACTAGTACCTGTTGACACTTTAAATAGACTCACCATAATATTGTCTCCAATATCATAGGGCGTGGTGCCTTCTCCACTAATGTGGAACACAGTTGGTGTTTTTTTCTCAATAGTAGTTTTAAATGTAGCTGGTGTATTTGGAAAATCTTTACACATCTCATAGCGTTTGATTATTAGGTTTGGTTGTTTTCCTTCCGATGCACCATTCTAAAATTTCACAATATATTTTTTATTGATTAACACTAAAAGCGTAATTTTTTGACTATTGACAGTGTGTGAAGTGTCACTTTTGCTGCCAAGACAGCACAAAGCTTTTTTCTGCCTACAATATTTATATTTTATCTAAATAAATTGTAATAATTTGTATCTATTAGATTCACACCCGTATCGTATCCCTAAAGTAATATTAATTTTAGGAAATATGATATTTTACCTAGTTAAAATAATAGGTATTTTTCAATAATTATCAAATTTATTTCATATTACAAATTCTTAGAATGTACATTGTATTCGAGATTGTATTCACTGTCCTTAAATGATTTATTAATGAATTAATTTTTTCCACAAAAAAAATATATTATTTCGTCTAAAATCACCAATTCACTGTAATCTTCTTTTACATTTGGAAACAAATAAATTTAATTCACATTTATTATAAAAATATAAATTTGACTTAAGCCCACTTGCACCAACAGGGCTTAAATTTTAAGCAATACTTAAACAAAAAAATGCTTTTCGAAATTTTGATAGCAATTTGACATTTTATCCCGAAGTGATATTTCTACATTTAAGCGAAACTTAAAATTTAAATAACATTGATGCAACTATCCATTAAAGTAAAATAACAAAAAAAACTGTAATAAACTTAATATTAGGAAAAATATTTTGAAAATATCACATACAACTAAAACAGCAACGCAACATATTACAAATATATTAAATAAAAACATATCGTATGAAGTTTGTACAGTATGTGACGGAGTGTCTCGTGTATTGAGTATTTATACCCGATCACAACAGGAAATTAATGTCATTAATTCTAGATGTGATCCAAACATAGATAGTTTTCAATTTCAAATGTTTTGTATACAATTTATATAATTAAAAATGTACTGCTTAGTTTATACAACATTGAAATTAATTGTTACGTTGCTTATATGTTTATTTTAACATACATATTTTCAAAATACAGGTAACTCAAAATGTAATATACATTAATATATTGTAACTTTTATTTATTTAGGTGGAAGGTAAAACTAATTGAAATAATAATGAACGAATTATAGGTACACTAAGATTATTTATTCAAAACCTTAACTCTACACACTATTTATTTACACGATATTTATTTTCACCAACTATTTATGTTTACGACTTGTACTCTGTCCTCCCGGCCCTTTCTGCTTCGGCTTATATATCAAAGCAATTAAGCTCTGAAATATCTTTGAAACTTCGATGTGTCAATACAAAAGTAGGGCGGCGAACGTGTGTTGACTTGTCTGCTAGAAACCTGCGGCTGTCGCCCGCACCGTGACCTTGGGATCTCTACAATATCATATACGACTATTATCAATCGCTGATATATAATTTTTTTCACAAATGTAAGCAATAATATCATCGTACTGCAGCTATTTAAGTAACTAGTTAATAAATGCTTCATTTTGTGTAATAGTGGAATATTTGCAGAGCGAACGAAGCGAGACCCCGCAAAATCAAGCAAGTTACACAAAATTGTATTTTCTTACGTGTTTCATACAAGATTTTTTATAATTTTGATAAGATTTTCAATTTTTTATTTCCTAACTGGTTATGAAAAATTTGGCGATTCAAGTCAGTTTGAAAAAGTGACACTTTATATGTCATTGTTAGAAAAAAGGCTTTTTTCACTACATGCATAGAAAGTTTTACAAACAGTATAACATGAATATTATTTTATAATGAAATATTGGAGAAATTAATAATTATATTAAAAATTCTTATTTAATATTGATATTCTTATATACAGGGTGGCCCAGTGAAAATTATCAGCGCAATTTTTCTGTCATTTGTTTAAGCCTACTAGATTGTAATTTTCAACACCTGATAAAATTTGTTTTAAATGATATTTCTGTGGAACTAATGATCGGATTTGAAAAACAAAAAAACTGTTGAAAAGGGAATTGAAAGGCCTTTCGAACAGAGTCATGATTGATACCCTTTTCCATTTAAAATTTTTGAGGTGCAGTCCACCCCTATTTTAGGGTTGAAGTTACGCCATTGGTACTAATCCATTCAGGTGTACCCCTTTATATTAAAATTGACGTGTTCGAGCGTTTTTTGCAAAATGGATGTTAAGTGGCCAAAAAGTGCGCTGATAATTTTCATTGGGCCACCCTGTATGTATAATAATGATATTCTTTAGAAAAAAATGGACAACTTGAACATGAATTGGCATATTGGATATTAGCAATATTGTATCAACAGCACAAACGTGAAAGTTTATATAACCTAATTTCTAACTTATCATGTTGCAGTGCCTTTTCGTCCGAGTAAATCGATTTTTGAAACATATAGTGAAAATATATTGTCTAACACGAAAGAAAAACACTTTTTCCACTCTCACTCGAATGCTCTACTCTACGTATTCTCTCTCAAATTCGAGCTCTAGTGGTAAAAAGATACGGTTTTCTCTCTAGTTTGTCAACTAACTATAACAGAACACTAGATGATGTAAAGAGTATATTACTATTTTCTTGTATTTCCAGGAGTTACGGCATACTTTACTCTTCATTTTGGAAGACTGAAGTAGCACTTTTAATCTCTGAGGAATTAAATATGAATTTAATTCTCTTAATCCGAATACTGATGCTGCCCTTGACTACTTACTATTGACGTTGATTGGGAAATATATTATTCAATCAAGGCTATTGATATTTAGATAGCAAAATGTAAAAGTAATAAATATTAGAATAATAAATTGCATTACGAATATTTATTTCCAAACTGCCCGTGTCATCAATTTTAATTTTTCTAAATAAAAACTATATGATTATTTTTTAATTATTGTATCCAGAAGATTTTTTTGGCAAAAAATACCGGAAGGCGTAATTATAATTTTTCATTGCTGTCCCACTATTAAAATTTATAATAACTGTTATAGTTTTAGTCCAGAATATATGTGCATAAATGAAAGCGTTGATTGAAAATTATATATACTTTTCAATCAACGATGAAACGATGAAAATTGTTTTAATTACATCCATATCTAGAAATGGGATCTTCTCATTTAAATACAAACTTCACAAGCGAAAATTTCGCTGTGTATAAGTTATTCGGAATCGACTGTAAATGGAAGATACCATACAGGAAAAAAATCTGCTCAAAACGACAAAAAAGAAGAAAAAATACCAATATTTTGATATAAGAACGATAATATTTGATATACATACTATTTTGAAAATACTCAAATTATATTTGTTATGAAGGAAGTTGATCATTTGGCACAATGTTATACATTATACAAAAGCTTCAATAAATTACAAAATAATACCAGATAACTTTATTTGTATATGTTTGAGAAGGCCATCTGTCCAAAAATATCAAAAGTAATATAAAACTAATATGGTGTTATTAACTTTACATTAAAAATGTAATTAGAAAAATATAAAATATAATCATTTGTATTTTGGCAAATGTTATAATTACCATATTTACAAAATATTTGTCAATATATATAATTGTCATTGTACATAATAATATAACAATTTGAAATAAAATACCAACTGTAGCAATATGCTTCAAATGATTATTAGACACCTATTTTCTATTTTATAAAAACTTCATAATACTCCTGAAATAAATTTATAACATCATCATAACAGATAAACACCACTTAATGTTTTGTGTGCGACACAAGTTATTGATGTCAGCATTGTCAGCTACACAAATACGATTTTTTTTTTATTTATCATGTACTGTAAGTTTTTTGAAAAATAAAATTGTTATTTTAAATTTATTATATTAAAAAAAGAAATAATTATTTCAGCGCCATTGGACAAAGGTCCCAGAAACAAAAAATTGTAAAACTACTCTTGAACTAAAAAATTGGACTGTTTGTTTTCTTTAATACATATGTGTTATTCTGGTTGCGTTCTCGTATATTCAAAATAGATTTTCATGTCCATAAAATTATGTTATGGCATGTTTTCATAATTTCAATTTCAGCATATGCGTATAAAATAAAAGTAAATAATAACCGTTAATCTTTTCAATAATTTTTATATATATATATATAGGCTCTTCGAAAAATAGGGGACCAAATTTGGAAAATATATTAATCAAACCAAAACAAGAAAATAATTCTAATATACCCATGTCCGGAAACGAACCATTTCGGAATAAAACACTCTTTTGTTTGAATTTTGAATTTTATTTTTAGTAATGTTTTTACTCTCAAAATTACAATAGTTGTTCAAAATGTCCTCCTTGAAGTTGCATGCAACATTCTAGAAGTCTTCTCATTGATTGTCGGACACGTTCAAATATTCCTGGTTTTAGTCTTATACTATTGAAACAGTCTATGATTCTTTGCCGCAAATTCTCTACGTTATTAATGGGCGTCGAATAAACTAAGCTCTTTAAATGAACCCAAAAATAAAAATCAAACGGATTCAAGTCTAGTGAACGTGAAGGCCACGTAGTTGGACCACCTCTGCCTATCCACCGATCAAGAAATAAATTTTGAAGATATTGTCTTACTTCGAAACTAAAATGTGGATGCGTGCATAAACCACATATGATGCCGTGTGAATAGTGAAACATTCTCCAAAAAATTTGGTAAATTATTTTTCAGATAATGTAGATACAAATTTCCCGTTAATCTGTTATGCAGAAAATAAAGCCCTATCAACTCATCTCCAACAATACTACATTAATAGAAAAGCTTCAAAACAATATCAAAATAATTTAATTACGGTGACAACAAATTTTGACAGTTACTAAGGAAACGTGAATAAACAAATTACAAGAATTACGTAACTATTGTAATTTTGACAGTAAAAAACATTACTAAAAATAAAATTCAAAATTCAAACAAACGAGTGTTTTATACCGAAATGGTTCGTTTCCGGACATGGGTATATTAGAATTATTTTCTTGTTCTGGGTTGATTAATATATTTTCCAAATTTGGTCCCCTATTTTTCGAACACCCTGTATATAAAATCAATAAAAGCACTCGTTTTTAATTTATTAATACATACTATTTATTTATTCCTCAATCCAATGTAATCAAAGCGTCATTTTTTTAAACCAAATGTATTAAGAAAAGTGGTTGTGTAGTTAAAAATTGCAAATTGTGCAATAATAGAAATACTTGCCAATTTCAAGCTAACAATACATACGGAAGAGAGAAACAATACTTATAGACAGTAGCTTCAATAATTACCTGCTATCATTTTCTATATTTTTAATTAGTTTTACAACACTTTCCATTTCAAGACTTTTTATGTTGTGTATTATAAATATCTATTAATTATTTTTAACTGTAATAATTATTAACAGTTGAATGAAGGTGATGGTGATGATATGATGATAATAGAAATTTATAAATATTCTCATTAGCTAGAATATACCAGACGTGTTGATTTATTGGAATTTAATTATACCTTTGGAATTTTGGTCAATTTTTAAACACAATGTTGTCTTTCTATCATCTATCTTACTGTTTTGTGGGATTGTTATAGTTGATGTATAACATTCTGTAATCTGTACCACCGTACGGCGACAGAAGCGTCTGAAAGAGTGCCAAATTTTTAAGTAAGGAATATTGAGATATTTGTAGAAGATTAACATTTATGTTATAGAATATATTATAGGTCAAGAGTACGACGGTACGCTTGCTCACAACTTTTTTCAATGTATTGTAAGACAAATCTTCCAATTGTTATTTAGTTGACATAATTGTAATATTTGTAATCATGTCAAAAGAGGTTTATTAATGAAAAGAAGGATACAGTTAAATAAATTAATGAGCTACTTTAGGGCATCACCCTCTTTAGCTTGTGATGCAAATAGTAATGTATATAAATTAAATAAAAAAAGCACACTCAATAATTGTTCAAGCATACCTAATATAGTAGACTATATCACAATGAAAAATTAAGTAAATATTAATCTAATGCATGATTCAAATACAAATATTGTTGATGATCAACAAGAACTGATCACTTTACACAGTCTGGGAAGAATGAAGGATGAGCTCCAGCTCTTCCGGTAAATCTTCGACTTGTTGAAGAAGAGCTGCTACCGGGGATCTGTATTTGTGTTTTGGTCTCCGTGTAATCAAGTGGAGAAACCCGCGGACAGTGGTGTAATCAAAATCTAATCAGTTCATCACATTTGAATTTAAGACTTAAATACCAAATATTATATTTTTTACATGAATCATATTGGAGTTATCGGGGACGAAAAATCCTCACAAACACACAGTCACACACACAAATACAAACGGACATACAGACATCACTGTAAAAATAGTAAAATCGTATTTTAGGGACCCTAATTCGTGCTCATACGTTGAAAACTCACACTCCATTATACTATTATACTTCCATTATGGGATATATGCACGGAAATTATTAGATACTGCAGTAATATTAACAACAAACTATTATTATTATTGAAATAGAGTGTAGAGAAGAAGCAATTTCTTTCTTCGACTACTTCTTAAATTATGTTAATAATTATTAATCTATTAGAGCAATTAGAGTATCAAGGACGTTATATGGATGGACATATTTGAAGTCGACAGCGTACAAAGGACCCGACGGATGTACGTAGACTGAGAGCGTTCAATGTTTTAAGTCTGATAATTTTGGTAGCTTTTTCAATAATTAGATTATATGAAACCAAAAGAAAAAAAATCATAATAATTTAATGACTTCAATAAATATTATAACTAGGATACATTTTGTTGATATTGAAACAGTTTGTACCACCTCTCCCCCGTACGTATAATTAGCCAAAGATCGTCTAGTGAAAGGTTTAACTTACCCTAAGTTGTGTTTATTTAAATTAAATTAAAGTAACCCTTCGTAATACAGAGTAGCTGTTAAAAGCGGAGGAATCTGGATAGGTATTTGATATAATAAAAGAATGATGTTCACAGACTAAATATCTGGTCTTATACGTTTATTTATAATTACGAAATTCGTAAAAATACTGTGGAATATTACGCTCTCCGGCATTCACCTTAAAAACCCGAGGGAACCACAGCCAAAACTTCAGGTAGAGTGACAAATTGACAAATATATGAAGCTTGCATTTGGTTAATAATAGTTGTCCCAATAATTTATCATAAACTATTTCGTAAAATTATATTAATGAGATCCAGACTGATATTGTTGCCTACAACTGCAATTGTGTGTGGGTGTTGGATTGGATAGATAATATTTATTGGTTCTTTTATTTATAGGGCGCTCTGTTTTGTCAGAGGACCATTGTTTATATTTTATATGGTCTAAATTGCAATGTCCGGCCCTTGAGCTCACGGTTTTTCCGGCCACAAGACCTCTCGGTCAAACGAACCGACCACGACGGAGACAGTCAAAGCGATCAGAAATAACTGTTGATAGTTTGATTTGGAGCCGACACCCAGATTTACAATTGTTTGTCACTCAATATCAGATCAGTTATATTTAATAAAAGTATGATATCATTGTGACAACTTATCCGAGCAGCGACGTAGTTGGTAGGAATTTAATAGAATCTTGACATAAAAACGGAGACGGTTTCAGAGGTGCACAAGGTGGCTTTGGTGCCAAACAGGGCCAGTGAGCTACACATAGACGTTCTCAGTGTGGAGGAAAACTATCGTGGTGCCAGACAGAGCCAGTGAGCTACACACGACAGCGGATTCAGAGGTGCGCTAGGTGGTCTTGGTGCCAGACAGAGCCAGTGAGCTACACTTAGACGTTCTCAGCGTGGTGGAATGTGGATGTAGGGAAGTGGAGTTTAGGAGACCAGGACTACTTACTTCGGACAAGCCAAATATTAGTAGAGTACTAGACCCGACTCCTCGGGCACAGATTTTCCCTCGGTTTATATACAAAAATATCCCCCTTCACACCTTCAGAACTATGGTGGTTCGGGCGTAGTACACGATCCGAGCACGTGATCCTGGAAGGTTCTAGAATATTTTTAATATTCCATCTCACTTGACTGCATGATAACTTCTTTGTCTTAATTCTTTCCCAAAGATGCTATTTTGTGAACAACTCACATGTATGCCGTCACACCGTCTAGGGAATGCAGTTTTTTCAAGTGGTTGTAACCCCTGACCTACGCTAGACTAAACAATAAACATATACTTACGGCCTCGTGCCGTTCAGTCACACAAAAATTCATTATACAAAATAGATATTCTACGTAAAATACTCAATAATCAATTATGATCTTATTTGATATAGAATTTAATTTTGAACAACTTCGTATACTGTTGTAGTTTTGCTATAAATCTATTAGGAAAGAGAGCATCCTAGGTTCCGCGTTTCGTTGCACAGACTGTATACTCTCGGATATAAACATCTTCACATTGCCCTTTAAGAAACGATAACAATATTGAAAGTGTTGTATAATTTCCACAATGTTATGTTTTGAAGAAAGAACTAAATGTGTTCCTATTTGTGTAATTATCCCCATATATGGTCTATATAAGGCACAGTAGTGCATTCACCGAATTCAGTCCAGGTGTTCTCACTCCTTCACCTATCTCGCCATAGGTGATTAACGAAGTGTGAACAAGAACGTGGAGACTTACTTCTTGCAGCGTGCTTTCCGCGCTGCTTCAGTGTGTGGATCGGATCGTGCACCTTCTGTGTTGCCAGTGACATCTGTGTAGTGCGGTGGTTTCGATTTTGGAGTACCTGCAACTTATACTGGTATGCATTACTCTTTCAATATTCAAGGGATATATGTATAACTTGAATCTAGTAATATAAGATTTAAATTAACATCTATGGTCTGTGGTACAACATTCCTAAACAGAGCCCCAAACACTATAGTTACTTGTTTCGAGAAAATTTTACTTGCATTTAGTGGTGACTAAACCATCAGGTATAAAAGCTTATTAGTTAGTTCCAAAACATAAGAACAAAGCCTTAGTTTCTTTGATTAATACTTCGCGACTGGGAACTTTTTTTTTTGTTTTTATACATTAGGTATATTCGTACATATTACATAATATTGTACATACTATTTTTTTATACAATTGTTATAATAAACAGTGAAAACAAAAGAAAGTAGTACCAAGAAAAACAACAATTTTTATATGTTCTTACTAGAAACATATTCTGCTTAACACATTGTAGACATTTCAAATCATGTATTTTCCTATAAATATTTATATATGTTCCTAAGTCTAAACTTTAAGATTATTATTGCCCACGGGTACACAAAAAGAAGTGTCTGACCGAAACATGATTTTCAGCCGAAACAGTAACCGACTAGTCTCTAGTTTCGCCCGAAAACGTAACCGAACCTAATGTAGTTAAATTAAACTTTGGTTAAATTTTTATTAAACACGGAAATGTAGTATTTTTCTTACTTTTAAAGGTCTTTTTAGATTATTAAATTAAATCACATCACAATTATCACAAATAATCACAATCAATAAGTAATCTTTTCAAGAAGCATTTGTTACTAAAAGTTTCTTTTATAATGTATCCTATTCTCATATATTAACATTACATTTTTTTCTAAATTCCATAAGAAAACTATGTCTTACTTCCATATATATGAAATTAATGAGATCTTGGCTCATTTTGCGTTTGGTACCTTTGTACTAATAAGCTCAGAAAAACGATAATAAAATAATAATTATATCTTCGAATGGAAGAAAAATAAAATAACGTAAAAAACAAAACTATTAACAAACAAAAATTAGGCGAGTGAAACCGTTCCGAACAAACGAAAGCGCCAGATAAGAAATGACATTCGAACACTGGTTTCGGCCGAGCCGAAGTTTCGGTCAAATGTTGGCCGAAACAAAAACTGCGCCCGAAACCAGATTTTTTCGCCGTAACTGGCCGAAACTGAAAACGAAACCAAAACTTCGGTCGGGCACTAACAAAAAGTAATGTTCCAGGGTGTATACAATACATTATGTTTTTCTATTATTTCATAATAAACTAATTAATATATTTTTTAATACAACTATAAAATTGTCTGCTAATGTGATTTTCTACTTTTCTAAGTTGTTATCAAATACCACAATAAAGGTACATCGTATTCACGTTATTAATGTACAATAGTTATGCACATGCATTAAGACAAAAGAAATAAAATGAAATATATAGAATCATATAATTAAAAATGTACTAACGTTAAAAAGGTACTCGTGTTTATAGTATTATATAAAACATTGTTAACAAGCTTAATTATTTTGACGATATCACACAATAATATGAAAAGGATTTTCTAATTTTGAATAAAATATTAGGTTTTTAAAATAATAAAACTAAAAGGAATACAAAATTTATACCACGGATCCAGTTTCCAATATCTGGTAATCAAATAATAAAATACATCCGTGTTTATAGTACAACTTGAACATTTTTTTTTACTGTTGACGCACGACAATAATTAAATTTGAAGCCTATGTACACAATTATTTGCATTTCCTGTTTAATGTAATATAATATGCGCCAATTTATATATCAGCTTTTTCCAGAAAAGTTTGGTTTATTTCCCACAATGTGCAGAAGCAAAATGCTGGATATTGACGTCACTTTTAAATACTTTAACCTAATTTATTTAACTGGTAAAGACTAGAATGAAATTTCCAATCATTAGTTCACGGGGTCGAATCCCTTGTAGACAAATTTGTGTATTTGTGTATTAATTTCCAGAAATTTTGCTGCGTGTAGGGTATTGTGCATTTAACATTAAAAATGTGCATGTAACTAAATGATTTTGAAATGAGAATAATATTCTTATTATATTAAATTAAGGTTTGCAAGTAATGGTAGAGAGCACTGAATAAATCAACTGGAATTCCTGCTCCATGCTCCACTTAAGAAAGAGGAATCAATAATTGCTCCATTTTACATAGAACAGCAGTAATTTAATATCATTCAAAATAAGTACTAGACTAGGTAATAATTAAAAATTAATTGTTCTCTCAATATTTTCTATATGAAAGTTTATAAATTACATTTATCGATAAACTATAATTCCAAAAGATTATTGCTTTTATAAAAATTACGATAAAAAAGAAAATTTACTATAAGAAACAACAATTTTTATCCAAATTACATTTGTTGATCATTGCTTTTTGAAAAAAAAATGCGCTTCAATTTACTGAACATGCTAAACTAGCGGAAATATGTATATGATAGCTGAATTAAGAATTTTTATAAAAATGACACGCTTTTATTAAAATCATTGACCGAAACACATCTCCTCTAAAAGCTGAAACCGGAACTGAAACCGGAATTTTATTATATTGCATATGAAACTGAAACCGACGAATTAACGAGTACACTTACCAGCACTAATTTTAAAGATATTTTCCGTGTAAATTCTACAATTTTCAAGATGATAATTTTAAACATATTATTGAAAAACTGCAAAACATAGTAAATGGAAACATTGAAATAGTTAATAAGCTTGTAGTCTTGGCGGTACTGAAAATGTGACAAGTTTCTCAAATCATCGGATAATGCATTAAAGTCATATCAAATACTGTATTATAATCTCTAGAACGCGGAAAAATAATATTTTTACCTCAACACCTTGCGATCACCCATAAAGGGCTTCAGCTATACTAAAAAAAATCGAGACATTGACATTATTATTATTATTATCAAATTTTATTGTTTTAAAAAACAAAGAAATATTATCTGACGTCTTCAATGTTCCTCTATTTATTTATAAAAAATAATAAATGAGACCCAACTAAGTCATGGGGTAATGGGTGATTTTTTTTACATACTTATTAAAGTGTTCTAAAACCAAAAATAATATTATCTGACGGCTTCATCTTTGTTCAAACTTATAACATAAGTGCCAAAGCTACTGCTTTTGCTACTGTTCTTATAGCGTCCAAGCGCGCTATTTCGAAGAACTTGAAAAAGCTTAAATTTTATGACAATATTTAACCTTTTTAGATAAAATTAGTTTGTTTATATGTATTTCATGAAAATCAATATAGTTGTATTTATTAAAGTCAGACAGATTTTTAACTTATAAAACCTACATAATTCTTTTGGATGCCGTTAAATGCATAATAGTTCTGGCGTCAGATAACAACATATTCGTTAATAAGACACTCAATACAAAGTTATTTATCAATACCTATGGGAGTCATTTCAACATTATTTAATTTTCGCACGTTATTTTTTGACCTTTATTTACGTGTTATTTAAAAAAGCAAGGTTGGAGGTATTGGATATATGTAATTGAAATATAATTTTTTAGTTCAACTCAAACTGCCTGATATTTTTATGTATCGTTAGGTAATTATATTTCAAATTTTAATAGCTAATCAATGGTTAACGTAAAGCTTATTTTAACGGGCAATATATTTTTCGGATTAATTTTTTGTTCTTAAAATTATGCATTTTCTTATCATTTATTTTTTTATTGCCTAGACTATTAGGAAACTAGTTATATTAGGCAATTACATCCCATCTCACTTATTATATTTTTCACACCACTAGCAGCATTTAACTACAAATAAGGTTAAAATATTTGTAACATGTGGCCTGTGGGCCACTTGACAGTTCAGATTGATTTATTTTTATATAGGACAGTTATTTTGACAATGGAAATCAAATATGAAATGTTATCAAAAAATTACGAATTATGTTGCAATGAAAGGAAATAATACTTATGTGGACGAAAGCGCAAAAACAAAATATATTTAAGAAATTTCAAAATAAAATATTTCATTTCTCACATAATCTCTATTAACTATTATTCACGTCGTATATCGTTATGGATGCGGATTCAATTCCTTATCTTTATCAGATATTCGGTTTCTTCTCAACTATGAAAGCCCCGTTGTCGCAAGCTGGGCATATAGGCAGGTTTTGTTATTTATTTATTAAATATTTCATATGTATTAGCAAATTATGAATTGCATCCCTCTTGAAATAAACATGTTAATTTTTAAAAAATAATTAAGATGTACGTATGTGTAATTTATTAGGCAATGATTTCTTAAATTTTTAGAGAAAAAAATCTCTCAAGAGGGAGTGATAGACCCTCTCTTAGATCCGGCACTGTTTTGATGAATTTGAACGGTTTTTTAGAAGTTCCGAGTATGTAATACAAGTTCTTTTGTCATATGTTATACCTTGCTTTGTAAAATAGAGTCCCCATAACTGGTCATAAATTTTCCTTCCGAGGGCAGCACAACACGGTTTCTATTTAAAGTACGGAAGAATTTGCTACAGAAATAAACTAGTTTTTGATCTCGTTGTTTCGCTTTTTCACTTGCTCTAGTGACAAAAATGAATTTCCACCTCGATTTTCACATTGAATCTTCATTCTGTGATGGATATAAATGAGTTTCCGTTTCATCCCTTACCTATACAAGAAAGGAATATTAGAAAGATGTTTTTAATTGGTACAATGTCTTAGCGGACTTGTCATTTTTATCTATCGTTATACTTGTAATATACTACTAGCAAATCGTCGTAGTACCAAAAATAATATGTTTGCCAACTTGTTATATATAATATTTCGTTCGTATAAGGCATGTCTAGAAAGTAAAAGTACAGAGCCTCAAATGCTCAAACAGGATTTTTATTAACAAAGTTGGCATGAACTGTACAAATGTGTAGCCGTAGTTAAACTTTAAAATTGAAGAGTGCTTAAGTCCTTACTTTAAAATGAAACAAAAAGTTGATTCACAAAATAAAGAAGTGTTTATTTATTTTATTTATAAACAAAAACATAAAATATTATTCAAAGTTAAAGTAAAATTTCATTTTAATGTTACATAATAACATATGTTACTGTTCTTTTTCAATATTTAATACTAACGTGATTTTGTGTCATTGTAGTTTTCATCAAGTTTTTTATTTTCCTTATAGCACGGCATGAACTTTCACAAGTTACTGGGTTTGTAAGCAGAATAAGTAATAATTTTATAAAGTTTATAATAATTACCAAATTAAATGTAGTTATCTAAATTAAGTAGATACACTTTTAATATAATTTAGTTTTTGACTATCATATTCTTCAAAAAATATATTTTTTCAAAACGCGGGAACCTTTTATTAGTTAGAATTTACCTTCTCCTATGTACCAAAAATCAAATTACAATAAAAGTCATTATTTCATCTTTCAAAATATCTTTATTTACTCCAAAAGTATTATGATTATCTATAAATTTGGAACTTTCATCAAAAATTTCTAGGAAAATCGATTTTTAGGTGCATAGTTATTACACCAGTATAATACTTATATTATAATTTCTTTGTCATTCCACTATAGAGGCATTTTATCGTTCTATGGATACTTTCTATTAAGATAACTTTTATTAAAATATACAAAAATTTTGTTTACGGGTGTTAATTTAAAATTTGGAGATACTTAGCAACCCTAGGTACCCCGCTAACTACGCCTATGAAGAGGTGGTAGAAAAATTTTTTGAAGAAGATATAAGGAAGCAATGGTAACGAAGGTGACTAAGTCGAAAATAGTATTTGATATACACGAATTTGTAAATTTTTCAAAAATATATTGATATTTTGAAAAATTAAGTACCCTTACCTTAGATCATTCTACTACAGATGGAATGAAAAAATCATAACATTATGAAAAATCCCGTTCATCAAAGCAGATCACGATCATGATCATATCAATCAGAGAAAATGTTAAACTACCGAGAAATTTCATCGCAATTTCTGATTGCATTTTACCGGAAGATTTCCGTTCAGGAGCATGACAACTATGCAGTTTATTACGTAAAATACAAAATTCATACTAAGTATATTATTCCACTTTATGAAATATGCATCGTTTTGCGTAACATGAAATTCGTGAATTAGTTTTCACTCCTGAAACAACTTTCGTTTGCACATGAATATTCACTCTACTTGTAAATAATTGAGCGAAAAGAAATTTAAATTCTTGAAACCATTTGATAAATTATATGAACGTTACAATTTCTTGGAAAATAGAAGAGATATTATAATAGTTGCTATTAAAATATAATTGTATACTTTTACTTTACAAGGAAAATTACCACTATTATTTTTCATTGTTATTACCATTATTTACATTTTCTTGACAGACATTGATCACCTGTTAACTTTTCACTTAATAACTCATCGATAAACTATTAATATTAACATATTAACGATTTTCAAAAGAAAATATTTTATCTCACATTATCTTCTCTTCTATCCTTCAGAACTGGAATAGGTATTTGCTATGGCAACAATATTGGTTTGAGTTTGTATTATACTTAATTAAAAAGTTGCTAGGCAACATAACAAATTTCAATTTTAAATTAAGTCTGTTTCGAAGCTTGCTATATTTAATAGAAAATACGATAATAGATAAGAGAAAATGGATACAATGAGATATTTATTACCAACAAGCAACTACCAACTATACTTGATACATATACATGCGGACATATTATTTATTATATATTTGATTTCATACAATTTATAAATGTAATGTTGGTTGAGGTTATAAATTTGTAATTCACAGTAAGTGAATCTTGAATAACGAGTACGAGAGCATTACTTCATAATGATATGAAATAAATAAAAAGAAATAGTTATTTGTGTACCAAGTGCAAATGTGCTAGAGCAGAAATGCTATTTTGCTATTTTGCACTCGTTGTACACATATTATTTTCCTACAACTGCTTTAAATACAAAAACAAAAACATTTAATGACGTAAAGTAAAATATTCTAATATGTTTTATTTGCTAACAATGATATATTAAATTATTAAGTAACATTGTCAGTGACATACATAATCTTCACATTTTGGATTATATTCAACTTAATGATTCTAATAAATAAATAAACACTTATGTTTTTTTCATTATGATGATATTATTTAATATAACATTAATTTCAGTTTTAAAATTTTAGGACTAGATATTCATTCAGTGTTGTTTAGAACAGACGAAGAAGTTTTGCGCATACCGAAAACAATGAAGAAAAGTTTATTTGACAATTGTTTGAAAAAATTTCTTTTTTTCGAAACCAATAGTAAAGTACAAGGTATCACTCCGTGAAATTAGCCAAAATAGTAGGTGAATTTATTTATTATTTACTTTTGATAATAATTTATCGTCTAAGCATTAGCATTGAGTAAATAACATAAGTAATTAAATACTCACTGGCATTAGTAAACATAAATGAAAATTATAAAGAAATATTTGACACTGTGAGAGTACTTTTGTTATCATAGCCATTTCCGTCGCAATAGCTAGCTTACAGCACAAATACAGAATGCTATTTATTTATGTTTTAAATAAATAATTTACAGATTTCAAAAAAAATATATATAGTACACCTCAGAACTAACATATTTTTTTATTACTCATATGGTTTATTCACCTCGGCTTTCGCCTCGTAGAATAATAAAAAAATATATACTTTAGAACTTATGCTATTGTGTAGAGTAAAAAATTTATTTAACTTTTATTTTTTAATTACATAATTTAATGAAAAATAACAAATTTTCAAAATTATTATTATGATGCAAGTATAATAAAAATAACATATGATACATATGTCTAAATATATTTTAAGCTCTAAGGCCGGAAAAAAATTAATAATAATAATAACGTACAACACCCATAATGGTTAGTGACATCCCTAAGTATCACAATACATAAACATAAACATAATACATACAACATTTAAAAGTGCAAACAATATTTTTAAAGATAGTGCACAACAAATTCAATAAAATATAAATAAAGGATAGTAATAAGAACAATATTAAAAATTACAATAATATTTAAGTGATGATAGGGTATTTGACAACACTTTTAAAAGCGTTTAAAATGAAAGATTAGAGATAAATAACATGTAACGAATATATTTTCCATAAAATATAGTTTTAAATCTTAGTTTTTAGATATTTTAAAATTTCATTTTAAATTTTGCTCCAAAACGCCCATCTGATAATATGACCACTTTTTAAGTACCCAAACTTAGATAAGTTTAAATTTAGTGTCGTAATTAAATTTTATTCCAAGAAAGCAATTTAAAGTATTCTAATATATTCAAAAACTTGGTAAGATCGCAATGATTTCGTAGATAAATGTACATTGACGCTTTGACAAATTGTTTCCTTAAAACTGACGTCACGCGCCGTGACTAACGTTTAGAGACACGTGACATAAGTTATAAAACGTGATTTGTTTATTATTAAAATACTTAATTCTAGGAATATTATTTATTAAAAATAAAAATAATATGTACATTTTGCATCATAAACTTTCAACAAAAAAAGTTTCACATTTTTTTTTCATTGGTGTCAAGTATCCTATTAGTAAAAATTAACAATATATTTTTGTAATATATATATTGTGTTGCAAATATTTCGGTTAATTCTCCTCATACTTCTTTTATATTGCAGCCTTTCTAGTCCACGTAGTCTCTGAAAATTTTTGTCGTCTCTCCATCGAACTTTATGTCTTCTCCTTTCTTTATTCAATGTTTCCTCTTATTAAATTACCCTACCAACATTTAGATAATATACACCATAATATAGATGATATTCAGACCCGGACTGGCCCACCCAGCTTATCAGCGATCACCGGGGGAGCCAAATGTCTCGTTGGCCACGGAATTTTTTTCTTAGTTTTTTAGAAAATATTAAAAAGATATTCGGTGGAAATTTCAAAAATCTCAGGAAAAGCTTCGGAGAATATATCGTTAAACGAAAAGCGAATAAAATCGAAGCGCTTTATGTGTTTTAGTTTATAAAATACTTTAATTTCTTCAAATAATTTTTCTCAGTGGATTTAAAACATTCAATATATGAAATTCAATGTATGTACACTGTGTTTTAAAAAATGGATATTTGGAATAAGAAATTTCCCATTTATGGATTTTACCATATCACATATTACCAATATATGTTTGCTAATGGCCAATATCTGTTCACTATATGGCAATTTGGCCTGTGTTTATATGTTCACTTTACAGACGATGTATCCCGGGAAAAATAAGTAAAAAAATAAAATGGAAAATAGTATGGGAAAAATATTAGAAAAAGACTCATCATTTCAAAATCTTTTTAAGCAGACAGAAATAAAATCATTAGCTTTAAGTATATAAGTAGATCTATCTTTTATACCTCAAGCGATACAAACTAGAGTCTAAAAAATTTACAATTCAAAAAAGTGCACAAGTAAATTGTAAAATTATACACAACAAGGAGAAAGTGTCAAAAACAAAGTGAGTTCGCAATCCCCCTAGCGCATGGCGGCAGAGAGAACAAATCAGCGTCGGAGCACAATCCGCTAACTTTCACGTGTCTGCAGCAGAGGAATACAATGGCGCACGAACGCCACGCTCCGCGGAGCAAACGGTTGCTGGCGAGCGGTCTCTATCGCGAGCACCGGATCTAGAGGCCTGCGCACGACCAGCACGAATGCGCAGCGGCAATTGTTTACTGTTTACAATAACGGTGATGTGATTGGCTGATCATCACTTTCGTTTTTGTTTCACTTTACTTTTACCTGCACAACTATTTCTAATGGGAAATATTTATCATAACAATCTTTTTTTTATTTAGCTAACAAGGTTTCCTATGGTTATCGGTTATCACAATAGTTACAGTACTGATATTATGATGCTTATAATAGGAACTATAATGAAGTACTTATCTTGGATTTATATTTCATAAATAAATATTTGTTTTTTTGGTGTTCTTAACGTGAATTATTATGTTTTTATTTGTAATATATTAAAAGGAAAAGACAGGATTTATGAATGGTAATGGTATATTAAATAGAGCGCACTAAGATTGGTTTGAAAAGTCAATGCAAAAAAGAAAATTACTTAATTTTTCGAAATACACTATTATTTTTCAACGTAGTTGAAGACTTTGGCTTATACACTACGTCCAATGCTGCTCCAGTTTGTAGATCCCTACCAAACACGGTCTGACTGAAGAAAAAAGACCCACCGAGAAGTAGAGTCGAGGGCCTTATTCTCTAAAAGCAACGGTGGCTTACCCGAGGACAGCAAAAAATAATCACTAATAATATCATATACGTATTTTAAATTTGAAAAATTATTTTGTGTGGAATACAGGACCTTTCAAATATTACTAAGCTCGGGTTGCACAAAGCTTCATCAATTTTAATCATTGATTAATTTTTTGACAGCAATGTATTTTTAATACGTGACCATGGTAACAATGTCAAATTATTCGTTGATTTTTTTTTATTAGTCTTTCTGCAATCGGACATAAATATTTCATTAAACAACTCACTTCTCTTTTGCTCATATATATATATGGATATTACGTTGAAGGTATAACCTTACATACAACAAAGTCGTATCAGAATGAGGAAACTTAGTGTTTTTTTATTGAAATTGTCTTCAAAAGTGATTTTATAAATTATATTTCACTCAAAGAGGTCTAGAAAAAATTTCTAAAATACTGACGTCTCGGATGTTCACAGAGAACGTATAGTCTACCACTGCGGGCTTACTTAATCACATTTCTGATTTTTTTAGACTGTATATAGAATATACTTTTTAGGTTTTGAGCACCGGACAACAATATAAAAAGTCGGCGCCACTGAATTACCTTATACGTGGCTCTCGGTATAAAATCTTCCATTCGGAGAAAGATTATTGAATTTTTTTATCTACATCTACAGAGATCTATACAAGTATGCCAAATTGATGATGATCGATGAAAAATACATCCGGCAAATTTTACTTTACAGATTCACTGTTCTAAATTAAAAGAAAAAAATGGTCTGTACAGGATATTCTAAGGTTATGTAATGTAAAGTTTTCGTTAGTCATGTACCAAAAATTCTTTGAATCTATTGTCTTACTTTAAATTAGGTCTAAGACCTTCAAAATACAATACGTTCGTTAAAGTGTAAAAGATGAGATAAATTTATGTTGGATTTCAACAAAGATAACAACAATAACCATAAAAATATTATTACACATTACAATGAAATGAGTAAAGATATTTTGTATAAAAATAAAAAGTTGGTCACAGTTTCGTAACAACATATAAAATGTGTATACATTTTCTATTGTTATTGTAATTATTAAAATTAAAATACCGTAAACATTGTCAAAAATATTTTTCCGTACATTCTCGGAACAGAACATGTATTTAATTAATAATTAACACACAAGAAAATTGAAATTGCACTCATTATACAAACGGTTGTAAACATTAGAATTAGGATATTTCTTTGCTGGGTAATTTATTTAATAAGCGATGGTTTCTGAAAATCAGCCAACTTTATTCTTCCAAACTCGACAGTTCCGACCCCATATGGGTCTTCTTACATCTTATAATAAACATTATTCGGTATACAAAGTAAGAAGTTGATCACAGTTTCATAAAAATATAATATCTTCTGTATTATCATAGAACAGATTCTCACTTCGGTATATACATGTTATACCTACTATAAAAAAGATATTGAATTATTATTTATCAGCTACTTTCTTCTAATATTTTTTTCTAAGGAAATATTCGTCGAAAAAAATACTAAAAATCTCATATAGTCCAGTCAAATTAGACGAAAATTCGTCAAATAGGAGGAAAAATCCTGAAGTTATGAAACTTGGGACAGTAGTTAATTCGAGTGTCACGTATAGTACCTGACCGAAGTTTCGTTTTCGGCCATTTCTACAAAAAATGTAGTTTTCGACCGCAGTTTTGGTTTCGGCCATGCAAGAATAGGGCAGGTCGAAACTAGGTGGTGATAGATAACTAAAGTATTTACTTCTTTAATAAAGATTGTATTTCTATAAAAGTAAAGTGATTTTCTAATAAATTGAAGTTTTTTATTTAATTTTATGATCAACTAATATCTTAAAAGGTAAGAAAACACTAGATTTCCGTGTTTAAAAAAAATTTAACAAACATTAACTTAACTACATAAGTTTCGGTTTCGATTAAGTTTTCGGCTAAAATTAAAAGAAAAGCCGAATATTAGGTTACGGCATAGTATAAATATGTATATAGTCCGAGTTTTGACAACCACTTTTATTTTCATATCAAATTTTTTTTTTACAAATTTTCGTGATCAGACAATAAAGATTAGCCATGAAATATGCTTTGTATTATGTATTTAGTTATCAGCTATAGATTAATGGACAAATATGATATCTGACACTGACAGTAGGGTTAGAAGGAGCAAGAAATTGGAATTGGGTAGATGTGTGTGAGAGAAAGGTGTAATATTGTGACGTAGATGTTAAGGGCACTAAAAACTCGAATAACTTAAAAACGAAAATTTTTTTGATACTTTGATAGATCCTATCACATAGAAAAAGTCTGGATTGACTATAAGTGATCAATTTACTAATTTGCTACTAAGGTGGAGGACCACATTGTAAAAATATTGTTAAAAAAAAAAGGTTTTGGCTCGACTAAATCTCTCGAAGGCCCTCGAGTTCGTCTCGTGATGTCACTTCACCCGAGAAAAGAAAAGCGTTCCTGTGTAGGACAATACGATAGTTTTTGTAACGAGTGCTAAGAAAAAGGGATCAAAAATTGTCTGTTTAGAGGGAGAAATACGCGTATGTGTTCCCTTGGGATATTTTTCTCCCTAGGGATACTTTGCTACCCAGCCTCCGTCCGACTTTGTTTTGTGAAAGTTTGCTCCCTCTGAATATGTACTTTTCGACCCGTTTTTCGTGCACATGTTACAAAAAATATAAAAACTAAGCACTATAACTGCTCATCTCATTACAATAATAAAAACGAAAAATTAGTTTTCCATAATATAGTTTTTTTTTGATCAGACGAAAACTGACCCATTTCCGGATTGTTTTCGAACCGGAAAATTGCAATATTCCGGTATTTTAGTGTAGTTTTTTGGCTACGAAAAATACCAGTCCGCGAATATTTTTTCCGGCCGGTGACAAAGCATTCCCGTACTGTACACTGTCCACTGTTTTCTGTAAATAAAAATGTAATCATATTTATTAAATTATTATTGAATATAAACCGATCCAAAAAAAAAATAAGTGACTTCCCGGACTCCCGGACTTCGACTCGTCCCGAAATTTCCACCACCGTAGGGGAATATATCACTTTTCCTTCTAGATACACAATATAGTATTTTACTATTAAATGTTTTAGAGAAGGGAAATTTGACGTCAGAATGGTAACATCGTGGAAGAAGACAGGTAGACTATCTCTTTCGCTCCCAGTCTATTTGTCTTCTTTCACGATTCTAACGCGCTAACGTTACAATATCCCTGCCCCAAATTTTTAAAATTTATTTTCTCGTAAACTAAGAATAATTAATTTTACTTTTTTTGTCTATACGTCTACAGTACCATATAAAATCAAACAATAATATAATGTACTGTTTTCCAACTCTGGTTCCGTGACATTAAAACAAAGCGGTGTATTTATATGTATTTTCTTAAAAATCGTCGAAGCTTGTATTAATCAAGTGAGCCACCGCTACCTGCAATGTGTGTATTTACTATTGTTAATTGTAAGAATTAAAACAGCATAAACATTGTCAAAAATATTTCCAGTTACGTACATTCTGGGAACATGTATTAAATTAACAATTAACAACACTACAAAACGTAGATTTGAATTGGAGTTGCACTCATTACACTACGGTTATTTGCGGTGTTCACACTCGACGGCGCAGCGTACGGTTCCCGCGTACGTTTGAGCGCTCCGGGTCCACTTCCGGCCTGCGCATCACGAGGTGACGTCACTGCGCGCTCCGCTGCGCAGGCGCACAGATCCAATCTGTAACGTAACCACACGTCACTGTAGCATCACTGACCAACTTTACTCTGTTTAGCTTGATTTAGTTGGAGCTGGTTAAGCAACGTGACGCAAATAGAGCAGAGGATGATGTTATCGATGAGATGTTTTATGGAAATTCTACTAGCTTGTGTAACTGGAGCAAACTGATCTGTTGTTCTTTATCCCTTTGTTATTTTACTTGTTTACTTAATTTAATTGGGTCATTGTTTTGATAGCCCAATTTGATATAATTTTTGGAATTTATTATTGCAAGTGTAATAATTTTAATACGGAATAAATATTGGCATACATTTCTTATCAATATTGAAGTAAATCCATAATAAATTCTATATTATAGTAAAAAAACTGGTTGATACAAATAAATATCTAATAATGAAATGAAAATAAAGATATATTACTTAAAACATTTCTTCAATTATTTAAAAAATGACAGAAAGAAATAACAAATAAAGTCCTGTGTTCCACGTTTCGTTGCATGCACTGTATGCTGTATGTATATGGAGTGAGAAAAGTGAAAATGGCAAAATATTAAATTTATTTAGAAATAATATTAAAAACTACAATTTGTGTAAGTACCAGAAATATTTGAAGTTTATTTTCTTTCTTGCTAATTCAATTGTTATTTCTTGTTCAGTTTCTTTAATATGAATAACATCCGTTTCAACTGTTTCCTGAATATTGTTTATTTGCTGTTGTATATAAGTAGAAGTGCTATGTTCCGCCACAATGGAAGTCTTCCAACCTCCATGTCACTTTAAGTCTAAAATGTCGATCGCCCCTTTGCCCCCCCCCCCCCTCAAATCCGCCACTGTTAGAGCGACATGCACCAGCTAGTCCAAAAATTGCTACCACTTTCTTCATCAACTACATTTGGTTAGGAGCTTCCGATAAAAAAATTGTTATTTCGTCTCTCGTAAATACCTGAGACTTTCAGGGCTGATATCAATAATTTTTTCTCTTGAGAAACTCCTTTAAACCTTCAAACTTGGAAATATCTTGCTCCTTATTTACAGAAATTGTTTCTCATCAAAGGCTAGCAGGAGATTTCAGTACGTTTGATTTTTTCAAAAAGTATGCCAATAATACATTTTCTGTTATTTCGTCAGTTTCCTTCGTCGCACACCATTTCATAAAGATTAAAAAAAAAACGAATAACTATAAGTAAGTTTAATAAACAAATAATAAATTATAAAAAGAAAATAAATATTAGTAACACTATGAAAAACACTAGTTTAAGAATAATAATTATTAATAAAGACTTAAACAGTAACACTATTCATATATATTCAGTGACTTCCATGACCGCCTAATGCGACCCTTTTATACATGCCGGAAATTAATTTCTGAAACATTCTGGACTCTATATAATTCTCGAACAATAGCGGCATCGCTCCTATACCACTTGACATTTAACGCGACTACCTGACTAGACAGGTAAGCCGTGATGACTCATCTGCGCTGAGTCGTTGTGCCGAGGTATTTTGTGGACCGACGTTTAAACTTACTTACGCGCCTTGGCAATGTAAATAACTATTATTTCATCTAAACTTCTAAGCATAAGTAAATTATGTCTTGACTTCTAACTCACGAGAACATAATATTTTTTATTTGGACCATTGTCGAAAAAGTATGTGCACCCCTACTTTAGAGCACATGAAAGTGAAATGAATCTCATCTCTTAAAATTAAATTAATAGTGCGTCATTACTTTTACTAAGTTTTTAATGAACTACATTATGGAGTCCAGGGTAAAAAGTTAAATTTTATAAATACCTACTTGTAATTATTAGATGTAGTTTTAATTTCATTTTTTACTGTTGTAACTTTTTATTGATGACAAGGCTTCACGATTGAGTACTTTTTTTAATTACTTAGTTTCGTTACTGAACTACGAGTAATTATAAAATAATCTAAATTTTTTTATTAATATTAAGATAATAATTCCTTTTAATAATTTCAGGTGTACAATTTATACTCACGATAATGTTTTTTTAATATAATACAAAAAGCAATATTCCGCAGAATTTCATTAATTATTCATGATACTATTTTTTGCTAAATACTGGTTTAAAGCAGATCATGAGTTATTTCCATGTTTTTACTACCTGCTCATTTTTTGTTGGTTATTATCGTTAATAAAGATAATAAAATAATAAAATTAAATTCATAATCTCAAATGATATGAAAATATCACAAACAACAGTCTTGTTTGCTGTAAGTCAAATAAAACTTTATTGCTATTATAATAAAAAATGTAAGTTGACAATTATCTCCAACCTAATTCACAAACATGAAAATAATATGTTACGCTCAAAAATATTCAAAAGAACATGTACATATTTACGTGTTTGGTATGAATCATACTTTACAGTACTTGACCGAATTTCAGAAGTTGACATTTCACGGAAGATGATTAAAAAGTGTATTTATCTCTTTACAATGTGATCATTGAAATATAATAAAAGTATCCTCGCAACTTTCAAATTAAATTTAAAAAATAGTTATTTTTTTTAAAATAGGAAATTTTAACTTTGAAACTATCTATCAGTGGCGTATCCAGCATATGAAATATAATTAAATACATTTTTAATATACTATGTCCTTTCTATCTAAAATATAAATGTTAATATTTTGTTCGCTTCTCACAAAAAAAATTAATATAATACACACTATTAGTAGTAGGGATGCAAAAAATACAAAATTAATAATTGACACAAATAGAGCTTAACATTTAGTTGTTTCTCGTACAATGTACCTACACCAAAGCTGGGAATGTAGATATTACATTTTTCCTTGTAGAAAGTAAAAGTATTGTAATCGCGAAAAATTTCGGTTTTCAGGTATCATGGGTAATATTCATTTTATCCATCCCTAACTCAAACTGATTAGTCGTAGAATGCTGAAATTTTTTATATGGGATTTCATAACATCATAACATCTAGTTGTACCCTTTTTTAATTGCAATTGACAGTGCCAAAAAATTGACAGTATTATATACAAATATAATATTAAATAAAACGAACGAAAAGAGTTGCAGACTAAACTAACGAAACTACCCGCACACAATGAAGTACATAATTATTGTCGACGCCAGAAACACCTTAATAAATGAAAGGAATGTCATTAATGACATATTCATGTTTTAGAAATATTTGACAATTTCCGTCACCGCGGTTACACTATTGTTTTTATTTCATTTTTGTCACTGGTTAGACGCAGATAGTATATAGACCTCTCTGTAACTCATGCGACAAAGAGAATGCGAATAATAGTTTAAGCCATGGGTATATACGACAAGTCGTGAAGATCAATTGCGGAAAATATAGTGTATTTGTTGTAATGCGCCAACTTCAGTTCACTTTTCCTAATTATTAAATAGTGTATAGTGATAAATATTTTAATAAAATTTTCGAAGTTCGAAGATATGTAACAAATGGAAGCTTATGAATAATTAGCCGTAGAATTGTCTCATTTTGAAAAGAAATAAGTTTAAATGAAGTAGATTACAGAGTATAAATTAAGTCCAGTAATGAATTTAATGACAACTAAACTGTGGTCACCAAAAGAAAAATCGCAATTAGCGAATGTGTATGCTAAATTAAAAAAATGTTCGAATTATTTATCTATTAAAACTATTCACAAAAATTAAATTTCATTTAGTTGAATTTTATTATACTCATATCATCATTAAAAATTATATTCCAGCTTGAACTATAAACAAAAAAAAGCTTTCATTCTCAAAATTTATTTATTTATTGCTTTCTTCAAGTACTGATCTGCTCCAATTCTTTTAACTGGCCTTCCTTTAATGTGGCTTCCGTTCTAGGCTTGAGATTAATAGGTATAGGTTTTCTCACAGTATGGTACAGCCATCGAAATTTCTTTTCCTAATTTCGAAATGAATGTCGGGAGCTTACACAAGTCTACGTCGGGAACTTACAAATTGTTTTTAAATAGCGAAGTATGATATGAGAATTCAACATTTAATTGAAGAAGAATTATTTTTTGAAAAATTAATTGAACTCATTACAATTTGAACCCAGGACCTTCACATGAATTTTGCATTCTTCATTATCTGCATCGGTTATTGTATCAGGTCATGGTTTTTGTAGAATGTTTCTTAGGCAACGATTATTAAAGATTTACAGTTTTTTTAATGTTTCTTTTACGATATGTTTCCTTGACGTTCTAAATATTCCTCAAGCCTCAAGACAGCATTTAGCAATTTATTGTAGGCTAGGCTGACCAGACGTACTCTTTTTTTAGAGTATTATACTCTTTTTTAAGTAATATCCTCTTTATTCTTACTTTTTATAAAAAAAAATATACTTTTTAGCTAGCTAGTGTGGTTGTAGTTGTAGCATAACTAGAATTAAAATAAGAACTGCAGTATAATGTTTGCAATGGGGTATATGACCAAATTTTTATTTTTATGTATACGACACTAGACAAAGAAATAAAATACCTGTCTTATTTTTTAAATCGATTCATTGTTCGTAGTTTACGAGAAAATAATTAGGAAAAATTTAAGGAAAGGGAAACGTCAGCGTGGCAGAATCGTGAAAGGAGACAGGTGGACTGGGAGCGAAAGAGAGAAATAGATAGTTTTGTTCCACGATTTTGCCATGCTGACGTCACATATTCCTTTTCCAAAATATTTAATTGTTAATAATTATATTATTACAAAGTAATGTTTTAGTTATACTTCATTATTAGAAAAAGCAAAAAACTCTGAAAAATCTCAAACTTAATAAAATTTGAATGAAAAAAGTATTGTTTCTGTTATTTTTATTATAAGTAACGCATTTATTTTCATTAATATAAAATATTGTTTGAATTATAATTGATATCATATCTACTAACCTAAAATCCCATAAAATTTAATCAAAAAGTTGAGGTTCTCCCAATTCACTTTTGAAAATTTTTACTGGCTTCATTTATTACTAAAATTAAAAATTTGTTTAACGTTTCAAAAAAGCAACGAAGCATACTCTTTTTGTATAAAAAAATCTGGTCAGCTTATCTCCTAGGCTTTAGAATAAATCCGGATGCCTCTGTAAATATAATAATAATAAGAAAATACTTACATATGTAGATGACACGCAAATTTTAGCAACAATGGATACAAATTAGATAAATGACAACTCAACTGTTATTAATGCTGACCTTCCATCTGGACACAAAAAAATGTTCTTTCAGTGAATGCTAGTAAATATTCGCTACTTGTATATAGTTCAAGTGAATTTTCATACATTGAACCTAATGATACAAGACTACAATGTAGTATTTTGGTCAAGTGTCTGGGCATATTAATTGATGTAAATTTTCTTTTCCGAGAACATTTGACTAAAAAATTAATCGCTGTTAAATTTAAATTAAAAACACTTTATCAGTATCGTCATTGCTATCTCTTGGGGTTAAATTCCGTTTACGTACCAAGTTTAACAAAAGGAGATAAACATAAAACAAATCTTTTTCAAATTATTTGCTTGAGATTTATTTTTGGTTTACGTAGATTTGATCATATCTTACTATACCATTCTAAAATTAGTCTTAACTTCATCAATATTTACACGGAAATTAAAACGACACAAATATAATTTACGTTGAAAATGATGTATTCGTATATATTTCAATTAAATTAAATATAAATATAATTGTTTCATATTTAGCTCCTACTCTGTACAATAGTATTCTATTCAACTTAAAATCTCTATCATGTGGTTCTTTTAAATTTAATAGAGAAATATTTTTTTGATAACTTAAATTAAAAAACATTTCTGTTTTACTTCTTTATTAAAACTGTACACATTGTTTGACTAATCATTATTGGTTTTTTTATTGTTATTATTTTAGTACTTTTTTTTCCTTTTTTTGTTAGTGTTATAATTTGTAAAATACTTTTTTTTTTAACTTTTTCTATTTCTTAAGTGTTTCTTTTTTTGTATTGGTTAGGCCGAAGATCAGCCTTGGCTGAATCTCGCCATTGAGATTACCTTAATAAAGTCAAATTATTATTGTGTATAAAAATAATTAAAACATTGTTTATTAATTCTGCAAAATATATAATTTGTGTATTTAACATTACAAAAACATTATAAAAATAAATATGATCCTGTTTAATCAAATACTGTTTTAATAATAAAAAAAATATATTATTTTTTCTATATTTTATTTCTTGTAATTAATATTACTCTCAAAATCAAGTATTTCATAGTTCTATTTCTTAATTTAAAATGAGTATTTTCTGATAATCAATTCTTATGTTTCTTTATTTTAATCTACTTTTTGTTGTAATGAAACATTTATCAATCTTAATTTAGGCATGTGCTAAATAGATCTTAGAGAAAAGTAGATCCTAACCGGAGGAAAGTGCCTCTTGCTTTCTACATCCTTGCGTGTACATATTTTTCTGGAATAAGTTACTTCCTAAGGAGGTAAAATTACATAATAATTAGGTAAAATACCTAGAAATAATGGTCTGTAATTTCGAATTTTCGGCAAACAAGTTTGAAGCTGCGCTGTTTCAAAATTTTCTAGGTTAACGACATCATAAGGTATTAGCTATTTGTGTAAAAAAGTAAGGAAACAAAGGCGGTTATTTATCGTATGCGAAAATTACGAAACGAGACGCAGGCGAGTGGTGCAAGATCAAATATTAAATAAAAACCCAGTTACGTGTTTCATATAATATTTTTTCTACTTTCGTTTTAATAAGTACAAAAATGTGTTTGAAATTATGATTTTTTGACATTTTGATGACATTTATAAAGTAAACAATTTTGTGCATTACGAAGTTACTATAACAAAATGTTGGTTATAGACATAACAGATAAACAATAAAAACAAAAATTGTCATTTGGGTCTTTTGGATTGAGAAATTCAGTTATGAATCTAATAAATGTAATAACTGTGTTGTTAATATTTGTAAAGAGAATAAAAACTGAATTTTCTATTTTTGTAGTCGTTAATATTTCAATATATGTACGTATATTTATTCTATTTATTTGATTTCGAGTAAAATAATGATCTTATTAAAATAAATAGTCTTTTATTAAAAGGAAGTAGAAAAATAGTTTTCTTTTTAAATTAACGAGTTTGTTGTTATAAAGATAATGATTTTAAAAGCAAAATTAAATTGCGTAATAAGTACATGAAAATTGCAATTTTTAATGCACGTCCTTATATTTCCATTAATATAAAAACGAAAGTAACATCCAATTAAAAATACTTAACAGTTTATATAACATTGCAAAATGAACGCGGAATATAAGTTACGCTATGGCTATAAATTTTCTCGAAATGTATATTTTACACAATCGCAAATTAACAGTAAGAGCATCCATTCTATAGAATAACAATAGCTAGTATGATTCACAGTTATAACACTTTGTTTTTTATTTAAAACGCCCGCATGTATTCAGTCTGATTCAAGTAGTAATTTGACATGAAAACAGCAACAATGCGAGTGGAGCCATTAGTTCCACCGGGTCTGTGTTGCGTATGCAGCTTCACCTTACATTGTTTATTCTCGTTGCGTTGCCATTTCATATTTGAAATTTTTACGTTTCAGTGTTCGGAGATGTTTGTGCAACATCCTTTGATTTTACATCAAAGAGTATTGTTTGACTTGGGCTATTACTTTCTATTGCAACGTTAGAACACTTTTCTTGCAAATATTTATGTTTCTCTTCTCATTGTGCAACATTGTTCAGTTGACAGAATATTTGCCGCAATATATGAAAGCATCAACTCAACACCTGTTACATATGTTACATGATTTATAACAATTTAATTTGTACCATCATAAAATAGAAAATTATTTATAAAAGCAATAATGGTTATTTCAGCTACAAGGAATGTAAGTACAATATACCATTCGAAGAGGTATGTACTGAGGCTGAGCTTGCGAAAAATAGTTGTGCTTATATTTGTATTTGTAAAATGTGGGCCAGTTGATAGTTTAAATTTATTTATTTTCAACTTTTTGTAATTAATATTGTCCGTTGTTAGACGATCAAATATAAGAGAAATTAATAATTGTTATCAATCACTTACGACTTATGATGCTATGGAAGTAAATCATTCTTACCACAATGGTGGCGCAATTTTTTTTTCTACGATTATTAAGATATTTGCTTATTATATGTTGTATGTTTGTTATTGCTACGGATACATAGTATATTTTAAACACATTTTCATGTCTAACGTTAGCTATAGACAACATGAGATATTAATTTATATCTAACAGTTCTGTCAAAAACGAGGTATGCCACCTCATATTTTTTACTTTCGCAACTTCTATAATACCTGAGGGTGTTAGATTACGAATTTCTTCGAAATCACTTTTCATTTTTATGTCATAAAATCTTTAAATTTCATATTTATTGCTATACTGAAGTAGTGAAATGAAGACATTTTTATAATTATAATATAAAATAATTAGGAAATGATATCGCGGTCATATAGAAAAAATACTATGTTCAACTCGCCTGGAATATCCTTGCTTGTTGTACAATATTCTATTAAAGAAATAGTATTTATGCTGTGCTATCGGGCTACCTCAACACCTAGTCTTATTTAAATTTTTGCTTGAAAAGATGCACTAGAGTTCATTTTCAACAATCTGCATTATTTATTCAATCACTTTCACGATACCTTATTCAAGAACATCGTCATAACTTTCTTGATTTAAATCCTTTTCTAGCTTAGGGCTTATTTTGAGGATAAGACCTATATATTATAGAGAAGCTTATTATCGATGAAACATGGTAAAACTCACATTTAGATATTTTGTATTTGCTAATAAAACTATCTAATTCATAATTCATATTTAGGACTTAAGTTATTTCAACCCTGCGCATTTACAATGAATTAATTTTATCACTATGTTAAGTGGAAATATAATTCCAAACGTTAAAATGATTAATTAAATTAATTATTTTTCTCAATTACTTATTAATAACGGATGTTCGTTCAATACGTGTTGACAAATTTGGTTGGTGAAATTTTAATGAAACTTTTTTAAGTTTTTTTTTGCAATTATTTATAAAATATTTAAGAAAAATTCTTTATTTCATTTCTTTTTTCAGTAATAGTCTATAGACACCCACCATTATTTTTATTTATCTATATTTGATATGATAAATGGTTTCTCAATATCGTTTATTTAGTAACCATGGTACCCTATGTAATAAACTTTCACTTTTTAAAAAACCCAAATCTCCAAATCCACATATTATTTGACTCATTAAACTCAAGAAAAGTGTAATGTTCGCAATTTAAATTTGTAAATATTTTTGTCAAAATATTTGTTAATATTAATAGAATTATTTTTAAGTAGGATTGGAATTTAAGTACCAATCTTGATCCTAGGTCAATAATGATAGTCTTCTCAACCTTGGTAAATAATATACTATTTCGCGCCACCGTTGACATAAGCATATCTTACTTCCATATAGCAACATACGTCGTAAATGACTGATAACATTTATTATTTCGTTGCAAATAAATAAATCTAAACTGACAATAATGATAGTCTTTTCAACTGGTGGTGAATCATATACTATTTCGCCCCACCGTTGACGTAAGCATAACTTATTTCCATATAGCAACATAAAACATAAGTGACTGATAATATTTGTTATTTTGTTGCAAATAAATAAATCTGAACAGTCAAGTAGTCCAAATTTAACGAATACTTTAAGATTATTTAGTTAATTGTTGCTGGTGACGCAAAAAAATATAATAAGGGACTCGAAATGTGAGTACCTACTGTAACTATTCTCGTATGGTAACATGAATTTTGGCTCCACAAGCTCAGGAACAGTTTATACCTCCGCGAAAGTTATAAAATGTACCCACATTCCTTGCAGTATAAATAACTATTATTTGTAAAAATATTCGCAACCTATATTCAAATTCCGCGTAGGCGTACACTTTCATTCAACAGAATATGATGCAATTCGCATTACTTTTAAAATTGGAGTATTTGTAACATTCATTATTTCTTGCCTAGATCTTACAACTAATTTTGCTGTTTCCTTCTCATATCTGAGTTGTATCAACATAAATTTAAGTAAACTAATTTTAATAAGTGTTTTCACAATATTTAATAGTAAAAGCATAACTGCTCAAAGAGGAGCATCCTCTAATTATAATTGCGAAGTCGTCACTAAACAAACCGTAAGATGGAGTCATCATTCATGCTACTGTCAGTTGTTCCTCTGGTGCAGTGATGAGCATCCTGCCCGTTTCCCAACATTCCATTTGGCTGCGATGTGCCACAATTGAAAGTGAAGACTTTCAATTAGCAGGCTCATTCCATCGCTCTGTTCATCTTCATTGTCTTGTTACGGATTGCGGCCAAGGATCGTGACCTCTCAATCAAATTGATGTAACAATGTTATTGATTGGGATATTGTTAACAAGATTTCAGTTAATTTTATTTTTTGAGCTACGTGAAGAGTTAATATAAATAAATAAACACGATTCCTTTTCTTCACTTTATTCTTTCGAATTACTGATGTACATTTCAAGTGCTAAGGAGTACAATCCGATGATAGGTGTACATATGTAATTCGAAAGAATAAAGTGAAAAAAAGGAATCGTGTTTATTCATTTAAGATTTCTGTTGTTATTACAACTTATTACATTTGTTTCCAATTTTCATATAATGACAGATGTTTAAGTAGGTACATCTTATTCTTAAAACGGTCATCTCATTATTTCCTATACTGATATTTATTTTCTCATAAGCATAATGATATGACAATGTAGGTGTGCGCATGATGGGTACCATGTGTGCCATTGCAACCCTTAATATATTACTAATAATAAAAATATATAGATTTTAAAAGGAAGTACATATTCACGTACAGAAATTTTGCTGGCAACAAGAAAGAAATACAAAAGTAGATTATAAAAGAAAAATATTGTTGAAATTATTATTTTTTATATTAGTAATTAGTACCTAATATTTTGTTCATGTTATAATATATAGGTATTTACTTTATTAATTTTTCAAGATACATAGTGTGAAGAAATAATAGTAAAATAAATGGTATCACTTACATTTATTACTTTTATTTTATAATAACAATCATAAAAATGCATTTTGGCACCCCCAAAATAAAGGTTCTGCGCACGCCTATGCCTGACAGTCTATGATTCTGAAAACCCTAATTAAAATGCTTCAATTTTGCTAGTGACTAACGCGTGACCTGTACTTATTTGATTCAGTATTTTCTCCAGTTCATATAATTCCTATTTTATTAATTGCTCCACATTTTTGCTCTTGTCCAAATATCTTTATTACTATATTCATTTACATGTGATAGTTCCATACAAAAATTTTCAAAATATTTTTGCAGTCCATCTTTTCACCGAAATTTGCAAAATAATTGCACATTACTTAGAACTAACATTTTTGTGCCACTGAAGAAAGACACAAAATAAAATAATTTGGAAAAGTCGTTATATAAATTAAGCTAAGCATTTAACAGAATTAATAAAATATTCACTAATTTTTATTTACTTAGCATCGAATCAGTACAGTGGCACAAGAAATGTTAGCTTTTCGTAATGTGTAATTATATTTGCGAATATGAGAAAAAAATACTTGCATACTTGAAAACCAGGGTTGGCTTCATTTAAATCATTTGATTTAAATCGTGATTTAAATAATTTTTTAAATAAAAATCATTGATTTTTATTAAAGATAAAAACAATACAAATTGTAATGAAAATGTATTTATTTACTAAAAACTATTAGTAACAACCAAAATAAGTTCTGTGTTTAATAATGACTTAAAATTAAAGAAATGCTATCACTTTAATTGTCATTAATAGAAGATTGAAATATACGGCAGCACTGAGCTGTCGAACTTTAAATCCAAATATTATCTTTTGATTAATTTAATAATAATGTGCTGCAACACTTTGTCTTTAGAAATTAAAACAATTTTAAAAATCATGATTTATTTGATTATTTTTTTTTAAATCAATGATTTTTAATTTTTTTAAAATAAATCATGATTTTTGCCAACCTGTTGAAGTCTATCCGTACATCCAATAGTATATACCTTAAAAAAAATTTGCAAACATTTTGAAACTCCTGTATATTATCCCTATTTTCTCTCATTCTTGTCCTATTTACTGTCCCACATTCATTCTAATTATTACCTCATGTTCTAGCTTTAATATTTGTTCTAGTTACTAATAATTGATCTAATGGGGTATTCTGACAATTTTTTTCAATTTTTCTTTTTGTCAATTCAGTTCAGTAGATCCATGAATATCAAATTTTGAGTAAGAAAATAAATAATCATAAAAAAGTTACTATGTTGCATAAATTCCATATTATCGGAATACCCCATTATTATATTTAAAATTTACTCCAATTTCTTTAATTATTGGTCTACATACTACCCCACATTCTTGTTACAGTTTCTAGTACTTAATTACAATGTTTTTACAACTGCGGTTTATTTAATTTAATCTTCTGTAACCGAAACCTCATTTCTAGTTCGTAGAGTTATATAATTTTATTTATTAGAAATACAAATTTTATTAACATATGTCACTTTTTATATAGCGCAATTATCTGACGACATATCCTATTAAAGATATATTGATATTTCATGGAAACAATGAAATCATCATTTAAAAATTTAAACATCCATAAAGATTGTTACTTCATGAATTATTTACAGGTAAATAATGTTTTACATGAATCACTAAGAAGTTTGTCATCTGCATAAAGCATACCAATTAGATCAGACTACTTCAATAAGTAGTACACGTCCTTTCGTCCTTACCTATTTCCTATTCAAATTGAAAATGCTAATATCAGACCAATATTTTATGCTAGCGCATATAATCTGATGTTAGATGTTACCAATATGTTTCCAGTAGGTATAAGCAGTGGCGGATCTACCGTGAAGCTAATGAAGCTGAAGCTTCAGGCCCCCAACACTAAAGGGCCCCCGAACTGGGCCTAAAGTTTTTTTTTTTTAATTGAAAATTAATAAAACTGTAACATAAAATATGATATAGACAAGTATTCGAAGCCATTATTTCATTATATTTTTTATAACTTGTATTGAACAGGTATATAGTATAGGGTGAGGGATATAAAAATCGAAGCGCATAAAATGGGCAAATTGAATGGCTATGTCAAATATGTACCTTCATTTTGTCAATTCACATTTTTTAAATATGATATTAGCCAAATCTTACAATAATGTTGAATTCCTTCATAAAGACAACAAAAAACATTTAGATCTAAAATTAGAGACTATGAATCTAAAGCGCTAAATATATACGAATGTACAAATAAAAAGTATTCTAATGTAAAGAAACGAATAAAAATAAGGAAATTTTCGGATAATGAGACAAGCAAAGAATTTATTGACTGGACGTAAAAAATTTCGATTAGAAACAAAAAAAAATTACTTCTTAAATTCTATTTCAATATTGGCAGCGGAAAATGATAACACACAATCAAGAGGTTATGTTGAGACAATAGAAGAATGTACAATGAAAAAGTGCCGAAAGGAGCATATTGTGTAGAACAGGAGAGTAAATAATTTTTATTTAAAATACTATGTAACTACATTTCAATTTAAAGTAATTTTTGCAATTTATATTTTTCTGGGGCCCCGCAAAAAATTTAGTTTCAGGCCACCAAAAAGCTAGATCCGCCACTGGGTATAAGCTTTATGTTAGTAATATTTACGATATATCGAAAATTATTCTTAGTATAAATTTCGACAAAATTATCTTCTACGCACATATTTTGAGAATTAAGTTTTCAAAAATTATAGTATGTTATTTATATATTTTCATAATTTTGACCCGAGTTGTCGTTACTTCGCAGGAATTATGAGTAAATTTTACCTATTAAATTCAAAGCTCGAATTATATTTGCTTGATTATTTCACGAATGACAACATGGCAAACATAAAATTTACATATCAACAACACATAAATATTTTTATTTATATATTAAGAAAATACACTAAGATTTTAGTCCCGAGACTAATTATTGACCAAGATAGAGCCGAGGTCATTTTCAGTTGAGATTTGAGAAATTAATGAAGTTTATTCCTGAAATGTATAAACAAAACTTTCCTCCTGACCATTAAACTAATTAAACTATGTATGCTTAATTCTTAACTGGCATGCGCTCACAGAATCAAGTTTTAAATTATTATTTTTTTTCATAAAACTCGGTAATAGTAGTATGTGTCAATTATCAAACTCATAAAGTGACAATTTATTCTCGGTCTGAGGAAAAAAAATTTACAAGTGAGTAAAATGCTTCATTATACACAATAACATCAGTTTTAAAATATAATAACAAAATTATTCATCAAAAACCTATTTTTTAATCGATGTGCACGCAAGCATCCACATTCGCTGTGAGATGCGCTGTAACTCAAGCAGTTCCTTTGCTAAATCAGTAGTGTAGCAATGGGTTCATAATATTTATCGTATTTATTCCTTTTCTTCCAGGGGCAGATTTCGCCTTATTTTTATGATAATTTTGTAAGTTGGAGCACCCTCCTGATTTAAAGCTACGAGCCGCCACTGCTTATAATATAATAATAAACGAAATAAAAACTTAAGAAAGTACAAATAACGATAGATACAATCTGTTGGTTATAAAATATTACCTCTCGCAATTTTTATTTAAAATGACTCCCAATAAGAGTATAGTTCTATATTGTTTCAATTATTACGAATAATGACTTTGTAAAAAGCGAGAAGCGATCGGTAAAATATAGAATAAGTAGTGCTTGTTAGTTATTATTATTCACTTCTGTCATACACTGTCTACAAATGAAATCTACTCTATTATTTTCATAAACTTAGATGCAGAGAACCTTACATACAAAAATCTGGAACAAGTAGCCTACCTTGACATAATACGCAAATAAACCGTGAGAAATCAAACAATTCTCCATCCACCCTTCCTATTAGTACATACAATCAACCGGAAGCAGCCACTTAGAATAATTGGCCATTGAATCGATCAATCAAACTCTTCCAAACATTTCCCAATGCTTAACGTAACAAATATTGGTGTGTGTAGCGCCGGGCATCACTTGCTGGAAGCGGCTGGAGATGACGTGACATGGCGGCTCTCTGCTCGAGGATGGCTGCAGGACTCCTGGTGCTGCTGGCGCTGCACGCCGCCGCCGCCCAGCTCATGGAGTGCCCCCCGCAGGAGAAGATCCTGCCCTGTCGGTGCTTGCTCCGTGGAGACGAGTTCCAAGTTTGGTGAGCGAATATGTTATTTTGTGGTAGTGAGCACTGCACCAGCACATCACAGTTGTAAATAGCAAATTTTTATCAATACATGTTTTTTACAAACTGTACTAAAAGTAGACTTAACCGTTGTTACTAAAATAATAAAATTAAAGAGTACATTCATAATGATACAAAAATTATAATAAAACATTTGTAATAGTTGTTTACGAATAAAGATCCGAAAGAAAGGTTTATGTCTGCGGATAAAATTTGAAACCCGACGCGTAACGTCCAAGGGCGTCTCTTTCGGCGAGGGATTCGTACAACGTTATGCACTACTGCAACCAAATGGAATACAATTTTTAATTATATAATTCGGTTTCCCTGAGTTGATCCTAACCACGTGATTCAAATCACCAAGGAGAAAAGGAGGATTGATGACAGTGTCTTGTCGGGTGGAATTGTGTGATTTGCGAAGTAAATAAAAATGACAAAACTGACAGAAGTGCGTACCGTAGCTCGGAACGGGGCTTGAGGGGCTGAATGAAGAAATTTTAATGAATTTAGTTTAAGTATCTAAATGTATTCATATTTATAAGAATTCATTAATTTATTCTTGAAAAGTGAATATTAATACCCTGGCACAATTGCATTTCCAAAATTTCAAAGCGTCAAAATCGCCTTAATAAATGGTATTAAACATTTGAAAATATTCGTTCCCGCAGTTGCACTACTGTTTCTATTTCATTTTTGTCGTTGTTTGGACGCAGATAACATATTTGTATACCACTCGGTATAACACATACGATAATGGGATACAGAATAAAAGTCTCGTCTAAACCATGTGCATAAGTATACGACAAAGATGCAAGTTAAAAGTTTAAAAATACATGCAGCAGAATTTATGACGTGAGGACAGTATTACAAGATCTAGTGAAATTTCAGTAGATCTACCAACTTTATATTCAATCTAGTGATTTAATGAATACTTTTATGAAAATTTTTATATCCAGTAATTTTTTTAATAATAAATGTGTGGAATTAATATGAATTCTAATTATATTTGCTTCCCTCATTTCTTGGCAGAGAAAAAAATGTAGTTGAAGTAAATAAACAAATACTGAAATTTAAAATCTAGTGAAAATCCTGGCTATACTGCGTGAGGATCAATTCAGGGAAACCGAGTTTAGATTAAAAGCTTGTTACTTTATAAAAATATTATGTTGCCAGGAAACCATATCAAAACATTGAGGGTTGCGTTACATTGGTAACTAACAAACAAATAAATAAAAATATAAAGCATTGATTTCATTCAGAAAATGTTACAGAAATTCCTTACGAAATTTTGCTAGAAGCTTATAAAGCTTTAACAAGTTCTATAGATGCGTAAGCACTACTTTATCGCTGGACTGCAATCTTTTAGTTTCCGCCATAGTAACTCCAGATATAAGCAATAAACATACAATCTAAATTCAGTAGTTCGAAAATAAATAATTAAAATTTAAAAAATGAGTGTCTTCCTGTGACGTCGAATGCCTAGTTAAATAATCGATTTGTCATACGCTTGAGTACACTTACAGGAACACATCATTAGCATTATTTCTGTCTGGTAGTAGAAAAGTCTTTTTTTACAAACAAATCTAAAAGTTAACTTTTTTTATTAGAATTTAAAGGTACATCGACGGCGAGGGTCATTCGTACCCGATACAATAAGGAGTGGGATTCCATAACTCGTAACAACTACAAATAACAATTGTACTTGTTATTATATCAATTACAAACGTCAAATGTCAAATATCAGCATGGCGGAAATTCAAATGTGCAATGAATTTAAGACATTCCCAAATGAGTATAGAGAGTTCTTTATACATATATGTATGAGTATAGATAAGTACCTATCAACCATAAATAACCATTATTGTTATAGAATAGCAAGTATACTTCGTAGTTGATATTTGCAATTGATATAACAAGTCCAAATGATAGCAACCGAAGTTATAGAATCCCACCCTAGTTTTGATTAAGTATAATACATACATACTAATTGTTGAGTAATATTTTATTTGTTGGCTAGAAAAGTTGAGAGTAGATTATTTCACTTACGAACATTGTCTATAGTTATGTCATTGCTTTCGATTGCTTCTTGTTCTTGTAGTGTGCTTGGAATGTTGTGTTGTCTTCGTTGGTTGTCAAACTGGGACAGGAGATTAATAGGTGTATTGTTAATTCGGTTCTGCATGTCGTACAATATGGAATATGGTGGCTCTGTTTTTTGTAGTATGTGTTGGTGTGTCTGTTTTGTGTGTTCTATTCGTAGTCTGGTCATTATTATTTGATCTTTTCTTTTTCTGGGGTTGTCCATTTTTCTAGTTGCTTTTAGGTACATTAATTTGTTGTTTGATGAATTTTCCCATGTTTTATTCCTATGTGTTTCTATTTACTTTTTTATCGTCTTGATGAAGTCGTGGGCTGGAATTGGAATTTCAGTTATTTCATTTAAGATGGCTTCTTTGGTTGCTGTGTCTGCTAATTCTTTACCGTGTATTCCTTTATGGGATGGTATCCATATTAGAAGGACTAGATTGTTTTTAGTGTGAAGGTGGTGGTGATTGGTGTCCTGTATTTGTGCCTTGTTGTGACCTTGGTCTTCTTCATTGATATTTTGTAGTGCTTTTAATATACTGTATGCTTTGGCTGTGGCTACAGATGTTGAGTTCGTTATATGTAGTTTTATATTATTCTTATTCATAATTATAGATGCTCCAGTTTGTTGCCCTATTTTTGTCCCGTCTGTGAACATTTTTGTTTGTATTGGAATTTTGTTGCTTATTACTTGGTATTCCAACATCCAACTGGTATACGTTAACTACTATTACTAATATAACAAAGACAGACCCGGACTGGTCCACTGGGATACCTGGACACTTTCCATTGCGCCGTTATGTACGCTCTTAACTCCCGAGGAATTATTTCATTAAAATATAAAATATCATATTTTAAATATGTATTATAATATTTTAGAATTAGTACATATTAGACAAAATATCGAAATAATCATAAAGCCACCCGACGCCAAAGTCTATTAATGGTGCGCCCTGCGCAAACATTTTTTACTTCATCCATCTCAAACGGAACAAATGATTTTTTCTTCCATTTATCGAAAACAGAATTAAAAAATTTAATAAAATAATCAGCGAAGAAGTAAGATCCTATTTGTCAAAATGAATTCATATTCCTTCTATATTATTTAAAATTTAGTAGTATCAGATATTTTAATTTGTTTAAACAAAAGATATTATATGAAGAAGAAAAAAGAATAATCAGGCTATGAATTTAGAAATATTAAGAAAACTAAAGCCTTGGATGTTTGGTAGTCAGCGAAACATGCTCAAAAAAATTATTTTCCAATGTACAGAATGTGCATCGAACACGAAACATTCCATTCATTTAATATTGAATTTAGAAAAATGCGGATACTCCTCCCGACAGATTTAGAGCAAAAATACAAGACTACAAAATTGTTCAAAATTAAATCAGATTAGATCTAGCAAAAGCACGTCTGCAGTATGAGTTATATGAAAATTATAAATAAAATGAAAATGCAAAAAAGGATGATCGAACCCTTCAAACAATATAATCATCAATTATCAACGTCACCATCTATTATCTTATAATAAAAGGGTTACTATAAGCTGTAAATACTTTGCAGACTTCAGGCGAAATTGGCAGTCAAGCTTTAAGTTATATGCAAGTAAAAATGAGTAGTGAATTATCAAATCTTGACGCTAAACAGCAAAAAAGATAATTGATAAAGGAAAGTTCAACGCTTCTTTCTAATTTGCGCCTATTACGCTTATTTAACTAATATGCTATTTGCAGTAAACTTGCTCTTTTCTGGTTCGAAAAAAGAACAGAATATAAGTTTTAAATACTAGAAAAGCTCTGTACTGACACGCAGCATACCAGTGGCGTATCCAAGGAGGGTTTTAGAGGTTCAACATCAAAATAATAGAAACATATTTTTATCGTAATCCTTTGTTTTTTTTTGATTTAGCGAGGTTTAACAAAAGAAATTTTTAGACACGACGGTTTAACAAAATTACCAACTTCAAAAAATAAATTATACTAAACTACAACAGTACACTGTGCACGAATGACTTACAAATAAATGTGTTTGGATGCTGTTTTAGCTTTTTTAAATAGAAAAAAATATTTACGAAAATGTATTTCTAGAATGGGGAAGTTTAACGTGATAGAAATATTTTCTAATTGTAAATATATGAATAATTTTAACTTAAAATGTATTGAAAGTTAAAATTATACGTTTTGAACGTAGGTCGTAAATTGAGATTAAACTCCTTGGCATGGGAAACCAGCACGCATAGGTAGACTATATACGTTTTCCGTGAACTTCTGTGACGTATTATTTATGAAAATATTATTTGAGTTAAATATAATAGAGAATATAACTTCTGAAAACAATCTTAATAAAATAATATATAGATTTTCGAAAAAACATGCATATGAATAATGATTTTGTAATCAAACATCACATTCTTTGCTTGATAATGACAATGAGTTATGGTTATTTTTGAAGAAACAGTTTTGAATGTTATAACAAATAATACTGAAATTACTGTCCAATAATAATAAAATAAAATAATTGGTTCAAAAAATTGTATAATCACCTATAATAATTTTATGGTTCTAATATCTAAGTATATAAACAATGTCCATATTGTATTATTTTTTGGAAAACTTTTTACTTCGTTTTTCAATATAATTGATTCTGTTTTAATTAGTTTGCGTGTTTTAAAAAAACTTTTACGACTGAAATAATGATGAATCAACAATAACAAATGAAAGAATTAAAATTCTTGTTTACATTTGTATTACGTTAGGTAACGACGTTTCCAATATAATTATAAATTTAAGGATAATATTACACAGAAAAGAATAATATTATAATTTTTTTATTATTCATAAAATTAAGTGTGTAGTTCACTTAAGGAGTAAAAGTTTGATACTAATTACTGGATATGAATATTTATTCAATTTAAAAGAATTAAAATTATATGTTATAATAATAAATATTGTTTAATCAATAAGTTACAAAAAAAAAACAAATTAATCCAAAAATTTAAAAATGAATTTTTTACTTTTCAAAAATTAACATTTCAGGACGTCAATGGCGAAATTTGGGGGGTGCAAAGAGTGGCTGTTGCCCCCCCAAAGTTTTGACAACCAGTAGAAAATTATTGGAGACGATTGTACCAACGTTATCTTTTTTAGTCGCTCTGTTTCAATGGTGGAATCAGAAACTTTTTTAAGGAGGGGCGATTTTTTTTAGGTAATAATAAACAATAAAATAGGTATATAATAATCTTAACCACAAAATTGAAATGAATCATTGTATTAAAAAAACTTATTGAAAATTAAAATTCTACATACAAAAAATTTTTTTAGTAGATGCAAATTGGGTCAAAATTTTCTTCGGATCCAAGTCTTTTAAAGAGTAGTCATACTTACAGGTAGCGATATAGATATAGTTACTAATTAACTAATTTATTTACTATATCAGGCATTTAACTACTATTACAAACAACTAACATTAAATATATTGTAGCTATATGAACGCAATTCAAGCCTTTTTTTTCATTTTTGCCTAATTCATCAAGAATCTCTTCTGATAGGTATATCACAATTTATCGATGAATATTTAATAATGACAAAATATTTAGCCCGTCCTTACCGACAGTATTAGGCAGTTACGTTTCTAATGTCTAAATTTATTTAAAACATTGATTTAAAAAAGTCATGAAAGGGGTTCTGACCCCTCTTAACACCCTTCGTACGTAGGCCAGTAATTATATATAAACGTATATGGCAACATGTATCAATATATTTAATCTCATTAGATGTAGTTTTTAATTCTGAATAATGTATTTGTATTTTTTGTTTTAAAAACACCAAATGTTTTTCTACATTATTTGTACACTGATTTTATTTTTTAATGAAAAGATAATATTTGCTTTATAAATCTATAAAAGTAGTATTACTGTATAGTGAGAATAATATTTTTTCATTGAAATAACCCAAACTTAATTATAAATCACTAAAATATACGGCTATATTTATTTTAATTTAGTTTTGATTTTAGTAAATAACTATAAAATTAGTATTCTAATCAATAATTTATTAATTTTTTATATTAATTCGACATTTACTACAGGTAAAAAAAATTAAAACCAGTAAAAATTTAATAATAATATAATCATAATTTGAAAGTACTGTAATTGATTTTCATAAGATATAAATATCTAATCCTTAATAAAATTTAATTTTATTATAACAGAGGTTTTATATTATTATTGTTTTTTTTTATTGAATTAATCTTCTTTATTATATATTATAAAACCATATACTAATTATTATTTTTTACAAAGTGGTTCATTATGTCTTTAATATTATATTTAGCCGGCACCAAAGACTAAGCATATTGAGACAGACAGCACTCAAGCAACCTTCACTACTTCAATGCTGGTATCATGGGTTTGAATCCCATCAAGGGCATGGCTGTTTATAAATGTTCCCTTTGACACATTTAAAATGTACAAAAACGAATTAAACAATTGCATGTAACAAAAATATGTATCAAAGTTTGTATACAGAATTATCTGTTAAGACAATTAAATGATTATTATTATTAATAATAATAATAATAATATCAATAATAATAATAATAATAATAATAACATATCTATAATTAATAAAAAAAATCACAAAATCATATACATATAATTTTCATTGAAATAGGTAAAGTATTTGTGATATATAAATAAAAAAAATGTATGTAATTAATTTATTCTACAGATCAAAAACAAATTTAATATAGAGCATTTATTTAATGATATTGTTTGAAATAATTAATATAGAAGATATTTTAATTCCTCTAAATTTATGATGGAATAATTACCTTGCCTTTACTTTCTCGATTATCTTAATTTCTTCGCAAACAGACTTCGCAACCTTGAAATTTTATTTAAAATCACAAGCACAACTATCTGCAATGTTGAATAAATATTTCATATCGAGTCGCTCAGGGTTCAGCTGTAGTGTTAATTTTACTATAGAGTCGCGCGTATCATTAAATCTCCAGTTCACTCTAGTCATCGAGTTAAGTAAATCAGTCGAGATAATTTAAAAGTGACATCAACAGTGCATTGTGGGAACTGAACCAAATTTTTCAGGAAAAAAGCGGATAGTTAAATTGGCGCATATATTTCTACGGGGTATATAAATAAATGTGCGGGCTTCTAAAATAAAAACAATACAAGTTTGCTCTGGGAAGTCCAGTATATTTTTCGATGTTTTCCTCGGTAATTCCTTCAGTTACTCTACTGTATTTGAGCGGAACAAGTTGTAAAAAATATTATCTGTAAATCTATTTTATTGGTAAATATTTCGCAAGGTTAATACGATACATAAAGTTATCTTATTTATTTATTAGTGCTACATAAAACTTTAGTGATATCGCATCCATTATGACAGAAGCGGCAATAATTGTTGAAAACGGTAGAAATCATACAATGACAAAACAAAAACAAAAGAATTGGTTATCAATTCTTCGCTCGAATTTGTTAACCTTCTTAACAATCATTGGGGTGATTGCTGGTATAGCGTTAGGTTTTATCTTGCGGAGTTCTAAAGATGAGCCTTGGACACAAAGAGATATTTCCTATGTGAACTTCTTCGGAGATATATTCCTGAGAATGTTAAAAGGTCTCATCCTGCCACTTATTATTTCTTCGTTGATATCAGCGATTGGTTCGCTCGATTTGTCGCTTTCGGGGAAAATAGGTGGTCGCGCAATTGTTTATTACTTAGTGACAACAATCAGTGCAGTGATTTTGGGGATTCTTCTGGTGACTTTCATCAGGCCTGGGGCTAATCGCAGTGCTACCACTTTAGGGGGAAGTTCTGAAACACGAAATGTCACTACTGCTGATACATTGTTGGATTTAGTAAGGTAAGAATATTATATTTATTTGTTCAACTATAATAAAATCCTCAATTATAAATTTAAGACTTATAATTATGAAGTTAAATGCGTCAATAAACAACAATGGTTTTCCCAACAAGAAATCTAATGCGGTCAATATATTTCCTCCTAACAATAAAAAACTTAAAAATCAGCTGATCTACCACAAAATCGATTGCCACAATACCAAGTAAATACGCTATACGATCAATATGCCATTGAATTATTATTATTATTACTTTTTAAATAAATGTTGTTTACATTTCATACAGCAACTTTCTTCAAATATATCGAAATATTTGCATAAAAAAACTAATAAAAAGTGAACGTATAATAATAGAAAAAGAGAAAAAAACAAAATGAATTTTTGATTTGCTACAAATTTTATTCAAAAGTAACAGCGTCGTTTCGACTTTTCAGTCATCATCAGAATAAAGTGAACTGTAACTTTAATCAAAATTCGTAATTCGTATTATTGAGGTCAGAAGTTTAAATATAAAATTTCAATAAAATTCGTTAAACCGCATTTACTCTACTTGTGCTTACATACATCCGAGCTAGCGGACACTTGGAAATATCAAAATCGGTAAAATTACAATACCTCCTTTTATTAGATGTAATAAAATATTTTTATCTTCGTTTTACTCAATTCCTATCTGTTTATTTAAATTTGTAATTAATCACCATTTCAACATTTATTTCTCACATAAAATGACCTCTGTCCCCTGTGGTGCAGTCTCTATGTCAGGGAGAATAACATTTGTTAAATACCCATTATGACATTTTATTATTACTGATATATGCGATAAAGCAGATTAGCACAAATCAATGGGTAATAAGCTTGGAATGATATATTTTTTTATATTCTTATATCAAAATACATCTAATTTAGAGTAATTAAATTAAAGTATCTCAAGTTTAAATATGTATTATTCTTTCTCAAAACTTATGAATAAAATCTGAATTTGTTTACAGGTATCATACTTATTTTGAAATGGGTAAACAAACCTTATGTTTAAATCAGTTAGAAATTAACAATTTTCATTGTCAATTAAAATATAAATATTTATTTGCGTTCATATCTATTTGCCAGTCACAGGAAAAAATTGAAATTATTGAGTTTTAAATTAATCTATTTTTATTATGGGTTTCCTCATATATATCTCCAAATTTTTGTTTTTCACAATAAAAATGTTACGTCAAAGTTAGCAAATACATTTGTCAATATTTTGTAAACAATTGAAAAATACGTGGGTAAAACCAATATCATTCATAAAGTATTAAGACGGACACGGAAAAATAGAAAAAAGAACGTAAAGTTTAACATAAAAAGAAGTTGCTAAAAGATAAAATTTCGAGTTGCCTTTTTTTATGATTTTTTTTTTTGTTAATTTTTCTTGTGATTCTGTTACATGCAATAAATTTATTTAATGGCACATTTACTATTGTTATTTATTACAAAAAAAAATCTACCTATAATATCTATTTATTCCTCACTTGTAAACTATCATTTTTTTAACTATTTGTTAACCTTGAAAATTAATATTTACAAGCTGTAAATTTAACCGATAACGTAATAATTTTACATGTAGATAGTTACATAGTTTCTTTTAAAATACTACACGTTTAGCGCTCCAAGTAAATTTTCGGTTGAGAATCAAAGGTCTAGAGCTTCAATAAAAGTGTCATTCTAATCAAAATCTAAGCAACTCTTATTGCTGTAATAAAACTTTTACATTTAAATTTTCAAATTTTTATTAGTAAACCTTGCAACTTGAATATTTATCAAATTTCAATATGCGATTTTATTTCGATTGCTAGATCTTCCATAATTAAGAAACGGAAGGTAAAATTGTCTCCTGTGGTAGTTCTCTTATGCCACCTCTACAAGCACATAGAAACAGGAGAGAACATATAATAACCTAGACGACGGAAGTACCTACGATGAAAGTGGTTTATAGGGGTGGGGAGAACTGTCACATAAATGCAGCTCAGTATTGCAAGTTTTATATATAGTGTCTCACATTCAATCGTTTAAATAGAAACATCAGTTGAAACTACTACAGAGATCTAAAACGCTTAAACATATGTCAACAGACCTAACCTGCAAAATGTGGTTTGTATATCATGGCCAACTTCCGTCGCGTTTTACACCTGTTCTTACCAATAATACATTCTCTCCTGTTTCTATTTGCTCGTAGTACCAGCTATAAATATCAGAAACATTTCGCCTGATAAGCTCCAGATGCATCAAAAATATTTTCGAAATTTGTATTATAACAAATAGAAACAAAAACAGTATGAGCAATAAAGAAGAATTTATCGTTACTCTCTGAATTTATAATTGAGGAAATTATTGTTTTATGGTGATTATATATTTACGTAATATAAGTATTACAGAGTATTGTTTTTTCCAGAAATATGTTTCCTCCAAATTTAATTCAAGCTTGCCTTGAGCAATACCGAACCATTTTAGAACCCAAAGCAAATGAAAGTAAGTAAAATATGCGAATAATTACACATTAAATGAATTAATAATGATTTGTAAGCAGCTGTTGTTCATGTTATTTTAAGTAGTATCAATTAACATCAAATTTAATCTAGTTCGCACCGCATTAAATGCGATATTACACATTCCATGTCTTTTACAATATAAATCGTTTTATATTTATATCATATCGGTGATATATTTTGATTTTTTTAATGAATATTTTATAATCGAAAATGATAAACAATATATGTAATTCAAACTGACAAGCGCTGTTATACATACTCATCAAATGAGTTATATTCAAATTCACATGACAACAAAAATTTAAAAATGTACGAGCGGATTCTAATTATATTTTTTACTATATTTATATAGTAGGGCGAACGACGTAGAAAAAAATGAACGTTCTCTAATATACGTAATGTGCGGTCAGATGTCCCAGATTTCAGAGATTTGTTCCTGTTTTGAGTCGTTTGACTTAGTCTTTATATCCGATCCGAAATTATTATAATACCTTAAATTGAAAGTAACAAAAATATAAATCAATAAAAAAATGTTATTGTGAAAGATAGATGAATTTCTTAAATTTTTTGAATTTCAGGAACAAATAATAAGACATTTTGTGAAATTATTTACTTGCTATACCTGTACATAACGCAGATGTAGAGTCTTTTTTTCAAATAAAAAATCTACGATCAGGAAAAAAGACGTAGCCCAGATTTATTTTCATTTTATTTATTTAACACCGGGAATCCGAAAAATATTGGTTAATGATTAATCCATAATAAGAACGTTATAAATAATAATAACTATCTTAGTTCGAAAATCTAGTTTTAAAAACCGGTTTAAACCCATATTTATCGGTTAAATATATAAAAAAAACAGTAAAAACCTACCATCTACAAAAATATAACAAATAAAACAGTGCAATTTGATTTTTAACTTTTTTATTATATATCTAATTGTTCTCGCATATTACAAAATTAAAAATTACATTCATACGAAGTGTTTTTTCGTATGTAATACCTTCAGAGACACGCAGGCATGGGTGCCGACTACATGGGGGCATCGGGGCTCATACCCCTAAATAGACATTGTCCTTTGCGCAACATTTTTTACATCAGTAATAAAGCTCTAAATTGTTATTATTTTAAAGAATTATTGTATCTTCTTCTTTTTTTAAGTAACTGATTTATATCCCAAAACGGGTGTGCGTTACACCCATAAAAATATCACCAGTAAATTCCTAGCACCAATGTACTTACGTATACAAATTTTCATTTGAAAATTCCTACTGGGAGGGTAGTGGGCCTTTGGGTCTCCTCCCCTCCTGGTGATCTGGCTAGATCGTCTTCCAGGGCATCTCATGCCCTAAAAATGGTCTGGTTTAACCGGCCGGGATTGGGTACACGCTTCGGCATGTACTCTAAATCTTGGCCTCCTGAATACCTGAACATATTCTGGAGCAGATTTGTACTCTGGTTTCAGTGGGTCAAAAATTAGAGAATACTGAAGTGTTTGCTCTAATTCTGATTGTGCTGAAACCAGAGCACATTCTGGATAAATGAAGCCCTGGATTGTGCTCTAGTTTCAGTGGGCCAAAAATTAGAGCAAGTATTCAGGAATGCCCTGGTTTCATTAGGTCAGATATTAGAGCACTCAGAAGTGTTTGCTCTACTTCTAGTTCTGCTAAAACTAGAACACATTCTGAAGCAGTTTTAGCTGGTCTGTATTGTGCTCTTATTTCAACGGGCCAAGACTTAGACCATTCTAAAATTTTTGCTCTAGTACCTATTTCTTTTTCTTGTATGTTTTGATATTGATAATTATAAAAAAATTTGCGCCCAAGAAAATTTAGAACAGTCGGCGCCCGTACACGCAGGTCATTTTTTCAATTGTAAATTTGCCTAACGCTGACAAAGAGAGTAGTACTAACTTTTATGACTCTTTATTAAAATTTAAAAATAAATTGTAGAAAATGTCATGACTCAAATAAAAATAAAGGTTACTGTTCACTAAAACACATTTTATTTATATAGCATTGTTTATGTTAATTGTTAAATGTAACATTATAAAAACTTTTTGCTGTACACCCTTAAATTTTGTTACACCTGTATATTAAAATGTTATAATTGCAGCTGATTTAAACAAATGGCCAATGACATCCTCCTACGACTCAGGCACGAACATCCTAGGGTTGGTGGTGTTCTCTACATTTCTTGGCATCTCTCTAGCAAAGCTGGGCCCCAAGGGCGAAATCCTGCTGGGAGTGTTTCAGAATCTGAGCGAGTCTATGATGCTGATCACTAACTGGGTGATCTGGCTGTCTCCGCTAGGAGTCATGTTCCTGATCAGCGCCAAACTGTTAGAGATTGAAGACTTTGGAGAAATCATGGGGCAGCTGGGCATGTACTTCATGACAGTGCTGGTGGGCTTGTTCATCCATGGATTTATTGTGCTGCCATTGATTTATTTTGCTATGACGCGGAACAATCCATTGAAATATGTTTTGAATATGGGACAAGCCATAGTTACTGCTTTTGGGACAGCCTCAAGGTAAAATATTCATTCGGTTTTTTTCATTTTTCTGCTAATAATTTTCCATTTTAATACAAGATATATTCTATTTGTCACTTGGATCAGTTTTATATTTTTCAATTCATGTCATATATCATCATCGCAGATGATTTGTGACAAAAAGAATGATCTCAATAATTGAATTAACTGATGTGATGTGTAAAAAGAATACACCTAACAATGTTTTGATTTAAATCAATTCGCCAAGGTAGATCAAAAAATTCAAATCAATATGAATTGATTTTAGTGATCTGATCTCTTAAACTAGGATTAATATTTTTTTATAATATATCACATATAATATATTAATAATAATATTATATGTGATAAAAATTTATCTAAGAGTCGGTTTTACCACTTCTGGTTAAAGTGCCGGTTACCTTAATCATCGGTTAATAGAAAAATATCGCATCGAAAAACTGGCATAAGTTATCAAAAATATTTCGATGCAATATTTTTCTATTAACCGGCACTTTAACCAGAGGTGGTAAACCTAGCCCTAAATTAAATATTTTTTTTAATAAAGCTTACTGCATGCATACTGTAAAGCAATTTTCTTCAAATATAAATCTATTACAAAATATTACCAAAAACTATAAAATTACAGTTGTAATCTGTTATTTCTGGTTGACTAAATATACCAAAAGTTGATTAACTCATGGCGTTAATAGGGGAATTTTAAATATAAAGATTTATTAAAATATGTTCAGCAAATTTGCACACATACATCCGGACAGACAAACAGACAGACATTGCGCTAAAAGTGACTAAACGAATTGTAGATTTTAATTTGTTCGTTAAAATATCGAAACATCAAAGTTTTGTAGTATTTTATTAAATATTCAGAAGTAAACTTGCGCTTTCAGTTAACCATTTTTTATCAAAAGATGATCAATTCGTTATGTCGGAATCTTATATATATTTTTTTTATTTACAGTGTAATAATTTCTGAAAAAACAGCACGCACATGTTTCATTTTATGTATTCTAAGAATTTCGTACTGTAATTACTGTATTAATATAAATTAAATATAATTTAGACAAAAAATATTAAACCTCAGTATACTTCTATATGATATTTAAGTGATGTAATAATACTTAAACATTAGTTAAATTGTTTCAGAGTGATTTGTAAATCTTTAAACAGCTGAACAAACACGTGCAAATTAAATGATGACATCCATATTTTTATAATATTCTCGGTAATCGTGACATTAATGGCAAAAACAATTTTAATGATTAATATATTATACGGCTGTTTACATATAACGTATAAGTAATACAGAGGAGAATGGGAAAATATGTTCGGTTTCATAAAATTATTCATTATATTTACAATTTACTGTCAGTATTTAACATCCTAAATAGTTACTTAAAAACAATAAATACTCTCTACCGGTCTAGGATAATTTTGGAGATCAAGACGAAATCCAAATCTCCAATAATACCACATCAGTACGATCGGGGCAGTAACTAATTATTTAATAAAAGTTCTCATTTTTAAATTAAACTAGAATCGATGCTAAATTACTTATTTACTTGTTTGTAACTAATGTTCGAAATGAAATTATTTACCGATCAGAAATTTACAAACATAACTTTACTGCCTTGAAAACTCAATCGGTAAACATTAAAAAAATATCCGTGCAAAAAGGTATTTAAATGTTGATTGAATGATCATAAACATCCATTCAGATGATTTTGCTGCATATGTACCTATTCGCAGACCGAATTTAAAAAATGAATTTTTTAAGTGATGTTATAATTAAGTAAATACAATTTTATTTTGCAGTTCTGCAACATTACCAGTGGCAATAGGTTGTTTGGAAAACAAAAATGGAATCGATCCAAGGGTGGCTAGATTTGTGATGCCTATTGGTGCTACTATTAATATGGATGGTACAGCTCTGTATGAGGCTGTAGCTGCTTTATTTATAGCCCAAATTAGAAATGTTTCACTTAGTTTTGGAAACATTATAGCAGTAAGGTAAATATTATTCACTATTCCAATTATTAATTTTGTATTAGATACAGTTTTAATTAGAATTTTTTTTGTACTATCAACCAAAATGGGTACCTATTTCTTTATAATAATAATTTCTATAAACAGTTTTTTATTAATTAATTGTTAGGTATCGATATATTGTCCAACTAGTGCAGAAAGTAACATATTTCCCATAATCCATTGCACTCTATATTTTCTACGACCACACTGCTAAAAACAGAAAATATTTTTTTTTGCTGTATAAATTTTTTCATCCGGGTGTCCGAGTTTATTTTTGTGTATCTAGTTCTATTATTTCTTCCACGCCTTTCTATTTTTTTGTATCTTCTGCATATTTTCCTTTGCATTTTCCTATTTCTGTCTCTTATTTCTTTAATTTTATCTGTCCTGTTCTTTCTCGGTTTCTCTTTCCTCTTTCTTTATTTCTATCCAGTTTTGAAAAATGTGAGTTTACATAGAGGTCGTACAACAACGGAATAATTTCTTCCTTGTTCGATTCATAAAAATATTCAGGGTTAGGGTAATGTTAAATGTAATAATTTATTCTCTAGGTAGTTTTAGGTAAAGTCGGTATTCTGACCTTTTATAATAGTTATAAGCGTAATCAATATTAAAATTTATGTATAACTGATCTATCTATTCCTGTAGCTACAATGTACGCTTGTTTACATGTCTTTATTTTCCGCCATTAGACGTCTGAGATATCTTCATTTAGGCGTATAAAAAAATGCGTACAAAGTACGAGTGCTTTCCAAAAAATTCCAGAAACAACTACTTTCAAAAGACACATAAAAAATGAAACTACATAAATTAATAGATCATTTAATGCATTGTTGATAGGTACATATATGATATTTTTCGAACTGAAAAACCATCGCAATTAATCTTTCAACTGAATTTAATTAAAATTCTTTCCTCAATTTTGACTTTGGAAATATAAAATTAACTTCATATTGCACCTTGAAATACTTTCCACTGGCGTTAATGAACGAAATAAAATTCTGAACTAGATATGCAAATGAAACATAAAATAGAAGTAAATTACTGAAATATCCACGGTATTGCATCATAAGAAAATGATAATTTCATTTTCAGCATAACAGCAACTGCAGCCAGCATAGGTGCTGCCGGAATTCCACAAGCTGGTCTTGTGACCATGGTCATGGTTCTCGACACTGTTGGACTTCCTGCAGAAGATGTCAGCATAATTATCGCGGTCGATTGGTTGCTGTAAGTCAGATAACTCACATTTATTCCAGAATATCCACGCCGAAAGAATTCATGTTTTTTTTTCAATTTTGCGTCTAGAAAAACATATAATAACATCCAAACACTTTGAATATAAAAAGAAAAGATTTTATATTGAAAGTCCAAACGATTTCGTTTATTGTTCACTCGAATGTTTTTGTAGCCAACTACAATTATTTTTGTTGTTACCTCTGCAGAAATATCAGTGCCACAAAATATCAAACCGCTCTAATAAACAAAAACAGACGTTCATTTTTGATTAATTTTAAATTAAAAAGCTAAAGTATAAAAAAAATAACAACAGGTGCAAAATAAAAATACCGTGTTAAAATCGTTTCTCACAAAATAAAGTGACAATTATGAAATTCGTTCTTTAATAGACAATCAAAATCCCGTAATAACTATTCGACTAAACTTTTCGCTATTATGTAGTGACCAATGAGAACTTTTCGAAAAGTAAAACTATATCTGAAGTCACTCATGTAGGCGAAGAAAAAAAATCCACATTCTACCGATTTAATAATTATGATTTTCAAAATGTTTTAAAATATTGTTATCTAAAATTTTTCATTTTTAGGGACCGATTCAGAACAACAATAAACGTGTTAGGAGATTCATTAGGAGCTGGTATTGTAAATAAAATGAGTCGAAGGGAACTTGATGAGATGTCAGAGAAAAAGGAACACAATGTGATTGAAAATTCAGCATTATAAACATTAAGTGCAAGTGCAATATATTCTAATATTAATTTACTCCAATATTTACAAATTATTATTGTATTTATATGTAATAAACAATTATTATTATTTATTTGTATTATAATTGCATCTAAATAGTGAAAAAATCAGCTGTTTTCATGAACGGATGCGCGAACTCTGTGTGGTTTGAACCAGTTAGTGATTCTTAGCTACAACATGATCAACAAACCAGAGAAGAACCATGTTACTTGTATTTTTTAATTTAATATTATTTATAAATATGTTTTTTTAATGTGTTTATTGATACCAATTCTATTTCATATGTTTTATAGTCATAAATTAATTATAGACATTTGTAAAAAGAATTTTTTTTTATTAAATTTTATATAGAATTACATATTTTTAAAATTTATCTCATATGCATATATGTAAATCAAAGTAAGTAATTGTGCCAAATTCCTAAATTCTATGATTATTCAGCTCTTAAAACAGCGCACGAGATTTGGAATTTGTGGATAGCCACGCACAGTTTTGTACTTCTATAGGAACCATGGAAACTGTTATAGAAACAAACCTATTAAAAAAATTGAACGCCACTACCACATACCACATATGTAACCTTATGCGATGAAAATTTTACTTTTTTTAAATAAAGTTGGTTATTTACTTGCATATTTTATAGCAAATTCAAAAATATTATTTATTAAAAAATCAAAAAATAACAAGATTTAACTATTACTTCCGGTTGATACATACTTAATGACTGACGAATGTATTGTAAAGCCTTAATCGTTGGTTGTTGATATCCGTTAAAATCTCAAAATAGATAAAATTAATTTACCTCGATCAGTATGAACAGTCCCGAGGTTACTCCTGTTTTTATACTTTTTAATTTAGCACGAAAGCACAGCTTGAATTGCACAAAATCCAGCAATGTACATACAGAAGCTTCAACCAGCAAAATAGAACAATTATTAAATGAATTATTCTCTTCTAGGTGTTCCCATAGTGAACTTCCTCGTGTCCTGGACGGCTTAAAATCTCTTGGAAGTTACTTACACTACCCTATCGATGAGTTAATCATCGAAAACAACAATATTCCATCTTTACCAGGTCGAACGTTCATTCCTTTAAAAGTTATGCGTCTAATGCTTCGCAACAATGGCCTAGAACGAGTTTCTAGTGACTGGCTTTCTGGATTAGAATCGTCTTTGATGGAGCTATTCCTTGTTGAACCGTCGCTGAGAAGTTTTCCAGAAGATTCTTTAGATTTAATGATATCTTTAGAAGCAGTTACAATTCAGACACAACTGTTAAAAAGATTACCAAAGTTTTCCGGTTTACCAAAGTTAAGACATCTGCAGATTGAATCAGCATCTTTGTTAGAATTATCTCCCAGGCATTTCAGATCGCTGCCATCTTTGGAAAAGTATCACGTATCTGGTAGCCCTAGGTTAATCAAACTTGAAAATGGTTTACTTCAGGATTTGCCACGGTTAACTCTAGTTAATATTTCTTATTGTGGAATTTCTTTAATACATCCTAGAGCGTTTACCAGATTACCTGTATTAAATGAGTTGATTCTAATTGGAAATAAAATATCTGATGCTGGTATGGTTGGCAGAAGTACAAGAGAATTACCAGCATTGTCAATTTTGAGACTTGATTACAATAATCTAGACAGATTGGCGGAAGCATCCTTTGTTGATTTACCATCTATTAAACAATTGTATCTCAGCAATAACAGAATAATTGATTTAGATCGTGCTGCATTTCACCGAGTTCCCATGTTAAGGATATTAAATTTAAATCATAATATTATACGTAGAATCCATCCTGAAACATTTCACCAACATTCTAACAGTTTAGAACAAATATGGATGGTAGATAATGACATAAATCACATTGCTGAAATTAGATCTTTATTGGACGGGCTTCCTCGCTTAACATTTTTGGATGTAAGTAACAATCTTTTGCAAGACATACCCTACGGAGCTCTTAGAGGACATCCAACATTAGAACAGCTTCATTTGGATAATAATAAAATCCATATGGTGGAAAGAGAAGCATTTTCTGGAATGCCCGCTTTGAGAGAATTACGATTAAGAAATAATTCTTTGTCAAACCTTCTAGAAGGTCCTTTGTGGAATCTTCCAGCTCTCAAAGGCCTGGATTTAGCTCAAAACTACTACAGAAGAATTGAACCTCGTTTATTGAGCAATCTTCCATCTTTACGAAAAATTGATTTTAGCGAAAATTTGTTGACAGTGGTCGATCCGGCTACTTTTCTGGATACTCCTGTTTTGGAACATGTTAACTTGTCTTACAATGCTTTAACTTCTTTACATCCAGCGTCTTTTAGACATTTAATGAACTTGTACGAACTTGATGTTAGTTATAACAAGTTATTGGAATTTGTTCCTGGTTTACCTCGTGGAATAGAATATTTACATATGGCGAAGAATGAAATTACGGCTATTCCAGCACCTCCTAGTCCTGATCTAGACCTTCCCGCTTTAAGAATGTTGGATATTTCTAATAATGGCATTCAGAGAATACCTCCTGGAACATTGAGATCACTTCCGCAGTTGAGAAAATTTGTGTTCAACCGAAACTTTCTGCAGCAACTTGAAGATGGCGCACTAGAAGGTTTATCTCAACTGGAAATGTTAAGTTTTGCTGACAATAAAGTTGTTATGATACAACCCAACACTTTTAAAGATGTATCTGAGTTGCAAGTATTAAATATGAAAGGAAATAAGTTAGAAATACTACGACCAGAACTGTTAAAAAATCTTAGAAAACTAAGATCATTAGACATAAGTCACAATCGATTATCAGAAATAATGTTAGGCACTTTAGACAATAGTAGAGAACTTGAAGCAATGAATGCATCACATAACATTCTTACAGAACTATCTCCAACATTTAAAGGATTAAAACAATTGAAAATACTAGATTTAACAAACAATAGATTAAGATATTTAAATCCAAACACTTTGAGTAGTTTGACAGATCTAAAAGATTTGCGTATGTCTCAAAATTTAATTAGAGAACTTCGAAAAGGTGCATTTGAAAATTTACCACATTTAAAAGTATTATATTTGGATCATAATGAATTAGAATTAATAGATTCATTAGCAGTACGATCTTTGCCCTTACTTTCCACAATTAAAATGAATAAAAATAGATTACGAGACATACCAGACGTAGCTTTTAGTGAATTACCATCATTGCAAATAGCAGAACTTCAAGAAAACAGATTGCGACATATCGCCAGTAATGCTTTCCATCGTGTTCCGCATTTACTGTTCTTGAATTTAAGCAACAATCATTTGACTGGATTAGAAGAAGCTGGTCTACGCCCATTAAGATCTTTGGAAGTATTAGACGTCAGTAACAATAAGTTGTCCAGACTTTCCAGTTCAAATTTGGAGAAAATGGAATGGCTTGTTGAATTAAAGATGGATAACAACGAAATATGTGGCGTTCAAGGATCAGCATTTAACGACATGCCAAGATTACGAGTTCTTAGTTTGAGGAACAACAAAATGATGTCTTTACCAGAACATGCTGTACAGAAACTCAGAAGTAACATTGCCCTTTTGGATTTAGACGGTAAATAACAATTATAAAAAATCAGCGCCACCACTGAATTTGTACGATATTTAATAAACTTGTCACTACCTAAATATTTTTTTTTTAAATTACATGAGTAAACTGTCACTTCTGGTTTACCGAAAGATGATCAATTCGTGCTATTAATGTCAGAAATTTGAATATAAAATTTTATTAAAATCCGTTCACTGTACTTTTTCTATATTTGCATACATACACACGCGCAGACAGATATACTAAAATTAGTCAAGACATATTGTACAAACCTTAATTTGTGGTCTTATGTTGTGGACATTTGTAAAATTACAAAATATCAAAGTCGGCAAAATTACAATACCCTTATTGTATGTGGCGGGCGGTATAAAACTAAATAATATTTTCTTTATGGTTAAAGAGGGATACAATTTTGTGAGGAGTATGAAAAATTCCACAGTGGCAAAATATTGCAATATAAGTATTTTTGAATATGTTCCAAAGAAATTATTTCGAAAGAAATGCTGTTAAAAATTTCAATCCGCTAAATAATAAATTTGAAACATCTATTGTTATACTTTTGAACTATATTTGATTTACTAAATTTAAATGTCTGTCTGTAAAATGTTTATATTTTTAGACACCATAATGGAACTAAAGGAAAAAATGACAAAATCGGGGAAATTGGATCAGATTTACTTTACCTAACATTTAGTTTAAAAAAAATTCCTTTAAATAAATTTTATCAGAAACGTGCCTCCTATGAAGGAAAATTTGCTTTCAGTAAATACCCTTCCATATTTAATTCTAAACTTTTCTTGTAAAACTTTACCTAAAAAAGTAGTAAAATTGCCACATCTAAAACTCTGGGTACACAGAGATTCAACATTCAGATTTATTTATTATACTGATATATGTATATTATATCCAGTGACGAAGTTAGAGTATAATTTTTTTTAAAACTAGAATAGTTATTGACAAAAGTGTACAAATTTTAACAAAACTAGAATTTTTTAATAATTTTCTGAAGAAATTGTTATATACAATATAAGATAATGTGTATGTTTCATTTTTTTTTTATAATTTCAGGAAATCCTTTATTATGTTCCTGTAACATGTTGTGGTTGAGAGCATGGCTTCAAGAAGCAGGTGTCGTTGGCCCTCGTTGTTCCGATGGTTCCTTACTTCGAGAAATGCGATTATCCCGACAAGAGTGCATGTTCGAACAACGTACAGCTAACCCTGTAGCACCGGGATGTGAAGCCGAATTATTGTCGGTTCCATCGTACAGTACGTCTCAAGTATTTTCTCAATGGATGGATTTGAAAGAGCCCACAACTTCTGCTAGTAAACCTCACAACATGAATATGGCACCCTCTCCAGAAGAATCAGAATATTTTTACGATGAATACGTTGATTATCCATACAATGAAACTGTTATTTTAGATCAAAATAATACTTTATACAACAACCTAAGACCAAAATTAGAACATACAACATCAAGTACTACAACAAAGAAAACATCTTCGCATTATATATCAGGAGATACACCAGTTTTATATGCTGCTGTGAACAAAAACAAAACTAAAACTAAAATTCCTAATATCCCTAAAGGTTCGAGCCCGTCTCCAAGTAGCAGTGGATTTACATTTTTCGGAGTTCCTTTACCAGCCCTAAACTTGAACAATCTCTGGCCCTTAGGAGGAAATAGGGCCCAATCCGACAGAAAAGCAGATCCTGGAAAAAATGTCAAAAACAGGGAAACTTCAGGAAGAGGAGGTAACCTTTTCCCACCCACGGAACCGGAAATACAAACTGGAGGATTCATACCTATTGTCCCAGGAAGTGCAGGAGGATTTCGACCAATACCTAATCCAAATTCAATGTATAATTACAGCATTGAAAGAGTTCAACTAAATAATACTCAAACACGAAAACCAAATACCACAGTCGTTCCTTCATCAATGTTAGTGGATGTCACGGAAGATTTTCTATCAAAAAGAGGACCTGCAGCTAATATGGGACATCCAATACCTACACCAACAGAAACACCAGTCAGCACAATACCTACTATTAAAATACCAGTGAAAGAAATAAATGATAATGAAAACGAGTCGTCCAAGACAGTACAACAAACAACAATATTTGAAACAAAACCTTCAATTGCTACAACAACAACTACAACTACATCAACAACAACTGTGTCGCCGATAACAACTACAAAAACCATTCCACGAAACACAAACGTAGAACTAACAAACCAATCAGACATAGTTACTGCAACAACAGCACTAGAGATTGATACAACAGAAAATGATGAAAGTTTCGAAGATTTCTTCGAAGACATTATTGAAAACGTGTCGTTACCTTCAGTAACCACAATCCTTGTTCCAAATAAAACTGAAGAATTTATAGAGGAATTAACAACACCAGCAAAACCAGAAACTAATATCTTCCGACCTGGAAATTTTACTAAAGACACTCCCTCAACATTATCAACATTCTTAATTCCAGGTGGACAACAACCAGCAGTTAGACCTCCAATTGGACGATCAACAATCACTAAAGTAGTGTCACCTCATATTTCATCAACAGCTTCACTGCAGTCAGTACAAGAACCAAAAGAGGAAACCTTATCAACAACGTTAAACAACCATAAAGCTAAACAAGCGTTTTTAAATATTGATAATTCAGCTACATCTCAAATTCCACCACATGATCGATCAATGAGTTGGTATTTTATGAATTACAATAAGACCAATTTACAACCCTATGTTGACCCGTCAATCAGCAATGTTTTGCGGAATAATCAGTGTAAAACAAGTGCTTCCATGTTGATGATTGTCACATTACTTTCAGTAAAATTTGTGTAATATAAACTGTGTACATAGAAGACTGCTTAGATTCTTTAAATTTTGTACAAAATATTTAGATGTATGAGTAATAAGTTAATTTTAACCCAACAGTGTGTAAATTTAAATCATTTATGTCGGTGTTTGCACAGAAAAAAAATTGAATTCTGTGGGGGCATGACGGGAAAACAACAAAGAATTATTTATAAATAGCTGTATATGAATTTTTATATAAACGTTAGATAATTTTTTTTTTCTAATTTAAACAGTTCATATATATTTAAAAATTGTAAATATTATGGTCGGCTTAATTTTGAAGCATTTCCTTAGGTGCTGCCAAAATTCCATTCTCTATTTAGGAATAGTTAGAAATTTTCAATTTTTGGCCGAATAAAAAGAGACATTTTCTTTGAATTGATTTTTAGGAGTTATTTACAAAAGGAATATTTTGTAATTCTGTAATATACATATGTACAATTGAAATTTAAAAAAAAAATGTATCTAACGTATTAAAAATATATGTATTAGTAAAATTTTATGTTCATATCTTTCTTATGGCCGACTGGAATATAAACTACATTATATTATAATGTAGTAAGTCTACATTTAAACAACAAATTGGGAACATATATATTGATTACAGAAAATATCTTAAACGAAAATTGCATCATATGAAGTTTAGAGACAGTACAGGCAATAAACAAAATACATAGAAATTGTACAATCAATAACACTATGATATAATGTATTTAATTATTATCTTCAGATTGTCTGCTTTTCAATTCACAGAATGTAATTTTAAAACAATCAATCGTATTTTTAAGTTAATTTCATAAGAGAAATGCTAAAGGGCTTGTTCATGGCAAAGAGGGATATATGGGATTGGGGTAAAAATAAATTTGGCAGGAGGTACGACGAGGGCAACAAAGTAAAGTTTTTTTTAATAGCAATATAATATACATTTGACATACGTTGTTTCAAGAAATTTTTGTATGTGGTTGTGTAACATATTTTTCAAGTAAAAGGCATTTGTACTTTATTATTCTGATTTATTAGTTGATTGATTAATGATTGCACTTTATCACCATTTAAAACAAGAAACTTTGTTGTCCTGTTGTCGATTAAATTTTATTCTATACAATTGTGAACAAATCCTTATTATTTGTCTTTAAAGTCAAAAACTGATTGGTTGTTTTAAAAATTATATGTGCACAGGAAATGAATTTAACTTAATATTATAATAACCAATTTTTGTTTATAATACCAAAGATAAATAATAAGTAAAAACTAGAAAAGAACTGTAGATATTGGGTAAAGAAAATAAAATTTAATAAAGAAATTAGTTTATTGAAGTAAGTATGCGGTACACTAAAAATACTAAAGTAAGTTTATTAGCTACAAAATGATAATTGCAGAATTATTATCTAAAGATCAAAAACAATTAATATTACTGATATTAAATATATTTTTATTTGTATAAAAAGGTACTGTGAAACTTTTTAAAAATGTAATTTGGACTAATGAAAAATAAATATATTTTCTCAATAATGATGCTTAAAATCATTTCTTCTTTTCATCTTTTGCCCCTTTAGTTTCTTTACTTTTTTCATCTTTATCTTTATTCTTATCTTCCTTTTCTTTATCCTTTTTTTCTTTTTCGTCCTTTTTGCCTTCTTCAGCGTCTTTATTAGTTAATTTGTTATTAATAAGATTGTGTAAAGCAACTATTGAGCGGACCATAGCGGCAAGGTAGACGACTAACATCTGGTCGTTCGTTTTTACATAAAGAGAATTTGTGAAGTTATCGTGATTTATATCAGGCAGTAAGTTGAAGATATCTTGTAATTGGTAAACAATTTGATGATTAATTGGCAATTTTCCTTGCCCGACTTGAACTAAGTAATCTCTAATTTCTTTCAGTTGTAAGTGAAGACCTTTCAAGCCTAATAATTGATTTGTAATTCTTTGTGAAAGGGTTCCTACCGTTGTATCTTTAATATCTCTCAATAAATGTTCAACACCAACCTCTTCTGCTTCTTCAGCGCCAATTTCGCTAGGAACGTGTTCAAATGTTTTGGAAGTAGGCGATCCGTCGTCGTGCACTTCTTCTACTGCTTGATACGCCTCTGTTGGAAGTCCTAAATCCTTGGGTTTCGCGTCAATGATTACAAGAACGGAATTTGGACAATATCTACGAATTAATTCGTTAATGTCGATATCATTCTGGTGTAATTTCGGACCAGTATGGTACCACCCGACTACTTTTTCCCGGGCATTTACTTTTTTGAACATTCCATACATATTTTCTAAATAATCGTGATCGAGAAACCATACTGATTTATCTTTATCGTCTTCGTCAAATGGAACTGAAAAATAAAATTAGTACATTACTAAGCAAAATTCATATATTGACATAAAATGTAGTAAACTAAATTATTATATAATTAAAATAAGTTAAAAGAAATTTAATACAAAATTTATAACTTAAATAACGTATATTCATAATTATTTCTAATAATTTAATCTAACCTGCAAAACTGTTCGAAACGTCAAGCACTCCTTTCGCTCGCCAGCAGCCTAAAAGAACACCGACTACCCTTTTCTGATTACCAATTTTTCCCATACGATTAAAATGGTCCACCACACTTAATAATACAAGTGGATGGACAATAACTTTTGTAGTAGTTACTTCTTGACTCGGCATTTTTGATGACTTCTCTGTTTTCGTTTCACCGTTTCACAAGTACTGAAGTTCAGTGGAACCAAACAGTGGAGTCATGTTACTAATTTAACGTCAATGTACAAATAACATTTATTTTTAAAATTATTTTTTTCGTATAATTGAAACATCATTTTTTACTACAAATGTGCTTTCGAATATCATTTAATTTTAATTTTACATATCTTTCAAAATGTCAATGTCAAACAGTTCGTAACATAACCTGTAAAATACGTAAACACGTGTTTTTGACATAAGCAAACAATACTAATGCATCATGCAGGTTTCAGAACCAAATAACATTAAAATATACAATTTAAGTGCCGGAAAATCACTTCCAGAGGTAATAATTAATTTAACAATAAAATATTATTTATTTATTCTATGATTGCAGTGGTTATCTGAAAGGAAAAGGCGAGCATTACTTAAGAAAAATGTAGACATTCGTCGAAGAATTGAATTAATACAAGATTTTGATATGCCCGGTGTAAGTACCACAATTAAAGTTTCACGTGACGGTCAATATATACTAGCTACGGGAATATATAAACCTCGAGTGAAATGTTTCGATGTAAATAATTTATCCCTAAAATTTGAAAGATGTCTTGATTCTGAGATAGTTACTTTCGAAGTGTTAAGCGATGACTACAGTAAAGTATGTTTATTACATTTTCTTTAATTGAATTCTAATTATAATTTTTTAGTTAGTATTTTTACATTGCGACAGATATGTAGAATTTCATGCAGCACATGGCAGATACTACAGATTACGAATACCTAGATTTGGACGAGACATGCAATATCATTATCCAACATGTGATTTATTTCTTGTTGGTGCTTCGTCGGAAATATATCGTCTTAATTTAGAACGAGGACAATTTTTAGCTCCATACACTAGTGATGCTTCCGCAATAAATAAATGTGCTATAAATCCAGTGCATGGATTATTAGTTTGTGGAACTCAAGAAGGTAGAGTAGATGCTTGGGATCCCAGAAGTAAAAGCAAAGTTGCTTCTTTAGATTGTGCTTTTAACTGTGTCACCGAAAATAAAGAGTAAGTTATAAACGTATTAGTCCGATTGGAATTTAAATATTATTTTAAATAAAGGTTAGATGGTTTTCCATCAATATCAGCTTTAAAATTTCAAGGAGGTTTAACATTAGGTGTTGGAACAGCAACGGGACAAATTTTACTTTATGATATTCGGTCAAATAAACCATTTTTCACAAAAGATCACATGTATGGTTTGCCTATAAAAGATGTTGAGTTTCATTATCAACAGGATTTAATATTTTCAATGGATTCATCTGTTGTAAAAATATGGGACAAAAATAATGTAAGTAAAATTTTATATGATGAAAAATTATGATAATTTTATTATATACATATTTTTCAAAATTTACTAAAGACTAATTTTTTATAAGAACACAAAAATATGAGCGAAATTTTAACCACTCACAGGACAGAAAACAAACCAATTTTACAATAGCGGAATAGTTGGAATGTATCTTCAGGAAACAAATTTATTTTTCTACAACCACTATGGACAGTGGCACTTTTCTCACACTATATAAAGTTTCAAAATTGCGTATTTCCCACAATCGTGGGTTAAATTGTGAGAAATGATTTCTCATAGTATTTGCCAACACTGCGCATGTGCAGTGTAGGAAATATAATTTCTCACAGTAATTGCCAACACTGCTCGCGTGAAGATACACTTTGTGATGTTACGTACGCCATATTGTTCTTATGTAAAATAGCTTTCGTGCATGAATTTTTGTTCTGTAACGTTTTGCAGAGTGGTCATACAAAAAGTATAGTGTGCCACTCGTGCAGAATCACCTATTTCCCACCTTGTTTAATTTCGGCACGAGACGAAGTCGAACTTTCACACCTCGTAGAAAATAGGCAACTTCCTGCACTTGTTGCACAATATACTATTTCATACTTATTAATATGATTAATAAAATTAGCATTTAAATAATGCTAGTAAATACGGCTGCCTCCAAAACAACATCTTATTTTTTTTTTTATAAAAAAAGACTATAATAGAGGAATATACGGTTGCATATTTTTGTGTACCATATGCATACATAGGTATACATTAAATTGTGCACTTTATAATATTATCCAATAGCCGTTAATATATTCAAAATTCGTTTCTTTTTTTGTTTAAGAACTCAGCAGATTAAAAAGTATAATACCGTTTTTTTATATTTCTTTAAACCTATGAAATATTTCAGTATTTGTCACGTGTGCGTTTTAACCAATCTTGAAGTGAGAATAAAGCTCTAGAGATTATTCCCGGGAATATATTGACAAATGTCAGATAGATATCAACAAATAAGTAAAATGAACGGAAAAGACCGATTGAGTACCTTTTCTGTCAAAACCTAATCTAATTAAATATAACTTTGGGGTTCGATAAAATAGAAAATAATTCTCCAGTTTTCTGTCACCTGATTTTCAATTTATTCTAGCACTCTTGTTATAACTAAGAATAAATAAAGTAGCTACAACTAGTCAAAAAGTCAAGTCTTTAAAAAATGAAGTAAAGTATGGAAGTTGTGTTTTACTGCATAAATAGCTATTACCATTTATTTATTTAATAATAAATATTTCTGGATATAGTTTTTTTTATCTAAAAAATTAAAATTAAGGAAAAATACATTAAAATTATATGAATTTTAGGGCAAATTATATACATCAATAGAGGCTACAGCAGATTTCAACAATTTATGTGTAGTTCCTAATAGTGGAATGTTTTTCATTGCAAACGAAAATACGAAAATGTTAACTTATTATATTCCAAGTATTGGTCCTGCACCACGATGGGCAGGATTCTTAGATTCTTTGACGGAAGAACTTGAAGAATCTAATATGGAGAATGTTTATGATGACTATAAATTTATTACTAAACAGGAATTAGAAAATTTGGGCTTAGATCATTTGCTTGGCACAAATTTATTACGAGCATATATGCATGGGTAAGAAAAATAAAGATAAATGTCTAAAATATATGTTATACATTTATTTATTTTTATTAGTTACTTTATTGATATTCGACTCTATAAAAAAGCAAAATCAGTTGCGGATCCATTTGCCTTCGATGAATATCGTAAAAAGAAAATCAGAGAAAAAATTGAGGAAGAAAGAGTGCAAAGAGTACAAGTTAATAAACTTCCAAAAGTTAATAAAGATTTGGCTCTTAAACTCATGGACGATCAATTAAAAACTGATAAAAGAAAACAGCAACAAGCTACTAATTTACTTACCGATGATAGATTTAAAGCTATGTTTGAGAATCCTGATTTCCAAGTTGATAAGAATACTGATGAATATCGGTTGTTGAACCCAGTTCTCTCTAGATTAGACAAAGGCAGAAAGAAGGAATTGCAGAAACAATTAGCGCAACAACATGCAGAAGATGTAAGGCTTCATATTTTTTTGTTTTCAATGTTTATATTTCCTTTTATTTCAGAATGAAATAGAAGGCAAAAACAGTTCTGAAGAATCTTCATCTGAAGATGACTCAAGCGATGATGATCAAACATGGACTAAAGAAGTAAAGAAACAACACAAAATTATTAAAAAGGAACATAGATTAAAAGAGGAACAGGAAGAAGAAAAGAAAGAATTAAAACTGCTCGAATTCCAAGACAGGGATGGAATTAATACTCTTCGAGGTTTAAAACGGAAAATAAATAAGTAAATTTTTGTTTTATTCTCAAATTCAAATTTCTTATAAGTTTAAATTACAGAGCAACTCTTGAGGAAAGATTACAAGAAGAGGACACATCCGTAAAATTGTTAGGAAGCGTTGGTAATCGAGAAATGACTTTCACTACAAGAAAAAATAAAAGAGATCGAATAATGGAAGAAAAGAACAAACAGCATAGAGAAGAAAGAAGAAAAGTTATCAGACCTATCACCAGTATACGAAGAGGATTAAAGTCGTTTAGAGGAAAAAAGCGGTAATGAAATATGTAATATATGTTATAAATATATCATTCGTATGTAATTATATTGTTATATATAAAGATAAAAGATGTAAAAGGTTATCGTTTTCGTTTTATTTTTATTGTTACTCATGTATCAGAATGGCTCAGTTAAGGTGGGTAGTTATTATTACAATCATATGTAAGTATAAACGTGAATATTCTTGCATAAAATCAACTTTTGCAAATGGAGATTATTTTTACTAACTAACCATGATATTTAGCAAAATGGACATATCTGATGTAGACAAAAATAGTTCATCTTATAAACGAAATGGAGATGAATTTCAAGAAGTATTACAAAGCAATTCAATGAGCGATAGATTTGATAGAAGTCGCAGCCCATCTCTTAGAAGTTTATCGGTGAGTCTCTATCACTGTCTCCTATAAATCTCAATTACATCACATATTTTGCGCTGTATAATATCAATGATAGTAATTTTTTATCATAGATTAGAGACATAGCTGATATATCTGAACCACATGGACTATTGAGCGTATCGGCAGTATTACACTATTGCAAATCTAAAATTTTACGTCCATATCTACGTCTTTTGGGAATAATGGGCTTGAGACCATTGTCAATAGAATCAATGGAATACTCTCGTTGTATGGAATTTCTAGGTTTTCTGTACACAATACAAGTAGTTCTCTTTATAATCATTGGATATCTATTGCAATATATGGCGTGCTTTAGGAGAGATCGAGGATTTTGTTATCATGTTAAACACATGTTATACCGTTCCCCTGAAGTGGAATCTGTTTACCATCAAATATGCCATGGGTCATTTATATTTAGCTTCTTAGTTCCCAGCATTGTACACTTATTTGCATATTTATACGCAATATATTTGTTTAGAATATCAAATAATGAAAATTTGTCCAACTTAATGGAAAGAGTATGCGTTTTCCCTTAACATTAATCATTTTATGGAATTTTATGTTTATAGGTATTTTTATCTTCTACAAATCCATCTGATGGATCGGTTAGTCAAAAAAAGCTAGTTAGAGTTTTATGGTTTTTTATTGCAATGAGCATAATTTGGATTGTTTTGTCATTTGTCTTAGTAAATTTCATGCTAGCTGAAACTGATATAACTTTTAAATGGATAAATTCTACGTAAGTTATTATTTATTATTATTTTATCAATCTTTTAAGTTTGGAAGTACTTTAATTACTACTTTTCAGTTCAGTAATTACATTCACAATTTTAAAAATTTTTCTTATTGTTTGTACTTTGTGGCACGATATGATCCAAGCAACAATCATAACAAGTTATTGTTTACAAGCTCAACTGCTTACTTCTTATTTGTATTTTTTACGTGCGAAGTTAATTCTACAACCAGTTCGATGCATAGAATGGATGAAAGTAAATAAAACATTATTTTTATTAATTTTATGCTGATTTTTCATGTTTTAGGAATTACTTGAATTAAAAAATTTATTAAAATATTTAAATCATGATTTGGCACCAGCAGTTTGTCTGTTTACTATCATTAATTTATCTTGGAGTGCATCTGGCATCATATGGTTATTAGATTATGATAACATAGATAAATCTACTTTACCAATTGTTGGAATAAGCATATTAAATGTTATCTTATGGTTACTTATCACTATTGTTCCATTTATACAGGTATTTGTTTTTCTAATTTTGTTTCATATTTTTTTTTTAGCTAAAATATCTGTAATAACTACCTAAAATCAATTAAAGCCGGTTATTTACTAAAATAAAAATTTTCGAATATCGTTTAATCATAAAAAAATATATGAACATTGTTATTAATAGTTTTTATGAGAATATTTTTAAAAATCCAGCAAAATGAAATGGTTTTTAAATTGTTTTTGAACAAAAATCATGTGCCTAATTACGTTCTCGATTTATTTGTATTTTTTAGTTTTTAACTCTGGTTTGTTTACACAAAAGTAATTTAAAACTCAAGGTAACATTGCATTTCGAGTCAACAGAATGGAGTGCCAAAAACTAGTCAATAAAAAGTCCAAAAATAGGATAATTATCTATTTTTAAATGTAATTTATATGGTCCTTCACTTTATAAAGTATTTAACTAGAAATCTGAGTCACAACTTTTAAATTTGATACTTAATCGGAAGTTAATAATTATAATTCTACAGGCAGCGCGCTTGACCAATGCTTGTTCAATGATTCGAAGTGTAGGTCACGAAGTAAGGACTAAACCGTTTGCCCATCAAGATACACCAACTGCAGAATTGGATTCGATATTGTTATATACTTCCAGTTTGAGAATAAGTGCAGATTTATTCTGCATTCCAATTACAGGCAAATATCTTTGCTTGGTTATTACATTATGTACTGTTCTTATACTAACATTAGGACAATGCCATTTTTTACAACAATAAATTATTTTATTATATAAAAAAAATCCAAATAAACTTTCTTATTTTTCCGTTTCAAATTGTGGCTAATAGCTTCGACTTCTGAAGTGAGCTCTCCGATGGATTTCCCAGCGTGAAGTAAGTAAAACTTTTTACGAAAAAACAGGATGCATTTTTCGGCTTGATAAATTATTGGGTTTTCAAAACAAATTTTTCTAATTACTACTACAATATTTAAATAAAGACGAAATAAGATTAATGTGCTTCATTGGTAAAAACTATAAACAAAAATACTTTATGGTATTTTCTTCCCAATAAAGTATTTCTTTTTATTTCAAATTAATTTTTTTTTCAATGAAACACTTCTACATACAATAATGTAAGGTGTAGTAACTATCGTTAAAAATTTATTAATTATTGGACCGATTTATATTTCCTCATTCTTTCTAGGTGTTACATTAAACAGACATTATTATATAATAAAAAATAATCATTTTTATAAAATGAACTTTATTATTAGGTTTACATTTAAATAACAGTGAAAATAAACAAATAATTTAACAAATAAAGCATAACCTAAGCATTACATATTATTTCTAACTCAAAAATAAATTTATAGTAGTAATGCTTGTAACTATATATAGGTATTTGTTTATAATTCACTAGCATTTTAAATATTTCATGGGTTTAAGAACATTGCAAAAATCAAAGCATCATAATACAATCAGGGATGGCATAGAAAGAGATAATGATAATTCGTCAAATGAAAGGCATGTTATTAGCGTCGTTGAGTAGACAGAAGTTGTTTTAAACTGAATGATGATACTGCTACACCAACACTCGCTAAGAGAAGAGCAGAGGAGAACACTAAACGATCAGCATGCTTTCTGCCAACCGGTGTATTCTGCACAACATTTATAATACTGTATAATAATTCCGCTACAATTGCATATATACTCACCTGAGCAATTGTGAGACGTAGAGCCAAATTAGTTGCTTGAGTTAATTTCATCCTCTGCTTGTTATGATGCCTGAAAATCATTCAAAACACTGCTATCATTATCACAGCTAGAATATGTTCTAAAATTTATAACTTCGTTTATGTAAGGTAACACGAATGTTGTGTGTGAGATTTTGTAATAGAATATGATCGTTTGAAGTTCAGTTTACTATTAACTGACCCTGGCGCCACGAAAAGTGTTTTATCTGCTTCAAGTCTATTTAAAACTTTTATATAACCTCCAGTAAAAGGTTCACTTAAAAATCATTGGTTATTTCAACGTCATCGATAATTAATGCGTAGAATTTTATAATTTATATTTTTAATATATAAAAAATATTACCAAAATTATATATTTACGAAATTTGATTAGAAACAGTTAATATTTATTTATAGACAATGCAGAACTTGAAATCTACTTACGATCACATGAATGGTTTCGGATAAAAGGCTCGTTCACAATTGATGTTGTGAGGTTACCGGTCGATAAAAACGGGTGAATGGAAAGCTATTTTGGGGTAAAAATAAAAATATCACCAAGTATGTATTTATAAAAATTTATTTCAATGTCATTCCATTTCTTGAGGTTTTATAAATTTCCTTTTATTTTTTTTCTTATCATGCTTTTTCCCCATGGTGTCAACTAACGGATTATATCGTTTCGCCATTTCATAATCTGATATATCAGTCTCTTTTTCTTTTTCTATTCGTGTAACTTTCTTTTGATATTCGTCGGACATTAAACGTTCGATTTCTGGATTCATACCACCAAATGACATACGTCCTTCTATGAGATCCCTACATGTTAGCATACTAGTTTCTATTACTTCATATTTTCCCCCTTTACGCATTTTCTCAGTTATATCACTCGAATACATAGCTTGTCCCTCTGCATCCTCTAGCTCTTTTTCAACACGTTCTTTACTTTTCTTCATAAATTTCATATCTAAAATAGCTCTGGATAATTGTACTTTATTCTGTGCCATCATGTTCCTTGTTTATTTAAACTCTGTTATGTTTAATATATGCTGTTACTACTACACGTGTTTTCTACTGTCAATTACTGACATGTGCTTCTGATGCGCATGTTTGCACGTGTTGGTTTGGCAAATTCACAATTGATAATAATATTGGCGGGAAAATTAAGATTTTAAATTTCCAATTTTAATTTTATAAATAACAATTGTAATTCAATTTAAGTATAAAAGATATGCTACTTTCAATATTTCTTTGTATATACTTTGTATTTATTTAGATAACTCTTCAAAGTATATTTTCAATAAAAAATTAAATATTTTTTTCACAGTTTTCAAGTTTTATTGCATTTTTATTTATGAAAAGTCTTAACAAAAATAAATATTTACTTTTAGTTTCAATTTAAACTATTCAGCCGGATAGGTCTATGTCCACTTACAACGATAAAAAAAATGTATCAAAATTGGATGATTATTTAAAGAATTAAAATAAAATACTTTCAAAATCTTTAATCTCGAAAGATACAATACGTATTTCGGATTACTAGGCCATCGTAAAATTGTATGATTGCAATACTTTCTTTCGTATGTAATAGTCGAAAAGATTCCTAAATTAAATTTTTAACATCATTGCAATACTTGATAGGGAATCGAAATATCTTTTTTGGCCTATTATATTCTATGTCAATATTATCCTTCTTGACGGTTCCTTACTTTGATATTTGGCATTGATTCTGCATGGATTTGTATATTAACTTATACATTATTTCACTGCTTCTGTAATGCTTTGAACGGTATATTCTCTACCAAATTTCAACAGCATTCATTATGTCTAAATTTTATTTTTTACTAACAGATATAGTTCTTTGTTTTTTACTTAACTCAATCATTAACTTGAACGACGCCAATTGAGTAACACATGCTCTGCCTCTACATTTCCTTCCGCAACTGCTATTTGCAGTGCTGTTTGATTTTCTTTGTTCCTAAGTTCAATATTACTCCCATATTCCAGTAGCAGTCGCACTATATCTTCATGTCCATTTTCGGCTGCAAAATGCAGTGCTGTTCTGCCGTTAATAGATTCCTGAACTGTTACATCGATACCATATTCTAAAAGCACTCGCATTATGTCTATTTTTTTGCTTATAGTGGCCATGTGGAGTGCAGTGTAATTGAAAGAGTCTCGAGCGTTAACATTAGTGCCATGCTCCAGCAGCATAATTACGACATCTGCATTGTTTGCTAGGTGCAGTGCTGTATTGTTAATCAAGTTTTCGGCGTCAATATAACAGTCACACTCTAGGAGAAAACGTGCTACGTCTACATGTCCTCCTTTAGCTGCTTCGTGTAGAGCAGTCCAGTTGTGCTGGTCTGTAAAGTGTACATCCGCTCCATCGTTAATTAACTTTTTAACAATGTTAATGTTACCTTCATAAGCTGCTCTATGTAAAGATGTAGGATGATTCTTGAATTTTTCGTAGAATTTAATTTCATGTTCAAATAAAATTTTCCTAACTTGAACTGAATTATGTAATCTGGCGATATCATAAGGTATATAACCAAATTCATTTGTTAAGTATGTATTTCCGTAAGGTAGAAGAAATTTTAATATTTCTATTTGTTTTGTTCTAGCAGCAACATGAAGAAGTTTAAAATTATCTACATACTCTTTTTTAGTCATATCATTCATGTCATTGCAGAATATTATTTCTATACATTTGTAGCACCCATTATCTACAAGAAGTCTTAATAATGTTTGGATATTTTCATAATTTGAATTTATATTTTGGAATATATTTTTAACAAGTGTGTAATTATCTTCTGCATGGCTAAGAATTGCGGTTACGTGTTCGTTGTAATCACAATGACTTTCGTTGGATCCAATATTTTCATAATTGTATTGAAGCAACCAGTTTAAACATGTGGTATAACATTCCTCTTCAATTTTAACAAAATAAAGTCTAATTATTTCTTGACACAATCGGTGAATTGTTATATAATTTTTATCATACATTTTATGATATTCAATGAACGAAAAGTTTTCTAATAAATACATGCAGCAGTCAAAGTCATATGTTTCTTTGAACTTCATTATTTCAAAAATATCTGCCTCATATATGAATTCTGGTTTTAAATACGAACAAATACACAATATTTTACTTGTAAGTTCTCGTACTTTAGAGTCCTCACATTTCATTTCCTGTAAATTGTCAAGTGAAATACTAATAGCCGTATATATTGACCACTTATATGGATCCGATATTCCGGGATGAATTTCTTTTGTATAAGTTGTTTTTCTCATAATTAAGTTTATGAAAGTATCATAGTTAAATGGTTTCTGTCTGGTCGCATCTATTTTGAACCTTAAGTCGCCGGCGAGAACTATCAAACCGAGTGGTACATTACTAACAAAATTTGCCATTTTTTCATAAAACATTATTTTTTCATTATCATATCTATGAATAAGAATTTTTTTAAATATATCTAATGCTGTATTTGTGCTTAATGGCTTTATTGGAACTTTCTTTATATCGTCACCCCAGTCACTATATCTACTAGTCACTAATAACAAGAAGTTCTTTTTATCTGGAGGTTCGTAAGGCATAATACTTCCTCTTGAAGTACTGTTGTCAAAAATGAATAAACAGTGTTCGTTTGCAAAAGTTGTATAAGCTTTTTTCAAGAATTTGTGATTTTTTTGTAAATTATTAGGATTTTCAGCTTCAATCCAAAACGCATGTACTATTTTTTTCAAATCTAAACAATGCATCGCATATTTTTTGGCTAATTCTGTTTTTCCATAACCGGGAAGACCAAAAATGACTATCTTTCTTTCCTTCTTTGTAAAAAATAAATCATCTATTGTTGTTATAAAGTCCCTCCTGCCCTTGAATGCCGGGGAAAGTCGGGGAATGTCTAAATTATCAAATGATTCTTCAGAGGAGGAATCAATGATTAAGTTTCCTTCGATGTGAACATTTCCGTTGCCAGAATTCACCACTCCAACTTTACTGTCCGATATGCTGATATTTGATTCTGATGTCATTTTCCCTTATATCTGCAAAATTTAGTAACATATAACAACTAGTCTTATAGAAAACTTCATTTATAATTGAATAAAAGTAGATACACACTAGCGCGCGAAAAGTGACACTTTCTTTACAAACTACAAAGAGGGCATAAAGTTGTACTTTATGTCCGGTTGTAAGAAAAAAATATTATGTGTAATATATGTAAGTATAAAAATAAGAGCCAGTTGATAGTACGAAAAAAAGTAAATGTGGTTAATTAAATAAACCACTGAAAAAAGTCTCAATTTAATTAAAAAATATTGCATGTGGTTTGTTATTAAAAGATATATTCGTATAATTATAAAATTAAATATTTTATTCATTACGTAGCCTAAATAATTTTAAAATAAGTACAATACAAAAAGAATTATATTTCTTTAAAGCAAAAAAAGACAATAAAATTTTAAAAAAATGAGGATGACTTGGTAGAAGATGATTTTTGTAAATTTCACTTTTTTAAATTTTAAATAACCTACCGTCAAATGAAAAGCAATTTGTGTAAACCGAAGAATGACGAGTCATATCTTTTTTAGGACTACTTGTTGTTCAGAAAGAAAAAGAAAATAAATAAATTGATCACATTGAAATGACACACTTTTAGATAATAATTCTAAAGTTTTTGGACAATGTATGTATGAGATACAAATTACTCATTTATTTATTTCTTGCTGGCCGTGGTTATACGGAAATGTATCATGGCATAAAATTCCCATTGATCAAACATTTAATTCTCATATTAGCGAATTTTCCCATTTTCACTTTTATTTTAACCTAAATATGTAATATATTGAAATGACTTCCATAAAAACCTTGTGACGTGTAACATTTTTGATGTTTTGACAAACATTTTTTTTTAATTATTTTTATCAGAAAAGTGTCAAGGTCGTTGTGTTTATCATATCTGTTTGACTTCTCTCACTATTTTTCATTATTCCTTTTTTTAAACATTGTACTTCTGGTAACTTTCGGAACGCTGTAGTTAACATGTAAGCTAGGTATCTGTCAGTTGATTGAACAATTGTTTGGCAGTGAATATTTTTATTAATTATATTTATTTAATTTTTCCTTTCATGAATTAAAACATAATCTCTTATTTCACTGAAACAAAAATCCATTAATTTTATATTTCATAAAATACAAATATAAAGTAAGTATGGAATAAACCCAATAATTTTTACGTCCATAAATAAAAAATAAATAAATTCAAATAACGTGATTGGCGACCAAATAACTACACTAACAGCGGCTTGTGTCTGGACTGGAGTGTCTATTCTGTAACTTATCATACTAGTGATACGCATTTGGTTACTACTAACCAAAATTTTTAGGAATCACGATTCGTAATTCGTCAACGTCCTCGCCTCTCATCGTACGGTCCCTGGTTCGAAAACTTCCAACGCTGACTAGTCCAAGTAAACAAGTCCGAGACGAAACACAACCAGCTTCTCTCATCACAGCTCACCAAACCTGGCACGCTGACTCATAGGCGCCCAGCGATGAATTAATGCATAAACAGACTACGAAGTTACTTAGAGCCCTAATGAATAGGGGCCTCTAATTTTCAAAAAAAAAAAATTTAATTTGAAAATATTAAAGAGAAAATTTTATTTCATCATTTATTTAAAAATCATGTTATAGAACGCGCGCATTTTAGTTACATGTAAGTAGTATTCCTTTTGCTAGTCGGTTGAGTTGGATCAGTTCAGATAGATTAATTGGATCAGTTCACTTTTCGGTGCAAATGGAATGCCTTTGGATCACTTTAATCCGTAAAACTTTGTTATTTTAATTTTATTATTATTTTCTTTAAATTAACTTTTATGACTTTGGATCACTTTAGTTCCTGTAGCGGTTGTAATTTTAATTTTGTTATTATTATTTTATATAAGTTCAATTATACCTGATTTTGCCTTGTCTGTTATCTCCGATGATGATACTAAAACTTAAGTTTTGATTGTTCCGCATTTTAAATGGGTAATTTCTCCATTTTTTTTTTTCAATTATTCTAAAGTACAGCATAATCATGTGAAAGCTTGAACTGAACCTTCTGATTTAACTCTGCGAGTGGATTACTTGGGATCAGTAAATACAGTAAAGAGGGAAAAGTGATCTGGTCAAACGGAATGAAAAATAAGTGATCCGGATTCAAAAGTGTAAGTTAGATCAGATCCAAGTGGCAAATGGAATACGCTTAGATAACTTAAAGTAACTGTAAGTTGTTTACATGTTAATATTGCGATTCTGTTGCAATATTTAAACTTTTATTATAATAAGTGATTTAGACGAACAAGTTTTGTTAGCTTAGTGAAAAAATTGCAGAGAAAAAATATAGACGCAACATTTTTAAATTATCTCTTATTAGATTATTATTATTAACTTAAAATATTTTATTTCATTTCCATAATTTTTAATAGTTCTATACTATCAGGGGGCCCTTGGTTTGGACATATTTAGGGCCCCTTAAAGTATTAATCCTGCGCTAGGCGCCAAAGTTCAATTACTCGATTCGTATTTCTTTTCCTTAAATAAGTCTTTATTGTAAAATTGTAGGAAAAATGATCCAATTGTAGTCTCTAAATAATGTTAATATGAATAATGTTAACATCACTAATTTACTTACTACGATTAATGATAATTTATTGTTTTTCATTATTTTCTTCTGTGAGAAAGTACCATATAATCGATCTCGGAACTTTAGTTTTCGAGATCCGACAGACTGACAATTAATGTGTAACTATTTACATTTAACATATAAGAAAAAAAATACATTTTAATGGCATAAAACAGCATTTCCAGTCGTAACACATCGATTGTGCTCAGGGTCATATACTTTCCAAAATCCACATTCGTGCATTGTAGCAATGCCGTTGTTACAGACACAGTATTTTTTAGAACATATTCCCAGTGTTCCTTTGACATTCGCCCCCATCTCTGCACAGTATGTGTTGTCACAATAGTAGCCAGCTGATGACATATGGATTGCATTGCCTGCAAATAAGTACACCTGTTATTTCATTTACAGTCGGAAGTCTATAGCGTTAATAATTATAATTCAGTTTATTTTTAACAGCAATGAGGAAGAATGACAGAGACATATTTAAAAAAATAGAGATATTGATGTATGCAAAAATTGGAAATAACTCTTCTTAATATATGTCGATTTTATTTTTAAAATGAGTTACACTCATCGTAGAATTGACTACTGTACCCGACGAGGTATTTTTCTAGTTTCTTGGCTTTGCTGTTCGAAAAGCATCATGGCAGCAACTCATTGCTGCCCACTTGATCCATTGAGTTTCGCTTCTCGTTATGTTAATGTTTTGTGTCTATCATACAAGAACAATCTTTAATGTTGAATACCCGTGAAGATGGTCATTATATGACCGAAATGTCTAAAAATCAAAAACTAACTGATAGACCTTTACATATATACACAAGGCAACTGTCGAAGTGTTGAATCAAATTACTATTTGTATAATTTTCTGAAATGATATAAATTTAATGGGTTGAACGGTGGGGTTGGTAAGGTCATTAAGTAAAGTAGGCATACTTTGTTTTTCTTACTTCTATGTATATCTTCCCGTAGATTTAGTTTAGTTCTTATGTTTATCGAGGGTCTTATACTGCCTAATACAAAATTATGAACGTTTCCTATGTCAGCGACATGTAAAGTAGAAATAAATATATTGTGGAAATAAATATAAATAGTTGGTGATATAAATAAATATTTGGTGATATAAATGAGAATAGCTGGTGATATAAATATCGTGTATATAAATATTGCGTAGTATTAAGTGTTTAAAAAAATGTTCTTAGTATTTAAGTTTTTACTAATAGTTATTATTCTTAAATTAGTGTATATATTTGTTTATTCATAGTGTTACTATTTTTTATTATCTGTTTATTAATATATTATGATACAAGTGAATAAGTCGGCAATTAAAGCAAGCGTGACAAATTTAAAAACGCGACGCGAAACGGAGTGCTTTTAGAGGTACGAGTGCTTTAATGGCAATTATACACATGTATCATATGATATTTTTTATTATACCTGCAAAATAAGCTGGAAAACAGGAATTGAAATTTGATTTTGACATTTCATAATTTTGTGTGATTTGACATAACATAATTTACCTGGAGATAGATTAGCATGTGTTATTTACATCACTTTGATTTTGATTGTTATTGCCTAGCAACTTTAAAGCGCACGGTGTGTTTTAATCATGCTTTTTCGCACGCTTTTTAGTTTGTTTAACAACGATTATGATGCAGGTATAATAAAAAAATTGTTATTCGTTTATTTAATTTATTTATATGAATATTTGTATTTCAATTATTTTTTTACTTCACCTAAATAAATAAACGTTACAGTAGTTATAGAATTATTTACCAAGATTCAATTTTTTTTACTTAGCATATCTAATTTGAACACAGCAATAATGTTTATACTTTGCTTATAATATAAAGTTTTTGTACTGCAAGCTTGACAACAATGCAAAAAATGGCGGGAAACTTTAGATGACTGGGAGATGAGCAAAATAGAAAAAATAATAGTCACTAATTTCACAATAGTCGATTATTTTGTTTGAAGGTCTGGGCCCCTCTGCTACACGTCGTGTTTCACAATATTTTTGTGAGCCGAGTTTGCATTAAGCAAAGTGACGTTATGTGCAGAGCCTGCACGGCACTTCGGGACATATGGGTTGTGACGTCACTCCCCGTAATAGATGGCTACTGCTTGGTTTTTTTTTTAATTGGTATTTTAAAATATATTTTAAGCGTTCAGGGCCCTTAAATGAACTTATTATATATTTTTGTTAATTAAAGAAAGTATAACTATTAATTTAAAAATATCTAATAATTATGGCCACTTTTGTTGCGGCAAATATATCCATTATCTAGTAAGTTCTATTTTAAATATATAAGCATTTTAACATACCAGCTTCTGGCATTGCAGACATAACGGCATTCTTCAGTTGTTGAGAGTTTTCCATGTTGCCATTATAATAGCTATTTACCATACTTGAACTAATTTTTTTTCCACAACTCTTTTTTTTCAAATGAGATCGGATAATTTCATAAATTGGTGGTCCCAGTTCAGCAACAATTGTAATTACAGTTCCCAAATCTCTTTTTTTTCTTTGTACCTATAAATACAAATACATTAGTGATTGTTGTTAACCCTAATTGGAAAAAATATTTAACGTTGTATTCACGATACATATGTGTATCAAAGTTGTATTCAAAATATTATTGTGGCTCAATAGTACCCAAAAAAACTTGTTTCATGCCAAATTCTAGTTATTATAAAATAGAAAGATTTATGCATAAAGATTGAAAACAAAAAACAATTCAATTAACACGTACCTCTCTAGAATATATTGGCTCCAAAAACGTAGAAATTGCCAAAAAGACAGTAAGAAGAATATGCAACTTATTCATGTTTATTATTTTAAAGCAATGTTATAAGAAGTAAATATTTGCTTTATATATATCGAAGAATCAAGGGCAAAGGTTAAATTAATAATATTCTGATAGGGTTTTCCCGAGAAATTGCAATCAAAGAATATTTATAAGTTATTTGCAATTAGATTATAAATTATCAAAATTTTTACTGATTACTTCGTACCAGTGGTGCAACTACAACGGGGGCAGCAGGGCAATTGCCCCCCTCGCTAGCTTTCGGCAGAAAAATTGCGCCTTTTTAGCTAACCAATATGACAAATTTAAATAATTATAGTTGCAGTTTCAGTATCTTTTAATATATGCAACACTTTAAGCCGTAAAACACTGATATATTGGCTATTTCCTAGTTCAGACGATGATATCAAAGCATGGAACTAAGTGTCATGGTATTGAATGCCGTAATAGTGTCATTGTCGGAACTATTATTGTCTCGATGCCATGATACTAGTGTCGCAATATGTTATTTCTTTTGCTCCTTTTTATAACTTTGTATTTTCTACATTTGTATACACAGATTAGGTTTTGGACACTTGGTGGCTTCAAGTTAACTTTCATCGCGAATACTTATAAATAACATTTTATATCTAAGTGCCATTTTTGATTGAAGTTATTTAGTATAAAATAGCTAATAAAAGAAATTGTCATGTTTGCAAATTAAAAAATTGTCCGGAAATGATAAAAGTTGAAAAAATGTTTTCGTGAAAATACAATAGTACTTTCAAAGTATTAAACATTTATTTTTGAAATTTATGTAGCTAAATATGATTTTAATTTGAACATAAATAAATGAAAAAATTACAATGAATTTTGAAAATTTTAAGTAGTCACGAAGAAGGAAGTAAGAAAATAAATACTATGGAGAGGGAGTATTCTTACTGAGCGTTAGCGACGATAAATAAAAATATAAAATCTAGGTATATTTTTTTATTTCTCAAAACATATATTTCTAGCGCCTTTTTCATAATTTCTTGCCCCGACACAACCATTAAACTAGATACGCCACTGCTTCGTACAACAACTTCGTTGCAACGTTGCAAAATGTATTATATTTTTCATGAAAAGCATGGCGAATCAGGCGACTTGCCTGGGGTGCAATTTTTCGTGGGGGCATTTTGTCTTAATTTTTTTTAATTCTTAAAATAAAGCAAAAGCACCAACAATGTTTCAATATTGATTGTCTTGGTTAAACAATGTACGTGTTGTATTGTAACCATGTGATTCAAATCGTACCTTTTCCGAAGAAAATAAATGTAAAAATTCATGTAAAACATATACTTCATTAATACAGGGAGGCCCAATGAAAATTATCAGCGCAATTTTAAGCCACTTCACGTCAATTTTGAAAAAACGCTCGAACACGTCAATTTTAGTATAAAGGGGGACACCTGAATGGATTAGTATCAATGGCATAATTTCAACACTAAAATGGGGGTGGACTGCACCTCAAAAATTTTTAATGGAAAAGAGTGTCAAACATGATACAGTTCGAAAGACCTTTCAATTCTCTTTTTAAAAGTTTTTTAATTTTTCAAATCCGATCATTAGTTCCAGAGAAATATCGTTTAAAACAAATTTTATAAGGTGTTCGAAACTGCAATCAAGTAGGCTTAAACAAATTTCCATGGCTGTCTGATTTTGAACGAAAATATTAGATTTTAAATTTAATAAATCTCGCCCTGCAGACGAAATTGCATATTTCAAATAAGTGTGATCCATAGAATTAATATTCTCCGATAAGTATACAAAATTTCAAGTTAATATCTTGCATTGGGAAGATACTATTCATAATTAACTGATTTCCCATGTAAAACTCCTATGTGTCGGTCGAGCTGGGACACTCGGTATATATCCATTTATTTACATTTTCTTAATAAATAAATAGATATACATACCTATGTATTAAGTAACCTAATCTAATTTTGAACCCCCCCCCCCCCTTCCAAAATTCCTGGCTACGCCACTGGAAAATATGAACTGATTTTACTATAATATGCAAAAGAGATAGAAATATTAAACTAAATACTTAATACTGGGGGGAACTGGATTGCGTACGTTCTAGGATCTGTGAATAATTTCAAATATAATCTCTTTATTGAGGCAATCGAAACGCATGGTGAGAAAAATTTAACATGCAGCGTTGATTAAGAAATATATGTTTCAATCAAGAAATGCAGTTAAAATTACACTGAAACTATTGCATGAAGAAAACTTTTTTATTTAGATTAATTCGGTTAATTCTCTAATGGAATTAATTTTGGTTAATTCGTCATATATTTCATTATTGGACCACATATAATTCAAAAGGCAGGCGTCGAGTCAGTAACCGATTAAGATTGGGAATAGTTTTTAATAAAATTGCACAGAAGTTTGTAAAAGGTGGGCTCGGCGGGAAACCGGGAAACTTTCCGATAGGCCAGTCGAATGGGAGGCAATGGCAAGTTGAAATTTAATATTTTAAGATTATTACAGTACAAATTACAAAATATAAATATACGTAGATTTAAATAATTTTGTTACTGAGAAGATCGTAGTGAGGAATTAAAATAAAAAGTAGTTGTAAAGGAGATAGAACAATCTATCATAATCAAGGCCAGATTAAGCCTCCAGCGCGCCCTACACAAAATATAATTCCGATCCCATTTTTATAATTTTGTTTGGTGTTGGCTTAAATCATCAACTTAAGGAGTGTTTGGTATCAATTATGATGTGTGATTTAAACAGTGAAAAAAAAAACAACGCACTACAACTAGATTTGTTTTGGCGTGTTGTTTAACATGATATGTAATTAATTTTTGGTTAAAAAATAAATTCAAAGAATAATATTAATACAAAAAGTAAAAATACATATTTTCTACTTTCACATAGAAAAATAGTGAGTAGGGCAGTATTAAGGGAAACAGTAGCGCCACTATGCTTATGATAGAAACAATTTATATAAAAAATTACAGCAATTAGTGGTGCAGAAGCTATATCAGTGACGCGGTGGTAAGGTACAAGTTGACTAGGTTCAAACTTCTACTGCTGCTTTGCTATTAAGAGCGTATAGCGCTCAGATACAAAATTTTGCGCGCGGGGTCGGTATGCAGGGGGTAGCAACACGTGCTTGAAGTGGGAGGGTTCATCTTCACCCTTGCTTGTTTTTGACGACCAATAATATTCATTGTATACGAATACATTATTATTACCTAGAATTTTAATGTTCCACCTGCAACAAGTCGTTTTGGTATTGTTTCAGTATGAAATAATCATGCACTAATTAAATATAAAATTATACATAACTAATTATTACAAAATTTTACAATAATGGTAATACATATCGACAGGTTAATAATAATACTAGTAATGATAATGTTTATTCACGAATATTGATAATCTGGAGTAAATAAAAATACCACTGAACAGAAAAATACCAAAAGTATTGTTTAATGAAATTTCTTATTACTTGACCTCTCGTAAATCGTGGATCGATAATTTCTGCTAGAAGGCCTTCAAATAAAATTGTTGAAGTTTGGGAAACATTTTCATTTCCCAAAAATCAAATTTCACATTTGACAGTAAATTTACTTGCCGACTTTCACTAAAAAATTCTATTCCGTACGTGAACAAATTCAAATGTTTAAATCTTTTTAATTTCCAAAAAAATGTGAAATGTTAACAATTCTTCGATTGTCAATACTGTTATTCATGGATGTACCAAAAGATAATGAAATAGGTTCATTTAAAATGTTGTTACGTACTTCTTCCGTAGTAACTGAAATGGAATGATTTTCAGTGTTGTTCTCTGTTGCAAATAACTTTTTTCGGAGACACAAGAGGTGATAATGTTTCGTGCTTCAAATTTTGCTGACTAGGTTTTGTGGATGTTACTGGTAGTAATCGTTTATTTGAAAGTACTTTACAGCGATTTTTAGTTCTTTTCCTCTTAGAAGACAATTTTAAACGTTTGTCATTGCACTTTTTTCCCATTGTTTTGTTAAATAAGTTACTAGAATAATATTATATTCACAATAAAATAATAGTTAGATAATAATTTTTATTTTAATTTTTTGTTCTTACCAATGATTCAAATAATAAATAAATTCAGTTAAAGGTATAACACCTATACCAAAAATAACAAAAACAACAATAAAAGCAGTAACAATAATAATTTTACAAACAACAACAAAAATAAACAAACGAAAAAAAATATAAAACAACGAAATACGCAAGAGCGGCTATAATAATCACGATTAGTCGCATAAAAAGAATAAACAAGACCAGAAATGTAAAATCAAATACCCCTTTCAATCGGAGGGAAAGCAAATTCTTAAAATATCCTCCTAGCCGTCATATAGTAGGTAAATTAAATTCGCAAACTAACGGCTAGTTTTGATTTTTTAATATGTTGTTAGGACCACTTCCATCCAAGTTTGCAGCTTCGAAAGACCTGTGCCAACTTCGTAGCCCTCGAAAAACCGCGAAATTTTCGTACTTGTTTCAGTATTTTCACTATATCTCCTAAACTATGTGTTTTTTCATGAAATATCTTATTTATGTTTTTAAAGTAGATTAAATTTTAGACAATTTAAGGCTAGAACCAGCTCTATAGGCCCAATAGTTACCAAGATACAGCCCTCTAAAAATTGGCAATTTTTTGAGTGAAGTTTTAAGATTTGGTCAATTTTTGACCCCGAAATCGGGGAAAATACTCATTTGACGGGTAAAGTTTCAGAGAGAGTTGTTGTAGCGAATGTAATTAGCTTTAATTTAAGCATAGAACAACATCTGTAGACCTGATAGTTTCCTCATAATGTTAAAAAATCCAAAAAATGAGAAAACTGCATTTTTCGCTAATTTGCTGTGTTGAGACCTCACAATAGTTTGACGGTAATTTGAAAGGAAAACTCTCCCTGAAACGTTACGCATAAAATAATTATTTTCCCCGAATTCGGGATCAAAAATTGACCAAACCTTAAAACTTCACTTTTTTGGAAGAAATTGCCAATTTGTGGAGGGTTGTATCTTGGTAACTATTGAGCTTTCAGAGCTGGTTCTGACTTAAATTGTAGCAAATTTAATCTACTTCAAAAACATAAATAAGATGTTTCATGAAAAAAGCATAGTTTGGGAGATATAGTGAAAATACCGAAACAATTGCGAAAATTTTGCAGTTTTTCGAATGTTCCGAAGTTGGCACAGGTCTTTCGAAGCTGCAAACTTGGATATACACTACTGGTAGTGGTCCTAACAACATATATTAAAAAATGGGAACTAGCTGTTAGTTTGCGATTTAGCGATTTCTACTGTACTATTTGACTAGCCTTTTGCTTTTATCAGGAATTACTGCAGTTCACAAATAAAGTAGTGCTAGAATACAATCTAAATAAAACCAGCAATATTGGCGAAATTTGGCAGAAAATTTATCAAATGGGTATATATGTAGTTTTTGAATAACAAGGTTTAAGAAACAACACCATTTTTAGGAAGAAACTACTTAGGTTCACGAAGAGAATATATCAGTTAGGAATTTGTGTAGCTTTTGAATAACTATGTTTTAAAAATGACCAATTTTTGGGCGTTAGTAACATTGTTTATGAAAAATATAAAATACAGAAAAATATCTTTCTAGATTCTTTTAATTAACATTCATTGTCCTTACAATTACATTTAATTTTTTTTTAATCTAATTTGAATAGTTTTGTACAGAAACTTATCTTTTCTAAAGGTACATTTTTGTAGTTTCATGCCGTAGTCCCAAATAATAATAATATCACCCCTTGCTATACAGTAAAATAAAATTCTTAGAATAATACAAGGGGAGGAGCCCTTATATCCACAGTTAGTTCAACAGTGCTCACAACCAGAGTGGCGCTAGCGTATAGAGTTAAAATTATACAAAAAAGCATAATTTTCCAGAACTTCCTGTGCAAGCACCGCTGCACATTCAGTAAAGAAATTTGGCAGAAAGATAAATAAAGGATGGGAAAAGTGCGCTACGAAGAGAAAATATCAATTGTTTGTATACTTTTTGAATAATAACATTTTAAAAATGACCTATTTTTGGACGTAAATATAATTGTTTATAAATAAAAAAAATTGAAAAATCTCTTCGTACCGCACTTTATTGAACCTTTAACTAGCTTCCTGCTTTAGTTGCAGTTAAAAATATTTATTCAAATTTGAACAGGAGGTTCCAGAAAATTATGCGTTTTTACACTTTTCTTGCTCGGTGCAATAGCCCCTTAATTATACTTTGAGCGACAGGAATCGTCAAATGATTATAATTATTTGAAATGCAAGTGCAAAAATAGACAAAACTTGAAAACTAATGTGATGCCATTCATCATTCCTGTTGTATACGTGTACGTGTAAATCAAATTTAGCTAAACGGATTTTCGTAATTGCATATTGTGTATCTAGTAGGAAAGTGATATATTCCCAAACGGTGGTAGAAACTGTGAGACGAGACGTAGGCCATTAACACCAGGAATTCGGGTCACTTTTCCAACGTGCTACACATACTATTTTTTCTTTATCGGTTTGTAATCAATAATAATGATATATATATATATATATATATATATATATATATATATATATATATATATATATATATATATATATATATACAGGGTGTTTGGCGAAAGGCCGGCACCTAAAATATTTCGTTTATTTTGAGAGATACAAGAAAATGTTAAGGAACAAAGCTAAACTAGACAAAGGGAATCATAAAATGATCCTAGTACAAATTTTGTGTCACTTCCGGTTTTAGCGGAAATGGCTCCAACTTTAATTCCAGCATAGGGAATCGGTATTTTTATATTTTTTTACGGAATGTACATAAAATTAGCTTTGCAATGATAGCAAAATATCGTAGTTTTACATCAACCATTTCAAAATGGCGACAATTTATTTTCATATTTATGTACTTACAACTATAGGTAATTAACGAAAAAAAAATATGTTTAAAATACCTTATAACAATCAACACAATACAAAAACTCTTACTAAAAATAACATACAAAATTAAAATTAAAAATACTCAAAATGGCCGCCGTCATTTTCTCCACAATTTGTCACATATAACAAATTTTGCCACTACATCGCCAGGAAAGGCTAATCTAATATTTTTTGACATTATTTGATTGGTTTCAGGTAACAAAATCTCAAATAGCTGGCTATGATCAATTTTTTTATGAATTTTTATTAGTAAATATTTTAAAAATAAAGTGTCGCCATTTTGAAATGGTTGCAGTAAAACAATGATATTTTGGTATCATTATAAAGCTAATTTTATGTACATTTTGAAAAAAAATATAAAAATACCGATTTCCTATGCTAGAATTAAAGTTGGACACATTTCCGCTAAAACCGGAAGTGACACAAAATTGTTACTACGGCCATTTTATGAGTCCCTTTCTCTAGTTTAACTTTGCTCCTTAACATTTTCTTGTATCTTTCAAAATGAACGAAATATTCTGGGTGCCGGCTTTCCGCCAAACACCCTGTATATATATATATATATATATATATATATATATATATATATATATATATATATATATATATATGATTGTATTTTTAATTACGCAAAACAATAGACTGCACACTGTACGGAAAACGGAAATGCTTTGTCCGCGGCCGGAAAACAATTCCCGGCCTACTATTTTTCATAGCCCAGCTATTACTGCTATACTAAAATACCGGAATAATGCTCTTTGCAGTTCGAAAATACATCGAAAAGATGTCAGTTTTCGTCCGATCGAAAATAAAAATTTACTTAACTTTTGGTAAAAATTGGTCAACCGGAAGTGACCGTTTACTTCTTTTTTAGTTATTTTTTTCGAGTTAAGTCATTACTACTCCCTACTATATATGTTACCTATGTTCTTGCATTCATGACAGAACGATACATAGCTTTATATCTAACACTGAGTAGTCATGTTTTATTAGGTAGTCTCGCTACATAGGTCAAGTGAGATAAGAGCGACGCCGCTATTGTTCGAGAATTTTATGAGTCCAAAAGATTCTGGAAGGTTCGAGATTAATTACCCGCAAGTATAAAGTGTCGCATTCTGGAGTGTGGACAGTCAATTGAGAGTGAAAGAGAGAGTAGAGAGTGTCAAGTCAGTCGAGGCAGACGATCAGAACAGCGACATGTAAAGTACCTTAGAAATAAATATTTTATGGAAATAAATATTGATATCTTGTGAAAATAAATAGCGTAGAAATAAATACTGTCGTTTGAAAATAAATGAATATTAGATAATAATAATTGGTGTGAATTACTAATCGTTAAGTTTAATTTGTGTTATTTTTGTTTAAATATGAGTGTGTGTTAATTTTATCACTATTTAATAAACTTATATTCGTGTTTTATGAGTTTTTACACTTCACCCATGTAAATGAACGTTACAATATAATTTCACTTACAATTTCACACTATGATGAGAGAGCCTTACATACAGTAAAACAAGAAATTTCGAACTTTGGAGTTTCATTTAATATTAAAAATTCAGAAGTTTTCAATATATATTTACCCGGTTCTTCTTATCCCTTAAGTATGAAGAAACCCTAAAATGTCAGAACTATTGATGTCCACCGGGGGTATCAACATCAAGTAACGAAAATTGACAGTTACTTACTTCTCCGCCTCCAAAGCAAAGCTCGAAGTCGCAAAGAATGCATCTTGTGCCATAAATCTGTCCAATATCTAACTTCTGGAATGTTCCAATATCAAAAGTTTACAAAAAAAATCAGTCACCAAGCGAGCATGTTACATTTATACCAGAGCACGGGCACTTCGGGAAAGAAAATGCGCAGAAACAAATATTTGCCCGGATGAGTCCAACTCGTAAAAATGGGCGTGTTCGAATAAATGACAGTTGCTGTAGTATGGTTTTCTACTAAATACAATTAAAAAAATCTTATACGTAATAAATGTTGTCTATAACTACAACGTTTGTATATATTTATAGTTTTTAATTTTTAACAATAATTTATATAATAAATATATTTTTTATTTGTTGTTACTTAACCTTGAATTTAAGAACTGTTTATAATGAATATGTACAATTTTTTTAGAACTTTGTACTGCACTAAGTAATTACATAACATTCTGAATGTTTATATCTTTGTAACATTAACTAAAAATCAATGCAGTGTCGTCACTCTCACAAGTATTACTGATTGGTACCCAACTTCAGAGATAAAACATATCTACGTAATATGTGATCGTGCAGATTCAGATGGTACAAAAGTACGATGAACATTATCTCTACAAGATATAAAAGTAATCCATTATAATGAATTTCACATGTGTATAGGTGTTGATTGCAATAACATGATTTAACATTTATTTACAAGTGTTCTCAATTTTAAAATAACATTTTAAAAGAAAGATGGTAAGTATTCAATAATTTACATTATAAGTATCATATAATTAGGTATTATCGAAAATTTCAACTAAACTATATCTCAAATTGAAAAAATATGTAACTTTTTCAAAATTATATATTTTCTGTATTTAAATAAAAATCAATGCAATGATAAAAATTTTAAAAATATTTTTTTTTTATTCTGAGAATATCAGTTTCAAAATAATACAGTAAAAATTGAGTGTTTTTAGATGAAATTTGTAAATAAGTCTCGGTAAGATATCACTATTCGATTCTACGAAAATAAAAAATCGTAAATATTTCAATGTTCCGATTTATATGCCGACACAAACATTAGAAAGAAAACTGAAAATTTTGACAGTGAAGATAGAAATATGAAAAATTGTATGCCAAAAATTTTTAATTTTATTCTGCTTGAAATTTTAAAATCAGCGCGTCGATATGTATGGAAAATGAAATATTTAAGAGAAAAAAAATTCTCAAAGAAATGTTCAAATTTAATTTTTTTTTTGTATATTATAATAATATAACAAGTAATAATTATTATTTCATTTTGTAGGAGAAGAAGTCCAAGGAACCTAAAAGACTGGAAATTCTTTTAAGATACTTTTATGTGTATTTTGTTTTTACACTAACTTATTTTATCTCTGGATTTATAATTAATATCTTACAACTTATTTTACATGTTACTGTAAAGCCATATAATGTAAATTTATTTAGAAAAATTAATTATTATCTGTGTTACATGTTGTACAACAGTAAGTATTTTATCATTTATATTAATTTATTCTAAAAAAAAGGATAGCAAATATCTGGGTTTTAAAACATTTAACGATAATCATTAACTAAATTAAAATACAGTTGTATTTGAGTGGTCCAGAACAGTACCCATTTCAGCTGTAGGTCCCTTGCAATGACTATAAACTAATAACCTACACCAATAAATGGAAGTAGTATTCCAAGTATTTGAAGTCCTGTTACACTTGACAATGTTGTGCTGTAGATGATGATTTTATTGTAAATATGTGATTAATTTTTATGAAATGACAACAAAATATAGTTATTCAAGTAACTCTAGCCTCTCTACTCTCCATGAGTGAGTGGCGCCCTTGTGCAAAACTTAATTTTACTTGTATGATATAAGTGAATATAATTTCATTATTAAATGTTTTTCATAATAGAAAATATAATAATTTGTATAAATAATAAATAAAAAACAATTGTCAGTTTGTCAGCTAATATTGAGGTACAACTATTAAATATTTTAATCATACGCGTGCACAGGGGTGTTTCTGTGGGTGACCAGGAACCCACATTATAAGTATAACAAGTATAACGATAAAAAATAAATGCTTTTACTTTGCCTTTATTTTGAAAGAAATACTACTCATCCAATATTAAAAAAAACATTATTAGTTTGTTTCTTGTCCCATTTATTTTGTAAAGTTATATTTATAAAGTAAACAATATTTGGGTTTATAGTATTTATGAAAATATAATAAGAATTTCATTTCCCTTTCCAAAACTAGGCCCACGGTAGTAAAACTAGTATGACTTTTATTCCCCTTCTATAACTGGGTACCCCCATTAACTAAACTCTGTGTACGCCAATGATTCTAGTTGAAAATATTTTCTTATTAATAGAAAATTGGATTATTATGTATTTCACACTTTATTACCTGAAAAACATACCTTAAAAACAGCGAAGTCCCGGACTCTAGACTTGAAGTTTATTCGCCTACATTAATTTACTACGGGTCATGGGAGTAGCCAGGTTTGGGCGGCTGACTATACAACTCCCCTCCCCTACCATTGAATCCTCTATAGTCTTATTATTATTAAAAATAATATTTTTTCCTAATTGTACAATTTACACAGTACGGTATAATTAAAGAATAAGAAAATATCAGTCTGTATATCCGCTCATCACGGTCTTTGTGAAAAATTATTTAGTCTGTTGTTTTTTTTTCTGTAAGGTAGCATTATATTCTTTTTTACAGATGCCATGTTTTTAACAGAATGGTACGCAGATGCTGAACTAATTTTATATATGAACGAAGAAGATAAAAAATACTTGGGTAAAGAACACGCCTACATAATTTTGAATCACAAATATGAGATCGACTGGTTAATTATCGGTACTTTATCACAAAAATATCATGTAGCTGGGGTAAGCATTGTATTACACTTGTAGCATTCAGTAGAGTTTAGAATTTTAGGCAACTTCATAAATTGACAAACTCAGGGGTAGCGTTTCTATTTCATAATTAAAAAGGCTGTAAAGAAAAACATTATTTAAAAATTAAATAAAAGGGAACATGATCAAAAAGAATAATGGGCCAAAATCCATCTACAAAAAACAATTGTGATTAGTGAAAATATTTTATATTAAAAAAGATATGATATTGTAAATATAAATTGTGTAAGAATTATCGCAATTAGATTAAATTTGATTAAGATCTTAAACTCTATTAACAATAATGATTATCAATTAGATTATAATATATAAAAAATATTGTTAAAATTTAATTTTTGACCTTAACTTATTATATTGATAATCAAATCATTTTAATTGACGTTGATAATTTTTATGACTAATAATATGAAGATAACATCATAAACATTGAACGTAAATAACATTTTTTCATTTTTTTTTTCAATTTCACACAAATAAGATAAATCAATAAAAATGTAATTATAAAACAATGAAATTTTGTTTCAGAATTACAAAGCTTATATGAAAAAAGCTTTGCAGTACATGCCCGTAGTAGGATGGTGCTTATATTTGTCAGAAAATATTTTTCTTCAACGCTCATATGAAAAAGATAAGAAAACTATAGAAAAGCAAATTGCTAAACTTGTAGAATACCCGGATCCCATGTGGGTAAGAATGATAATTTATCCAATTAGGTCGACACCCACCATTATTAACCCTTATTTGACATGACTAAAATTAGAGTGCCCTGACAGAATGAAGTGAATAAAAGTATAATAACAAAAAAAAGTATTCACATATTTAATTCAAAACACTCTAATTCCAGGTTAAAAAATGACTTGTATTCCGTTTTTTCCGTCATGGCACTCCTATTATTGTCATATTTTAATAAAATTAATATAAAACTTCAGATGCATTTTTCTCAAAAAAATCGTTATGTTAAGGTATGATAATATTATATCATTGAATTCAGAATAAAATTCTCTATTGAATAAACAAATAAAAAAATAGGTTCCTATTTAAAATAAAAAAGTTGGAACCAGTATTTTGAGAACCACTCGTTTAAAAAAAGAATTGTTTGTCTCATGTTAATATTGTTGTAAAATAGAAATTGTTTGCTAATTTAACCGACCTCGTAGCTCTTATAGTCCGCGAAATAGCAATTGCATCCAATTTAAAATGAACAATATGTATATGGATTCCTTATGTCCCTTGCTTCGCAACTTGGCGCTATGACAGAAATGATTCTCAACTTTTTTATTGATTTCATTAATTTACAATTTGTATTGCCAATGGGAAATAGTTATTCTTTTGAACAACTTGCTGTTATGCACCTTGCTCATACCGCTGTAAATTGTAATGGGAGAAAAGTAATCTTTGTATTGAAGCCAACTGCTGTAAATTCAAATAATTTACTTATCAATCAGGTAACAAAAAATTAAAATAGCTTTCTTTGCCAAATTCTTTTTCTTGCTCTACTATTAAAAACGGTTCAGTTGCAGACATCGGTTTATTATCTAACAAAAATTCATTGTTTTGATGTCTTCTACAATACTTGAATTTTTTTTAAACATCTTTATATAAAAACGTTCTTATTGGACGCCTTACTAACAATAAGAGTGAGAAACTTTAAATAGTTGTCAGAGAGTTGAGAAAAATTTCAAAATAATAACTTAAAAATGTGGCTAAATTAAAATTTTGATGTTTATTTAAAGTTTTCCATTTTTTTTCTCACTGGTGTCAAATTTGCGGTTCCATTACTCACAAAACGATTGCAGCGCCGACGTGACTACTAAAAATGTTTGTATTATTGTAGATTTCAAATTTTTGTGATTTTACTTTATAGCTTATATTATATCCGGAAGGAACAAGATTTACACAATCTAAATATGAAGCTTCGCTGCAAATCGCTAAAGAAAAAGGTCTTCCACAACTAAAGTATCATTTGTCTCCAAGAACGAAGGGATTTGTGACAAGTTTGCCACCTATGAAAAATAAAATGGGAGCTGTGTATGACATCACCATCACTTTCAACCCTGATCCTGAAAAGCAAGCTACAACGGAAAACGTATTCTATGGAGGGAAGATGGAAGCACATGTATATTTACGGCGAATTCCTTTTAAAGATGTTCCTCAAGACGAAACTGAGGCAACGAAGTTTATGCACGACATATTTGTAAGAAAGGTAAGGTTTATTTAAAAAATATGACGAACACATACAATTTAACACAGTACACCAACCACAACATCATCAGATGGTAAAAAGTACTAAATAGAAACGGAAAGTATCAACATTATAGCAGATAGAAATATATTATTAAAAAAATACACATAGTTACATAAGGAACAAAAAGAAAAAAAATCTTGAATAACATTTTGCAAACTCGTACGATTTTAATTTGTTTATTATTTTTATAAAGCTAGCTATGGCGTTGCATAAAAAAGTACCAAAATGTTATAAAAAGAAATACGGCAAAAAAGTTCCAATTTGGTACCATGTCTGGCAAACCAGTGGCGTAGTTACAACGGGGCAGCGGGGTAATTGCCCTCTCTCTAGCTTCCGGCAATGAAATGGCGCCTTTTTTACTAACCAATATCTCAAATTTAAATGATAACAGTTGTAGTTTTTTTTTTCATGTTCCCCTAGTCAGGTCTATGACCTTGAAGCATTGTGTAGACCTTTAAATTTGTGCTCTTCCCCTATGTCTCTCTCAGATGTGAGGAAAATTTCTGATTTTAAACAATGGGCCCTTTAAATTTGTGCACATTCTCCATCTGTCCCTAATTTTCGCTTCTCTGTCTTACTGTCGCTTCTGTATAAACCTATTCTGTGCCTAAACCGTGTATAGGCTATTTGGTATATAGTTGGTTTTTAAGTTTTCTTTAAATGGACAATATGAAATCGAAATAAAATGTCTAATGTACTATTTAATGTTTCTGTCAAAATTTTGATAAGAATTTGTTTGTTTTTGTTTTGTTTAAAATTTAAACATTGTGGTGCAATTGCGATTGGACATTATCCTTATAATTTATTAACGGCAGTGCCAACAGCGGCTAAATCATTCCCTAATTACAAGCCAATGCAATAAGAAATAAGTAAAAAATAAAAAATATTAATTTTCTTCTGTAAGTATGTTGCTGAGTTAATTTTACTTTACTAGAGCAGTTTTATTTTTTTTACTCGTTTAAATAAATTTTTATCTCGAATAGTCTAAAACTAATATACGTTCGTCTGTGAAATTACTAAGAGTTCCTTCAGTAGAAAGAAATTCAAAATTACACACGGTCAACAATGGATGAAACTTAATTATCATATTTATCGTAGTGGGCTTTAGTAAGAAATATGGTTAAGAGTATTAATTTAGAAAATATTATACAGCATTTTAGTAGATTAAAATCTCGTAAACTAATTATTTAAGTTATTTAATCTTCGTACATACTCGTATATATAAAATCCGTGCTTTTAGCGTATAAATGAACATACGTGTTATATTTTCTTATTTCTCAAAACGTAAGTATATCACTAGCACAACGCCTTTTTAATTATTTCTGACCCCCTGACAACTAGTATATTGGCTACGCCACTGTGGCAAACCATTAGTTCACACTAAAAATTGAAAAATTGTTGTTTTTGTTTCGCATTGTTCTTTTTTGCCTTTTGCGAGTTTTAAGTAAACAAGTGACTGGACGTGACAAATTGTGCAAACAATTCTCTAATCCTATAAATATTGTGAGTATTTGTAATAGTAATAAAACATTAAAGGTAATAATGCTAATATTAGTTAAATCGGCTATTTATTATTGGAATATTATTATTATATTTAATAAGAACAAATGTTTAAGTTGTCGAATTCAAAAGTGTTCGTATTATTATTTTACGTATTATCATTCAATAGAAAAATCGTACAACTAAGTCATAATTACTGATAATTTCTTATTATTTTTTAACATTCTATACAAATAAATTTTATTTGATTTTAGGATAAACTTCAAGAAAGTTATTTAACTACAGGTGATTACTTCACGACTTCAGGTGTACAGATGGTCGATTCAATAAAACTGAATAAGAGTTTGTTGTGTCTTATAAATCATTTATTTTGGGTATCACTGGTAATGGGAACAATATTTTATTACCTCCTAAATTTGTTGTTTACTGGCAGTTTATTAAATATATGCTTAATATATGGACTTTTATTCTTATGTAAGTATTCTTTTTCTTTTTTATATTATTAAGAAAAATTGTATTAGCCCTAGAATATAATCCGGTGCCAGAGCGTTAAATTCTAAATTTCTAAAACTAGAACTTACTCTAGAAAGGGCTCAAATTAGGATCAGTCTTCTTCTCAAGAATTAGGGCAAACCGTTAGAAATGTTCTAATTCTTGAGTTACTGAAATCAGAGCACACGGTCCGAAGCCGTAAGCGTATCTGTCATTTTATAGACGTGGGATATGATAGTCCTTACTAAAAGGTCTGACAGCCTCCTCAGACTCTCGCGAAACATGAATAAGTGCTCCTTTCGTAGGACATCGGTATATAATCAGAGTTGCGCAACAAGCACATTTATGTGAAATTCTGCTATTTGATTGGTTGATATTCAATCTTTAATTAAAAATATACTTGAAGGAATCTTCCAGCAAAAAACTACATACGATTATTCATAAAAATTTTGATATGAGAAATTCATTGACATTAAGATCATTTAATTTAATTTAATTGTTTCTATTATAATCTTTGATTTGTCAATAATTGACGGTCACTATGAAAAAAAAATAGTTAGAAATAAATAATTTTTAAAACTTTTCACTATATTTTAGTTTCATTCGCACTCTCTCGAGTTTTTGAAGAAAGCCGAACAAATAAAGGATCAACATATGGAGTTGATAAAACACATTCCAAATAAATGTAATATCATTTTGTAAATAATTATTTATTATTGTTATTGTATAAATAAATGTTTATATGTTTTTAGTATAAGTGTTACAATTTATATGTTCTATTTGAAGTGAATTAAATAAAATTAATTAATTACTCCTTGGTTTTTCATTATTTTCTTTATTAAATATAATATTTATAATATTCATAAATTTAACAACAGAACTATTTAAACTGCATAACGCCAATACTCATTAAGGCGAAACTTTTCTTTGAAAAATGTGTAATACTTTTATTTAGAATGATTATTATTTGTACCATAAGTAGAAGCATTATCTACCCTACTCATTCCCATGAACTTATTCATGATATATGTAACTGCAAAAAGAAAATATGTTATACTTATCAAAAATTTATGAACACGTATTTACCTGCTAACATAATTGTGGAGCAAAAGACAAATTTGACTATGTGACCTGCTATAAGTAAGTTTAGAAAATAGTACAACACAAGGCTGTTGGTTACCAAATACCAACATGCTGCATTTAACAAAATGAAATAATTTTTTCTCATTGTCATTTTTTCCACTCCTTTCACTTTAATTTCGGTGAAAAAGTCTTCATTCTTCAGGAAACTGTCTCTTAATTGATCCTAAAAACACTTCCTGCATTAGACTAATGACTAAAAATTTAAAAACATAGACAATGAATGATTTCCTAGCAGTGCAGCTGATGATAGTAAAAGATTAAGCTCGGGTTGCACAAAGCTTCATCAATTTTGATTAATGATTAATTTTTTGACAGCAATGTATTTTTAATTTGTGGCCATGGTAACAACGTCAAATTAATCAGTGATTTTTTTAATTAGAGCCTGATTAGCCTTTCTGCAACCGGGCATAAGGGTTTGCAAATATTATAATCACTGAACTCAGAATAAAATTCTCTATCGATTAAGTAAATAAAAATATATGGTCCTAATATTTAAAATAATAAAATTAGTCCCTATACTTTGAGAACCACTGGTTGAAAAATAATTCGACTTCGCAGCTCTTAGTTCTCGAGATAGCAATAGTGTACCACTTAAAATAAAAACCTTTTATCGTGGCTCAGACACGGGTTACGCCTTCCTTTGAAGTTTTAGAAGATACTTTTTGTGATGGATCGATTCCCATTTTTGCTTATTCTTCTCCATGTCTTACTATTTATGTTTTTTTCTTCCAATTTTTTACTTCTATGCTTTTTAAATCCTCTTCTACTTCTTGTAACAATTTAGATCTGAGTCTAATATTTATTTCATTTGATCTCCATACATGTCCCAGCTAATTGACTCTTTATTACTATATTTTTGTTCTTCTAATTCTTGTTCAATTTCATGAATAATTTTAGGTCTATATTCGGTTTTTGCAATTTTTACTGGTCTAAGTATAGTTCATAGAATCTTTTCCTGGCAATTTTTAGATCTTCTTCCTCTTTTTGATATAGTCATTGTTTCTGAGGAGTATATAACAATGGAATTATTTTGTAGCAAATTTTAATTTGCACTATCACTTATTTTTTTCTTTATTTTCATTTCTCTTTCTCCTTTATTTGAGAACATTATTCCTAAATATTTGAATCTCTTAACTTCTTCAAATGTTATCATTCTATTCTGTAGTGTGTCTTCCCCAACTGGCATAAGTTTTGTTTATCTTCGTTTATTTTTAGTCCTATCTTATCACATTCTAATATGATCTATTTTAACATTATTTCTTTCATTATGTTTCTATTTGCCGTTACTAGATCACCAGCGTAAGTTATTATTTGGTATGTTCAAGTTATCACATCAGTGTACTTCCTTATTTATCTCACATTCTTTTGTTTTTCATGTTTATGTTGTGATACTTGCATTGTTTTGTTCATTATCATTAGGATCAGTTTTCTTAAATTAGTTCACATTCTCAGTTTTTTTTAGAGCTTCCCTTTTAATGGAATATTTGATTAATCGAAAGGCGATAAAAAGCATTTCTATATAAATTTCGTTTTCAAGTTTTGATTTTCCGTACGGTAACTTATAATTTTATTTTATAACAAAATTTTATTAAATAAATTTTATAACACGGTTCGTTGTTCCATGTCTTGCTTGAGTCACGAAGAGCGCAGTGAGGAGTGCTCCAAAAACACGAATGGAACAATACAACGTATAAAACGAGTATAATATTCAATTTTTTGTACTTTACGTCACTTATTTTATAAAAACAACTCGAAAAATTAATTAAATGCAATCTAGGAATTTATATAAAATATGGTATCCCTGTTGAATAAAGTTGGGCACTTGCTGTTTGTCAAATTTCAAATCAGACTTTAAGATTTATAAAATTTTAATATTTTTTTAAATTTTATTTAGTTTTCATATTAATAATGATTCTAAATTGAATGGGATGTAGTACTTGGAACAACCAATTTTACAAAAAAAATACCAAAAACAGTTCAACACTATCCGATACCGATATTATACCTTTTTCGATATAACAATAGAGCAATTGTTAACGCAAAGTATAAAAAAGATATTATTAATTATATAAAAATAAAAGTAAAATTAAAAATTATGTGCTTATTTTGATAAAAAAAATCAAAGCATATTTATTTGAATGAAATTTGACGCAACAAAAAAATTCTTCTTTTAATTTTCAATTAATATATTTAAAAAATAATGAAAATTTCCATTACAAATCTCACCTTTTGAACGAATAAATCATGAATAAATTTATTTTGCCCGTCTTCGTCTTTTGGAACGTCTTCAATAGGAATTCTCCGAATATAGAAATATGTTTTAATTTTTTTCCCGAACAACAGATTTAGAATCTTGGGTCTATTTTCATCTGATGTCTTGAAATCTATGATGACATCGTAAACTGCTTTGAACGTGTCTGCTAACGGAGGTAAACTGGTTGTAAACCCTTTAGTTCTAGGACTCAAATGGTGTTTCAGTTCTGGTAATCCTTTTTGCTTTGCGAACTGCATTGAAGTCTCATGTTTTAATTTAGTGAATCGTGTTCCTTCAGGATATAAAATTATCTAAAATAATAAATAATACATTAATGTTTAATTTTAAACTGGTTTTAATTAAATCACAAAACTTAATTGAAAACGAAAATTTATTAATAATGTATCAATATATTTTTAAGCAAATATAAAAATGAGATTTTTTTCTCTTTCCATGATATAAAACACATGTATATTAAAATGAAAACTAAGAAATTAGTAAATTATTAATTTTATTCACTTCGGTAAAGTGTGCCTTGGAAACAAAATCAAAAATTGTTTGTTTCAAACAAAATTTTAAAGTCAAATAGTTACTCAGTTTTTGCTCATATCTAGTGACATGCATTTTTTTTGGAAAAAAATCTTACATTATTAATTTTTCTCCTAATTGCTCCAATATTTGATTTATGAATTATCAAAGTGATCTAAATTATTGTATAAGTTTTAAAACTTAAAGCAACTTAATTTCTTTTTATTTTGTCCACCGTTAAGATTTAATCCCGTCTTTTCATTTCGTATACCTACAGATACATACCTCGGAACTTTATCGGTTTACATTTATATCAACTAATATATTCATTATAAAAATTATAAATTTTACTGCTTGTTTCAGTAAAAATGTTGGTGAACTTACCCATACAGGATCTGGATATTTTTTTATTTCTAGCATTTTTCGCTCAATTGTTTTCTTGTCTTTCTCGTAATTTCTTGCTAAGAAAATATAATCAGCGTAATGCAACAGAAGCCCAAGACCAGGTGTAAATTGGATATCGTTTTTACAGAATGTTTTTGAATTCTATAGAAAAAATTAAACATTAGTTTTGGTCTCCTCATAACTGGTTTATAGTACTTTCAGTAATCCATAAATACACACACACATGTGGTATGTGGTTTATCCATCAAAAAAGTAAAACTATATTGTGCAACAAGTGCAGAAATTTACCTATTTCCTAAGGGGTTCGCAATTTGTGGAATGAGACGAAATCATACGAGTGGAAATTACGAAATTGTACACGAGTAGCAATTATACTACACTGCAAAATGTTATGGAACAGAAATTCATCCATAAAAGCCATTTTTCATAAAGAACAATGTTGTAGGCTGTAGGTAACATATGGACTACATACGAGCAGGCGCAATTTTAATTACTGGGAGAAATTCGGTTTGTTCCTATAGTAGTATAAGATTGTCCGAGTCAGGAATCCAATTTTATTTTAGGTGTTAGTGGTTCACAACAATTACTAAATATCCACAAATTCTAATTGAGTTAGACTTGGACTATTCATAATTGTTAACTTAGCATACAAATTTAAATATTTCATAATTTAAAATATTAGAGCATAGTGAGTATTTTTTAACATGAAACACATGAATTTAGCATATCCATGGTTACGACTTCATATTTGATTGACAGCAATGTATATTTGCTAGTCTCATTTAAAATTAAATATATAGGGCACGAGAGCAGCACCGTCGACTTTGCCCAATCCTCTCATCTGATTTCACACCATTCCAGTGGCGGAAATTTAAATAAAAGTCAAAATATACTCTTCCAGCGAAAACTAGTTGTATTTATACATTGAAAACCAGATTTAATGGTCACTGACATTGTTATACTATTTTACGTTTAATAAATCATTTAAAACTTACTAATAAAATTTGTTTTCGAATGTCGATCTTGTCCATCTTATCTCACTTCAGACCATTCTATGATTGTCTCATTTCACATCATTCCATGATTGCCTTACTTCACAACAATCAAGGCGGAAGATAAAAAGTGGCGGAAATTTAAATCGACGGCTTTGGCTCAATTCAACATTAATAATAAAATCAACAACAACAAATACTGACACGAGAAACACTAAAAGAGTACAATGGATAAACTACACATAGAGATCGCAGAATGGAATGAATACAAAACCCGCCAATGACGTCCATTTAAATTTCCGTCACTTCTTCTCTTCCGCCTGGAATAGTGTGAACTGAGAAAATCATAGAATGGTGTGAAATGAGCTGAGAGGCTTGGGCACAGGTCGACGGTGCTGCTCTCGTGCCCTATAGGGAATAGGTATATTTGACAGAACTAAATTTTAATATTGTAAGAAATTACAAAAAAGAAAAACTAATAAATCAACTAATCAACTAGTAACTATAAATAAAGAACAGCTAAATAATAATTACAATAAATTTTCAAAATTCATCCATTAACTACTAAGCAATGACTCAAACTGCTATCTAACTTTTAATTTTAATACGGTGATATTTGGGCAATAGTAATATTTTGAATTTGAACTTTTAATAGATCTAAATTTTGAAGACTTTTCCCAGAACAAACTTCTGTTTTTAAAGATCACCAATAAAAAGAATCTAGATGTGTAGACCTGTGAACACAAACTTTATTTTAAAGGAAATAATATTATAGATATTATATTCCCACACGAGAAAACCATAAATCATATTTACTGGTTGGCTGGTCAAGCCAGTTGTAAATTAAATTAATACAGAGAAAAAAAAAGATGTGTAAGATCGAGTGATCTAGCCATAGGCGCCGAGTCTGTGACTGCTCCGGGGCTGTATACAAACTTATTACTAATACAGGTACAGGGATTTTATTTTTCAGTAAAAATTAATAAATCATTAAATTTTTTAATTTGTATATCTGTGCCATTTAGATTTAATTGCATTTCTGATTTTTTAGACTAGATAGAACATACTTTTTAGATTTTGAGCACCCGACAGAAATATAAAAAATCGGCGCCACTGGATCTATCAGACCATTCTATTCTACCACATCTTCTAAAGATTTAATGATTCTTAAAATTGTTGTAGCACTAGATGTAGGCCTGTCAGAAAATTTTATAACCCAAAAGACAAATGTCAAATTCTTTCCCTATGTTTCATTTTAAATCAGACAAGCAAATAAACATTGCTGTCAATCAAATATCAAGTCGTAACCATGGATATGATAAAAAATTAATGTTTCATCTTAAAAAATACCTACGGTATAATAGCATTAAAAAATTATTTGGTTGAGGAACTTTTGTAGATTTTTTTTTTGTTTTTCATATAGGAAAGCAGCTAACTTGACAGATAAATCGTTAAACATTTGTTAATTTTTGTCTCAATTCCATGGCTACTGCTATTTTAGGAGTGATTTACATCATTTTCATATCTAATTTCTGAGCTTACAAGGATACAAGGCATGCAAAATTAATTTTGCCTATTGATTCTTATGCAGAATTTTATGCTCTACAACTTTTATTTAAAGTATTTTTACTTAAAATAATATGAATATGAATTCACATGTTAAATCCCTATATTCAAGTGTTCAATTCAACACCCTGAATAAAGAATATGTGCAACGAAACGAGGAATATAGGACTTTAATATGAGATTTCAAAAAATTGCGGATACTCTCTCCTGATACATTTAGTGCAAAACTACATCAGTACATTATACAAGAGATATGATCATAATTGAGGCAACAGCACGCCTCCAGTACGAAGTATATTAAATATGAAATGTAACACTTTCGTTTGAAATCAGACAGACTTGGGAATAAAAGAAAAAAATCTATGTGACAATTAATTGAAGTATCACTGATTAAAATTCATATTGTTTGTATTTTAATATTATTTATATCGAATTTAGATTCTTTTTCTTAAATAATATACCTATCAATATTACAAAAATATAAACTAACATTAAAAAAGTAAGATAAGAACATGAAACAAAACAAATTTTAATTATATTTACGAGTGAAATATCCATTTTTAAACTAATTTTAGACTATAACAAAAATTAACAATTAATATCAAATTACTTTAACTATAATGACATGTAATTATCTGTCACTACTAACAAATACATAGGTATTTTTTTTTATTTTCACGGCTGTCTAATTTTGAACAAATATGTTACATTTTGTATTTAATAAATCTCATAGTGCAAACGTGCTGTTGCATTAATTATGATCTTATCTGATGTAGAATTTAATTTTTTTTAAATCCCATGTTAAAATTCTATGTTCCGCGTTTTGTTGCAGACATTATATTCTTTATAAAATAAAACAGAAACATTTTATCTGTAACAATTAATCTATGATTACGATAAAACATAAAATTGAGTTAATTTCGATAGAAACCTTTTAAAAAGCATTCATTTTATAAATAATAATAATTTTGACTGTTTCAACAATCAACAATCACTGAATAGTTCAAACCACTCACAACTCACGCATGCATTTATGGTATTAGAACGAAATCAGCAACTAATCACGGATTTCCTGTAGGAACAAACCTGATACTTCTCACACTGCACATGCGCATTTACTAGCATACCTACTTAAAAACGATTTCGCACACTTTAATCCATGATTATGGCAAACGGAAAGTGATTGTAGAAAATTATTAACTCAACACTACTTGTGATAATTGTGCATTCTTCAAGCAATGAAAAAAATATTGTACGTTTTATTAAAACAGTAAAAAATAAATCTTACCCCCAATAAATTTCCTTTATCTGCGAGAGACAACAACAACATCCAGTCTATTTCGTAAGTATGATTACAAACTAAATAACTGTGTTCCTTCCCAAAATAATTTTTAAAATCATTTTTATCCATATACACGTATAATTCACTCCCAGAGTACCAATCCACAATAAATACATACACTGTAATTAAAAATATTAAAAAAAAATTAAATAAATTTCCATTTAAATACTCACAACTAAAATAAGTATAACATAAATAGTAATTAATTTTTTTATACAAATACCCACTAATAGGTTTTAAAGTAAAACTTAGAAATATTTGTATAGCATTAACTATTAAACCACTTAGCACAAATGCAATGCTGCAGCAAACATACAGGAAAATTAAACGCAACATGTTTATGCCAGTGCAGCCGTAGAAATGACTGCTTTAACGGGCAAAGTAGCCTGTGAAATTTGTAAATACACTTCCTGCTCCAACAAACACGAATTTCTATCATCAACAAACATAACTGAAATACAATTTTGTTTTAAAAGATAAAACAGTAAATAAAAATATTTGAAATAAACAACCTTGCAACGATAATTAAATCTTATCTGATTGTTGATGATTATTACGCTTAAATTTTTCTTATATTACAACAATTCTATTTTCCCATTAAATAATAAACAAAACATAACAAGTTTCAATTTGGAGATAATGTAATGACCTAAACTACATATTACTACAACATATTTTTATTAATGGGCATATTCTTTGTATTGGTTTTTAAATTATTCATGCATGCATATGTGGATATTAAATAATATGACATATTTATTGTCTTTTCGTTGAACATAAATGATGTTTAGATGTTAGTTAATTACTTAATAATAGTACTTACATTTCGTAAAAGCAATATTTAGAAACAAGTAACGAAGGTAAATAAAATCAATTAAGAAAAGAAACACAGGACTTGAAAATTATTTTCTAAATAATATAATGTTTTTTCTGTCAAAACGTTGTATTTTGAATATACAGTATGTTTGAAAAAGTAAAGACACCTTTTATCTCTCTTATGGTTACTGATACGAATCTTACTTTCTGAACATTATTTAAACAGTAAAAAATTGTAATTAAGTCATGTAATAAATTTCATAGTTACATTTTCGGTTAAATCCGAAGTGGGGTCAACTTTAAAATCTTAAATACAATCTATATGTTTTTTCCATTTATATGGATAGCATTTTCCATTCTCTTTAATATGAAATATTATAACTCTGTCGTCAATATTTTGAAATGCCCCTCCCGTAGAATCCTCTAAAGAGAATTTTAACCTCCCGCATATCAATATAAAGGTGTTTCCATACCTCGGGAAAAAATTTAAGGGTATATACTACACAACATAATCACAAAACAAAAATATTTTTTTTAATTCACAAAAGAAATCATTGTATTTAATATGAACATTAGACTTAAGAAATGCAACTACTGGCTATTCTTAATATATTTTTTTAAATCTCTACTATACAAGTAAGTAGGTAATTGTTTACATTATGTAATGTAATTTTAATAATTAATTTTTATTATGCTGCTTTTAACAAAATACGCTATTACAGTGGTACTAAAAAAATTCATTTTAAGTAAATTACCTTTATTTTTGGGAATTTCATAAAAATTCATTTTGTTCTGTGATCAGTATGTCGTCAGTGCCGGATTACCCATTAGGCAGAGTAGGCAATTGCCTACGGGCCCCGTGTCTTTTAGGGGCCCCGCGCTCCTCTATATTGGATTAAAATAATATTGATTTAATTTTGAAATCGATGTAAGATGCAAAAAAAATAATTGAAAATGAACTAAATTTGTTATTTTATTATTAACTATAAGTCTAAATATTTTAACTCATACAGTACGCCGAACTACGGTAGCTTTTGCCTTTGTATAAATTTTGCCATTCCCTTAATTAACGAAATTTCCTAGAATCGACGTATTACGTAGAGAATAGCAGATGTGATCATGATAATAAAGTATTAAATAGGCGGCCACCAACAAAGGTATCGGTTAGTATTTAGTAGAATTAAATAATAGACATTTCATTTTCCGTGAATCATTATTTCTCCCGTCAGAGAAACCTGTAGAATGATTTTGTGTGATAGCGAATTTTAGTTTTACTTGGGTAATCTAGTTTTGAATTTATGTCGTTCTGTCGTTCCTTACTATTGCCACAGCTATTGCTTACACTGTAGTGTATGCATATAAAAACCTAAATATAGGTATATTAGTATGTTTTATATTGTCATTATTGTTGTTGAGAAGAAGTTGGCGCTTGATGCGCAAATAACAGTATTTGCCTCAGGCGCAAAATTACCTAGGGACGGCCCTGCTTATCTTAATATTACTGATACACTCTCCAAATATTTTTTATTATTTTTTGAATATCTTATTTAAAACTGTAAAGTACACATTTTCTTTCATACTTTTATATTCCACTAGTGATTATAGGTATACCTATTCTATTAATTTTGAACAGTATGTTATTTTTTTGTATATTATTTTATTAAAATTGTTGGGTAGTAAAATCATAAACTTATTAGGGGAGGGGGCCCCGAGATTTCGATTGCCTAAGGGCCTCCACATGGTTTAATCCGGCACTGTATGTCGTGTAGTATATACTCTTAAATTTTTTATCGAGGTATGGAAACATTCCGTATAGATAAGGGAGGTGTTGTTTTTAGTCAAAATTTTCGAGTTTGAGTTTTCAACATATGACCACGAATTAGGGTCCTTAGAATAAGATTTTACCATTTTTACAGTGATGTCTGTATGTGTTTGTGTCTGTGACGATTTTTTGTCCACGATAACTTGAATACGATACATGTAAAAAATATAATATTTGCTATTTAAGAGTTAAATTCAAAATGATGAACACAATTCACAATTGGTTAACCACAAGTAGTACTTTACTTGAAGCTTTAAACCGTTTTTCCCAAAAAATACCTTTAAATAGGTACCATTTTTTCGCAAATTACGTTATTATTAAATATAAAGATTTTCAAATTTTCTACCGATCTGCATAATTATATAACTTCTGGTTAAAAGAAAAAAATCTGAAAATTAAATAATCTTTATGTTTAATAACAATGTAGGTAATTTGCATAAAGGATTTTAGGAAAAACTGTTTAATGCTTCATGTAACTAATTCCGGTTAACCAATTGTAGTCAAAACCTAATCAGTTATTTGAATATAACTCTTAAATAGCAAATATTACATTTTTTACATGTATCGTATTGGAGTTATCGTGGACGAAAAATCGTCACAGATACACACACAGAGAGATATACAGACATCACGGTAAAAATAGGAAAATCTTATTATTCGAGAAATTTTACCAAAAACAATATTGAGAGGCTGGAGGTAAAAATATAAATTATATTAATTTTACATATCGTTGAGCCTAAGGAATTTCTATAAAACAGATGTGTTATTCATAGGTTTACAAAATTTGACATATGCTGTGGTCAAATTAGACTTAAGAAATTTTAAAAAATATAATATGAAAATATAAACTAGTTTTATTGTGAAATTTACAGTGGGGGAAGAAATATATAGGTAAGGAATTTCGAATATCTTTGCACGAGCGAATCAAGGCAAGGCGGTTCCGGTTTTAGTAACGCCAGAAATAGATGTTTTTTTATCGTAGAATATATTACTATAGTGGCGAAAGATTAGTTGTTCGATACATCATATTTTTTAAGTATGGAGTCACAAAATTAGTTGTTTATGCAATATGGTGTATATAATAATATAATATTTTTGATTATAATACTTCAATTGTTGTAAATAAATATTATCTGATAAACAAATTAATGTTTTTTCTCCATTTTAAAAATGCGAAACAATTTTATCAGTTTGTATTTGCAAGCTAACAATTTTATGGTATATATAGTACCAGTACCTACACTATTTTCCCATTTTTAAGAAATCGAATTAAAATTTTTAAACATTCATTTGATATTTGGTTATTTCACATCAAATCACTATATTCGAATTTTTTTAGTCATCAGTTTATATGCCCCTTCCTAACATCAATGTTGGCTACGCCCGTGGTTTGCTGTAATAATCACTTTCTTTATCTGTAGAAGTAAATTGTTCACGTGTTGAGTAAATTATTAATTTTATTTTATTACTAATATTTAAAACCTTGTTAAATATTACTAAATAAAATAAACATTAAATAAATATCATTATTGATTAATAAAATTATTTTGAAAAATAATGAGTATATAGGTATCTATTAATAATGTTTCTTGTGTGCTCAATTCTTTTTTTAATTACTTTTGTTTATTAATGATATTAGAATGGTTAATACTTATTTAATTGGCCCTATTAATTTAGTTTAATAAATAACACTATTTTGATTTTTGTGAATACGGTTTAGCTTAAATTTGACATATGTATTTAAACTGGTTGAAGAGATAATCCTGTATTGTAAATCTGACTGTTATATTCGTAGATTAAAAAGTAATACACAGCCAACTGTGTTCGAAAATTGTATATTTCGACTGCTCAAAGGATGGAAATCTAGGTTATAAAAGTATATTTTTTTTAACTTAAGAATAACGAGAGTGCTATCACATTTGAAATTTTCGAAAAGAGAATAGAAAATGTAATCCAAATACATGAAAAAAACATATAGGTTGTATTTAAGATTTTAAAGTTGTCTCCACTTCCGATTTAACCGGAAGTGTAACTATGAAATTTATTATATGACTTCATCACAATATTTTCACTATTTAAATAATGTTCTGTAAGTAAGATACGTATCTGTAATAATAAGCGAGATAAAAAGGTGTCTCCACTTTTTTATTACGAGTTTTGAAAGCTTTCTTCCTAATATTTAAGGTATTTTATGTTTTTTTAGGAGATTTATAAAAAAAATCTGTTTTTTATATAAAAATAATCATTCATTTGTGGTGCATTCCTTTTATTGTAAAAATGTCATAAAAGCCGATGCGACATCCTTACAAAATAAAAATTAATTTTCCATTTTTTGCAATAATGGGTGCTTTCCATTTAGCGACGTCAAGTCGACAGAAGTTGACTTGTGTTATAACACATGTTTCGTGTAGCTGCGACTTGGCGACACAAATCGACTCCCATCGACTCTACAAATCTGTGAAGTTGAAGGAGTTAGCGCTATATTCAAAACAATATCCGAAAGATGTCAAAAGTACATATACGGTAAAAGGCAGCTAAATGTATATTATTCCTTTAATAAAACAAAATTATTTTAATAACAATATCTTAAAATTTAAACTAATTTTATTACTTGTTAAAAATATTTTTGTTTCTCTTAAAAATTCCCAGGCATTACATGACAATTAACCAATATACAGGAAAGTAAATAGAGGACACTAGTGCGTATACTTACTAACTCCCGTTCCATTAATATGCACTTACCATGAGTAGACAAAGTCGACTAATAAGTCATATAAATGGAAAGCATCCAACGCAAACAACAAATAATTGTTAGATTTGAGTTAATTTGTTGTTTAAAAATGTTTACAAGTAACAAGTTGTTAGTACTTTTTGTGACCTTTTGTCTCAATATTTCTATCAACTTCCTTGGCATTGAATCTATTTTTATTTATAAATTTATTTGATGTTGATTCTGAAATCAATTTTTTCTTTAGTACTACCGTAGTTTTTCTTAGTCTTCTTTTGATCATGCCCCACAAATCTGTATATGATTCAGATCAGAAGGAAAGTTTGAGCCATATTTAAAAGAAAATGATACCTAATATACCTAATATTAAAGAAATTTGTAAGATATGAACAGTTTCATTTACAAATTCAAGAGGATTATGAAAGTACTAAAATCTTATGTCTACTTGCACCAATAAAGTTTAAATTTAAAAAAACACTTAAACAAAAAAAAATTATGTTAACATTACGTGACTTCATTGTACGCTAAATTATATACATTTTTTCAGCACTTCATTTAAACTTATTTCACTTGGAAGTGAGATAATTCGACGGCTAATCGTTCTTCAACTTCCATTTTCCATTCGTTTCATACCTTGAAAATTTACTTCGAAGTGGATCGTCTTTCGTAAAATATTATTAAAATATTAATTACTATTCCTTATTGGATTGCTTTACACGTAAATAGACTAGAAATAGATATTGTTTTCATTTATTCTCTACATATTTCTCACGAAATATATTTTGACAGTTGTTATTGTTGTCAAACATACATTCAATTTATTAACATAAAAAAATTAAAAACCAACTAAATTTTTATTTTTATTATTTTTCCGCCAAAAGTAAAGTGCCCTTTTGAAAATGCTTATTGAAACTAAAAATTTACGTGCATAACTAGGAGTTGTTAGTGTGCTCTTTTGGCACTACAGCTTGCAATAAAAAAAGATAGGTGAACAATTAGATGTTATAGCAGTCCCATAAAATTTCAAAATTTTACAGCTACTCATTTTTTAGTTATGCGAGATAGGTACGTACGTACATACATATGTACGTACAGACGTCATGCCGAAAGTAGTCAAAATTGATTCAGGGATTGGTATAGTCAAAAGGGATATTTCCGTTGAAATCTTAAAAATGATTGTTTTCGCGATTACAATACATACTTCCTTTACTAGTAAAAATGTGATGTGGTCACCATATGACTTCCTTGTACGAGTATTAAATTATATACATTTTTTGCTGCACTTTTGAAAAGGCCGGTTGAAACCAAAAATTGAAATGCATAACTAGATTTCTACATTCTATGGGTAACTATTTTTGAGTCATGCGAAAAATTACAAAAATATTTTAGAAAAGAAACCCCGTGGGTACGGCTGCTTATTAAAAAGAAATGCACAACTGTAACTATGCAGATGTAACAGTTCCCCATATATATTTCTATTCATTATATTCTATGGTGGTTAATCATTGTTCCTTTACTTTGTATAAGGAAGTAAAAATGTGAATTGAAATTTTGACAGCACTATTCATTTGATATTATATTCCGACGTAATATTGTCCGTTTAAGGCAGGGGTTCCTATTGTTAAAATTGATAATGGACTATTGGAATGTAGAAATCCAGTAATTAATTACTGCATGACAATTTTATTGCAAACTAAAAGAAATGAAATAGGAATTTACTAAGAAATGTTATAGTTCTTCGATTTACAGCCAATAATTATGGTCATATTACCAGCTCACTTTTATAGACTGCTTTTGTTAGAAGTGACGTTTGGCCCCATAAGATTATAATGTAAAATCAGGCTTCCTAAAAGTGCTTTTATTATAATAGTGCCTTCGTAAAATGGGCCTATGTTTTTTTCCAATCCCTTTTGTTCAAAAAATATTTTTGAAATTAAAATCCAGTTCGAGAATAACCGATAAACATTTGAGTAACTAATTACAGATCATTAGTTAATAATATACAATGCCAAATTAGTAATTCAAAAATACAATTTTAAAAGAAATAATACTTGTACGTAATATTTGTAAAAAAATTCCTATTGTATGAAAAATTGTACTTAAATTCGTAAAAAAAAATTGGCGCCCGCACACATATTTTATTTTATAAATTAACTCGCGCCTATGAAAAGATTGGGTACCTGTGATTTAAGGGAAACATAAAATGTAAGTAATATTGGTAAAACTGATTATTAATTTATCAAATATTTAAGTAATAAATTTACGCAAAACTAAAACATTCCCGTTGTTCACATCCATGTGCATAAGTTATATGTATGTAGAAACAGCAAGTCTAATCATTGACCTTAAAATGTTTCATCAAAACTGTATACGATTTTTACAAGAGATCTAAATCTCAGTGGCGGGAAGCAAAATATGTGTCCTCCGAAGCATGCTGATTTATTTTTGTATCAAATAATATAAAATTACAGATGTCCTTGTTCGATATGTTTGAATATGTGTTTCAACACAAAATTATTGTTCTTTAGTATGATGTTCAGGTAGTGAAGCTATGTACCTATGCATATGAAAATAATTGGAAGAATAATTGATTAAACCTTGAAACAAGTCAAGAGTAACATTGTCTTGTAATCATGTGATTAATAAAAGGAAAATACATATTTGAAAAGAAATTTAAAAATCAAAAAGCAAATTTTGTGGTTGAACGAAAATGTACTTATAAATATTATTAAAAACATAAAAAATATACACCCTTAATCTTAATAGTTTCACCACAATCAAATTGTAAATGGTTTGACAAGAGTTACACAGAAATCACCCGATCTGAACAAAAAATGTATCTATTACAGACAAGATCAATCTATACAAACACAAAACATCGAAATATCAATGAACTCTTCAACTCTTGTTGGCCCATTGATATCTGTGTAACTCTTGATAAAACATTTACAATTTTATTGTTTTTGGGTTTTGATATCATTATTATTTTTGTTAACATTTCAATTGTAGGTATATTCACACAATTTTAAAATGTTCTATGAACGTAAATGATTATTATTATATATATTATATTAATTTATTGCTTCCAAACTGATACGTAATTTAAGTGAAATAAAAACTTAAATGCGTTCAAATAAATTTTATTATTCATACCTTACATTTTATAACTTTGTCAGGTTGACGCCATAAATTAAAGAAATCGCAAATGCTATCAAAAAAGTCCACTATCAATACAGTTATTTTGACTTTGTACTTTTGGAAATTTAATAGATTTAAGATCGATATATGGAAAAAGATGTCTGAAGCAAAATTAAAATTCTTTGATTAATTTACAATAATTAATCGAATCATAAATGTAAAGAGCCTTTGTGTTGCAGCAACTAACATAGTGTGCTGGATAATATAAAACCTGTATAAAATAAGTATTTTCAGGCACAGGAATTATAAACTCTGGTTTATCCAACCACATATGTTCAGATTGAGAAGCATAATTTGAAATATTTTTCACCATAAATTTAAATTAGGCCATGAGCATAGAATATAATAATATTCCTCCATATTTCGTCCAAAGCACATTGTATTCTTCTAAATAATGCAAAATATTATTTAATAATATTCCGCTATAACAAGAGTTTAAAAATCTTGGAGCGATTTCAAAAATATAGCGATAACCGATTGATTATTCGGAGCTAGTTTAAGTGCTTCAATAAGAATAAGTAATCAGTATACATGTATAAAATACTCTTGGATTTCAATGAATGAATATGTAAATCATACAATGTAATGCGGAAAAATAAATTCGAAATTTCATTGGAAAAATAATTCGAAATTCGGAAATTTGAATGTATTCAAAAATTCAAAATTCAAAAGGAAATAGCTAGTAAAAAATAGAAAAAATAAATGAAATAGAAAAGGTTTTTTTCTAATTACAAAATTATAAGAATAGAATAACAAACTATGGAATATGTACTTCATGTATATTATTATACTAGTATTAATTTTAGCAATTTATGATTTGGTGTTAAGAAGGTGATACGATGAATATGTTACCATATTCCCCAAAAAGATAATTTCTTTTCGCGGTTTCTATATTTATATTCAAACAAGAAAAAGCAAATAAAATCGACAACAAAATTCGAAATTCAAAATTCGTTCATCAATTTGAAATTCAAAATTCGAAAAGCTGCAATAATTTAATAAAATTCGAAATTTAAAAAAAAAATTGACAGCACTAGTTTTATTTTTTTTTAATTAAATATAATTATACTTGATAATAGTAGAGCCATGTTTGAAGTTTAATATTAATTAAAATAAAAATTTTATTCATATGAATATTCAAATGACGATCGAGTGACGTCACTCTTACATGGGTTGGCGGCGACTTTATAAATAAAGTCGTTTAATCGTATATGAATATTTGTTAGTGTTTCCAATTGAGTAGCTTGAAATAAATGTATGAATTACTTTTATTTCTTTATATAAAATAATAATGTATGTATTTGTTTTTGTTAATCTAGCAGTATTTAAATGTAAAAAATATATTGACAACATATAAATCAATTAAAGTATTTAATAATTAGACTAATTTCATCTGACAGCAGAATAATTAAGTTGGCATTTAAAAGTCATCTATTTGTTTACATTTTTCAAATGTGAATCACACCTGAAAACAAGTTAAAATTAATTTTTTATTGTATATCTATTAAAATCATTTTATTTCATATTAATTATTCCTTTATCTTTTCTATTAATACAAATAATTTTTCTATGGATAAGATCTATATATTACAGTTTAAGCATTTATTTCGGCTTCTTCGACTTACCTATAGCTGCTAAATGCATTACTTATCGAACGCTGCCATTTCTTAAATATAATACATGAACATAATTAACAATTTATAAAAATATGACATAATAAAAAAATAAACAAAGTAAGACATACTCCATATTCCATTTAGATTAACTATTCATCTTAATTTTTTATCAAATTGTCAAAAATCTCCATCGAATTTATAGCAGCAAACTTAAATGTATCATAAGATAATGTTTATTTCTTAAAATTAAATCAATTTACAGAAAAAGTAAATGTAACTCGAGTTTAATTTTGTTTCTAAAACTAAAATAATTAATTTTTTGAAGAACTTAATTTTATTAATCATAAATTCCTAATTTCTGACCTGGAATTCACGGATTAATGATTATTGAGATATGATAATTGTATACAAATATGCGATTCGAGTAAATAATACCCATTCGATTAAAGTAATTCGACCTAATATTCATAAAAATAGCATGTGAACGTACAATAATACAAAAAAATTAAAGTCATTCGAAATGTCACTCCGTATACAAAACTTTAGTGTTTTCGATTGGAATGCACTGAGTACATGTGCGCATTGCGGGCAACTGTTGTACTCGATCGAGATTTCCAGAGCAAACGAGCAACCTTTTTCGTATTCGATTGGACCAGGCATATTGCCCTAAGTGCGCATTTAGTGCAGTAAATACTACACCGTAGATGCGTTCGGTAAATGGAAACTGTACACAGTTTGAATATTCTACACACTAAGCGTTCGAGAACACTTGCTTGTGAGTACAGTGTACTATTATAATAACATCGTTCGTTAAATCATGTGCTCTGTACGTTGTGCATACACAGAAAGACCGGCCTGCATCTGTTGAGCTTGTGCTAACAGTGTAACAGTATATTTGGCGCGTCTTTTAAATGTGGTTATAGTAGAGGTTAACGTTAGACTGCCAGAAAATGGAAAATATAATGTATATCTACAATATTTGTAATTTTTCTACAAATGTACCTGAAAATATGGAAAATCATATATTTGATAGTCACACTTTTAAATATAAGTATATTTATTAACATATATATAAAAACAAAATGTCATTATTTTTTTCTGTTAGGCACTGTTTCTTCAACATAATTATACATTTTTTCTAAAATAGTATTCTCTTTGTCCTCGCTGTCAAAATCGGAAAAAATATTTTAATTCAATTCGAATAATAAAACGATTATCCATTTCTGTAATGAAAATAAATAATAATATGTGTTTATTGTTCTTAAGTACTGAGCAAGTAAAACTCGTAAAAATCAACTGTTTCCATCAAAGACGAATATGTACAGTACGTTTTTTTATTAACATTTGTTGAGTATTCAGTGGCCACGTGACCCCGGCACATGCACAACCCAAATATACCAAAGTAAAACTGCGCGCCGTTCAGCAACAAAAACACGCAGCGAAAAATTGTTATCCTTTTTTGTAAATTTCATTAAACTTTAATATTAAAATGCAGTAACCTGTATTAAATAAGGTATAGGAACACATGTAGTATTGACCTGTGCAATATGGTACCTTTTAGTTGTTAGCCGGACAGTTTTAATTTAACAAAAACTGTTTTCCCATGTTAATTGCCTATGACAACACCTTCTTCTATATATAAAATATTTTTGTTTTTCCACTCTCATAATATACTCATAAATTATAATTTAATACTACAGAGAACATGTGTATATCTCTACTTAACAGAAAGCTTTAAAATGTACAAGACAGTACAAAAACCTTATATGAACTAACATGACATCATATAAACATACAGAATCAATATGATTTCATATTTTAGTTGTTATACTTGAAAATTTGTTCTTACATGGTGTATATTCTTTTAAATGACAAAAATATATAAGAACTGATTCCAATTGGTGTCTAATGAGAAACTCGTTTCGAGTAAGCATATTTTCGAACAATTTGGAGTAATGGAGGACAAAAAATATGTTATATTTATTGCTGATGCAATGAAAAGAATGCTGTTATGTAATTACCATCTCAAACCGTGTATATTTTTATCAATTTGTTATTTTTCATTTATCAGTACATTTACTGGTTACTTCATTGGGAGATTTTCTTGGGCACTCTTCATAATTCACAATGGAATAGAATCAATTCATCTTCAAATAAAACTAAAAAAGAACCTATTAAAAAAATTACAGTTTGAATACAAGTATAAATTTAGTTTGTGCGCATGTCTAGTAAATCGTACCCATCTCGCTCGAGGTAGGTTGAAATAGTTGACTCCGATTAGAGTAATTTGAATTCTCGAACGCAAGTAAGAGTAAAAATTGAATGAACTCTATAATTTTCGAATGTGTAGAGTTAACTAAGAGTTCATTTTCGAACGTAGTCCAGCAACAATCTCAAACCAGAAATTATATTTCAGGTTTTGTAATTCCCGCTCGTTTATGACGAAAGAATTTGAACTGTTTTTTGAGATTCGAACAATGACGTCACAGTCGAATCGTATTCAATTGTATTTAAACCGACGCCAAGTAGCGGTTTGAAAAGTTGGTCCATGGTTTAAAATGCATTTTAACAGTTGTGGGGGTAAAGAGATGGAGATTTGAATTGTCAGCTGAGCTAAATATCTCAAATATTCTATATATTAATGAATCCAATGTTCAAAAGATTTGTGTTATCGTATGGGTTCAGTACAACATTTCAATAACAATAAAATAATGTTATATATTTCAACGCCCGCATTGTCTCGTAATAGTAACATATTTAGCAGTAGTGTAATAGATCCATTTTTATTTTTATTAATCAAATCAACCAAAATGACATTATATAGGTTCAAACCAGTGCATTTTAGCGATGTTTCAATTTATGACGTCACCATTGAATGGTTTGAAAACATCATTGAATACAGTTCAACACGAAAAAACAGCTATAACTTAGTTACCCTGCTTACTTTTGTTTATCTACAAAGCAACAAAGGTTTATGCCCAGTTGCACCAACAAGATTTAAATTTTAAGCAACACTAACAAAAAAATGCTAATCGAAGTTTTGACAGTCTTAAATAATTCATTTGACATTTTATTTTGATGTGATATTGTCCATTTAAAAGAAACTTGTAATTTAAGTAATATTGTTGTTGTTGATGTTAATTTGATATTTTTACATTTTCATGTAACAGCGTTGTATTTGATTAAATTAATTTTCACATAAAACTAAAAAAATATATCTTAAAGAACATTTTAAGGCTCGAATTATTAAAACAGAAAAAATCAATTATATTTATAATATATTTTAAATTAATAATGAATTTGTTTTGCTGATGAATTATAGTTTATAGATTAAAAAATAAAATAATTTAAACAAAGAATTAATATGTATAAATTATCAAATTACTGCAATTAAATTTTATTTTATATTATAAACTTAATTTAAATAACATACAAATATAATGTTATAATAACAAAATACTTATATACGTATACAGAGTTGTAATAAAATAATTACATAATTATTTCCAATTTGATATCATATTAAAATAGGTCAGTCTCTTTGTTTTGCTAAAATTTAATAAATTAATTAAATTAAAGTTAACTAGGAAAAGACATTTTACTTAAACGTAATATAAAATCTAGTAAATACATTTGAACTTTTATTTCCATCGGATTATTGGTAACATAAAATCCTGGAACACCAGCCTTTTCTAAAGTTATCTGTTGATCGCTGACCTAAAAAAATATTTTAGTAAAATTATTAAGTTAGAATTTCACCATACTTTTTGATCCAATTGTAGAACAAGTTTCATATCAAACTGTTTCAATTCTTCTCTCTGTTTAAGATGTATTTTTGCAATTTCATTTATTTTTTCTTCTTGTGATAGATTTTGGCGAGTCATTATTTCTCCAGATTCAACTAAAAAAATGATGATTGTTGTAATTTTGTATAATATAAAAATAAATGAAATATTCATACTTTTATGTTTATTTATTAATTGTAGTCTATGCTGAAACAGTTGCTTTTCGGTTACATGTTGAATTTCCATTAATCCTTTCACTATTTCAAAAATAGTATCGTTTAGTAAGCAATTTGCCAAACTTGTTAACAATTCACAAGGGACACGCATTTGATATTTACTGAAATTTTTATATTATCATTTGTTCTTGAAATAATATATAATAATAATGTATTAGGTTAGGTTTGGAAATGTAGATTCCGCTAGTATTTTTGTTCTTATTATTACATTAAGTAATAATGTTTAAGAAAATATTTTGTAAATTAAATATTTTATACAAATGTAAACCGTTTGGGATTTAGCACATTCTGGTTTAAAGATAAATGATAAATAGTATGTCTTACAGAGGTAAATCCCGTTGCATGTTTTGTAATTGTTCCACTAAGAAATATAATTTCTTCTGTAGGTTCTCTCCAGATTCTATATTTGAAAATTCAGTTTCGTTACTCATTGTTAATAAAAATTATTCTATCCACTCAGGAACTTTGTGATACAGTTGGTTTTTTATTTGAAACCAGTTATAAAAAAATAAAATATTAATTGTATTCTTATATCTATATAAATAAATCACAAACTTTATTTAAAGTGTAATGTGTAGATTAGAGACACATTTGACATTACTAGCGCAGTCGCAGTCGCAGTCGCAGTCACACTACACTCATTTCCTACAGTTCTCAAACAATCTTTCTGTTATAAACATTTGCACATTGTAACTTATCTGACTTGTATGCAACTAGTGCCCTCTAATTAAATCATAGTTTTATTGTTGGATGAATATTTGTGTTCTGTGTGAACGAAGCAAGTAAGTAATTTTACTTTGTTTCATTAATAGGAAGAGTGCCATTTATTTTGTTTGGGAAATACTGGTACGCTGTACTACATGTAGGCATAATGCATGCGCAGAAAAGTATTAATTTCTAAAATGTTTTTCTATGAAAACTAAAATTTTCCTAATATTTACATTCGACACGTGAACAAGGGTTCCAAAGCGCATGCTACGTTACTGTCAATGTCAACAAGTCAGATGAGTAATCAAAGTTACTACAAGAAGATATTATTTATCATTATGTTGTGATAATCACTTATACAATGATTTCTTACATAATATTACCATTATTTATAGTACTTAGTGCAAATGCAAGGTTAGTTATATTGCTTTTTTTGTTATTGGTTCTTATCTCTTTGTTTCATTTCAGACAAATATCTAATGAAACAATTGACTGTGATGAATTATTAAACAATTTCTCTATTGCTGTATCAAATTTCACTTATTGTTCATTATTGCACGCTAAGCCAATAACAATGTGCGAAAATTGTGCAGATTCATATTTCTATATTACTGAAACACATACACTGTTAACTAAGGTAAAATAATATTTATTACTAATTCACCATTCTTTCACAAAGGCTATTTAAATAGATTTCTATGAATCATTAAACATATAATACACAAAGTTAAATAAATATATATATATATATATATATATATATATATATATATATATATAATAATTGTATATAAAAACTACTGCAATTTTTAACAAACACGACAATTTTTGCAAAAAATAAAAGCCGATTGATCTATTATATTCTTTATTTTTAATTAGAATTAGAGCAAACCTGGTGTGAAAAATTTCGTAAATTTCGCAAAATAATATTATCAAAAGATGCATTTTGATCTCTTCAAAGTAATATTTTTATAATAACAAATAGAGAGTAAATATTAGTATATTACATACTGTATTTTTAATAAGTAAATAAGTATAACTGTAAATTAAAAAAAAAAACAAAGGAAACTATAGGTCTTAGTTCTGTTTTATTCCGCATGGTAGTTTCCATTCGCATTTTTTATGTTTAGTATATAAAATCCCTCACGTTTGAATGAGGAGAGTTTACTTCACAAAATATATCATGCATTTTAAAATAAATTTGAAGAACATTGTTTATGATATATAAGATTTGTATTTTTGCTTGTCGATATTCCCTTTTGTACGGTGCCTATACGAAAGATTTTTTTTATTTTATGTAGAATACAAAACCAATGGATCTTTCATGTATTAATATATTTTATTTGTTTTTAGACAGTAAAAAATGGTACAATATGTATAGATAATTTTATTAATTTAGACAGACTACAAATAGTTAATTCTATATACAAAAATTCAAATGACTTGTGGGTTAGAGCGAAATGTTCTGGTAAATTTATATATTTGTCTAATAAATATCTTTTTAATATATTATATTTTTAGAGTGTATAAAATTTGTGAATGGTACTCAGGAGCCTACCAAACTTAGAAAAGATTTTGATAAGATATATTCTATATTCTTAGAGTGTACAGAAAAATATAATCATAGTACAAATACAACCAAATACTGCGACATGTGTATAAATGAATATATTAATTTAAATAAGTATTATTTTAGCATAGGAGACATTACTCAAGGAATAGAAGGATTGTGTATGGATATAGTGGATATGGTAGGTTTACGGAATGGATTTATAGTTTTCTTGCATGGGATTTTCCACCATATTCTAATTTAACTTATTGTGGACACAATTTCTTTAATTTGCTTTGAAACTTTGAAAACAATACATAATTTAAATTTAAAAAATTATACAGTTGCTACGATTTTAACGGAATCAAAATTACTATTGCGAGAATTATAAAATCTATGAAAATTACAGTAGGAAGAAAAACGACTAGTGGTTCTCAATATACGGAATTTAATTTTTTATAACTTACTCTTGTACTAAAAACTCCATGTCGAAAAATTTGACAATGCCATATCTTATAGTATATGGAAATACAGAATTTGATGATGCAGTCCAATAAAGATCAACAATAAAATTTTATTTGATTTATTTTCCATTATGTTTATGTTACAACTTTCGTTATTCCATAGATGAATAAAACACAAGCACATTGGAGTAAAACATGTTGTCAGTATCGAGTAAAAAATGAGTTTGTGTACATCGTTACAACAGTATTTATGGGTATGATTCCTATTTTATTCTACATTCTTGTAAAACTTTTCGTAGATGTTAAAAGACCAAAATTGTTACCACGTAAGTTTTTAATATAAAATTAGTGGTATTTATAATAAATTAATTATATTTCAGAGAGCCGATTCGCAGAATCTATGAATAAGCCATCAACTAGCTTTAGGAGAGACCAATGAAGCTTGTTGATAAGTATATATGAAATTATTTTTATAAATTAAGATTAACTATAAAATAACATTATTGCGACAAAAAAATTAAAACAGAACAAAATTTTTGAGCAAATTTTGCTGAACTCGGCATTAGTCACTTAAAATTATCAAAATAACCAAATAATAGTGCCTTGTATTTATTCTATTATAACAATCATTTTTGTTTGAATTTTTTTAAAACTTACCTTCATTTTTGACAGCGAATAATCGGTATAAACTTATGAGTTTAATTAATTGCAATATGTGGAAAGAAAAGGATATTTTTCGTGTTGAAAAAATATATGATTAATGCCGTGTTAAATAGAAACAAATTTAAATACATTAGAAAAGTGTGACAGATGCTAATGGACTTTATTATTTAAATAATCATGTTTAAAATAATTCATTAATAAAATTTTGTTACGTATCACACTTTTCTGGACCACTGTATCAAAGAATAAAATGGAAAAGTACATAATAAATAAAACAGTTCATAATGGAATTATCTATGTCTAGCTTTTTTATTATTATTTTTCTTTCCATTATTGTTAAAATTTTTCTGTTTTGCAGATATGTCTTTGCCGGGGCTTTGGCCTCGATCAGATAACCCGTTTTGGTTTTGACTGCCGTTTTGTAAAAAAGAATTTGTTGAATTCGTTGAATGTTTTCCAGCAGATTTGATTGTTTCTGTATTGTTTGTTGAATGTGGGAGGTTGGTATCACTTGAGTCTTCATTTGTTTGTGATTCTGTTTCACTATTTCTTTCAGCTAAAATTAATAACAGTAATAATATACATTTTATTTATTTATATCACGTACTTTTTTCTTGAGATTGATCTACAAGTCCACTAACAGCCTGAAAATAAAGCAATGAAAACATTTACATAAGTTTATGAATTTAAATTTACCGCCATAGACGTAATCGATGATTTAGAAAACAAACGTTCAGCTTCTTTAAACTTTCTATTTCGTTTATCAGCCTTTGAATTTGTACTTTTATTACTAGTTAAGTATCTGTCCCATCCTCGAATAATATTGCCGTATAATTGTGTATCTTCTAAATATGATCCTTCAAAGGCATAAATTTGTCTTTCTAGATTAGCTAGTGTTTCCTAAAAATTTGTTAGTGTAAGTATGACTTTCTCAAAATACTTAGGTTGGCAACACTAGTTGTCAAAGTTGTTAAATATTAAATATAATTTCTATTTAATCAATTTCTACTTATTCATTCTTAAGTAATAATAAAATCACTCTATTTTTTTAATTTCGTTATACTTACAGCTATTTCTGCTTTCCTTTTTACAAGTTCTGCTAATTCTGATCTAGCATCAATGGATGTGTTGGTTTTGGTCGACATTTTCTTTCTAGAATACAAAGTACACTTCACAATAAAAAAGATTGACAGATAATATTGAAACAAGTAATATTGCAAATATATTTATTTCACAGTGTACAATATTGTTAAAACTAAGGCAGTTTATATTTTCTTTGTTATGTACAAAAATAAATAAACTAATTTCTGTAAATTATTTCATCCTGATTTATAACGGTGAAATTATACTTAATACTTTACAAATATGAGAAGTAAACTTTTACGTGTAACTCAGTTAGATGCTATTCAATTAGATAATGAAATTGTGAGAATTTTTAAAAATGCATTTGAAAGTGCCATTAAATATTTGCAAGTAAGTGTCACAAGCCACAGATGATAAGTTATGTTGTTTTCGAATATTACATTATGCGCATCTATTACTTTAAAAATAGATGTTAAATTTACCTTATTATTTCGTAGGGTTCATAGGAGCAAATATTACTATTTATCTATTTTATGGCGGGAAATTTAAAAATGTTATTTGTTGCAGCCTGGCTTTATTGTACCACTGGAACCTGAAGTAAATTTAATAATACGACTTTTAATTTTAAATTACTCTTTAATAAAAAATAATGCGTCATTTGGACAAAAACTTTTATTAATTAAATATGATAATTTATCGAATGCAAATAAATTTTTTTATATTTTATTGTCTTCCCTTGAATATTTTAGAGATCGATTTAATTTAACGAGTCCAGATTTCAAATACAGTAATTATGTAAATTCAGCTGAATTTTTTATTAAAATATTTAATTTCATTAATTTATCTATATTTTTACGAAAAGGAGAAAAACCTAATTTAATAGACAGAGTTTTAAATTTAAATCAAGTTTATGTAAAAGAAAATATACCCAGAAGATTTGGAAACAAGTATTTAACAAGAGAATTGTTGTGGAATGGTTTTATTGTACGTATTTAATTTATGTTAAAAATTGGATCTGTAAATTTTTTGTTTTAGGAATTTTTAGTATTTATTGTACCTCTAATAAATTACCATAAATTAAAGAGAGTTTTTAAAAACTTGACAACGCTGAATAAGAAACGAAATGCAGGAAAAAGTGACACAAGGATTTATAACTTGCTTTCCCGATGTCCTCACTGCGTACAACTTCCAATTCTTCCACATCATATGGGTTGTGCACATGTATTTTGTTATGTCTGTTTAAAGGTATATTATATGAATACAAAATTTATGCTTAAATATTAATTTCTATGTGTAGATAAATGGAGAAATTCTTATCCATATCTTAAAATATCTATTTAACTAGTTCTGTTAATAAAAATTCGGTAGAAAATTCTGTTAATACATTATTACAAGAGTTTTTAATGTTTTAATTAGAGAAAAATGTGTAACATGAATTAACATCAGTAATCTGAAATTGTTTTATATTTTTGTCTAATACACCGGAATATACAGAATATGACGGCGTTACGATTGTTTTGCATGGTAATGAGACCAAAAATTTGAAAACAGTGGAAGAAATAGACGTCAAATTTTAATTTAATCTATTTTTAACCTAATATTTTGACAATTTTCCCAGCCATTAGCATTTATTTAATGTTTCTCGCTATTTTTTCCACTGTTGTCAAATATGCTGACCCAAAAAATCGTAGCGCCGGTGTATCTTGTAAACTTAAAAATTTATAACAATAATAATTTATTATTGTAATACTAGATACGATTTTACTACCCAATGTTTTATTTGATACATCGTCACCAAATGTTTAACTGTTCAACTTAATTTCAGAGTAATCAGATGGCAGACTCACAATATGAATGTCCACTTTGTGGTTATTCTGATGTTATATGTGAACGAGTAGCAGTTGTTAAGTGAGAGCAAAGAATTAATAATTTTATATATTACATTTATACAAAGGTAATTGGTTGTTGAAAATAAATTTCATATAAACTATACCATATTATTTTAATTGATTTTATTTATAAACCTTTTAGTTTTCATACCTTTATCCCAAACATTTATATATTTTAACTATTTTATTTTGAAATATAATATAATATTCAATAGAAAACACGGCATTAAATTGAAAATAGTAATACTATTTCAAAATTTTTATTTTGATACAAATTGAGTCAATGTATAGCTTTTATAATAATAAATCAGTAAACAATCTAAATAGTTCGTATTACATTTATATTAAAAATACTGATCAAATAAATAGAAATAATAACAAAGAATATTTGTTTTGTTTGAGTTTGACAAGATTTAACTATGATTATCAAAATTATATTCCAATATTTAACTATTATTTTATTACTGAAATATATATATTTTTCAAACAACGCTTACGTTATATACGAGTATATAGTCATTGAAGAATGTTTAACTAAATGTAAGTTATGCATGTTTTGAGTTGTTATATAATCTTATATTTATATCTTATTTCCATATCAATTTAACCTGATTTAAATTTGAAAAGAAATATCTCATTATGAAAAAATGAATGTGTTACATATTTGGAATAAATAAACATAACTCATGATTTGAACAGAAAAGTAAGTACCTACCTAATATACATACATATTTCTAATAAATTTGGAACTACTTATTTATTTATGTAATAAAAAACGTAAGTACTCTAGATGATAATTTTATACTATCATAAGAAGAAATATATGACAGGCCGGTGATACGATTGTTTTGCAATGGATAAAAGCGTGCATTTTAAAATTTAAATTTAGCGCTAATTTTAATTTAATATTTTGATAATTGTTACATCGAACATAAATGTTTTCTTTTTGCACCGTTGCCGAGTTTGTGGTCTATTACTAAGCAAATATGTCGTAGAGTCGATGTGTCCTATTGAGTTTTACGACAAACGGATACTTTTTAATCTAATTTTAAAAATTCATAGCGCTTGTGTTTATTATAACATCACTAAATCAAAAATGGTAATTTGGAATTTTTAGAGAAAAAGTTATCGAAAATGAAATTTTAAATAGTATTTACTGTTTACCTGTATTGTTGTAACAAATTGTCATGACGATACTGTTTAAACATGTCAGACCTTATTCTATATCCAGATATTTATGTATGTATGTAAACGAGGGTTAGCGTTTTATTGCTTTTGTCACCGTAACCTAAAATATATATTTTGACACAGCCCTTACTTAGTTAAGTTTTATTTATGTCTGGAAACAGTTTTCTGATGAAGCCAATTATAGCTCAGTCAAGTTTTCGATCTCGTCTGTCGTATGATACCTCTTATCTAGGTCGTGTTTATTTGGGAAATTTTAAAACAAACTGATCCTAAACGTACCCGGGGTAATACCAAGTAAACAATCAAATTTTAAAGTTGGTGAAAATTTTAAGCAGTAAATTTCAGTTATTTATTTATGTTCTCCGTTATAACGTACAAAAGATATAACTGCTAACAGAAATAGAAAGAAAAAGCACTGTGTAAACAAAGATAGAAAACGGGTTCAAGTCACCAACTCAGAAAAATAGCTGGGTGAGTTGGGTCATTCGGGATCTGTTCTCGGTTACTTTAAACGTACCAAGTAAACAGAATTAACCTACTAGGTTACTTAAAAACTCAAAATAAATACGGCCCTAGTTGATTGAGTCAGTCCCCTCTCTTCTGTAGCTCAGTGGTTATAGAATAGGGGAGTCTGTGTAGTTACGGATGGGCATTCAAACAGTATGTTTCCCGATGATTCTTCATCCTCTTCACAGAGTCGACAGATGTTATTTTCAGCTTTATCAGTTTTGTACAAATTATATTTTCAAGGACAAGCTCTATGCCTTTATTGTTGCTGGAGAAATGAATTTTTCCTCCCAGTTTTTGATCACCGTTTTATAGTGGCTTTGTACAAGACCACATGAAGATTCCGGTCCGTAGTATGAAAGTTTAGCTAGAATTGGATAGCAATTGGAGGGTCTCCTTGCAGTGTTGCAGTTCCAGACTAGCTTTAATTTAAGTGAAGGCATTTAGTGCTTTTAAAGCTGCCTAGATATCTGTAATTATATTTATTGTTGCTTCTTTTAGTAAGTATTAGTTGAGTTGTATCTTCAAAGATGGCTTAAGTACTATCATTTCTGAACTGGTGCAATGTTTCCTTATACTACCTCTTAGGTAGTAGATATATGAGCACTTCAATGAAAATTAATTAAAATATAACACATATATTTTAAGTTTTTACAGATATATAGTAATAAACACAGATAAGTCGGCAGTCTCATCGAGACTGGAGACTCGAGATGCGGACGATATCAAGTTGTTCGAGTCTAACGTGAGACCGAGAGAAGATCGCGTTATTCGAGATATCGAGACTACTTCGAGACCAAGACGAGATATCCCTTGGAATAAAGTATTAATAAAAATTACGTTGATGAAGTACCTTATATGCATGAATGCTTCTTAGAAGATATTTTCTTTGCTGATTTTCTTATGGCTAGTTCACACGGGGCAAGTTGCTGCAAATTTCTTGCCTGACGAAGAAGTACCGGCAAATTACCGGAAAGTTAACGGCGGCTTTAAAACCGAGAGTTGCGGCAAGTTTTAACTATATAACAACTAACATCCAATCTATTAAAATAACGTATGTAAATAATTTCATATTTGTTTTTAAGACTTTAAACGTTCAGTACTTCTTCTTCAGGCAATAAATTTGTGGCAACTTACCCCGTGCGAACTAGGCATTACAAGAGTTCGTGCAATGGGGAAGTTTAGCGTGGTTGAAATTACCTGCGAAATATCTTTTAGTCGTAAGTATATGAGTAATTATAACTTAAAATGTTATTGAAAGTTAAAATGATGTTGCCAATTATTTATAATTAATGATTTATCTTCGAGCCACTCTGACGTCACAAGTGAGTTATGCACTTGCGCAGAAGGGATGGTGAGACCTGACTTTTTGAACGTAGGTTGTATCGTGAGGCATTACACCACACGCTTCTATGTTGCCATGGGAACCCAGCGCACGCTGATTAAGATAGACGATACGTTCTCCGCGAGCCACTCTGACGTCATTTTTGTATAAAATTTCATTTTTTGAGAAATCTAGGTATCTTTGGGTGAAATAAAATGTAGAATATCACTTTTGAGGGCAATCTTGATAAAATAAAAAAATACGCTAAACTTCCACATTGTCAATGAAATAACAATAATAATAATTGTTGTTTTAAAATAAACGTTGATAAGTTCTTATTTATTGACTTCCCGGTCGATGAGTAATGTTTGAAATCACTTTACCAATCAGTAATTTTTAATTATAACTCACTACCCTGAAAAGATAATCGGTAAATAGACAAAAATGCCCGATCGTGCAAAAAATTAAAAAAATAGTTCATAACTCACTAGTGAGGCAGTTTAACATACTAGTTATTTACTTTTTTTGTTATTACCGTAATAGTAACTAGACATCAATTTCCTAGCAATTTTTTTATTAAATGTCAAATTTCAATAGATTTTACAAAGCTCCTTGTGGTCTATTTTTCTTACGTGATTTTTCGTGCATTCTTTTTACGCAAAACATCACGTCTTATCAGTTAATTCTCTTATTGTGACCGTTCTTTTTTTCACAAATTATCTGTGATGAAGTAATGGGGTTTTTTCTTTTTTACTGACGCTGCCTGACTTCGTGTGGTTGTGTTAGCTGATTTTTCTAAGTCGCTTGATGAATTGGGTTATTTTGCTATCATTCAACAAAATTTATAGCATTCTTTTTGTCATCCGCCTCATCTCATCTCATTTTTTAAATATTATTAAAATTTATGAAATATAATTGTACTTGAAAATATTACCTGGATCCGATACTGGTTTTTGAGCACCTAAACATTGGACGCCGACGCATAATGAGAAATAGGACATACTGTATTGACCACGTTACATGTGTTCTTATAACTAGAATGAATTAATTTGCAGGGAAGTTAATAAGTCAAATTTGGATGGTCTCAGTTTCAGCGACTCCGATGAGTGTATAACAGGGTTACCGGCTCCAATTCAATGAAACTTATTTTGGTTATTTAACATATCCTTCCAAGTGTCTACTTAAAGATTTGTTTTGTGACTAGTCTAAAAACTGTTCATAAATACTAAACACCTACTCGTTCGGTTGCAGCAGAGCCAGGAAAACAAAAATTAAAAATACTATTGTTTTTTCTGGAATAATCGGGGTAAATAGTTTAAAGTCGGGATTAAAAAACGTTGAAAAAATCGGGATTAGGATTGAAAATTTTGGACTGTTCCGAAAAAATTGCGATGTATGATCACTTAAGTTTAAAATGGTAAATTTTATGTATCTTAGATTTTAGCTGCCCAAAGTTCTACTCTGTAGGAGCAAATTGGTTTTGTTTTAATAAAACTTTATACGATACTAATTTATTTTCAGTTGATAATATACCTTCATTAAAAATAAATTTAAAATATCAAGTTATTATTTAATTTAAAAAATATTCTTTTATATAGGTTTATACGTTGCATTCCCCAAAAAGCTGTAAATTCTAACTCTGGTGCAATGTGAAACTTAATTTTGTTTTCCTATCAACTCGCAATAAAGAGTGAAGATATATTTGATTATAAGTACCTATATAAAATATGACTTTCTGATTTTTTGCAGTTTTATTGCTAAATTTCTTAAACTATTAAGATTTAACTGGTCGCATTAATTTTTTGATATCTCTAAGATGAATTTCTAATTTAGAACGGAAATAAATCACGACTGCTCTTCAATCTTCATCACATGTTATCTACTTTACTATCCATCCATCAAAATCATCCAATCAACATGTGAAGAGATGAGTATTTTTGTTGAACACTGACAAAAAACCACGATGTGTATGAAAAAAACGGTGCATATAAGTGAAAGTGATCTTATAAGTACGGAATAGAAGCAAGCAACGAATCGAGGGTCCAGCGCGAACATTCCTCAGCCTCCCGATACTAATGAATACGTAATAGATGATAGAAAGTGGTCTAGATAGCTATGAAATAAATTAATATTAGTAGTCATTTCCTACACTGACCGTTACCCTGAGACATTACGAAAACGTGGACAGCCAGCGCTGACATCCCACCTAGCGCTAATTGCAGCCGTAATTACAATTATTACGTTTCTAATTTATACTTGGCCGGATGGCTTGCAGTCGCAGCTGGACGTAACGTCAGATCCACTGGTCGATTCTCATTTTTTTTTAATTTTTAACCCAAATATCTAAGCAGGACCGTGAAACTAAAACGCTACAACAATAGTTATTTTATAATTCGTGGTATATATTTGTGGGTGTGCTGCATCAAACAAAAAAAAAAAAAATAATCAAAGAAATTCAATTTTCTTTATAGTTTTAATTTAAATTTTAAGCAAATACGTCTTTCTTCTTTTTGGCAAATTTATCTATTAATTTTCGTTGTAATTTTAAGGCAATAAATATTCGGTAGTCTTTATTTTTTTAAGTCAGTTAAGTGAATGTAAAAGATTTTTTTACCATGATCGCCCGCAAACTGCAAAAACGAAAAACAAAACTAAGTATTCTTCTTGTTGGAACCACAAATTCAGTTGTTTCTTATATATGTCTTTTATACGGTTTTCCGCGACATTTACCCCAAATTCTTCTGTTTAGTACAGGTATTGGACGAGCTGGCTGTTTAACTGCCAATTGTTCCTGATAAGTTTGGAAAATTACTTTTTATATAATTGAATAACTACGTACATTTTAAAATATGTATTTAAACTTTGATGGCAAAATTAATTTAAGGCAAATTTTAATTTGTAATTACTCGGATTCCTGTCTTTATATGATAATTAATTTTAACAAATACGGAGTAAGCGTGAATTGGGCCTGGGCCAGATATTTGATTGTGAGCTACAGTTTTGCAGCTCTTATCGAACATAACATTGTGTACGCCGACCTTTTTCCGACGGTAGGCGACATCTATCGAATCGCCTAAACTACGGCAACAGAACACCGTGATTAGTCCGCAATGTTGTGGGTGTAGCTTGGCGACTAAAGTATTCAGTGATCATTTGACTGATTGTATCAAGTCTCTACTATATATAAAATAAAGAATTATTTTTGTTATTTGATTTTTACATTTATATTTTAATAATGTACTTATATTATTAATTAATAATGGGTATTTTTATTTTACATTTTTGTTGGTTCTACAGCTCTGCAGCACTAGAAAAAACATTCCGGCGTTTATAGGTTGGTTGTATAGGGGAATTGGTTTTCCTGAAATAAAATGTTTAGTAAATCAAAAATATACGGGCGTATACATTTTATCTTCCACACATGATATATTACTTGACATTGTACCTTGCACACTTTCAATCTTGCATATCTTTTATCCTTCACACTTTTAATCCACAAAAAAGTTATCTTACATACATTTTGTCTTCCAAATAATTTTATCATCCACACATTTTATCTTCCACTCATTTTATGTTCCACACATTTTATCTTTTACACATTTTATCTTCAGAAAAAATTTGTACTGGATATTTCATCTAATTATAAGTATGTTAATTGCATGGGCAATAAAATGAATGGCAGATACAATTACAATGTTTTAAAGACCAAACGTTGGCGAAGATAAAATGTGTGGTAAATAAAAGGAATGAAAGATAAAATGTGCGCAAGATCATATGTGTGCAAAATAACTTTTCTTCGCGGATTAAAAGTGTGGAGGATAAAAGGTGTGCAAGATTGAATGTTTGAAAGATACAAAGTCAAGCAATATAACATGTGTGGAGGATAAAATGTATACGTTCCATATTGTTCAATACTCCAATGCAGTAATTGTAGAAATATCCATATATTATTTATCCAATGATATTGAAGTATAAAGTAAATGGAAAATTGCATGATAGATAAGGAAAAAGATGACTCTAATATGAACATTTGTTCTGATTTTTTTTACCTTCAGATTATCATCAATGTAATTATTATGTAACGTTTCTCCATACTTCTTTTAATATTAAATGATATTTATATCTAGAACTCCAAATAGAAAAGCAATTTTAAAATAAAGTATTATTCCGACTTCCGATCTAAAAGTTTCCATAACGGTAGTTTAACAGCAAAGTAAAATAAAAAAGTATAGGCGAAATTTAGAAAGAAAACATGTACAATCAGTAAGAGTACCTACTAATTTATTTTTCTCTTGGATGAAAAATTGAAATAAGTAATACTTGAAATACACAGACGTGGACGAAATTTATTAAATAGGAGACGGAACTAGGGACCAGTGGATATGTAACGGATTTTTACTCAATCTGACAGATAAGATAAACAATATCAAACCCATTAAAATACATATACTCTTCAAATAATATAGCTGGATGAAATCAGACAAAGTTTAATGTTTATTTTTAGTAATTCGCCTTAAAAAGTCGTTACAAATTCTGTCTACATCAAAGTGACCTTTAAGGAAATTTGTTGAAATTAAAAATCAATAATAAATTCAGGATTAGAAGAACCATAATTAATTTGACAAATATTACTGTAAGTAGATATTTTTGGAAAACGTTTGAAATATTATATGTAATTTTAACACCAAAATGTTTCCAAAAATTCAGAATCGTTACTAAAATCAAATTATTGAAGTTGTAGGATAAGGTCTTATTCTTATAAAAAAAAGAACTTTGAAATATTTAACTGTAGTTACACCACTAGGCATCATAATTGTTACTTAGTTTTATTTTTAATTCAGCTTCTCCTTCAACTATACTAATACTATTATTGTACTATTTAAATATGTGCAGATAATCTCCTATAGAGATGAACATTTCATTTCTTTTAATCACTTAACGCAAATAAACAAATTTAATATACAAACTCGAAATACATATAAAATGATTTTTTTCCCTATTGCTAACATTTCAATAATTTGAAACCGGTAAAACTACTGTCCGCAATGCGTAGGTATTATGTGTTTTGTACGATAATACTAATTATTGTTTTAAAATAAACGTTGATAAGTTCCTATTTACTGACTTCTCGGTTGATGAGTAACGTTTGAAATCACTTTTCCGATTTAAAAAAAATGGTTCATAATTCACTATTGAGACAATTTAACTTGCTAGTTAGTTACGTTTTTATGTTTGTTATCGTAATAGTAACTGAAAATCATATTCACTGCACATTTTTTTTTAACCAAATATCACTTGAAACGTCAAATTTAAATAGATTTTACAAAGCCCCTTGTGGACTTTTTTCCTATTTACGAAAAGCAGAAAATCACATCAGTTCATACACTTATTGTGATTATTATTTATTATTTTTCTCTTTTACGAACGCTGCCTGACTTCGTGAGGTTGTGTTTGCTGATTTTTTTAAGTTGCTTGATGAATTGGGTTACATTTTGGTATCAGATAAGAAAAATTATAGCATTCTTTTAGTCATCCGCCTTATCTCATCTCATTTTGTAAATATTATTATAATTCATGAAATATAAATTTACCCCGTACTTGAGAATATTACCTGGATCAGATACTGGTTTTTGAGCACCTAAACATTGGGCGCCTACGCATAATGGGAAGTAGGACGTACTGTGTTGATCACATTAGATGTGTTCTTATAATTGAAATGTATTAATTTGCAGTGAAGTTGGTAAAAGTCAAATTTGGATGATCGCAGATTCAGCGACTCCGATGAGTGTATAACAAGGGTACCGACTCCAGTTCCAGTTGATGTCAAAGTCAATGACACGCAGCAGAGGCGGTTATCAAGTGATTTGCGTAATGTACGCCCGCTGGAAACCATTTTCTCCCGATGTGGAAGTCGCTTGACTTATGGCTTCGGCCTTATCGCTCTATCTGCCGTCGAATAAATTCACATCTCCAATACGGAAAAGATTGATCCAATTTACACTGGTTATCTATTAACTGTATAATTGTGTTGTTTGTTGTTATTACTGATCGAACTATTACATCATTTCTAATGTCTCATGGAACTTTGTTCTTTTCATTTTAAATGAACTTCAAACAAACTTCTGCATCTACGGGATAAACGGCACTGGGCTTTTCCCGTATATTCAAATTCAACATATTTTGAATATGTTTTCAATAACTATATAGTTTCACTTAAAAAGTATATATTTTAGTTATATCAAATTATATAGTTTTACCGCTATTTTGCTGTGATGTATCAGTGCCTCTATTCTATAGAAATAGACATATAAGGTGAGAGAGATGAACATATAACATGTCGCTTCGTTTGTAAACACGCATAAACATAATGGCCCGTATTAAGAGCTCACTTTTATAATAAAATCGCGATGTTAACGCTCACTTTTACATCAATATCTTTTGTAAAAACGAACGTTAAAATCGCGATTTTATTATAAAAGTGAGTTACTTCGCTTTTATAATAAAATCGCGATTTTAGCGTTCGTTTTTACAAAAGATATTGATGTAAAAGTGAGCATTAAAATCGCGATTTTATTATAAAAGTGAGCTCGTAATACGAGCCTTTGTTTTCATTGTCAACAGGAATAAGTCGGTTGTTATTATTACATATAATTATACTTACGTTTTTATTCTTGGTTTTTTATAACATATTTGAACAGAATAGTTCTCATTTTCTTACTTTGTGGTACCACAGATGTCTACTGCGGCGCTGTTGAAACGTCAAAGGAAGTAGAACGTCACGAGTTAATTTAAATTTGTAAGAAATTGACAAATTTATTTTCTGCTTATTTCTCTCAAAACGTAAATGAAAAATTGAAAAATTTTCATTCACAAACTTCTATTATTAAAAAAAATATTTTTTAAAATTTTTTAAGAGCCCATGAATAAGTTGACAAACTTCATATTACATAAAAAAATGTCTTTATTCCATACTACTTTGGTTAGAATTGTCCTTATATTTATTTTTTCTTCAACCGTCCTAAAAAAATAGATTGTAATAACGGATTTTTTTAAAGTTGATGATATCGTTATTAATTGCAAAGTTACATTTTTACCTACAGGACATAAAAAAATTATTTTTGTATTATTTCTTTTTACTTTTAAAGTATATCAACAAAGTAAAAAAGAAAATTACATTTAATGCTTATTAAGCAATTTATGCACATTCAAATATTTTTACATTTTCTTTTAACAGCGATAAAGAAATCTTGGATTTATAGAAATTTACATTCCGTTATAAAGAAGAAAGTAGGAAAAGTGCTTATATCTTCACCCTTCTTTAATTTTATTATACATCATGGTTTTTAAAATTTATCAGGTCAGTTATGAATAGGCTAAAATACTATCGTCGAAAGTTTTTGCAATCTGTCTCCGTTTTTAGACTATGTGTAAAACGATTCGAAGCTATAGCTTATTAAGTAAATAATAGGATATTGTGTAACAAGTGCATAAAGTTGCGTATTTCTCACGAGGTGTGGAAGTTTAGGCAAGAGAGATAAGTCGAGTGCTGGAATCACACAAGGTGGGAAATAGGTACGAATGGCCTACTTTTTCTACCACCACACTGCTAAACGTTACAAAACAAAAATACATGCACGAAAGCTATTTGACATAAAGAACAATATGGCGCAGGCAAGCTCACAAAGAGTACCCTCGCGCATGTAAGCATTATATATTTAATTTTAAAGGACAACTTTTTTTATGTTATTATTTTTATTATATTAATTGATAATTTCGTTAATACGCAATGCAGTTGATTAGTTACATTTTCATCTGTTAGAATGTCTCTGTTCTTTGATTTCACATTTTACAATAAAAAAATAAGATATTTTGAAAAATTTCCTGATAAAATGTGAAATATAATGGTAACTGCACGCTTCAGAAGATCTGTAGAAAATTTCAATTGAGCCGCATGCATACCTCGTTAAAAAATAAGTTTATCAATAAGTCGAGTAGCGGTAGCTTAATTATAGCCTGGAATGGAGCTATATGTGAGAGCTGGGATAAAGATGGCCATTGATCGTGAATTTTTGCGGGTCATGGTAGTTCACGACGTGACTCACGGGAGCGCGATGTTTTTTTTTGATCGTGAACGTGAATGCTGGAAAATTTACCATTGCTCACGTTTAGGACCGCACGTATAGACTTGCGATTCTATTGTGACAAAATATTTTTTTTAATATTATTTGTGTTATTTCCCTCACTCAATTCATTGATGAAAAAAAAAATATTAATCGTAAGATGCAACTATGTAAATAGGTCATATTTTCTGTATTTTAGAAAAATGATTGTCAGTTTTTCCCAATTTTGTCGTACTTGAGCAAGATTGATTTAAATTATTTATTCGTGATTGGACGCGAATGGGTACAAAAAGTTATTCGTATGCTTACTTCTAATCTGGGGTTTAATCTCACAATCGCTAATCTTTAATGAAATAAAAATACTGCTGTATCCGAGTGGTTCGGAATCCACTATAAGCTGTAAAGGTTTTAGGCTGACAACTTATTCCTTCGAAATCCACATAAAAATGTCTTGGAACAGATGAATTATCAATTTCATGTGCGGCCAAAACTCTCCTAAGGTTTGTAGGACCAATGATGATATCTACATATTATGATATTAGTTATGAATAAATGAAAGGTTAAATTATTTGGATTCGTTATAGTTAACGTGGATTTATACAGCCAACTTTAAAACTAACAGTAATTTTAACACTAAGAAGTTAAAAGTACGCACTTCAGAGGCGCACCCAGATATTTTTTTCGAGGGGGGTTTTCAAATACGAGTTGTTCATTTTATGTTATACACTACTGCTATCTCGTATAGTGAGCAACTCATCATAAAGATCAATAACTTCAACAAGGCTCACATAGATTTTTGTAGTTTTTTCCGGCTAAATCGAACCTTACATGATAATGTGTTATTTTCAATCTTCAATAATGATTCATAAATTTTTGCTTTTTAGTTTAAATGGTACCTTAAAATTCTGTGTTATGAATCTATGTATTTGAACCGCACATTTTGTCTCTTTGTACTTGTATATCGTATCAAGTTGTACAACCAAATATAAGATCATCCAATCAATTCTTCTCCATTTATAATTAAAAAATAAGTAAAACTACATTGAAATCAGGAGAACAAAAATTTAGTTCATTTCATAGAGGTAATATATTAACGATAACATAAAATTGACATGCATTATATAACCAATACATATTTTTTTTCACTTCAATAAAGTATATAATTTCGGGGGGTGTTTTAAAAGTAGGCTGTATAAATAGATTTTAATTTAATCGATTTAGTTAAAATTATCTACATACATACAATAAACAAGAAGTGTTGTTTAGGGATTAAGTGAAAAAATAAAATGCAAGGTACTCAATGGACAAAGCATTAAATGTGAATTATAGTTTGATATATTGTTTTTCTACGACCATTACGACATTTACTTCTTCTATGTTTTTTATTGCTTCGGATACATAGTACAATTTTTATTTCCCATGGTAACCACAGTTTTGTCAAAAATAGTAAGTATTGTTTAATTTTTATTTGTAGCTAGTTGCTAGGAAGAAGTGGAATGAAGACAACTTTATTATTATAATATAAAAGAATTAGGAAATAATATCGAGGACGTAGAAAAAGTATAGTGTACAACTCGTTTGGAATGTCCATTTCGTACTCTCGTTCTGATTTGCAGTATTCCATGCTTGTTGTACAATATACTATTCGGTGATATTTTTATTTATATTTTAGCTGAAGATGGCCAGTATTAAGAGTTATAAAAGTCTGTAAATATTCATCACTGCAGTTGATGTTAAAGTAAGTTTTAAAAGTAAGCTGCTATAAATCTGCCTTTTTAGAGATAGTCACTTTAATAAATTTTGTGAATATCTAATAATTTTGCGTTTCTTTTTCTCATTAATTTCTCCTAAAAAGTGTAACACCTGTTGAAACACATTCGTTCCTAAATAAGAAATCGTACATAAACATTTACATATTTAGTATCACAAATATTGATTTCAATTAACGGAAAATTGAGAATAAAACCGATTGAGCTAGTTTTGAAACACATTTTCTAAATTCTTTATCGGTGCAAGGCTTGGAACTTACAGCACAGCGGACATAACTTTCATGTTATCAAATTTCTAAACGGCCGTTTCTTCGCAATGTATAATTATATCATATTTAAGATTCGTTAATCAAATTGGCTTCGATTCAGTTATTTATAATTACAGTGGAAATACTTTTTCTTCGCTCCAATTTCCCGGTTGATCTTCGTACGTCATTCATTGTGGGTGTGTTCGACTACGGTTAAATTTTAATATTATTCTGAAAGAAAGTTAATTTACTATTTTAAATTACATACTTCCTTTTCTTTATTTTTTCCCTTAAGTGAATATTAAGTGATCTAATGTCCATAAAAATGGACACAGTTTTTACATGGTATAACAGTTTATAATACATAACTGTATTAGGTTTATGTAGTGTATTTTGTTTTTCAAAAATTATGATGTTATGAAGGCATCCTTTGGAAGAGTTAAAATTTCTTATAAAAAAAAATTATAATATCTATTAAGTTTTCCGATACATTCTTTGTGTATAAAGGGGTAATATTTAATGGAGGTGGATTTTTTTTGAAGTAATTGTATAACATTTCGTTACTATATCATTTTTAATAGGGAAAAAATAATTAAAAGACACTTGTAGCATACACTATTTTTTATCTTACACAACAAAACAACATAATAAAATAATATAAACATCTTACAAAAACAGAATAATTTGACATTTAACTTATCCTCAATGAAATTTGTGAAATTGATTACCAACATTAGAAGAATAAGAACAAAAAAACAAACATTTAGGTTAGCAATTCTGTTCTATTATTTACAGAATATATAATACCTAGAATCTAATGGGAGTATTAAAATTATCTTAAGTTACTTAACGCATTAAAAGCCATCTGTTAGTCCGCACATGAACTGTTCTTTTCTTCCCTAGGGAATAGTGAGATTTTGTAGGTCTGGACTCTACTTTCTTGCGCACGCACATGTAGGAAAATAAATAAAATATTTCCTTTGAAATTGATGAGACTGCAAACATAAAACTGCTATAGCAACTTGCATACATTTTTTTTGGGTTTGTTTAGATATAAGTAATATTTGTTTAAAAAATATATTGGAATGCTTACTGTAATTCACAATCAGCCATATGAGTACTCTTGAACCAAAAAACCAAATAAACCAGATTTTTTCTGAACCGGAACTGAATTTAATACTTTTTTTGAGTAATATTTACATGCTTCCCTCTTCTTAGGTAAATATTAAATTTATTTCTCATATATTCAACAAACTTGAGAACTCATCATAAAGATCAATAACTTCAACAAGGCTTACATAGATTTTCGATAGTTTTTTCCTGCTAAATGGAACCTTAAAAGAAAGAATTACCATATTATTTTCATGAACAAAGTTACTATACATTTGTCTATAAATTTATATTTTAGCTGTTCTAGTTTCAATTTTCTATAGTGATTTATAAGGTATGTTAAAACCCTGTGTTGTGAATTAATGTTTTTAAACCGTACATTTTTTCTCTATGTACTTGTATATCATATCAAGTTGTACAACCAAATTTAAGATCGTCCAATCAATTGTTCTCTACTTAGAATTAAAATAAAGAAATACATAATTCGGAATCAGGAGTACAAAAATTGAGTTTATTTCATAGAGATAATATATTAACGATAACAAAATTGACATACATTATATAATCAATACATATTTTTTTTTACTTTATTACAGTACCTAATTAATTTCGGGAGGTGTTTGAACCTCCAAAACCCCTCTTGGGTGCGCAACTGGCACTGGACATGTAAAATTTTTAATTGATGTACTTTTAACCAAATAAAAATATTGCTTTATTTGAATGGTTGGGAACCCATTGTAGATCCCGTGAAGAGGTTGTAATCTAACAATAACAGTGGCAACATACCCTAAAACTTTAAACAAAACAAAAATTTTCGGTACTTGAAGTTTTGTCTCGTTTAGGAATGTAGTGTTACAGGTGGGAAATATAAGGAGAGCATTTATAATGCATAAATTTGTCACGCTAGTCCTAATTTGTCTAGTTCATTCGCATTTGTTTGCAGAAAACTGCGCGTAATTTATGTAATAGAGTGTGTAAATTTATAGCAGTTGTTGGTTTTCATGCTGTCTAGCAAATGTGCAGCAATTCATTACACTTTGTAGCTCAATCTGTTCTGCACTTTACAGCTTGTCTCTAACACTTCGGAAAGCAATTATTCCTGACCTAATGCTCGTACCGATTGCCATTACAAATACACACCTCATTACAGCATCGATTACACCAATTGATTTATATATTTTATGTAAATACGTTATTTATCACGACCACATGTTACGAGGTAATTGTAATTCGTTTATTGTTTCAGTTTCCTCGTTTACTCACAGTGGGATATTAAACAATATAAATATGAAAAGATCGTAAAATTCTGCGCTCTTTCCTATTATGATTTTTTTTTTGTTTTTATATATGTTAGTCAGTCCATATAAGATCGGCCATAATAAAAAAATATATCATTGTGACAACCATAATTATTACTTGGTTATCATAAAATATGCAGCACACAAAAGTGACCCATAATACACTCGTCAGTGTTAAATGAGAACCATTTGTTATCCTTCATAGAAATATTCCTAATACATACTTTGCTTATCCGTGCTGAGACTGGGGTAATGATGTTTATAGCGACAGTAATTCAACCCGATCTTGGTACAACCATAGATCAAAGTTAGGAGAAAAGTTAACCCGATCCTGGCACAACCATAGATCAAAGTTTGGGAAAAGATTGGAGTCAAAGATACTAGGTATACTTACTTCGGACAAGTAGAACATAAGGGGAGTTCTGGATTCGACTCCTCGAGTACAGATTATGTCTCGGGTTATACACAAAAATATCCCTCTTCACTCCTACATATCATTCATGCAGGTTATGGCTTTGCGTCTCGAAGTCTGACCCTTTCAAGTGGATTGGCCATCTGGCTTTAGCGCCAGGCCGCCAGGACGTGGAGTCCAAGAGTGTGCGGATGATCTCGTGTGTAATTTTGTGCATGTTAAAATATCTAACAAAACATAATATTCCTTGCCATATTACATATTTAGGGTGGCGGGTAAATTTAAAGTTAAAGAAAATATAAAATCTTATTTGTCGAAAAAATTGTTTATTTAGTTTCTGTCATTTGTTTAAGCCTACTTGATTGCAATTTTAAACACCTGTTAATTTTTTTTAAATGATATTTCTCTGGAACTAATGATCGGATTTGAAAAATAAAAAAATTGTTGAAAAGAGAATTGGAAGGCCTTTCGAACTGTGCCATGTTTGACACCCTTTTCCATTTAAAATTTTTGAGGTGCAGTCCACCTCCAATTTAGGGGTGAAGTTATGCCACTGGTACTAATCCATTCAGGTGACCCCCTTTATACTAAAATTGACGTGTTCGAGCTTTTTTTGCAAAATTAATGATAAGTGGCCATAAAGTGCGCTGATAATTTTCACTGGGCCACCCTGTAGTTTATCTTCATTTGGTATACTTTGAAGGTTAGTAATGCTCATTACTGAACGATAAACTGATAGGCCAATAATGTAGAGTGTGGTAACAAACAAGAAAAGAGGTTGTGCATATGATGGATTTAAAAAAAAAAACTAATGATAAAATCTATTAATACGGGTTTACTCAGTACTTTGTTGATTGACGTTCCAGTTTTTTATTGCAGGCAAATCCCGGGACACATCCATGGGCGCCATCGGGGCTCATGCCCCCAAGAAGACATTTCCTTTAATGTATCATTTTTTTTTACATCAGTAATAAAGCCCTGAATTGTTTTAAAGAACTATTGTACCTCCTTCTATTTTTAGTTATTGACTAGTACCTTAAAACGGGTGTTAGTTACACCCTTTAAAATATTACCAGTGAAATCCTCGCATCAAAGTATCTAAGTATACAAATTTTCATATTAAAATTCTTACTAGTACAGCCACAGTAATAGATTGAATATCAGTCAATAGGAATTTACATAACCGGTAATAATGCGCGTCTCAGGATATACCAGGGATTCAGAGACGTTAACACTCAGTCCCGCTCGGCGGAGCGCTGGGGAACCAGTCTGCCTTTGGTCCTCTTCCCCGCCTGGTGGTCTGGCTAGACCGGCTTCCAGGGCATCTCATATACTGAAGGTGGTCTACTTCAGTCGGTCGGGATTTGGAGGACGCTTCGACGTGTGCAATTATTCTTGGCCTACTGAAACCACATTCTAGAGCAAATTTGGCTTCTCTGGATTGTGCTCTGGTTTCAGTTGATCAGGAATTAGAGCATTTTTAAGCGTTTACTCTAATTCATGATCTACTGAGAACAGATAATCTTCTGGAGCAGATTTGGTTGCTCTGGTTTGCTGAAACCTGAGCACATAATATTTTTTTTTATTGAACAATAAAGTTTTAATTTTGGTCATTATTAAAAATTTTGCTTTCAAGGAAATTTTGAAAAGTCGGCGCCCGTGGATACTTTTTCGGAACATGTAAATGAAAATTTATTATAGCTGATTGTAGTCGGTATGTTGTATATTTTAAGATTCTAATATTTATATTCTCTTACTTTTTTTCAAATATTTCAAAAAACATGAAACTTCAATATTCTAATTTTTTAATCACGGCGCACAGCAGCCTCTAGAATCAAGAAATATTCCTTAATAAATTTTATTTATAATAATATACATACTTACATACGTACATAGTCTATATAAAAATCTTAGCATTGAAACTAAACACAAGTATAAATACATATTGTTGATTTAATATTTTAAGTTTCCTGGAAGTGTCATCTTTTCTATTATTTATTTGTAAATTCGGTTTTTTTAACCTTTTCAAAATATATTATTTTATGAAATGTTTATCAAATATTAATTAAATATTCTATAATAAGTACCTATAGAACTGGGTTTGTAGTTTAATAATATAAAACTTGAACATCTTTACGTTAGTCATACATAATTTAATAAATATTGTAACTATTACATATTCAGTTTGTTTGTAAGCAATTAGTTAAATAGAATAAATAATTTCCATAGTTTACCATATTTTATATAGGTACTAAACACATTTTTATTGTTGATTTTCACTCCCTCAGGAAAAACCATGTCGGGTCGAAACCGGTTTCAGCAGAAAGCCTTCGAAACATTGAGTGAATTCCAGAAATTATTGTCTTATCCTATTTAATTTATTCGTCGATTGTGCTGCAATCTCTTTTCCGGGATAATCAGTGGTCTTTTTTCGTCTCTTATTATATTTTAAACTCAATGCTACACTAAAGAGAAAAGAAAAATAAGGTTAAATTATAGTATCATTTTACTTAAAAAAATATTTATTTGTTAATTTGATGGTAACTTCTTATCACATGAAATTACATTATATATACAATACTTGTACAGATACATATACAAAGAACCACTTTTGTACAACCATAAGTTACTAGAGATGAACTTAAGCTAAATGTGAATGGTAACTGAGAATAAATAAGGCTAGGGGTGGGATTATGGCTTCTTGGAGTTGGTGACGGTGGCGTGGAAGCCGGTCTTCCAGTCTGCCTGGTACTTGACGGTGCGGACGGAGCCGTCGGGCTCCACCAGGGAGTACTCGCCCTCGACCACGTCGCCGTCGCGGACCTCCTTCTGCCGCTTGTTGTCGCCGGTGTGGGGGTCGTTCACTCCGTACTCGAACGCGTAGCGGGGGTGAGCGTCCTGCAAAATAGTTATTTGTCATTTCTGTTAGGAGATAAAATATTAAATCGTAAGTAAAATATGGAATTAAGGAAAATATTATTGCGGAACTGAAAGACGGTTACGAAGTTTGCGAACTAAAATCAACTAAACACGAGGCTCGGTTATTTCTTCGGTAATACTCTTACCATCAGTTATATTAAAGTTTAGGTTAAGTTTATTTGTGTTGTAATAGATAAGAATTTAAATTAATCCATTTATGCAGAGCCGCTCCAAGGTACATTGACCCCTTAAAGTTTATTTATTGTTTATAAGAATATAAGGTAAAATATAAAAGATAAAATAGTTTTTCCTTTAATAGGAATTTTATATAATCAGTAATTTACTGGCTTTTCAAAAAATAATCTAATTATAATTTCTGGTTATTCTTCAAAAAATATATTGTTAGTAGTAACATTAAAATAAAAGTTACGATTTACTATTTGCAAATTTATTTTCATTTCAGTCAGGTTTAAATTAAATGCGAACAATCTTGTTTCATTGTTGTTAATCCAATATATTAGCAAATTATTAATAATTTTAATATCAACGTCAGCATGGAATTATTATTTTTTCCCAGGTATTAACACGAAATGACATTATTTTCGAGTTATTAACACGAAATTAATATTACTTCCGAGATATTAAGACGAAATTGTATTTTTTCTGAGATAGTAACACAAAATTTATATTATTTCCGAGATATTAAGACGGAATTATTATTTTTTCTGAGATATTCTTACAAAATTACATTAATTTCAAGTTATTAACACAAAACTAATATTATTTCCGAGATATTAAGACGGAATTATTATTTATTCTGCCATATTATCACAAATTTACATTAATTTCGAGTTATTAACATGAAATTAATATTATTTCAGAGATATTAAGACGAAATTATTGCTGACAAAACTTCACATTATGTTCGAGTTATTAACATGGAATTAATATTATTTCCTAGATATTAAGGCGAAATTATAATTTTTTCTGTGATATTAACTCCAAATTAATTCAATTAATAACTTAGAATTATTTGTCCCTTCTAAGCCATTAAAAAATATTTTTATATATGTGTCCCTTCTACGTTTTCGTACATAACAATAATATAAAAATAGTGAAATTATTTTTCACTATTTGCCGCCCATCAAAGACTGTCGGTGTGGTTCTGAGAACCCCTAACACCCCGCTTTGAACGGCTCTGCATATTTGTATTTATTATTATTAGTACAGTACGAAAATTTATGTTATTGTTACTGCGATGAAGACTTTGGCAATTTAGAACAGTTACAAGGAAAAGCTATTCATTATCATTAAAATAATTATTTTTATTTTCATCAACAGACGAATCGAAAGAAATTCTTTAATTAATTAGTTGATGGTTTCTGAAATTCAGCTAATTTTATTCTCTCAACCTCGACAGTTTCAACCCCACGTGGATCTTCCTCAGAAGATGAAATTTACAAAGATGTACTGTACTAATTTTGAATTCTTTATGTCTAAACCACAGTATAGTTACATATAGAAGCGACACTCCGTGTCGGTACCTTTCATGTTACCGTATTTAGTTCTATGACCTTGGAGCATTGTGTAGACCTTTAAATTTGTTGCCTTCCCCTATCTCTTCCTAAGATGTGATGAAACTTTCCGATTTTAAACAATGAGCCCTTTAAATTTGTTGCCTTTCCCCATCTCTCTCTAATTTTCATTTCTCTGACTTACTGTCGCTTCTGTATAAACCTATTCTGTGTCTAAACTCAAGATCAAACCAATGGCGGATCCAGAAACTCTATTACGGTGAATTATCTTGTTTTAGGTAAATAAAAAAATATAATAATGTTAAGCATAAAATTATTAACCAACACTAAATCATTGAGTTAGAAAAGATTAATATCGGATTAAACAAAATTAAACAGAAAATACATATAATCAAAATTAAGCAACGGATTTTTCTCGATGTGAATGGGTCATAATTTTTTTCAGAGATTTAAATTTTATAATATAGGTAGCTTTACTTTGTTAAAAATTTATTTACTAAAAATAAATATCACCATCATAATGCAGGGTTGCATTGTTTTAAATTTAATTTTTTTTAAATATCTGATATTTATGCAACCCTGTCATAATGTTTTATTTCCAGTTTCCCAACAATATTTCGGCAAATAGTTATGTTCTTGACAATTCTACTCCAAATCATGCAAATCATTATAATGTTTATGTATATGAGCACGAACGCCGACTTTTTAAAATTTCCTTGGGGGCATCTACTTCAGAATGTACTCTGTTCTCGGTAGACCAAGAATTAGAGTGAACGCATTAAAATGCTTCCTGGCCTACTGAAACCAGATCACAATCCAGAGCAACTAAATCTGCTCCAGAATATGCTCTGGTTTCAGCAGACCTAGAATTAGAGTAAACACTTTTGATTGCTCTACTTCCTGACCCACTGAAACAGAAGCACAATCCAGAGCAGCTAATTCTGTTCCAGAATGTGCTCTGGTTTCAACAGACCAAAAATTAGAGCACACGCCAAAGCGTGCTACAATTCCCGGTCTAAAATTCCGGAAAGCGGTCTAGCCAGACCACCAGACGGGCCAAACGCCTACTGCCTCTCCGGCGCCCCGCCGAACTGAACTGAGTGATTGCGTCTCCGGATACCTGTAATATTCCGAGACGCGCATTATTACCGGTTATCTAAAGTCCTACTGACTGATATTCAATCTGTTATTGTAGCTGTAGTAGTTTATGTTGATGCGAGGATTTCGCTGCTATTATTTTAATGAGTGTAACTAACATCCATTTTAGGGTAATAGTCAATTACTAAAAAATAGAAGAAGATACAACAATTCTTTAAAATAATAACAATTCAGACCTTTATTTCTGATGTAAAGAAATGGTTCGTTAAAGAAAATGTCTCCTTGGGGGCATGAGCCCCGATGCCCCCATGTAGTCGGCGCTTATGTATATGAGAAGCCTTTACACTCCAGATTTATTATTATTTTCGAAATCCAAAAATCAAACCTGTCTAAGGAGTGCCGCAATTCAGTAACTTATGGTTAATCGAAGTTAAACATACATAAAATATTGGTTATAATTTAATATTTATGGTACATACTTTAAAGATAGAAAAAAGGGATATTCATATTAATTAATAGGGCTGTTAACCGAGAAAGTAAGGAACCGGGTACTTGATTTTTTAATAAACCAGATCTGAATAGGAGACCCGATATCCTGAACCATGGAATCGGGGCTTCAGGGCTCGAACTCGGATAGTGGAACCGGTGTTCGAATCTAGATATCGGAATCGGGAAGTGAAATCAGTTCTCGGAAACAGGTGGGTGAATCTATTCCCGAATTTAATATAATGTAAAGAGAAGTAAACTGGGACGTTTATAACTTTATTGCTGTGAGATTCTTAATAGATATACTCGTACATATCACAGATGTTTTCAGGCTCGGATTGGCTACAGTCGAGGGCCCCCCACAAAAAAGGGATCCCCATCAAGTAAAAATTTTGTACATTACTGAAAACAAAAAAGAGCCAGCCTTTTATTTTATACCTAAAAGATGATAGTATACAATAAAAAAATAATTAATTACGTTAAGGTCGTTTGACACGATGAAATTTATCTTCAAATTAATGTACATAATTTTGTACAAAATTTTAATCATACAAATTATTCATTTTTATACATAATTTTGCAGCACTGTATGTCACTGATTCATTAATATGTACATAATTTTGTATAAGCGCTTGAGCACAAACGGTATCACAATCAAATAACTGTCTGAAATTGTGAAGAAAGGCAAAAGGTAGAGTATTTAAGGCCTTTTTTCTTTTATTTTATATAAAATCTGCGTTAATGCCCTTATGCTAGCATGTCTACTTTTTTATTTTCTTTATTTTATTTTGTATAAACAAGGGTATTTCTGATATTCTTCAATTAAAATTCTAACTTCATTAAGTCACCAAGAAAATTTTCAATAAATACTTATTACAAACTTGAAGAAAAATATAAAAAAGTAATTTAAATGTCAAACAACAAACTCACATCTTTGAGGCGACGACATAACTCAATACGCATCTATGTTACTCATATTCTGTAACAAATTTTGCTAAAATGTAGGACAAGTTCTATATTATTTTCTACATTTTTCTGAATGTTATGATGTATGTGACAATACGTTTTTATATTCATTGTTCAAGAAAAGTGTACATAATTTTATACTAAATAATGTACCGTATCAAGCGGCCTTTAATATTGTAAAATTACAAACTATTGAATTGTGTTCTCCCCCCAATGCTAAGGGGTTCCCGGATGGGGCCTAAAGATTTTTTGAAAATTAATAATACTGTAAGATAAAATATGATATACAAAAGTATTTGCAGCCTTTCTTTCCTAGAAAGTATATTGTATTGATCAGTTACAAAGAATAGAGTGGTGGATATAAAAATGATTGTAGCACTCGATGCGGATAAAGTGAGCAAATTGTGTGGCTCTGTCAAATATGTGCCTTCATTTTGTCAATTCACATTTTTTAATATGATCTTATCCCTATAATTTAACAATAATGTTAAATTTTATCTTTGAATTCTTTTATAAAGACAACAACAAAACATTTAGATCTAAAAATGCAAAAAACTTTAGTTTCAGACCTCCAAAAAGTTAGATTTGCCACTGATGGAGACCGATTAGTTTCAATTTTAGAATCGAATCTATGGATTTTGCACCCGAAATTGAAAATCGGGTATTTGTACATTCATATAATCAGATTCCTGGATAATGTAAGAATCGGAATCGAATTTAACTGGTACAGATTTCCATCACTAGTAATTAATTATTGTTTCGTTAAATTGAAATAAAAAAATTGTAATATATATTTGATCAAGTATTAACAAATTATCGCCAATGTACCTACGTGTGAAATAAAACTTTCCTCTGCTTACAATTAGGTATAAGTTTAGAATTATCCAATAATAAAGGGTTTCTATTGGTTTATTTAACGAGATTTGCCATTATCAATCTTGAAAAAATAAATATAACGGATTACTTCTTTAATTATCACACAAGAGAATAGAATGAATTAGGCTTTATTAAAAAAAACGTACAACTAAAATTGAATAAGTTCTTAGAGCTATAAAATTTTTACTAGAGATAGGCACTTAAGTGAATTTTATAAAATTTCATTACGATTTTTTTTTATGTTCAATCACTATTCGCGATTTTATAATGATGGTCGATTACAATCATGGCCCGAGATAAACATAATGTGAAACATAACGTGATTTTTTTTAACTTTTAGGTGTGTTTATGATGTATGAATATATGAATATAATTTACGTAGAGATCTTGTAAATACTATTCATTAAGAAATCTTCCAAGAAAAAATATTTATTAATTCTAACATTGGAAAACGGTCAAGGTCAAGGTTTGAAGACTTTTTTAATTTTAATTTTATTTTTATTTCTCTAGATATTGATGTTTGCTCTCTTTATTTTTAGAATAGAATTTTTGGAATAGATGATATTATATTTTATTTTGACATTGAAAATTAATGTGTGATGTTTAGGGCTGTGTGATCGACGATCGATCCTTATTTTGACTTTTTATCAGAGCCTGAAGGTTTAACTATTCCTTATAAAAAATACAATATTATATTTCAAAATAAAATTGTTTCTACTCGTGAAAATGTCATTGTAAAGTTAATATTTTTGCTTATATTTTGTCTATCTATACTTATATATTTTTTATTTGTTTCATTTTTATAAAACATATTTTAGAAAACTATAAACTTGCTCACTATTGTTTTCGAGAACTATAAGAGATACGAAGTTGGTTAAAGTAGCTAATTGCCATATTACAACTTTCTTATTTTAAATCTACATAAAATTACAAATACAATGATGTTTAAATTCAATTTTTAGTTCAAAAATAAAATACCTATGTATGTTGTCATTGTCTGTATACTTTTACCTGAAAATAGCAGTTGTCAAGAATAAACAAAAAACCGTCAAATTTTGCGCTAATTCTATCTTTAAATTAAAAAATATAACCTAAGGACGAGTAGTATGATACTAAATATCTAAATATTGTAAACGAAGCGTTTGTAGATTTATTGCCAAAATATTTTTTTCGAATCGTAAGATATGTGTGTCAGCCAGTACGGTTGTGTGGTCGTGGCGTGTCTTGTCTGATCGTGTAGATAAGCAACATAGCCCGCCCTGTCCAATTGGATGGGTTACCGCACAACGGCTCGGTGTGTGCTGACCTTGCAGAGACTGTAGGCTGACAACCTGCATCACTAAAATGCAAGTAAAACTGTCATGAAACAAGTACCTCAGGTACTTGAGGCCCTATTCCTCAGAGGAATGTTGTGCCATAGAGAGAGAAGATATGTGTTAACTTTTTGATTTTTTTTTTTTCATTTTGATAAGTGCGGTATTCCGGTATTTTACTTGTTTTTCTGTCGAAATTAAAAAAAATGTCCAACAATTTTAATAATTTAGACCTTTATAAAATTAAATACAAAATATTGTATCTTTCGATCAGAAATTATAGTATGTGTAATAAGTAGGTCTCCTGTGGTTGTTGCCAGGGGCGGACTGGGCCGGTGGGATAGTGGGATATTTCCCATTGTTTGAACCGATCGTCAGATACTATTTTTTATAAATAACGCAAACAATCCAACTTTTCTCTAATCAATTCACAATTTTCAATATTTTTTATAAATACATGAAAATAAGTTTCGTACACATCGTATAATGCATACGATTTGTTTAGAATCGACCCTGCTTTGCTTGCTGAGTCGCTACAAAGTTATATAGAAACTGCTGCTTTTTTTCTTAAGGTATGTGATTTTGAAATTTACAATTTTTCTGTTGTTTTGCTTATTTCACCCTTTAAGCAACTTTAAGCAATTTTAATCGCTTGGACGAATTATCTGAAAGTAAGTTTAGAACTTAACATTTAAGATAATTCGTCCAAGCAATTAAACTGTGTCGCTCAAAGGATAAAATAAGCAAAATAATAGAAAAATTGAAAATATGAAAATCACATATCTTAGGCAAAAAAAATCTAGAGTTTTTGGGTTCGGGGCTTTTCAGTTGATACCAAAAGAAGTCGGAAAAAAGATTCCTTATTCGCTTTTGAAAACCACCAATTCCCCAACATTATAATCACCGGTAGAAAATTATGTAACTATAATAAAAGTAATGCATTCGACGGAATCAAATATTTTGATTTATCGCAACACAGGAACAAGTATAAAATTTATTTTCACTTCCTAAAAATTCTATTGGAGCAGGACTGGAGAAATGTATTTCCCAATGAGCCGAAACATTACCAGTCCGCCTCTGGTTGCTACACTCGGCTAACGCCTGGTTTATCAATTGTTCACTATTATCGTTTAGCAATATATCACTTTCCCATCTAAATACATAACATGCTATTTTTTATTTTAAGGTCTCAATTTTAAATTTTCAGGTTAGATACTTAAATACCAGCCCGATGCACATCAATAAAAATTTATGATGCTGTGTATTGAAATTTAGAAAAAAATATTTTCGGTGCAAATTTAAATTTATTTCAGTATTTTACCACTTAGCTATTTATCTCGTGTGTTGTACGGTTAAATTTAAGTGTGCAGATTTGTTCTTGCAAGTCCACATTAACACTACTGTGCGATGGAAATTTCTTTGAAGTTTGCTGGAGAACTGACAACACAAGGGATAGTGTGTGTTGTTCGTCCCGAATTTATTTGTGTGGATTTTTATGCGGCGCACAGTCCACACCAACAAAAATTTCGACAAAAAGGAACAAATTTGTGTGAAATACAACGCACCACGCAAATTTTTTTTTATGTGAATCCGGCATAAGACTAGAAAATTGCTGAACGCGGTTGTGCTTACGACTTAAATAAGGTTTCGAACCATTCGAGCCCAATGACGTATTTATTGGGTTAATAGTTGGTGACACTGAGATTTGAACCCTGGATTTTCACTGCGCAGAGTGCGCCAATAGACTGCATCAGTGTAACGGTCATTTTGTGGCGCCAAATTCAAACTGAAACCCTAACTCACCTCTGCCGATTTATACGCCCATGTTATTCTTATGGGAATAAAAATATGCTATCTTTAAACTGCTACAAAGTATTATAAAATGCAAATCTTAACTATGAAACCTTATAAATACTAATCTCTAATGTTTTATCTATATTCTAATGTAATATACATATCCAAAAAACATAATATTATTTAATAAACTTCAATTTAAACAGTAGATGCAAATTTCTTAAAACGTATGTCGTAGCTGTCTTAGTATTCAGTTGAACCTGTCACTTTATCGTGGCGTTTTTAAGCTGCTGCACGAAGTAACGACATAGGTATGTTACTATTTGCGATACTACTTTCTTTAAAATCAAATTTTTCTTAATTTATTCATTTATTTCTACTTTTTCTGTACGAAAAGCAAAGAGTAATATTTTAGAATATTAAAAAACCGTATGTTATAATTAAGAATCGCCAAAATGCTTGAATATCATGAATTGAAAATGTACTCCCATAAGAAATGCATACACTCAGATTTGAATTAGGGTTTCGCGCGAAATGTAAATCTTAACCTCACTAACGTGGTCTATTAACTAATCCGCCCACTAGCCATGTGTTGTGTTATGTGTCATTAACCTACAAACTTACATAATACTCGGAGTGCTTGATCTTTTCTGGATTGACCACCGCTGAGTTAACCGGCGCGTAGCTGACCTGCACCGGTTGAGCGATTTGCAGAGACGCACCATGGCTGATCTGTGCAGGCTGAGCCACTTGTAGCGACACGCCGTGACCTGCGCTGCCCAGGGAAGCCGAGGAGTAACTGCTGGCGCCTTGGCCGGCCGAGCTACCGGATGAGTAGCTGCTGATCTGTGCCGGTTGTGCGATTTGCAGAGATGAACCGTGGCTGATCTGAACGGGCTGGACGGCTTGGAGAGACACACCGTGACCAGCACTCAGGGAAGCTGAGGAGTAGCTGCTACCGCCTCGGCTGCCTGAGTTACCGGAGTAGCTGTTGTAAGCGGATGGAGCGCTGATGTAGCTCGCTACAGCTGGGGCTCCTACGATGCGGACGGGGGATGCCTGGGAGATGGAAACCTGGGGAGAAAAGCAAGTAATAATGTAATAGTTTCAAGATAGGTTTAAAACAGTATGTTTAGTGCATGGGGAGTTTCCACAAATCTCTTGCGAAAAAAAAACAGACCCTCTTGAGATCTTCGCTTGTTTATTTGAAAAAATGATATGCAATATATATTAAAAATATTTATACAGCAGTTATTTTCTTTACTTTTGAAACAAAATCCAGATTAGGCGTGGTTGTTACCCAAATTCGTTGATAAGGCTGTTGATGAATTTGGTATCATCTTGCACTCTTTTTCTATGAACGATATGACTTTAGAGTTAAAAAAATATTCGAAGTGAAATTTAACTTCCAACCTTAACCCTATCCCCCCTTGTCCGAATTTTTTTGCACACCCCTGAAAAACATTCTGCCTGCGTTTATGAATCTTACAATCTCAATTATGCTCGTCCACCAACAAAACCACATGACTACAACGTAGGGCACAATATTTTTACAACTCCTTTTCTTTTGAAACATTGCGAGTATATGTAGCATTATGTTTCTAGATGAAACAAGACCTCAAATACTTAAGGAGTATCATATATTAATAAGAAGTATTTGGATATAAAACACAAAATAATTTAATATTGTAAATAGGCTTATCACTTCGCGATATAGGAATTAGATAATGTAGAATACGTATAAAAATAATGCCAGAAAATATATCCCTCTATATTTATTGTTTTATGACTTAAAGACTGTTATTTTCTTTGTAATATCGTTATTGACACGAAGTTTCATTTTACATGTAATTCATTTTTATATTTTTTTACACCCCTGAAAATATCACATGAAGCTGCAACTGAAGTACTGAAAAGTTTTGAGAAACTTAACGGCGCCTGTAAAACGGAAATATATTACAGCAAGATTTTGTTTCGCAACTAACTTCTCATTTATTTATTAAATTAATAAAATTTAAATCATTTCATATTTGTTTTTAACCTGTTTAACCGTACAGTACTTCTTCTTTGGCAAGATATTTGAGGAAAGTTTCTTTATGTTCACTAGATTCATTCAATTATATATTGGTACAAATATTAAGCTGTTTTTCTTTTAAAAAAAACAAAAGGAAAATAGGAATAGTTTGGTGCACAAAATTTGTTTTCAAATCCAGACAGTTATGATAACAAAATAAAGAATTGACCTGTAATATGCATTTGTATGTTTTTTTAATTGAACCTATTTTCATTTAATTGCACAATTAAGCGGTCGATAAACATAAGAAAAATATATACGTTTATTATATATTATTATTAATAATAATTTTAATACCAATTAAAATAGTATTTAACCGAGTATATATGTTTTCTATGGCATTTTTCTTTCATAAAAATTAACTCAAATTTTTATTCTTTTCATGTTATTAATAAAGGAAAACAATAAATAATAATATCACTTGATATATATTTTTTCCGTAGAACAAACTATTTAACAACTTTGCTTTCAACTAGTGTAATTAGAATAGCTTTGTTGACCTAAACGTATATTATTTTAATATATATTATTTAATTCAGTTTTTAAGTGTGCGTTTAATTTTTATCAAAAAAGAAAGAGAAAATAAGCAAGAAATATGTGTTCTTTAGATCTTAGAAATATCATAATCTTGTGGGTGCCCCAACCTATTATTATTTATGTTTTCCCAAACTACTAATATGCATATTTATCTTTTAAATTTGTAACATAAATGAAAAAAAAAACGTTTTTTCATTACTAGCAAGACACCCACCATTATTTTGACATGAGAAATTATAGTTATTTATGGTACAAGTGTGTTACATTACAGATAAGTCACGCGGGAAAAGTTTAGCTCACGAGGCCGTTAGGCCGAGTGTGGTATTTTTTCAAGTGACTTAGGTAATTAACACACGTGTGCCATACAACATTTTATCCAACACATTTTAATAATTGATATAAAATACATATAAAATTTTTGACAGATGGAATTTCGAAATGACATTTAGGAACAAAATAGTGTAGAGAAGGTTTTATAACGTAGTTACTATGATACGAACCAAAAAACAGTGAGCTAATATATTTAGCTCACTAGTGACTTATGACCTGCTTTATTTATCTAAAAACAGCATACTTATATCGTTATAATTACACGGTGTTGGATAAAATTGTTTTTCTCTACTTTTATCACGGTAACCGAGGTCAATAATAAATTTATTTATTTTACACTGTCCAACAGACCGAAGTCCAATTACAGGACAGGGTACCTACAGCTTATAGTTGATTTCGAACCACTCGGACAAAGCGATATTTATTTTTGGTTACAGATTTGTCGTCACTGGGGTTTGAACCCTAGATCTCACACGTGCTCAGTGAGCGCTAATCAACTAAGCCGTAAATTGCAAATAGTCACTTTTTAAACAAATTTAATCCTCCAAAGTCAAGAAAAGTGTAGACTATGGATTCACAATTTAAATTTGCCGTCTAATTTAAATAAATAAATAAAATAAAAACAAATCAAGAGTCAAAAGTGAGTTTAACAAACTGAAACGTCAAATATAAAAATAAATGCAGCCTACTTTTTATGAATATTAAGAAACAATTAAATATTCATGTCAATTTTTTTTTTATTCTTATTTATCTATATTTTTAAGTAGGATTGGGATTTAAGTGCTAGTAGTGAAAAAGATATATGTACTACGGTTGAGAAAATCATAATTGACCAGCGTCTTGAATCCTTTGGTTGCTTCGCGCCTCGGGACACAATCTTGACAATAGGTCAATAATGATATTCTTCTCAATTTTGGTATATATTATTATTAGGTTCATTACATCCATTACTAACCTGCGTATAAGCTGGACTATACACTCTGTGACCCGCCGACTGCAAATTAGAGTACGCTGAAGCCGCTTGACCTGCGTGGGAGGAATACGCCGCTGGAGCTTGGTACAGGATTTGTTGTGCTACCGGCCTGACAGACGGAAGCCTGTACGTAAGTTGCGCTGCATTCTCACTACTCTGATATCCTTCAGAATGAGATGATTGGGAATAACTAGCAATAGAGGGAGCGATAGAAAGCTTGGTAATAGCAGGAACTGCCAGTTGCTGTACCACGGGGTATGAAACAGCAGGCGCTGAGTGCAGGGACACTGCAGGTGCAGCTTGTAAAGCAAGCGACGCTGAATTATCACTACTCTGATACCCTTCCGAATGAGATGATTGGGAATAACTAGCAATAGAAGGAGCGATAGAAAGCTTAGAAATTGCAGGGAGTGACACTTGTTGCACTGCAGGATAAGAAACTGCAGGAGCAGCTTGATAAGCAATAGCGGGAGAAGAATGCAAAGAAATAGAAGGAGCAGACAGAAGCCTCAAAGAAGAAGACAGATCTTGAGAAGAAGCGTAACTAGAATGTGAGGATTGTGAGGCATAACCCGACAAAGCCGGAGCTGCACTGAGTTTAGTCACAGCCTGCACAGGTCTAGCATAGGATACAAGAGGTGCTTGCGCGATTCTCAGAGCAGGCGCGGAGTACAGTGGAGAGTAAGAGAGCTGCTGCTGGTGTTCAGAGAGTCGTTCCCTAACGTCATAGCCCTGCTGGAGAGGGGCGTACTGTTGCAAGCGCAGCGGCGCCGCGTGGCTTTCTGGAGCGTAGCCCCCCGAAGGAGACAGACCCAAAGCCAGCGCTTTCGCGTCTCCGCAGTGGCGGATCAGGTCCGGGTCTTCAAGGGCTTCTACCAGGAGGAGACAAGCCACTAGGTTTAACAATACCACCTGGAACACAGAATAAAACATGATAGCGAATTGTCGTGGCAAAAACAGCTCAAAGTAATAACCGATTAATCGTGACAACAAATAGCTCTTCCTCGATTGACTCACTATCAGAACCAGTAAACCGTAACTCTCCGATTAGTAACCAAAACGTTTCTCAATTTTAAGTGAAATATGATTATAACTTCTCATAATAGTTTTTTGTCCAACAGGGTTGTAAGGGAGAAATTCATATAATTTTTATTTTACTACTAAATCTAATAAACAATATATTAAAAAAATCTGTTTTTAATTTCGCATAAATTAAACGAAAAATCACATCAAATTTCTTCACAATTTTTAAACACTTATACTATTTTTATCAAATTAATATTTATTTATATTTTGAGAATTTATTTATCTAATAAAAATATCATATTAGTGTCTATGCATTATAATTTTTATGCCACTTGCCTAGTTGCATAAACGTTTATCAATCAACAGATCATGAAAATGAACAAATGTCGTGCGATTTTTGTCAGCAAAGATTTAAATATCATAAGAACAAGGAAAGTGATTCGAATATGTTAATTCTGACGGTCCGCTAACTGAACATTTCTGCAACCGGTTTAGCTTATTTGATAATGTATGTTTCCATTTTATATTTTATTACAAATAGGCCATTGTTCTTATTCTTACCCTTGCTAGTCGTCTATTTGTTTTGACTTAATTTATGTAATTTTTTTCTTATAATTCCTATATTTTAAAAATTTAATATATTTTCATTTTCGATCACACATTTTTTTATTTGTTATAATCAAGGAGCCCCAAATATTTTTCCCCGGGTTCCCATGAATTCTACTTACACCATTGTGCCGATTACAGTAAAAAAGGGAAGTACAGAACTAGATGCGGTAGCAGTCCTACATATACAAAATTTCAACATTATATGACATTCGTTCCGCTCGCGGATAGCACCTTTTAAACAATTACTCGCAGAGATATGCTTCCATGTCTTCCTCTTTAGTCCCGTATCTAATCTAACCTAAGTTAATCTAATATAATCTAATATAACCTAACTAAACCTAATATAACCTAAACTTAAACTAACCTAACTTTAACATATAAATATTTTAATTATAAATCCTGGTGCGCTTATGTACCATACTTTGGTGCGCTTTTGTAATGTTCATTTAGTGTGTTTTTGTGACAAAAAATACTATTTAGTGTGCTTTTGTCATATGCCGAAAATGGATATTTCCGTTGAAATTTAAAAACCGAAATTTTCGCGATAACAATAGTTTCTTTACTACGTACAAGGAAATAAAAAAACAAATAGAAAATATTACTTTCTAGGTAATATATTTACTTATAAAGGACAGTTGTAGCGCATTTGATAAGCGGGCTTCTACTCTAGATGAGTGTGGGGTCTTCGGATCGATTCCTTAATTAACTAAATAAAATACCGCTATGTCCGAATTGTTCGGAAGCCACTATAAACCTTATAGGTTTCTTCCTAACACTGAAGCCTGACAAGCATCTATAAAAATCGAAATAAAAATATCTAGAAAATTTCTAAATTTCGACGCTCAACAGCAAGAGAGATTATTGAGTAAGAACAAGAACGAGAAACGTATTATTACTTATAATTAAGTTATTACTTCAAGTTCATTACTCCAGATTTAATGTTTAACTTTTACACTATTTATCACTGACAATGAACTCTACATCATATTAGATCAGTAAAAGTAAAAGGAAGAAGTATTAGAAGGAAGTATAGAAATCTTGCTTCACTGAGATACCAACGTTAATGAAATATTAATAACTGATTTGAAGCAATTCTAAATGAATAAAAAATAATAATATTTAGGAATTTAAATTGGGAACAAAATAAAAAAGATGAAGCAGGAACAACTTAACTTGATGCAAAAAAGTTTTCCTGTTTTAATAGGTATTTCATTTACACGAATGAAAGGATATAGTTTTTTCCCTCCCGTCTAACGTAACTAGACAAGTAAAGTTATAGTTTTACATGATGATATCCGAATCCGTTTGATCAGTTTTGAAGTAAAATAAATAAATTTAGAGAAGATAAAGTACTTATTTTTTTTGTTTATATGTAGAAATCTAAAAGTAAATATAGCGCTATAAAATACCTGTCATTACTAGTATTCTTCAAAAAATAAATACAGGGGTCAAATTTAGGTGGGAAATAACTGGTACAGAAGTTATCCCATGAAATATAAATAAGTTGTTGAAAATATAGGCAAGTCATTTTTTTCTATATTCATATAAAAAATGGTGACCCCATTGTTTAGGTTTAGAACTAGAGCAGTGGTTTCAAAATCTTTTTCTGCGTCTATTAAAATCTAAATTTAATAACGTTTGTAAAAAAACGATAAAAAGTAGATAAAGCTAATTTATTATATTTAAAAAATACTAATTATTAAAAATCACCACGTGGTTTTGTAACGCGCAAATATACGAACGCTTTGGTCTTGATCAGCAGACCCATAAAATTAATGTAGCTTATTTAATAATTTATTGGAATACGTTGTATAGAAGATAGATTTCAATTTGATAGGAATTATGGAAAACTCGTGGTTCATTTTTCGAATATAATAGTAGCATTCTGTTTGTTAGCTGCGTCGTCTCACATCCATTTAATGTGAGATAAACTGAGCTGAATAGTAAAAAATAACAAATGTGGTCAGCTTCAGAACTATCTTTGAAAATCTGTATTATCTTTTGAACTAAATCTAAATAAGTATATAATGCACATCATTTACATCTTCATTTAATATTTGCTCCTAACGATAAATTTAAAATATTGTTATAAATTTTACATAGATGTTGTTTTAACAATTTTTTTAATTAACACTAAATATTCCATATTACTGGAAATTTTGTTATAAGGCATTACAAACAAAATAATAATATTTTAAATTCAATAATGAAACAATGATTGATGGTAAAACATAACCCAATTTTTTTAGCTAAGATTAAAAATTCAACAAACATAACCTTTCAAGGTGACTAAGCAATGGTATCATCTAAAAAATAAAGGTTCCGGAACGCAATAATTATTTATATTGATTCATCAAACCAGAGTAAAATACAGATTTTTGTATTTCAAAAAAAAAAATGATCCAAAAAAATTAAGACAAGGTAAACAAAAAATGGCGGAATTTTACAAGATAAATTCACTTAAAATCCTGAAACAGATTATTGTCAAATTTTCGGTGGCGTAGCCAGAAATTTTAAAAGAGTGGGGGGAGGGAGTTTAGGTGGCTTATTTCGGAAGAATAATAATTCAATAAATTTTTAAAATACACATTTTTTCCAGTTTTAACAAAAATAATAATTACAATAAATAGTAATTTAAAAGGAAATATTTATAAGTTAAAATTTAATCTTTTCTTTTCAAAAAAATAGTTTATACGCCACTGCAAATGTTATCCACTCTAAATTTTAGCGTTCTGATTTCAGGAACCTGTTCGGGCCCAAAAAATATACCGGAACGATGTTCCTGACCGTTCCGGTTTTATGAAATTACTGTGACTAAACATCGACACGGGGGAAGAACTTTCCTTACTTTATCTCAGATAAAAGGAACTGTCAAAATATTTGAGCCAAACGAGATGCGCTAAGATTAACTTTTACTGAGAGTTAGAGTAAAAAGAATACGAGTAATATTCAACGTGTAACAGAAATATATATATTAAAACTAATCAATGATAGAACTCTGAGAGCAACAATATAATTTTTTTTTCAAATCTTATTTTTTAAGCATTTTTAAGTCAAAATTAGAAATACAATACTTTATTCATTCATAAGCGGTTGAAATTATGACTATATTTTAAAGAATTTTACAAAAAAAAGTTACTAATAAATATTGTTGCTTTCGAGTTTTATCACTAGTAAAAATTAAATTGAATGCACCAATATTACTTAAATTTTAAGTTTCCTTTAAATGGACAATATTACATCGTAATAAACTGTAAAATGAACTATTCAACATTGGTGTCAAAATTTCGATTAGTACTTTTTGGTTTAAATGTTACTTAAAATTTAAGTCTTGTTGGTGCAACAAGGCTTTATAGTTTGTTTCAAGATTTTTGCAAATGACTTGACTTTGTAACAATTCGGTGTACCGTATCACAACAGGGTATTTATGTCCTTCTGCATCAGGGGCGGATTAGAAAAATTTGTAAAAACGATAAAGCGGTACTTTCTCAAAATCCCGAAAATTAATATACATACTTTTATTAATAAAAATTTGAAACTAAACTAAAGAAAAAAATGTGGCGATCTTAAGATCGCAATTCTAATATTTTTTACAACCCTTTTCGGTGACTTATAATCCGTTGCTTTAGTCGAAGTGTGTACATTTGCAAAAATTTAGAAACAAACTATACACCCTGTAGTAGGAATGACGATGGGTTCCCGGGTACCTGGAACCTACCCGATAATAATGTACCCGGGTATCAAAAATAGTACCCGATTACCCGAAATGTACCCGTTACCCGTTTATTACCCGTTACCCGAAATCTACCCATTACCTAAAATCTGTTGTTGCCAGTTAAAGACAGTTTTCCACTGCCGGAAACATTGTAACAAAACGAAGATCAAATCTGAATGCAGATACATCATCCATGCTGATATGTGCGAATAGAAATATGAGATATTCCTAAGTAGTTAAATCAAATGTACTTCCGTAATAAGTTTTAATTTTGTAATTTTATACTGCTGATATACTCGTATATTATATAAAATAACAATGTTTTTTTTATTTCCTTACCAGAAAATAATATTTTTTTGTTCATTAATTAAATTTATACTCAAATAACAAAAATTTGTATTAAAAAAATGAATATGAAAGAATAACGGATATTTTAAGGGTATTACGTAATTATTGGGTATCAGGTTATTATCGGGTATCGAATAATTATCGGGTAACTGGTAATTATCGAGTATCCGGTACTACCCGGGTATTCATATCGGGTACCCGGGTACCAAAATTTTCAGGTTTCGTCATTCCTACCCTGTATGTTGGAATGGTCACTGATCACTGGTCACTGCACTGCACCGACTTACCGAAAGCGTAGCCATGTTCGCATGCAAATGGTGCGACGTGAGCCGCAAAGAGAAGAACTACACTAGTGGCTGCGGTCGGCAGCCGGGTTGCTTTTATAGTGTAGCTTTGGTCCAGATCTGATAAGTGGTGTCCAGCGGTGGCCCAGCGCGGTGGTGGTGTTGTGGCCACTTTCACTGGCATGGCCACGGCTCCGCTGGGCCACTCGCGCGTGGCGAGGCTCCGGGGCGGAGAAAGGTGTGAGGAAGACAGTTTTGATGCCAATCCGCAACGTAATTAACATTATTTTGAGTAATCGTACGTTTTACGGTTCTTTTATTACTTTGCATATACGTTTTTCTACATGTTACATTTTTTATTTTCAAGTATGTATATCATCGGCTACCGTAAAATTCACTTTCTGATTTCTGGAGTTGCGTAACTAAAGTAAAGCACTTCGGTACTTCGGAGAGCAGATAAGGCATAAAAATTCTAGATTTTACAAGTATATGTAAATTTTAATTATCACGGACTGCAGTGTCTGTTTATACCTAAATAAATGGCGCCCTAATCATATTAATGCGCAATATCAACCCGTTTAAAAACGAGTTTATTTGCTAATATTTTATATTTTGCAAGAATTTTTCAAATAAATATAAATTCTTTTAAACATACAATTACGTTAAGTATCATTAATAATTAAGAATCAAATGTTTTCTTTATATTTTGGCGGCATTTCTAATTTAATATAGGTACATTTTTGCCTCTAAATTAGAAAAAATAAATATTTCAACAAACTCGATTTTTAGGCTGCGGTCTTCGCTGAGTATAATTCAGAAATAATACTCGTATTTATATCTTTTGCATACGCTATTACTAACAACAAAATGTAAGTATAAATACGACGAATTAAGTACCTTTAGCAATAGTACTTCAGTCTTTTTTTGTAGTATTCACAGATGATGAACTATGGTTTTACCATCTGTGCTGCGATATTCCTAGCTGTGACATGGTTAAGAGATAGTTCTGATCAAGTTCATTTGTTTGACATTTAAATCTCTAATACGCTTTTTTGTAATAATTCATAAGCCTGTTGTACGAACAAATACAAGTTTAGTAAGAAAATTAAGTCAAGATCTTATTTGGTATTTAAGTATATGTGAAATGTAACCTTTCTGCTCCTTATAATAATTAATTTATTAGTTCGATATTGATTGTAAAAAATATAATTTTGGACAAAATGTAATAGGTATTTTATATAATTTTTTTTAAAAAAATCTCTTCATTTAAGTTTGGTCAACCCTGATAAGTACTGTTGTTATTTGACACGAAATAAAGTTTTATGTTAGAAAGAATTGAAATTCAGAACTTGAGACCAAAATCAGGCAGAACATCTCAATTTTACGATAACAAACAAAATAAATAGGTAATTAAAATGAAGTCCAATTTTATATATTTAAGGTACCAACAAGTACTAACAGAAATATGTAGAACTGGCATTTAGGAGGGTGTAAATACTTATCATAAATATAGAATGATAAATATTGTCAAATGTAGTATACTTTAAAGATCATAATTGGATTGAGATATTTTTGTTTGAATGTTCAAATAATATGCTGAGCTGGGAATATTCCAAAGTATGCATCAGAGGCGTTTATGGGCAATATAGCCCCTTCATAATATCGAAAAAGAGTAAAAACTAAATATTTATACACTTCATTTTAAAACATTGTTGTTGGTATGTATAGTAAATTTTTAGGAATCAATGAAATGAAAACATTTTTGTTTTACGGAAATCTGAAAGAAAAAAAGATGCTTAATTTTATATTAAACATTTTTTTATATCCTTCTGTTATAGATACATATTTTATTTAAATTTATGTTATATTTTCTTTTGCAATATATTTTTTGATTATTATACATTCTTTTTTATTATTTTAAGGTATGAAGTTTTTAATAAATTAAAAAAATACACTCATTTCAAATCGGAGCACTAACTCAAGGGGTTTTCCATGTTTTTTTTTTAATACATTAATTTGAACTTCAAAATATACTTCATAGAACCCGAGAAATAAATGAATTATATTTTCGTAATATCATTACTTAAAAGATGAAAGGGTAAATTTTATGTTACAGAAAAGTACTAAGAGAGTCTTTAGTTTTTATATTTATTTTTATATAATTTAATAATATTTTTTTATAAAACAACAAACACCTATATAATATAGGTACTATGACTCATCAGGTATTTTTTATGTTCAAAATTCACTTATGAGTACATGACATTTTATAATAATTTTTATTTTAAAATTATACTTTAATTGTCCCGAAAAATTTATTTACAGGGATAATTTCTGAAAGCTGTCTTGGAAAACCCTATTGTACCTCCGCTACCCAATCCATCGTGTACTTTAGTTAATGAATTATGAAGGAAACAAACGAGTTGATTTGTATTTGCCACTGGCTACTGTAAAATATAATAAATTGACTTTCTGTTTTAGTATAGAATTGAAAACAAGTTGTCGTAATCCTCTTACACGTATGAAAAAACTGTAAACAATTAATTATATCAGATTACTGTAATAATCATCAGCAGATTTTAGCAACTTATTATTAAATTTCTAAAAAATATTCAGCAGTTTTGCGAAGTAAGAATTCCTTCGTAATTTCAATTATAGGCTGTATACGTGTAAAAAATAATAATGATCTACTTACGTACTCTATATCCGCACAGCCATTATGTGGTTGTGTTTTTGCAACATTGTAAGTAATTCGCAATTATTCGGATACGGAAATAAATTTCACAATACAATTTCGGCAATATTATAATTAAAATATTTGTCACTATTTTTTGCAGCATAATACGCCCAAATATTATTCTACTATTGTTTTTATGTTGATAATTTGTTTATAACGAGTTAAATCAAGTTAAGTTTTTTAGAGAAGAGAATATTTGATACTTTTTTATTTAAATTTAATTTAAATTTTCTAGTTATTTTTTTGTCTTATTGGTTTTTATTAAAATATTTACTTACTTGAAATGAAATGATATTTTCACTTTATCATTAAAGTAATTATAATGTGACATCCGGCTTCGAATTCGAATTCGTGTTCTAGAGTGAATAATTATTGAGTGATTAAGTGATTAATTCTTAGTCTATTATTTTAATTTTGTTTTCATATTAATTGCGGTTTATAGTTTATTGGGGAGACTGACCGATTATTATCGTGAGAACTTTAATTCCATTCTCGTTGACTCAATTTGTTTACTATATATCTATTTCCAACATGGTACACTCTTCATGTCAGAAATGTTCGTATCATAAACACATTCTGAGGTATTAATATATTATTAACCACCACTTTATTAATTAATACAAAAGCATAATTGATTTAGATTTTGTTCATGACGATTCTGCTTCAAATCTTTAGTTTGTGTGTATGAGACGCCTTTGCGCTCCAAATTTATTTATTATTATTTTCGAAATTTCAATATTTACTTGTCTAAGGACGAGTCGATTGCCCTATTGCTCCCTATTGTAATTCTTAGATCGGAATGTTTACTAAATGACAAAAAATGCTAATTATCTAATTGTAAGTCGCTCATCGCATAAACACGGAGGTAATTTTTGCTTGTTTTTATTAAAATTGAAAAGTTAACATGTTACAAATACAAGATATAAACTTCCTTGTAAGCCTATTAAATTAAATACACATTTTTTGCTACATTTAAACATATTTCATTTGAAAGTAAGATCTACGGAAATTGTTTTTAATTTATGCGAAAAATTCAAAAAACCCCTTCGAGCATATTGCCTTTTAACATTGTCGATTGTAAAAAATGAGGGACGCACAATTAGATCTTATAGCAGTCCCACAATCAACATTTCAACATTCTACGAGTAGTTATTTCTGAGCGAAAAATTAAAAAAACCCTTCGAATAATGTGCTCTATTGGCACTGCCGATTGCAATAAAAAAGAAGTACATAATTAGATGTTATAGCAATCCCACATACAAAATTTCAACCTTCTACGGTTAAGTTATGCAATGTACGTACATACGTACGTCGAAACTAGTCAAAATTAATTCAGGGATGTGCCAAACCATATTTTCCTTGAAATCTGTAATACAGTAATGAGTAATACAGTATATAAATAATCAGACTTAGAAATGAAAATATTAAATAATCTTAGTGACTAATTGGATGGCGCTTACACTTAATACTAATGAAACTAATTATAATATCTTCATAACTTTTGTCTTCAAATATCACTTTCTATGTTGAGCAAAGGAAAAATGTTGAGCCTGTCTTCTAACATGGAAGTTCGAAGTTATCAGCCATCAGCTGTCATATCCACTGAAGAGTTTGACTGAATTGTAACCGAATTAGACCCTATAAAATAAAGCCGTCGAACGTTGATGTCTTTTATAGAGGACCCGCAACACATAATATATTTTTTATTTTACTGTATTAATTTTTTTTAAATGAGTTTGTGTGCCCATAGGTGCTACTATTATGCAAAAAAAATGACAAATATGGTTTTAATATCCAATGAAAAAGATATAGTCAACAGAACAGATTACATTACGATGATATAGATGTTGTTGCTATTGAGTAAAATTGTTTTCTTGTAACTATTATACTTATAATTTTTTTGTTATGTTAACTGTTAACTGATATTCAGAAGTAGAATTTGTTTTGAATTTTCTTGATATGTAGAGATGCAAATGAAGTTCTTGCTACCGGCGCTCAACACCCTATAAGTTACGGCACTGTATGTTCTGACTTTTACAGAAATGGGTAATAAATAAAACAGGAGTAATTTTTTTTAAGGATTATTTCTTCTTATGTATGCTAATACATGTCAGTCTTGTCACTTCCTTTATTATCTGTTGTTATTATGTTCTCATAATTTTATCACATGTATTATTAGTCTTTTTGTGATTGTTGATATTATTCAAGTACGTATATTTTATTACCTTCAACTGATTTCTCATTATAATTATATTTTTATTGTCCATAATTATTTTTAAAAATTCTATAAAATAGAACTACCAGGAAATGTGAACAAAATATAACACGACTGTAATAAAACGAGAGAATTAATTTAAAAATATAAAGTGTAATTATTGGTTACTTATAAGGAAAGAGAATTGCGACTTCAGTTTAAGTTGCAATATTTCATACCATTCCAGTATTCTTAGCCAAAAGCGTGATAACTAATTTCCTGTGAAAATATGAAAAACAAACGACTATCTGATTTAAATACAGTAAATGTAACCTGCCGGAAGCCTACAAAATGCAACATCGAAAAATCACACACATTATAATTTACCCATATTTCTAAATCAATCGTTTCACTTTGCTCTTAATCATTTTTAAATCGCCGTATCGAACGTAAATAACCACATAAAATGCTAATCAGCTGCGAACTTAACTAGGTAATAAAATATGAAAATTGGCAACTTAATCTAGGTTTATTGTTACTACATTCGAGTGTTGTAATCGGCAGGAAAAAATTAATAAGAGATCACAGTTCGAAATTCAGAGTATTGCTTTCGGGCAACCATAAGATCGATGTAACACTGGGATTACAAATTGTAGATTAACCCGATAATTATGTTATAGTCGCAACACATCTACATCCGTCCTATAATTTTACTTAAATTATAATTAAAATTAAGTATTCCTCCTAGCGCACTATTATTTTTTTCGGAAAGTACGTTTATCCTGATGTAAATTTACTACTGAAGACAGAAAGCAAAATAATTTAACAGAAATTAATTATGTTTTATTATTAATATAAAACTCAGTGGTGAATCCAGATATGGGATAACATAATATTGAAACGTCTTGGCTTTCTTTTAGATTTCCGCAAAACAAAAGTGATTTAAATTTCAAACCTTTCATTTCATTGATGATTTAATTTACATTCCAACAAGTTACAATAATTACATATATCGTTAATAACTGCACTTTTAATTTTAATAGTAATTAAATAAATATATTAAATCATTTCTGTGCATTTGTACTAAAAATTAATTTATTTATTGTTTGTAAAATAAAAGTTAAGACTAGGTATAGTTGATGATAATATTATTTCAAATAATAAGTTCAATTTGTTCACATGTAGCAATGAAAACTTATATTGTTTTAAATTGAATGTCTGTTCCCTTCATAAATAAGTACATGTAAAGTTCAAATGTTTGTTTCGCGCATTATAAATCTTAATAACATCTTCTGTTTAATTGACTTTTCGATTCTCCGCGACAGAGCTTTTTCCGTCAAGGGATAGAATCCCATAACTTTAACAACTACAAATAGCAGTAGCTCTTATTCAGTATCAATTATAAATGTCAAATTTCACCACAACGATACTTAAATTTACAATGAATTTCTATATTTTCCTATGTACGTACCAACCAGGAAAATAAAACTTCATTGCCAATCTGATAAACTTGGACTTGGTAGAAAATAAATAATCTGCTAAGTACAGTATAATAATGGTGTTGGAACGTGCAATGATTAGATCAGCGAAGCGTTACGGCTAGACGCGTGCAAGACGAGAGCAATTCCGCCGAGGATATAAAATCATTCACCATGAAAATAGCATTTTACGTGACGCATGAACAGGCAGAAAACTTGAAATATTCAATGGCAAGGTAGAATGAAATGGATATTTATTACTTTCTTCCTAGCAATGTACAATGTACTTGTATATTGACATTCATGTGCATTTTATAAAATTTATTCATTCATTTGTAGCAAAACATTTCTAGATGAAACAGGACCTCATGTGTCTGAGCTGAGGCACTTGTTTCGTAACAAGTTTTACTTGCATTATAGTGTCACTTTACGCACTAAATTGTGAATTATGAATAACGTTATTTATTTTTTTGTTAAAATGTTTAAATTCAAATAGATTAACTTAAAAAAAATATTTTTTAATATTATAAATTTAACGAAATCCGTTAGCGGTTTTAGTTGAAACATAATAAAATTAATAAAAGGATACTCGGTTAAGTTTCAAAAATTTCTTTCACCCAGTGGCGTAACAATGTAACCACGAGCCTGTATTCCACCAATGCAGATTTAAAAAAAATATTAATGACCACTTAATATTATACATTACAAAATACTTAAATTGTCCTATAGTATTTGTTTCAATTTTTTTGTTTTGTAACCAAAATAGGGATGATGAGAAAACTGCAGTTAAATTTTAACTGAAACTACTACATGAAGATTTTTTTTTATTAAGATTGAGCATATTGAGATATTCGATTAAATTCACTAATGAAATTAATCTTTTTGAAAAAAATATCCGAATAAAAGCTACGGTTTTAAAATAGGAATCCTATAGCCACAGGCTCTATAATTGGACCTCACAAATAATTCAAAAGGCTAAGCATCGAGTCGACCGCCGCTTGAGAGGGAGAAATTCTATCGATTTACAATTGCATACGTATTAGTTACTAACTAGGCGTTGATTTTCAATGAAGAAAAATTAATTGCCAAGGTGAGCGAGAAGGACCATATTTTGTTTTAAGGAAAAATTAAAATATTTTTAGAACGTGTAGCTGCTTTAAATAATTTTTCCACTTGTGTCCGTGTCGGCTGGGCCCCTTGAGTTTCTGGGCTAGTGTTCTGTAACCGATAGTTACGCCGATAATATAATTTTTTTCGAATTTCAGTATTAAACTTCACTAATAGCGGGAATTTCGAAAAATCTTTAAATATCGTTTCATTGTCTTTTAAATGGTTCTTTTTTAAGACTGAAATCCCTCTCTTTTTTAAATATAAGTAAAACAATTTTTCTTTTTTTCACGTTCTTGAATTACATACGCAGAATTGTAGAATTTCCTCATCTTGATAATGTACATATTACTAATAATGATATAATTGCTTGTCGTCGAGCACTAACTTTCATTTTATTTATTTTGTTGTGTCGCCAAGCTGAAGAATAATATTTATTCTCAGTGGTGGAAAACAGCTAGAGCTTCCGAAATGTCATAGCGAATATGTACATGTATCATACGCATTTTTTTATTATAGCTGTACAATATGCTGGGAAAAAGAATCTGAAATTTTGATTTTGATGTTTTATGATTTTTACATGGAGATTGATTAGCATTTGTTATTACTTTGGATTTTGGGTTATGTTTAATGCTTAGCAACTTTAAAGCATAGCTTGTTTTAATCATGCGTTTTCGCAAGTTTTTTAGTTTGTTACATAAGAATTATGATGCAAATATAATAAAAAATAAACTTTTTAATATAATTTTTAATATTTTTTTACTTCATAGAAATTAATTAATTACACCTGTATTAACGGTTCTCATCCACATATACACACACAAAGATATTGTCGAAAAAAGATAATATCAGATATGGGGTCCTTAAAACAAAACTATTCTTGATAAACTCGTCACTCCTCTATACCTCCCTTATCAAGATGGAAGATAAAAAGATAAAAGATATCCACCTTCTCGTATATATTCATTAGTTAGATCATAAATGCGTGAGAAACACCTGAATATTCTGATATATTTGCTATGCACGCGTGACATATTAGGAGAATTATTTCTCGAGTAAAATTTTACGTAATAGTTATTTATTTATTAAAGATATAATCAAAGGATTACAGCACGAGGGAATCTTTAAAGATCGACACGAAGCGGATAGCTTTAAATTTCTTGAGGACTATAATCTTGATTATGCCAGTGGTACATACAACGTTTTATATGATTTTGGTACTTGAAATGAAAAAATCTGTAGGTTTGTATTCAATGCTGCGGTTTCTTTATAGATAGTAGGCATTGATAGATTGTTTACTCTTCAACAAATTTAATATAATATAATTGTAACTGTCACTGTTCAATATAATGGAACGTGATGTACTATTAATTGAATTTCAAGCCGTACAGACCAAGTTGGTTCCCAAAAATTTACATGAAAAGGGATTTTAATAGATCTGTAAATGCTAAATACTTACTAAATCAAAATTAAAATTTATTGTATTGTTTGCCATATATTCATCAGCCAGAATTTTAATTTGTTTGAGTAACTATTACTTAGCAACTTTATAAGCCCTCGGGCGATAAATGCTAAATTACGACCTAATTTGAGGACGCATAAACAAGTTTATGATTCCAAAATGAAATAAAATATATATAAAGTTTTGTTATAAATATTTAATATTTATTTTAAACAGTCATATAAACGTCATTATGGACATTAAAATACTCGGTAAACGTCAAATGTTATTCGATTTTCATTGGTCGAAATGAAAAAAAAATACTGATTCATTAAAATTATTCAATGGAAAGATTCATGAAAATTTTTGCACCAGGGTCCCCAATAAGCTTAAACCCGCCACTGATCAGCCATCACTGCCTGTAAGACTTTCATAAGAGCTTCAAACCTACAAAAGTAAAAGTGTACCATACACAAAATAAATGGTTTTTTAATCAATGAAGGAATAGGCGTATATGCTAAATACTTTCTTTGAAAATAAAAGAAAACGTTACAGTTTTGATTGATTACCGACACGCTAGCTACAAGTCGCCTGTGATTCGCGGAGATTTTGTTTTTGTTGATAGTTGCGTGTTTATTGAAACTAGTTAACACGAAAGAAGGTTATGTTTAACTGTATCAGCCACTGACATCAGACTACGTAAGATTTCGCATCCTGTTTATATGGTAATTAAATAAAAAATTCCTCCAATTTGTTTCCGCATGTTTACTTTTTGTTTTCATGGTACAGAGAAGGGGACGTGGAAGAAATGTAAATGGCGCAAATTCCAGCAATTAAATCAATACTTTATATTTGTTTTAATTATAATTAACATAATTATTAATGTAATTATGAAAGGAAAATTACTTTTTAAAAGCGTTGCTAAGATTGCTTAGCTAATGGGATTTTGGTTGTTTTACTTTTAGTTCTCGCATATTAATGAGTATGTTAACATTTATTAAACATTGGTGATTAGATGATTAACGTGTTTCTACTTGTATGCAAATGCAGTATAATGACAGTCATCAAATGTACACCTAAATTGTATTTTTAACTATTCTACGGAAACCTTATAGAATTACGAAGTTTTAGATTTTTTTCTCTAACAGAATTTCTTTTAGAATGGAAAATGAAAAGCTAACCGTTTGTAAAATTAATCTGTTGCCGCTTATTCGATTTTTCTTTCTATACTCCATTTTGTATTAGATTGCAATGACATATACTACAACGCTATTTTGCACTGTTAAATGAAATACAGTTGTTACAACCGTTTTAATATTTGTCCTAATATACCTGTATAATAATATAATTTTATATAGCACCCAGACACCAAAGGCATTACATATGAGAAGGTTATGAAATTTATTCATAATTATTTTTGTTACACAAGAAAGCGTTAAGATGTCTGTATTTTCGCTGTATTTATCAATATCCGCGTTTCTACGACGATAGCCATGCTTTTGAGGTAATCGTTCAACTTGGTGAGGCTGCGTCGGTCTGTCTACTGACAATTTTTTCATTCGTAAGATTCGGGCGCCAGCTGCAGCGATATCTGAACTGAAAATTAGGATGCCTCGGGAGCTTTAAGTCTGTTGGCTAAGAGTTTACATTTAAGTTCTTTGCCTCTTTTCTAATAACTTTTTTATCACAAATACTACGAAGACCGCAAAAAATAGGAATGCCATTGTTATGTATAGACAGTTTTTATTATACAAAATATGTATTCCACTAAGCACATAATAAACTTACAACTAAATTTTAATTCATATCTATATTTTATTTATAATATGTTTTAGAGAAAAAGCTTATATTAAATCAGAAAAAAGACTATCATCAGGTCAATTCATTTTCATACAACTGAAAGTAATAATTTAAAATTTAATAAACCAGGTAAAACCATTGTATAACACTTGCAACAAATTCTTTTAACAAATTCACTTTTTAATAATAAACAATCGAATCGGGTGGTTCAAAAGAAACGCTAATGGAGAGTCGCTGATTTGGACGACCACTTCAGAAGCAGACCAGGATTATCCAATAGGGAAAGCATGACCTGGCCTATGAAAGAAAATTTAAAGTTTTAATTTTCTATTAAAATTGATTTAAACACTTCACACAGTTAACACTAATCACTAAATATATCATATTGTTAATTTTTTATTTTAAAATGTAGAAATTGGGGAACAGTTAAAAATGTAGAAGTTGGGCTTTTGAATTTTTCATATTTTGTTGAAACTATTTAATGTTTCAAAACAATTTTTACTGCTAGTAGGAGTAACTGACTGACGAGTCGTTTAAGCGAGCGTATCACCTCTTTAAAAGAAAAAAATTTCGACCTAAGATGATACACTAACAAAAACAATTTTCTTAACGAAAACTTTTTATCCAATGATATAATTTTTGCATTTTTATGGGCAGAGACTGATGTACGAATGTAATGAGATAATACGATAAAAATAAAAAGTAAGTATTATTTAAATATAACTGTGTTTGGCGGAAACGAACCCCCTTTCTATCAGAGGCTCCTGGCAAGTGCCAGAGTCGACATCCGATAAACCCGCCACTAATATTTATATGTACGTATATATAAAGAAAAGATACATAAATTGTAGTTTTTATAGTTCTATGGGGCCCCAAAAATTTGTAACGTTCAGGCTCCTCTAATATTAAATCCGCCATCGTGTCCGCATTAGATTTTTTTTTGTGAAAATTGGTCAACTTTCGATCAATTTATTATTTTAAAAACAGACGTTGCTATTCCAGTACATTTTATACATAACCCGGATGTGAGTACATAATGCAGATGCATTACGTGTATAGAGTTTATGGCGCGTAAAGAACTGGATGTGGCTCGCTCGGTATTACAAGCAGAAATCAAGGACCCCTGTAGGGAGTCCGACAGATTGAGACTTGCTCGCTGCTATTAGTTGTCGTTTAGTGATTGGATGTAGCAACCGTTTAGCTCTGGACACCTTCTCGTTTTCCACGTTCGGTTATAATTAATTAGTACTCACTTTTGAACACATCCAGGTGCACGTAATTATCTGGTTATCATCCGACGCATGTTAATGGCAAAAAATAGAAACATGTTTTTTGAATTATTTGCAAGAATCCAGATACATATATCTATTAGTGTAGTCTTATAAAACTCTTATTAAGTTCGTTTCTTTGACTATTAAATCCCTACCATTAGGTGAACAATTCCCAGGTATACCTACTTGTGATATGAAATTGCTTACCTTATTAAACAGAAAGTAGTTAATTTGAGATATGGTGAAAAAATTTTCATGTTAGAATGCATTACAAGAATAATCATTATAGGAATTTATTTTCGGATATTTCAATAAGGAATTTTAGTTTTTGTAAAATAATAAGGATTTCTGATTGGCCAATTATCGAAAACTAAACAGTTCTTCTTTCATAGGAAAAAATCCTAAATAATAAATCCAATAGGGTATTGCATCACGGAGGACCAATTATCTATTACTTGTATTTTGTATAGTGAAAGGGAAAAATTGATATCCATATTAGGATCGAAAAGTTTGAGGTGGGAATTGTTGTTGTAACGCGAGCGTCCAACATCGGGAAAAATCTGAACTACTCTTGGACCAAATAACGAAAACATGTTTTTACCAGCTCCCGACTGTTTTTTTACAAATTAAAACAACGGTAACTTTGGCTAGCTGCGTTAAAAAAAGTAAGTACTTGAATCACCTAAGAGTAAAAAATCCTCATATTCCTTTTGAGTACCTACTATTCACTAATATTATGATTTTCTTGTAGTGATGATGGTTTTCCGCGGAAACCTAAATGGCATCATAAGATTTGTAGTGCCCATTTTGTTGGGAATATAAAGGAAGTTTGAAAATCAGTTCAGTACGGGTTACGAGTTTTGAAATATAAGTTAAAACTTTGGTTGACCCAGGTGAAGTACATTTTAAATGTCCAAGCCTATTTCATATATTAACTGCTTACCGGCACTACATATTCGGCCCCAATAGAATGATCCTACACAATACAAAAATTTATTTGTTACTCCAACATGGGTATTAGGGTTTCATCAAGTCAAGTAGCTTGAAATTTTTGTAAATTGCTTGACTTGCCTTGAAAGTCAAGCTTTTCTTAAATTCGCTATTTCACTTTATTTGATTTTCTATCTTTTGCTACTTACTATTACTTGACAAAAAATATTTTATGTTTTATATTTATCGCTAGAACTAGGATCAAGTGAGTGGTAAATAGAAAATAACTGATGTGAAGTAAGCAAGAGCTCGAGTATCGCAAACTCTACCATTTTGACTCCAAAAATTGCTAGGCATCCTTAAAATTACGAACTTTGCTTAGAAGTAGGTTGTTAAAAATAAAAATACATAAATCATATTACTAATTGCTTGTTTTATTATTTTACAACAGCACGCATAGTAGATAAACGGTAAGCAGGCATTTTTAAACGAAATTAATGTAACTGGCCATTTTTTTGCTACTGTTGAGACAATTTTCTAGGCCTACCTTAAAACTACTACATCAAAAACCCGAAATAGTTTATGTTTTATTAGAAATCTCATGTTTATTTGTGTTTTTTGTTACCTTTATATTATTTTTTGTAAACAAGTTGCAAAGTACAATTATTTATGATTTGATTTTGTAAATAAAAGTTTTTATTGAAAATCTCGTTACGATTTCTTTTATCTACTTAAATGATGAAAAAACACGTAGTCTTGAAGAACTACTACTTGACTTGAGATTGACTTGATTTCAAGTCATGTCAACTAGCTTGAATATTTTAAGTCAAGCCGTGAAACCCTAATGGGAATGAATGGAGCAACAATTTAAAAAATTATGTTCATAGCTTATTTTCTCTGCCTTTAACAGATTCTAGTGACTGCTTTGGTGTGCAAGGAAAAATAAAAACGGACATTTGAAAACTGGCATTATTTAGTAGCACAACGCGTGACCTCATACTGCACGTTCAGCGGTGATAATCATCCTAAAGTGAGTGATTACATAACATAGACTAAGCATTATATTTCTTAATATATGGTGTCTACCATATCGCTATCCTCCTGGTAAAGACCTAAGCGATTATCATATCTTTGATTTATTTAGGTATTAGGTGGTAAAATAATTCACAGCAATGGTAAATTGATTCAGTGTTTTCACAAGACGAGACTAGATTTCAGGCTGGTTTTGTTTCAGTCTCGACATGATCTCGAGTAACCGTCTAACGGTCTTGTTTCAGCTTCAATGGGGTCATTTAAAAAAAAAATGTTACGTTTTTTTTTTACATATATGGAGCCTGCGACACTTACTATACATATTGCAATATAATGTACGCCGAAATATAATACTTTTCATTCATAACTTTGATAAGATATTCGCGCTGCGAAATTCGTGACGTCACGAATCAAAAACTCACACAAAGATACATTTCACACATACACGTACACCGAGGCGCTACAAGTTGAACGTCAGTGTAACGCAGGAAGTATAATTTTATACTTTGTGATGTAAAGTAACCTAAAATTTATATAGTTGTCAGAGGAAAAGTACGCAGGTTTTTGTTTTGTTTATATTAGTGTAGAACTACAGGTTTGTAAGCATGAAATATAATTGAAATTACATAAGAGTGTAATATATTTATATATTTAGGTAAAACATGGTCAACGAAGTTTACATTTCGTCCGCAAGAGTGAGCTGATCATTCTGATTCGTGATGTATTGGCAAATGGCGTCCTGTTGAGATTTGAAATCGAAGTCTAATTTCAAAAAATTATGTCTACAAAACAATGTACCCAAATGACATGAAAATATTATTTACATATATTGTAGACGGTAGACTTTCAGGAAAAAAATAAAACAGAAAATGTGAAATGACCCCATTACATTGTAGAATTTTCAAGACGAGTAGAGACCGAGACTAGTCTCGTTACATTACATCGATCGATTGCCGAATGATGAAGGACTTGCACAGAACGTAATTTCTTCAGTAAGTCTTACTTACTAATATTATTTTTGTAAATACGTTATTAAATGTTCCATATGTGGATGGAGATATCAATGATGCCTCAAGTGAGATCCTGAACTGTAAGAATAATGCCTAGCCAGGTTTCCCATTATTATTATTAATTAAAATATGGTTTACGATTTTATGTAGCATAAATTTTCCAACAAGACTGTAAGTATGTCACTAACTACATTTTTTGAAGAAAAATGGTATACCTATGTATATGTTTTAGAGTAAAGCTTTTCTATATTTGGTTGATGTCGTAATAGATTACTCAAATTCTTGATATACGAGTAAATTAATTTTTATGAAAAATAGGAACAGAAAATTAGGGCACTTATATAATTTTCTATATTCCTTCAATATTATTACGGAATGTCAGATTTTTAATTAAAGTAATTTAAATTTAATTTCCTTATAGAGTTAAGAAACACGTATAGAATATAAATCAGTTGAACTTTAGTAGTTATTCAAGCTATAAGGAATGGAAGGGCGCCTTATCACTTGAGGATGTTGTAATAGACCGAGGCAGGAAGCCGAGCTCTATTAATTGTTGATGTTACGATGATGTATTTTTCTAGTTAAATTGAGATACATAGCTACGCTTATTTCTCATTATGTCAAATAAATGAATAATATGATCTTTTAATCTAATCTAAGTTACCAATGCTTCTTGCTGCAAAACAATTAACGAAATATTAAAATGTATAGCATACTGTTTATTATTTTAGGATTACAAATGAAATTATTAATTTCCAAAAATTAGAATAGGACTGTTGGATAACTGTAAACCATATAATGATCTGTTACCATATATAATAGAGGTGTAGGTATCCTGACTTATTTTATTAATATTATTATAATAATATTCATTTTAATCTTGAAAATTTTCACATTTTTACAAAAGCCACCTTACAGTGTTGCGAGAGTCTAATGAAAACATTTTACTAAATTGTACGATAAACTATATTCTACTTCAAATATAATTGTTATAATAAATAGCAGTCCTTTAGTTACTTAGATATTATTTTGAGGATGAATGTTGCTAAACAACGAAATGTCTATTATTGTCCGAAAATTATTTGTTCGATCTTAATTTTTCATTTAAAGCGTTCAAATCTTTGTTTGAAAATGATAACAACTATTTTCGGAAATCTAATTTCCAACATCCTTTTCACTGTTGAGTACATTAGAAAAACTAGAATTTCTTCTAATCCCACAAGAACAAGAGTGAAACTTCTGAAAGATATTCTCATCTAGTATCTTGTTACTCTGCCGTGGGTGGTTGATATACAAATTTAGCCCCAAGGTAAACCCAAGTATAACCAACGGGTGAAATATGTCTAACTGTTCGTATAGTTAGACATATTTCGTATAGTCACATTTTGGAATTGGTGTTTTAGTTTTTACATTATTTATCGTCAAGTATTTAAAACAGAAAAAAACGTTAGTGAAGAACAAAGCTGAATTTATACTTCTACAAATTAATGGGGAAGAAATATGTTATCTTGTTGGTCTCCCTTGTTGGTCTTCTACTCCGCAACACAGAACATCAGCAAGGTGATGTAATCCTACAACATTAATTCGTACAAGTCGTTAAATGCGTTGCTTTTTGCCAATTGTTTGTGAGTATTGACGATATGTATTGAGATTAATGGCCTCATTTCCGGGTTGAGTCTTTTGGGGTTAGTTACATATACTTCACCCGGGGATTAGATTTTTCTGGACTTGCACAATGGCCAAGTTTTTACATACTCTATATATGGTTTTAATATTTTGACATTGGCAGTGGTGGCCAACTTTGTTAGCAAGCTTCGATTCGAGTTGAGTGAACTATGAGAACTGTTACTCAAATCTCACCTGTGCCAATCTTTATCCAAATTAAAATACCGCTATTCGGAGTGGTTCGGAATCCACTATAAATTGTAGATCCCTTTTAGAGGCTGAATGCTGACAACCTACACCACTACAATGCAACTTGCCACGAAAAAGTACGTTAGGTACTTTAGGCCCTGTTTCATAAGGAAATTAAGGATGATAATTTTTTTCTATAAATGTATGTTGTCAAAATCATTTAGTTTTAGTTGTAAATTATAAATTATCTATAAAAACAGTTCAATTCAAATCCCTGTGCCGACTAACTTGTAACTAAAAATAAATACTACTGTGTCCGAGTGGTACTCTCCGTCTGACAGTGTAAATTAAATAAATTATTTGTATGAGCTATAAGGGTTGAACATAATACGCAGAAATAAAAAGTCTTATTTTCCTCACTAATGATTTCCAAAAAAAACCAAAAATAATTGTCCCGTTGATATGTAAGGTGTTATTTAATAAGGTCTGTTTCACAATAGCTATTATCTTGCGGTGGAAAGAGCGATACTCATTTATATTAATTTGATACCGTATTAATAAACCGGAAGAAATTCCTCGGAGAGGCTGTTGGCATTGCTCTATAATCGCTCATGTTTCGGTTGGTTAGTGGACGCCGCTCCGTCTAACCTAATGAAATACTCTGCATATTTTCACTTTAAACGCCGCCATTCCTCATATTTGATACACTATAAAACGTTATTAATGACTGTGTTTATGTTTAGCTATTGATTAATGATCGATTACTTATATTGAAATTCTATTCAAGATAAAATCAAACATAAAAAATATTTTCTAATAATTTCCACGGCGTTACTTTCAAACTAAATTTATTGCTAATTTTCTATTATAAATTAATATTAATGATTTGTTTGCTTTAAAATAAATATATTTACGTAGGATTACCAGTCTATGTTAATATATTAATATAAGGGGTCCATGGTACCAGAAACCATCAGTAACCAATGGCGAATCTAGACACTATTCCAGGGATGGGCGAATTACCGCTTTTTTTAGGGAATTATAAACAATAAAATATATAATAATTATTGACCACAATTTTTTTTGTTAATTAACGGAAAATCATTGATTTAGGTACACAAATTAAAGTACTAAACTTTCTTCGAATGAAACTCCTTTCAGGAGATTTAAATAAAACAATAATATAAGCAGAAGCAAAAATAAATGGATAAATGCACATTTTTAGTGTCACTAGTTAGTTTCTTTCATAAAAACAAAATAATTAATCTTCAAAATCAGACATTTAGTGGTCTTGTTAAAAACACCAACCAAACAAGTGCCACAAAAACTAGAGATTAATGAAAAATATACATTTAAATCTGTCATAAGAAAAACTTGACAGAATTGTCTATAAAAATAGAAAGATTTGTACCGAAATGGAACACATTACCAATTTTATTGCACCTATTAAGTTCAGTTTCAAAAACATTATTAACCTGTACAGTGTAGTGAAATGCACTTCCGGATCATAAAAATCCATTACTTGCCGGTACTATTTACTTTTATTGTTTTACTCCATTTGTGAACAATTTATCTCTGTGCGTAGAAGGAGATATCAACGATACGTCGAACTAGATTCCCGTGCTATATCAAGCACTTATCGTGAAAGCAGGTTTTACACTCTAGAGAAGAAATTTGTAAATATATTTAAAGTAAGAAAATAACTATTAACAAGGTGCCTATTTAGGAAAACTATATTGATAAAACATTTTATTTATTTTTTATTTTGTTGTATGCATTTATATAAACCTATTTGGGTTTGTTAAGTGCTTTATTAGAGCAAAAACAATAGTGCTGTTATGGAAATATTATACCTACTTTTTGATAGTATAAATTAAAGCAAAATTTATTTATATGAATAATATCAATAACATCTTTTTTGTGGCATCATTGATCTAAACACAACTCCGCCTCAGTTCATACCTCCTCGAAGCTTATAATTTACTTACATTCCTTGTTTGCATAAATAACTATTATTTCTTATAGATATAGATAGCTACATTAAAAATCTGCATTTTTTAAAAATTTGATTACAGTCTTTAAAGTAAATTAACAGCCAACTTGTCTTTTGATGTTAAGTTTCGGAATACAATTATTTTACTAAAAAAGTTTTGACTTTTGATAAAATTTTTCACTAAAACTCATGAGGATTAATAACTATCATATTCATATTACTGTAAGTAGCTAATCAATAAATATTGAGAAAATTTAAACTATGCCTTATATACAAATAATAATGGTTGTCATGGTCTTGATTTTGGTATACTTTATTTCAGTATTTCATGGATAACTTTTTCTTTGTTTTGTAAATCAATGTTTTATTTATAATATTTGCTTAGATATAAATATTAGTCTTGTTAGAAATAACCAAAAGTTACATTTTCTTGAAACGTCCAGTAGAATTGACAATGATTTTAAATAGTATTTAAAGAATAAATTTCTATAACATAATTAATAGTATATTACATGTGAGGTGGGAAATGTTTCATTGCAGCTGAGGGCTTATTATATGACAATATGACCGAGAGGCGAAGCCTCGAGGTTCAGATATAGCGCAAGGCTGTAATGAAACTCCCACCGAACTATGTATACTATTTTATTCACAATTATCCAAATTAACTTCTACTCGTATATCGCCTTTTTCCAATAAACTAAATTAATGTTCGGTAGTAGTCTATGAAAACAAATGTTTAAATTTATTATAATATGTTTGACAGCACTGATCACATTACTTTTAGAGATTTATGACAGAATTACTAGGCAACCATAGTAAACACTTCCCCCCCAAGGGATTTTAAAGTATTTCCCACTCGTGAGATTGTCATTGCAGTTAAAAATGACATATGTTTCCAACCTTTGACAGGTTAGAAATTGACATATTACAATAGTGGTTGTGAATAATATTTCTTACATTAATATATCTAATTTGTAATTAAAAAAAATTATATTGGAAATTTGTATTGTTATGAATGAAGTGAATATAATTCCTGCTATCCTTATTTTTCAGGCTAAAACGTTAAAAATTGTTTATATTATATTAAAACTGTAAATGTGTTCTTTATTTTTAAACAAAAACGATCCAATTAAATAAAAGTGTTTGCAGTTTAAAAAAACATCGTGTACGCCGTAGGATAGTGTAAAGTTTGCTTTATAATTATGTACGGTCAATCAGTTCCTGCTCGATACATCTGTCTTTTTCCATTTGGCGGATCTGTCAAACAGCGGGATCGCGCCGTCCTCGTCGCGGTCACTTTCTCTCTGTCTCCAGCTAGCGTTTCTGTTGCTGCAACCGACCATGCTTCTTGCCAATTCTCTTATTTTTATTTCTTATTTACGTGTTTATTATGATATGATTTAATGTAACAGCGTGTAATACATACAGTGGCTCACAGAATTATTCGTACACCTAAGTTTTCTATTTAAAAAGTGATAAATAGAGTACTTTTAAAAATAATATTGATATATTACTGACGGCATCATATTCTCTCATATTCCAGTAATAAAATTCAATAGCCAATTATGAAAAAAATATTATTATTTTTATGAAAATTAAATAAAAACAAAATGCATACAAAAAACAGGTACACAAAATTATTCGTACAGTTATGAAATCTTACATATAACGAGTCAATATTAATAGATATAAATATAAAACATCTGTGATTACATAATTATCATTTGTTTGAGTATTTTGTAAAAGGTTTTTTCAAAAATGGGTCGCAAAAGCAAGAAATTACGGTAGTTGAAAGACGAATCTATGTGAAATGACTTTGCCAGTGTAAATCTTTAAGGGAGGTTGTCAAAATTGTATGAATATTGCTCTCAATTGTTAACAACATTAGAAGTAAATATAAAATGAGGAGTAGTTGAAAAATATTTGCCCTGGGGACCGTAAGAAAATTTTTAATCAGCAGAATGAACGATTTATTGAGCATTAAATGAAATTAAATACTAAAAACTCCTGAATAAATTAACAAAAAATATATTTGAAATTTTTTGAGGATATATTGAAACATAGACTATTCGAAGAACTCTAAGAAATTTTGATTTTAATGGCCATATATTTGTAGCAAGTCGGCTTGGTTTGTTTTGATGAAGGGTTCAAGTCGGCTTGCGACAAGAAAAATCTTGTTTGTTGTGAAGGTTGTTATACCAATAAAAAAGAACATATCGTAACCATTCAATAAAAAAATAGTAACAAGTAACAACTAGCTCAAACAAGTTTAGACCCTTCTGCCAAAATCCATTTATGAATTATATTTAATACTTATAAAATTATTTATTTATAAATAATAATATATAGTGGCATAAGCTGCTATAAATTGGTGACCCCTAAGTGTGAGAATTTGTGTTTGTGCCTATGGAGAATTTTGGTCAAGATGAAGTTTCTATTCCTGCACCACCATTAGTTGCTGTTGTTTCTTCCTCGTTCAAGTTACCCGATTTCTACCCCGATGATCCTGAACTTTGGTTTGTGCAAGTGGAAGCAGAGTTTGACAGTCACAGAATAACATCAGAAATAAGTAGATATCTTAAATTAATTAATAATTTGAAACCGGAACAAGCACTAGAAATTCGAGACTTGATAATTAATCGTCCGTCGCAAAACCCGTATACTACAGTTAAATGTGAAATTATTAAACGATTTACAATTTCTGAAGAAGAAAGATTTAATATATTATTTTCGAAACTTGAATTAGGAGGAAGAAAACCCACCCAATTGCTAAGATATATTAAGCAATTATTAGGAAATAAAGTTATGGATCCTACTCTATTAGAAGAATTATTTTTACAAAAATTGCCACTTAATATTCGAACTTCACTTGTTACTGCACAATCAAGCAGTTTGGAAGAAAAAGCGGAAATGGCTGATAAAATATTAAATTTATCGTCATGTCATTTATTCACTGAGAATGTGAGATCTGACGAAATACGAAATTTAAAACAAGAGATGTTGGAAATAAAACGTTTACTCACAAACTTGTCTCCAAAGAAGAATATTTCTACTGCATCAAATGGAGATATTTCTTCTGATTCCTGTTGGTATCATTTCCACTACGGGACGAAAGCCAAGAAGTGTGTACCTCCTTGCAATTGGACTTCTACCTCTAGATCGCATACCGTTTGTCAAAATTTTGAGAATCAAAATTTTGAAGTTATTAATAGTTTGCCTCTCCTTTCCAGAAATAGACCTTCCTTTTCTCCTCACTTACTGTTCGTTGAAGACAGGTTCTCTGGTCATCGATTTCTTGTTGACACTGGTGCAGAGGTTAGTATCATTACACCAAATCCTACACAACAATATATTAAACAACCTTTTCTTTTGCAAGCAGTTAATAACACTCAAATTGCAACATTTGGTTCTATCAAAATTAATATAGACATTAATCTTAATAAAATTTTTAGTTGGAATTTTATAATTGCTAATGTTCAGTATTCTATTTTGGGGGCAGATTTTTTAAGTTACTATAATTTATTGGTTGATCAAAGACACAAACGTTTAATAGATGCAAATTTATCATTTTTTAATAGTCAAATAAATAATATTTTTTCGAATAATGTTAATTTTTGTCCTTTTAAACAAATTTTATCTAAATTTCCATCTTTAACTAGTGAATTCAATATTCATCGTAAAATTAAACATAACGTAAAGCATTCGATTATAACAAATGGTTTACCAATTTTTGCTAAACCAAGGAGATTGGCTCCAGATCGGTTAAATGCAGCTCAAACTGAATTTAATAAAATGCTGAAGATGGGTATTATTCGGGCATCTAATAGTAATTGGTCTTCACCCCTTCATATGGTTCCGAAAAAGGAACCAGGTGAATGGCGTCCTTGTGGTGATTTTAGAGCTCTTAACAACATTACTGTTCCTGACAGGTACCCTCTTCCTCATATCCAAGATTTTATAAATAATTTACAAAATTGTGAAATATTTTCTAAAATTGACCTTGTTAAGGCATATCATCAAATACCTATGGAACCAGACTCAATTGCTAAAACTGCTATTACAACTCCTTTCGGACTATTCGAATATGTTGTTATGCCTTTTGGTTTACGAAACAGTGCGCAAACTTTTCAAAGATTTATTAATGAGGTAATTAAAGGTTTAGATTTCTGTTTTGCTTATATTGATGATATATTAATTGCAAGTAATAATGTAGAATCCCATAAAAAACATTTAAGTATTATTTTTAAACGTTTAGAAGATTATGGAGTATTAGTAAATATTAATAAATGCAAATTTGGATGTGATAAGATTGAATTTTTAGGCCATCGTATTTCAAATAACAAAATTGAACCTTTAGAAGATAAAGTTAACGCTGTTAAAAATTTTCCTCCTCCTAAAACACAAAAGGCTTTACGTGAATTTTTAGGGATGGTCAATTTTTATCATAGATTTATTCCTCATTGTTCTATTATATCAAAACCTTTAACTCAATTAATTGATAATCATTCGAAGAGTACGAAAGAAATTGTTTTGACAGAATTACAATATCAAGCTTTTTCAAATGTCAAAAACGCTCTGATTAATTTTACTACATTGACAGTCCCACGAAATAATGTGGAAACTAGTATTATGGTCGATGCTTCGGATACTGGGGTAGGAGCTGTACTGCAGCAATTTTATGATAACTCTTGGCATCCAATAGCTTTTTATTCAACATGTTTCCAACCTGCAGCTTGTCGTTATAGTACGTTTGGAAGAGAACTTTTAGCGGTGTATTTGGCAATTAAAAAATTTCGATATTTTGTAGAAGGACGTGAATTTTTCATTCTGACAGATCATAAAGCATTGACATATTCTTTACATAAAAATTCAGACACTTACTCCCCTCGTGAAATACGTCACCTGGACTACATATTACAATTTACTAATGACATTAGACATATACCTGGTTCGGAGAATACGGTTGCAGATGCGTTATCACGAATTTCTATTAATACGTTAAACCATTCAGATATCATTGATTACAATGAAATTGCTAAATTTCAAAAGTCAGATAGTGACACTATTAATTTTTTTAAAAACAAAAACACATCTCTCTCATTCAAAGAAATTCCGTTGGCAGACAATCAATTGACTCTTACTTGTGACGTTACTACTGGAACAGCAAGACCTTACATTCCACTTCCTTTTAGAAAAGATATTTTTAATAAGTTACATTCCCTCTCACATCCAGGAATTAATGCTACAAAGAAATTAATTTCTTCTCGTTTCGTTTGGGAAAATATGAATGAGGATATCAAAGATTGGACTAAATCATGTTTGAAATGTCAATGTTGTAAAGTTATTAGGCATTCTAAGGCAGAGATAGGTAATTTTATTGTACCTCAAAAACGTTTTGACATGGTACACCTTGATATAGTAGGCCCCTTGCCTTGGTCCTCGGGCTATACTCACATATTGACTTGCATTGACAGATATACCCGATGGCCAGAGGCAATTCCACTTCAAAATACCAAGGTAGATACAATAGCAAGATCTTTTATAGAAAATTGGGTAGCAAGATTCGGTGTACCGTCATCAATTACTACCGATCGTGGTGCACAATTTGGATCTCATTTTTTTCTAGAATTGTTATCAGTTTTGGGAACTAAACATATCAGAACTACATCTTATCATCCTGAGTCAAATGGAATTATAGAACGTTTTCACAGACAACTCAAAACTTCATTGAAAGCCTGTTCTTATCCTGATAATTGGGTAGAAAATTTACCTTTGGTTTTATTAGGTATTAGAACCTCATTCAAAGAAAGCATTCAATGTAGTTCGGATGAGTTAGTCTATGGAACACGTCTACGTCTTCCTGGAGAATTTGACTCAAAACCGGATTCTACTGTAGACTTATCATTTTTCCTTAAAAAATTAAAAAGACATTTTCAATATCTTAAAGCTAGGCCTCAAAAAAAAAACCAAAATACTAAAACTTTTATCCATCCAAATTTATTCTCTTGTTCACATATCTTCATAAGACATGACGCTATTAAAAGCCCACTACAACAAAATTATGATGGACCTTATAAAGTTATCAAACGTTTTCCAAAATTTTTTACCATTGACATAAATGGCAAGTATGAAAACATTTCCATTGACAGATTAAAACCAGCCTACTAATACTATTTTTGTTCTTTTTACTCTACAAAAAACACAAAGTCATATATATTACTATGCAACTGCACCAGCTATATTTTCAGAACTTCGAGAATTATCAGCGAACAGATAGTGAAGACAACGGAAGGATCTAATAGAGTTAATTTATGTTACTTTTATATATTTATATCAACATTTTGTATATTAATTAATTTAAAAATTATTGTTATTTAATGTATTCATATTTTGAAATATATGCATTTTTTTGGGGAGGGGTAATTGTAGCAAGTCGGCTTGGTTTGTTTTGATGAAGGGTTCAAGTCGGCTTGCGACAAGAAAAATCTTGTTTGTTGTGAAGGTTGTTATACCAATAAAAAAGAACATATCGTAACCATTCAATAAAAAAATAGTAACAAGTAACAACTAGCTCAAACAAGTTTAGACCCTTCTGCCAAAATCCATTTATGAATTATATTTAATACTTATAAAATTATTTATTTATAAATAATAATATATAGTGGCATAAGCTGCTATATATTCATAACTAGCTCCTACATATCCCCAAACTAATATGATCCTCCCGCCGTGTTACACTGTACTACATAAATTGCAATTAAGCTCAACATTTGGATTTCTCCAATCAAAAGATTTTCCATTCCACTCAAATCCGCAAAATTACCAATTTCCAAAAAACACAATCCGTACTAATGTACTATTTCCAAATGCGAGTCTCTTTATTTTATTTCGTTTGGAATTATAGGACCCATTTTTTACTATAAAACCATTAGAACCAAAATTTCTTAAAGTTCTTTGAATAGTCTATGTTCCAATAGACCCTTAAAATATTTAGTTATTCTTAATATTAATTTATTCAGGGGATTTTTAGGATTTGATTTCACTTAACACTCAATATATAGTTTATTCTGATGACTTAAAAATAATTTAAGGCCTCCACGGTGAATATTTTTCTACTGGTTCTCATTTTTATATTTACTTATATGGGTCTCAACATTTAGCGCGATCTTCGTTTAATTTTGTCAACCTCCCTTAAAGATTTACACAGGCAAAGTAATTTCAAGCAGATTCGCCTTTCAACTACCATAATTTCTTATTTTTGTGAACTTTTTTTTATAAAATCTTATACAAAATATTCAGACAAATGATAATTATGCAATCACAGATGTTTCATGTTTATAAATATAAATATTGACTCGTTATATGCAAGATTTCAAAAGTGTACGAATAATTTTGTGTACCTAGTTCTTGTACACATTTTGTTTTTATTTAATTAACATAAGAAAAATAATATTTTTTTCATAATTGGCTATTGCATTTTGTTTCTGGAAAATAAGAGAATCTGATCCCGTCAATAATACATCAATATTTTTTTTAAAGTACTCCATTTTTCACTTTTTAAATATAAAACTTAGGTGTACGAATAATTTTGTGAGCCACTGTACGTCGTGCCCCGTTGCTCTGTTACATCTTATTATTCGAGATACCGGAACAAACTTAATCATTAATAATAATAATTTTCTTCTGTAGCTCAACTTTTCAAAGTCGGACAGGACCTCAAAATGTTTTCGTGATATTTTACTTCCATTTTTGTGGTGTAGTTTTGAAGTTAAATTTGGCCGTTACTAGACGACCAAATAATTACCCTAGTCGTAGGACTATTAATTTCTATAAAACTCCATTCACAATGAGAAATGTGATCATAATAGAATTTTAACGAAAAAACTACTAAACTACAGAAAGTGCATGTATGTATTTATGAATGTAGACATTAAAAAAATTATATTTATTAGTAATTATTCATTATCTCACGTTAAACCAACGTCCTGTGACATACATTGGTTTGTTTGTTTGTTTGTTTAATTAGATGTTTTGTCAAATGCTCTGAAATGAGTGAGTCTGAAGTCTGAGTCAGATAATGTTCTATCGGACATAAAAATATAAATTTAGATCAAATTTAATAAAAACCCTCAGTTCCATTATAAAGCTTATCATCATATTCAAATTAGTGTGCTTTGTATGTTATTAGTTCACTGTCATAGATAAATATTTTTAATTATAAATTACTGTAGACCTTAAAACATACCTACATGTATTATAAACTAGAAACAAAAATTAGCATAAATATTTTTTGTAGAAAAATAAATTAACAATAATATGCATATTTTCGGTATAACAATCAGCAATAAAAAGACGCATAATCCAGACATTATATAAGACTTCATTGCTAACACCGGTGACGCTAAATCCAAATTATTTGACAAAGAAATGAATACCGTTGTTGTTGTTGTTATAAATGACTTTCACTGTATTTGCATTTTGACATATTGTCGTACGTTTCAATAGTAATAGTACGGTTTTTCAAGGTTCATCATTCCTAAAAGAAACAGAATCTCAAGAACCTGAGATCCTTGTTTCGTGGCAATTTTTAATCGTATTTTAGAGAATCCTGTTTATTATGCTAACTAGAAAAACCAAATATAAAACGATCTTACCTATATCCTTTTTAATAGAAACTTGGTAAAGAGTACATATTTTTCTTGTGTTTTTCTTGATTATGTGAAATCACTGTTATCTTGGAACAATCATTATGTAGAGATAAAAATATTAGAAACTTAAAACTCTTATTGAACATATTTATATTTTATATAATTACGTAACAATAGAAATTAAATCAACCCAAATTATACAGTGAATGGCGTCATTAAAACTCTAAATTAATTTCTTTTCATGCCATTAAAATGTTTGTATTACAAAACAAATAAAAATTCAGCCGAAATAACTTAATAACAAGAGTGTTAATATATGTACAGTTCTCGGTTGTGCAACCTTTCCGTTTGACCAAATCTTATGATGTGACAATTTGTGGTTTAATATGACAAGCAGACAGCACCAATAAATAAATATAATCGTGGTATGGTTCTCAGGGTCGTAGCCAGAACGAGATGATGGATAGGGCTAAGATGTTTATAACCAGTGCTTTTACATATATATGTATACAAACCTACATATACTTACCTATTAGGATGGCCGAATTTTTTTTCTACTAACCCCAAAACTGATAGGAATCGAAAAGAAAACATAGAAACTATTATTTGCACGGGAAATTGCAAAAAAAATAACCTGTTCTAGCAAATTTTTCAAAAGTGGCAAGATTTAAGTACCTCGTAATATATAAAGACTGTTATTTTTTTATTTCTTTGTACGAAGTAAAGGAAGTAATGTAATCGCGAAAATTTCGATTTTCAGAATTCAACGGAAATATCTGTTTTGACTATCCCTGAATCCATTTTGACTAGCTACCTATATATGATCTCGTATAATTCAAAAATGCACGTCTCTTTTTTATTGCAATCGTCAGTGCCAAAGGGGCATTTTGTTCGAAGTGTTTTTTTTTTATTTTTCACATAACTCAAAAAGATTAGCCGTATAGAATGTATCTCACTGTCAAATTAAACAAGTTTAAATGAAGTGTTACAAAAATGTATATAATTTAATAGTCGTGGACGTAAGTCATGTGGTGTCCATTTCAGTTTATTTGTAGGACTAATTATTTTATCAAAGCTCAATTAATTTTTACCAGGGTTTAGCCATGGTCAGCCCCCCTCTGTCTATGGCCCCGATGGTTCTTTTATTGCTAATATCACAGCACAGAAAACTTTTGTACTTGCATTTGGTTGTATAGATTGTTATCCTACAGCCTCTGCAATGGACCTACATTTCAAATCGAGTTCTGAACTATTTAAACTACTACAAAATAAATTGACTATTTTAACATAGATATATTTGTATCATACTAACTATTTATTAATACTTATTTATTTTAAATAACTATTTTGTAATAATTTAAATTCGTTTATAGTGACAAACATACATTTTGTTACATTTCGTATTCAATGTATGTTTACTGTTATGTAGGCTACATGAGCGTGTTGGCGTATCAAAGCTGTATCGCACACTTTACAAAATGTGTTCTTATTCAAATGCCTCTTGTAAATAAACAGATCTACACAACAGATACATGTTGAAGTTATGTACTTACCAATGTAATTCAAACATTACGAAACTTACATTTATTCTCAAACAACTTCGCATAATTTAAATCATTAGGAACTCTTAACCTGACAATTTGAAATTGTTAACATATTTTTATATAGAAATTAAATGTTGTTGTTAAAATTATTTTGAAAAAATAAGAAAATAATGCAATAGGTATTAATGCATTAGAAAATGAAAGTAAGAAGTAAAGGTAACAGTGAAAATAATACTAATATTGTAAAATAAAGAACAAACAAGTATCTAAAATCACATGAAAAAATATATAATAAAAAAAGAAAAACATATAGGTAATAAAATTTTATCATTCCTTAAACACAACAAAAATTAGCCGTGAAAACGTTAATAGTGACATTTTCTATTTAAATATGTTTCTATTTTTAATAATTCGATAATAGTTTTTTCTTATGAAAAGAATCAGAGCTTTCTCAACATTTACTCTGATCACAGAAAATATGCTTGCATATTTTCTGTGCTCTGATATTTGGTCTTCTGATAACGGATTACACCCTATAATAAATTAATATTTTTCCAATATTTTGTACACCAAAATTGTGTTAATAAATTTTTATAAACGCTCTACGCCACAGAATGTTACTAGGTCTTATTTAAAGTTGTTGGCATCCTTTACAGATAAATTTTATTGTACTTCTTTATCCTCCCAATATATATTTTACATATGTCCATTATTGTATGAATGAGATCTTTCCACAATTTTTAATTTTTTTTTTTTTTTTTTAATAATAGAAGTTTGTGTATGGATATTTTTCATATTTCCACTTCCGTTTTAAGACGAATAAACGAGAAATAAATTTGTTATAAATTCCCTATGAATTCAAATTAGCACGTGACATTTTACAAAAATAGGTGAAAACACTGGAAACTAAAATCCCATCTATACTCATAAATTCGTCAGGTAATCCTCTGAAACATGGACAGCACTGGCACTGGCAGCATGCACCATGCAAATACAATCAGTCGACAATAGTTTTTATAACTTAGCAATGTGTATTTCGTCCATTCGTGTTTAAAAATATTCAAAATTGTGCTGAGGTTACAAGCAGCGGCGTATTTATACTTATGCCTCCTAGGGGCTACCGGAAACTTACCCACCCACCCTCCTTCATGCTTTATCCCCATATAGGTTTTTTAATATCACAAAATTATTAGTACTAATTTTGATCAACAGTGGTTTAGAATAAATTGAAAATCAGATCCACATACTATTTGCGACTATTGTTGCTTGTTCCTATATGGTATAAAAAAATATTGCTGCCCTGAGCTATAGCCCCTATAGCCTTCCCTAAATCTGCCACTGGTTACAAGCTATTTAACATGGATTATTAGAGGGCGAAAATACTGTAAGGTATAAATTCATCTGCTTTCGAAATTCAAATTTCGTTTAATTCAGTTTAAAAGTAAATTAGTCAGACATCGCCGTATTTGTAGAGAACCTAATATTGTCATGTGAACTAGGCCCAAATATTGCCATCAAAGGAGACAGTAGAAAATGGTCTCCCAAAGAGAAGAAGATACTAAGCATTACTGAATCTAGGTTTTGTTTTCTGTGCGAAGATCGCCTGGCCCTCATGAGATTGTCCATATGTCCATGAAGAGTGCGTGGGACTCACCAAACACAAGTGCCGAAAATATGCCTAAAAATCTTTCTTTTAAGCGTCCACATTATGCTTTAAAAAACATTTATAAATACTAATTTGCTTTTTTCCACATTCCTCTGATTTATTATTAAAAATAGCTAATTAGTTTTATTGCCAATTTCTGTGACAATATTTGAAACCCATATTCCCAAATATTGCCAGTTTTAACCATTTTTAAAAAATAATTATAACTTTATTTTTAGTCTCTATAGTTCCATTAATCTTTACACCTTAGAAAGATTTTATTTATTAATGTAGTTAAGATACAGAACACTACAAATAAATTTGAGCGAAATAAAAAATATGTCTTAACATGGTAAAATTGGCTCATTTACTTATTTATATTTATTTCAATTTCTTGTCTGTCGTAAAATTTTTAGCTTTTCAACACTTACATGAAAGCCATCGATGAGGTGGTCTGTGAATGTTAATTTATTATCTAGCAGACATAAATATTTCGGAGCTAGTGATTTGTTCGAGCCTCCGGTTACAATAGAGCGATTCGGAGAAGTCAGTGTCCAACTCTTACTCGTTATGTGAGCCAGTTGATACAGTTTTTGCAGCATAATAGCACATTCCCAGCCATAAATTACCAGCCCCATGTTGCGAATGAATGCGGATAATTATAATCTTATTCACAAAATTGATATTAAGTTATTAATGATGAAAGCCCGTTCTGTCATGATGTAAAGTGGCCATTCCGTGTTGCTCGCTCATTAATATTGACGTTTTCATTCCGTAGAAAATAAATCTTTTTTTGTAGTGAAGAATTTTAATTTCAACCGAGCTAAATTATGTGTTTGTTATTCAACACCATAATGGATAATAATTTCCTTTTATAAACACTATTAAAATATGCTTTTTAAATTATTTAATAAGTTATTAGTTTTAAAACTCTAACATTCTAACTATCGCGGACATACAAAAAGGGGGTTCTCTGAGAAAACAGTTTTTGAAGAAAACAGTATACTGATGAAAGGAACTGTTCATTTTATAACTAAAAATTTTACAAATGTGAGCGTTTCCTTCTGACGCCGAATTCCCGGCTAGAGAATGATATGTCATTCGCATATGTTTACTAAAGGACATCACTACTTTTGTTTCTCTTTTACTTATTAAGCTGATTCTTACATACTGAAAATTTTATTAATTTATTATTTGTTTGCTATTGTTTTCTTTTTAAATGTAGATGATTTTACATTTTAGATGATCTTGTACTTCCACTGCTGAATAACCTCAATTTCTTTATCTTAAAATTTTTATTTAACTGTGTACAAAAAAGATTTTGTTAAAGGCCATGAATATTATATTGTGTATCTAGTGGGGAAAGAGATGTATTCCTGGATGGTGGTGGAAATGACGGGACGAACCGTATCGAGGCCAGCAACACCAGGAGTCCGAGAAGTCACTTTTCCTACGTGGAAGGAAAGTATACTTTGGTATACATACTATTTTTTTCGATCGGTTTATAATCAATAATAATGAAATAAATGTAATTGTATTTTTTTATTTACGGAAAACAATGAACAGCATACTGTACGAAAAACGGGATTGCTTTGTCATCGGCCGAAAACAATATTCCCGGACTGTTATTTTTCGTATCCTAACAATACGGTTCGAAAACACACACAGGAACGATATCGTTTTCGTTCGATCGAAATAAAAAATTATAAAACAAAACTTTACTTTTGGTTTATGGACTATATGGACTAAAAAAATTGATGGGCTATGCATACAAATGTTGTCGTGTGAACATTCGCCGTTCAAAGCCTTTTCGATCAAAAAGTTTAATGCATTGTGCCTGTTCGTTCCAATATTTCTTTCAGCGTGTAATAAAGTATTGTACAATGTTGAAACATTACTCAAAACTTACGTGGTCGCGTAGATCCGCTTGTTTAAAATATATTGTTTATAAACAAAAATAAGAGTACAATACAAAGTAGATTACTGACTCAGATGTTTAGAATATTTTATTAAAATAATGTTTCGAATACATCAACACTTAACACATTCACATCAGTAGTATATTGAAATTATGATCTTCGTTGTAACCTTTGTATATCTATTTTATACGACGGTAGAAAATTCTGCAAGTGTTACTTTGTTTGATATAATTGAAAAGAAGAAAAACAAGTATTATCAGGTTCTTCCGTCATTTTGAATAATGACCCTCGGTCACTAGATTATATTAATTAATTACATTGTGCACAAAAGAAAGTATTGTATTGTAAGAATAAAAAAAGTAATATTGCTAGCTAATTTAATATTTTGATTTGTTTAATCCAAGATAAAAATGAATTCATGTGCAAAAATATATATTTTTAAGATCTTCTTGGAATATACTAATGGTCTCATAAAAATTTTAGACACATACGGACATCATGATGGCAAAAGTAGAATAACATTTTAGAATTATTGTACATACCAACAGATAGGTAATTTTTTATATATAAAATGCAACTTTCTAAATAAATTATATTATGTCCATAATATAAAATAGTTAGCACCAGTAAATGAAAACACATATGCAACCTAAACAGTAGACAGTCGCATATATAGAGCCATTAATCTTTACTTCAAACGAATGGAAGTCCGCCGAAGGCACTAGAAATTCAGCAGTGGAGAAATGATAAAAATCTCTGGTCCGAACAACACTGATATATGCTAATATTAAAGTCATATTTGTATGTAATCATCTTGTCAGAAATATTACAAGACTTGAAACAAATTTTAAAATGAAAGTTAACAATCTGTTTGAATATGAAACAAGTTATGAATTGTCCGAGTTAGTATCGCTCTATCTGATGTAGTGACAAGCAGAGAAATATGCTTTATATTTTAATGCGGTGTGGCAACATGTAAATCAATCGCCGGTGATATGGAAGAAAAGTGTGATGTGGTCGCGATACACAACAAATTTCAGTTTCGACATTATCAACTTCGACAGATTGTGTCAAAGCTAATTAAACTCAAATATATTCATAATCATTATAATTACTTCTTGTTCTTGCCGACACCGTTCAGATACATACTTTGGCGAAGTGTCATATTTTGAATAAGAAAAGCATAGGCAAATAACATTTTGGAATAATTATATTCATTGTTTGCGCATATCATACACTCTCAGAACAGAAGAGCGAAAATTATTGTCTTCTACGGAGTAAAAACCTTTTTAGTCAAATTTGAGCGTTCTTTCGCCTATTTGTTTAAATTTCAATCGAGTTGATTAAAATATAAGTACTCAAACGAAGATTAAAATATTTTTGTCTTTAAGTGTATTATTTTTTCTCTATTAGAGTATAATTTTTTTCATCCTAAGATCGATTGAAATGTACTCTTTTCTTCGACATTAATTACTCTTTAGAAAAGTAAATGTTACACTAGAAATAACAAATTGTATTCTAATGTGATAACTTCCAGTATATTAATCTTATAACTAGTTAAAATTAACTTTACAAAGGTAAAAACAACTACTTAAAATTCAAATGTTCTCGATTTGGAGTATTTTAATTCTTTGCGCTTGCGCTATTGGTACATTTAGGCGGTGATTGGGATTCCCAGCTTAGCACCCCATGCCATACTTGCCAGTTGCTACTTGTTCAAGTTGTGTTGTGAAGTGAACAAAAATGAACAGCGACGAATTAAAAAAAAATTGTAGACAATGGAGTGGACGAGTACACGGCAAAGAAAATAGAAGGTAAGCTATAATATTTTATATAATATTACGCAGGAAACATATACATTCACTTGTTTTACAAAGTACAGATAAAGAACCTAATAATTTTACAAAAATTAAAAATTTGTTTGTGTGTTTTAGGTGGTCAAGGAACTTAGTGCTTTTTGGAGGAGTCTCACGCTGGAGAAAGTGTTCAGTGACTGAGATATATGCCACCAACCCTATTATGGTTTCAGTTTTACTTTTCGTCACTTGAAACTAGAACGTATTTGCTAGATCTTTAGGCTATTAAAATACAATGTCAAGAATTTAATCACAAAAGATTTCTCAATCATCCTCACGGACAGCACCACTCCAAATCAACTTTCGGTGAACCTAAACTCCCTACGACGTCTTTCACCTCACTCCAGATCATTCTTTCGATGGGACAAAGTTTGTGACTTTAGATTTAATTTAATCTTGCATGTACAGGAAGCTATTTTCTTTATATAATATTTTTAAGTACTTTAGACTGCTACAATTTAAAAAACATTTTATTTTATATGAGCAAACTCATTAATTTCAGCCTTATAAACTAAATTAAAATTCAAATAAAACATTTACAAATAAATTGCTTGTTATCAATTATCTTCTACAATTAATTTTCCTTCCCACCTTTTTAAAATCACTAAATTGTAGATTAAATTTCGTATTTGTAAAGAGAAATAGTACTATTGCAAAGAGTTAAATTTTACTTTTTTAAAAAGTAGATGTTACTCTTCTAAGGAGTAATTTTTGATAAAATAGATATTTTACTTTTTCGTGGATTACTATATGTACTTTAAAAGAATATAAATTTTTATCTTTCAAAATGAACATTTCATCTTTTTAGATTAAATATAAAAATACTCTTCTAGGTGTAAATTGAAATTAATCGTGAAAGATTATAAAAGAACTCAATTAGAGCGATGCATTTTCAACCCCCTAGTCGAGTGGAAAAACACTCTATTTGGGCAATAATTTAAACTTCTGTTCTGAGAGTGTACAACCAAAGGGTGATTACGAGAAACTTTGACAAAGGCGATTAACATGTAAAAACAGTTATTTGCTATTATCTCTCTGGCTATTGGTCAGTATTATACTTCATGATTAAATAATATAATTTTGCATCTACTGATAATGTGTAACCAGTTTGACATGTCATAGGCAGAACGGTCAGAATCATTATTCCGTTTTTTTTTATAGATGGTACGCGTTCCTGAAATTAGGGCACTAAAATTTAAAGAATGTTTAAAACAACAGCATTATTTTGAAAAATGGTTTCTAAAATTATGAAAAAAATTACAACTACTTCATTGCTTGTTGTTTTTGTAACTATAATATTTTATTTTCTATATTATGTGGATTTTCAATGTACGGCCCCGAATATAATTTTACAATATATTTTTATTTTTCTTGTAGTACTGCAAATGCAACAATAAATAATATATGATAATAGTTATTTGTGAACTAAGGGTCAGTGGCGGCTTGTGCTGCAGAGCTGCTGAACCACCAAAAATTTTGAATAAAAATGCCTATTATTAATTAATCATTAAAGTAGGTACATTATTAAAATATATGTAAAAATCAAATAACAAAATGTGATACAATCAATCATATGATTACTGCATACTTTACTCTCCCAGCTAAATCCACAACGTTGCTGATCTATTAGGGTGTTCTGCTGTCATATTTTACGCGATTTGACAGACGTCGTCTACCATCGGAACAAGTTCGGCGTCCACAATGTTATGCTCGATACGAGCTGCAAAAAAGGTAGGTAGATGGCGCAATACACTCTAACTACAAAGTGAAACTGAAGCACTCCTCATTTAGTATACTGTCATTATAAAGGACAGAATGAATTTACTTGCATAGTAAATTTATATAAAGAAACAATTTTTAATCAAAATAATTTGATTAACGACATAAATAACATTGCTATCAAAATTTCGTTTGTCAATTGTACAAGTAAATATTATTTACCAGGGAAATAAATTTGACGTTTATCATACTAGACATAAAAAGTGTGCGAAAACGCAACATTATAACACGGCGTTTAAAAGTAATGTGAACAACAAATGCTAATCAATCTCCATGTAAATGATGTTATTTCATATCACACAAAATTATGAAACGTCAAAATCAAAGTTCCGATCCTTGTTTCCATATTGTACAGGTACTGGTATAATAAAAATGATATGCGTGTATAAGAGCCATTAAAGTACTCGTACATTAAATTACTGGCTTTTACACTTGTATAAAAACTTTTACAACTTCATAACCCGCGTGCAAACTAAACTTTTTTAAAACAATGTAATAGTGTTTATTTATTATTCTATTTAAATATAAATAAGTGAATTTTACACTTATTAGACTGCAACTTTATAGGAAAATTGTACTCATTATACGACCGAATTATGAAAAAATAATTATCAAAGTTGCAAAATTCTATTATAAATAGAAGCAATTGTATTAAATGACCTAAATATTATACATAAAAGATTTCGATTCAATTTGTGTTACAGCACAGTAAACATTTCATGCACCATTCAAAATCAAAACAACAATCAAGATTGTTACATGGGCATTTCAATCAATTTGCTCCGCACAATTGATCTGATATAGAATAGAATTACGTGTCAGTTTAACGCTTGCTCTTCGATCACACAGTGTGATAAAGTGCACGAGTTGAATTATAAGCATTGTACAACGAGATGAAATAATAATTATTTTAACCTTATGTGGTTACCATATTCACAGTGATATTTTCTGTTTTCTCCAACCTTGATAAGGGAAGTGTAGACAGGGGCGTCTAAGGAAAAAAGAAAAACAACATAAATCATATTTATTTTCTATATTATATTATTCTATAGAGGTAAGGGGTTGTGGCGGAACATAAAGAACATCTTAAGGTACAGAAAAGGAGATTGATACTCAATTTCAAAAAAGAAGTGCGAAAATTTTACTCTTCTACGAAACAAAAAAATTTAAAAGCGAATTTGTTGGATTTCGCTTCGCATTGATTTAATTTATATGAAGTTATGTTAAAAATATGTTCTATATCAAAGATTACAATATTTTCATTTTTTAAGTAAATTAAGATGCTATATACGAGCACAATGGGGTCATCCCAAAAAAATCGCATATTGAGTTTTTAAAGTTTAAAGTTCCTACAATCCAATTTTAACTTATTTTAATATGGTATATTTATGTACATATGTGAAAGAATCATTTATAGTTTTAGGCAGGGCGTTTCAGACTCAGAGTAGATAATAAATAAGTAAAAATTATGGTGATATTTTGTTTTGAGTTAGAATATCTTGATTTTTTATTTTTGTTTCTATTATACCATCTCTTGGAATTTAATTACTATTACCACAAATAAAATCGGTTATTGCGGGATTTCTCTTTTCTAAGGCTTTATCTCTTATTTGCGTCACTTTTAAAATATCTCTTCCTTTTAAAATATTATATTAATTCGTATCAGTTATGAAATAGATATTTTTGTATTATTATTAACTTGATGTCACTTTTTTGACGAAGCTTGCCGAGAGACAAATATTTATCTATATATTGGACAGTTTTGAAGTCATGAATGTCATAAATTTAAATTTAAAAACAGTTGAGTGAGATATTTCTTCTACAACACAAGATATTTCTCAGCTACTAATTGTCGGGTCAGCATGCACCAAAGTCTAGGTAGGTGAAGTTGCCCCCCCCCCAAGTCGGAATTAATAATAACTATTTGATATGACCAATTGCGCCCTTTATGCGCTTGTGTGCACCACCTTAAAAAATTTTATTTAGAAAATTAATAATTTTCAATTTTTAATTTATCATTATCTTGACCCCCCCCATCATTCTATTTTTTCAACGGAAAAAGCGCAATGAATATTTGTGGTAGCGCATAAGAGCGCATACGTATTCAAAAACAATAGCTTTTTCAAAATTTTAAAAATTAAAAAAAAATCAGCATTTATGTAGCCCCCCCGAGTTTCAAATATATATATATATATATATATATATATATATATATATATATATATCTCCTAAACGTGATTGGCGCAATAATATTTTGCACTGGCGCATATTAGCGCATGTATTCATGAAGCCATACATAACAATTAAATACATATTTACCAATTTGGGGGGGGGGGGGGGGCTACACATTAAGTTGGCCGCCCCATTTAAAAAATAAAAACTATAGGAGCGCATAAAAAAGTAAAGGTGGTGCACACAAGCGCATAAAGGGCGCAATTGGTCATATCAAATAGTTATAATTAATTCCGACTTGGGGGGGGGGGGGCAACTTCACCTACCTCCAAAGTCTAGGACTTCACCTTCAGTGTTGCAGTATAGTTTGCGGCTGGCATCATCTCGTCCATTATTTCTTAAATTCCCCGTGTCGCGAAGACATGTCATTGTGATGAACATCCTAGGATCAAGCTGGCGTCTTTCAAGATACCGTGCGGCATACAGCCTGCTACTAGAACCGCGTTTTGTCACCATAAATTAGCAACATATCCATTAACTTAGAATAAGAATATTATTATTAAACAATTATTTTCGTTAAAAATATTACTTACTTTAATTATTAAAAATACTATCTTATTCAACTAATTTTGAATGTATTTTTGAAAACCATAATTCAATGAAATATTAATTAAAACAGCAGTAAAAAAAAGTTTCCTTAAGAAAAGATGAATTTTCTTTTTTTGAATTTAAAAAAAATCTTTGTGTTTTGTGTTCTACACATGTCATACTACTTATGTACCTTTAAATTTATGACATTAACTTCAAATCATCCTGTATAACGTTGCTTACAATTTGAAGGCCCTTAAATTAGGAGACCCGCGGCAACTAACATTCGACATAACTATACTATTTATGGTATTATAAGTGAAAGCAATAGAATTTACTAAGATATATTATATGTACACTCTAACTGAAACAAGTGTAATAATTTTTATAAACAAATTAAATACTAACCTAATTCTTAAGACCATTTGTTTAACATAACGAGTTACAACATAACTTAATATTTAATAAGTATATTTTTATTTTTGCAGTATTATTCGTCGATATCGCAACAATCAACAATATCTTACCTAGCCATAGTCATCAATATATTTTTATTAAATTTTTAAATTAATTCATTTAGACATAATTTCAGTTATAGGAAAAATGTTGCATGCAAGTCATGTGTAAAGTAATGTTTTTAACACGAGCTTTAATTTATCGCCCTCGAATAAAGATCAACAATACTTATTTTACACAGTTGTTTCATTTAATGCTGTGACTGTGAACTAAAAGAAAAAAAATAATATCACTTGTGACTTCTGCAATATCTATCTTCATTTTCTTAAAATTCAGACAGAAACATATTTAAACAGTTTATTATGCTTCAGCTGATAGCATCGTCATTGTAAATTAAAAATACAGCTGTGACCGAGTGGTTCGGAATCCACTATAAGCTACCTTTACTCTAGAGGCCTGTACATAACAAACTTTTCCATTAAAATGCAAGAAAAATTGTCATAAAACTTCTCAATTTCACTTGCCGCCAAAAATCTCCGAGTGTTTTATTGACATGACATATCTGAACACAACAAAAGTTGAAACTAACTACTTGACAGTAATAATTACTAATTAGTGATTCGGGTGAGACGAAATATTTCTCGAATCTCGCTCATATCATCTCGGGCAAGAAGAGAACGTTTTTAAAATCAAAGCTTTAAAAATTTCGCCGAGATTTCTTCAGGTTTCAAAATTATTTTTTCGCGTCTCCGTCCCATTGTGACTGTAGTATTACAGAACTCAAAATCGGCCAGAAACTCTCCATTTGCCGGCCTAGCCCGCCAAATGTAGGGCTGCCAACTTAAATATTTTAGCATTAAACTCTGTCAAAATTTTAAATTTTATTTTACTGGAAATGTAAAACGTTAATTAATACAACTCTTTTTGATTTATTATTCATTTAGTCTTCTATGATTATGATTACGTTAATTGTTGAAAAATATCAATTCATATTAGTTTTATTTTGTAAATTAGAACAAAGGTCACTAATTTTTTTGAATAAAACAAGTGAATTGTTTATGCATCTATGTGAACCGAAAATGTTACTGGCATAAAAAACTATAGTGTATAAATTTTAAGTATTAATAATATTTCTTTCATAAATTAAAAGTGTCATCGGCGCAAAAAAAATTGTGTACCACACACCCAGAAATTCTTTTGCGAAATCTCGCATTATAAGCTCGCTCTCGCAAAAGTTTAGTTTCTGGACTAGTGATACAAATAACTATTCTTCAAATGTCATGAATATGACTTCTTTTGCGTTTTGATTCATAAGGTAGAAATTAAATTTCTACACCTCTGAAGTAGAAATATAGGTACTAACGGCGTAGAAGAAAAATAAATAAGTATCTATAGAAACTAGAGAATCAGCAAATTAGAAATAACGCACAATAGGAACCTGCAATATCGTCTTAAATGTCACTATAAAACAAGATAACCTAAGAATGAATTTACTATAAACCATCAACAACTGATAGATTTAAATTGATAACCTCAAAATTTCATACGCTATCTAATAGTAGTAACAGTGTATCATTAAATAACAAAATCAGAAACCTGAATTTTCATAATTTTAAAGAATTTTTATATGACTATCTGGTATGCAAAGACAAAATTGAGATGGAGCAGATAATTATATTGTACTTACGAGAGCTTAGCAATGTACCGAGATAGATTTAATAGAATAATAAATACAATTATATTCAAATTATTTCAAATGTAATTTTCGAATCTAAAAAAATTGCTTATATGAAAAGGATCGAATATAAAAGTAATATCAAGGTTCTCCTTAAAATACAATACTGACGTACTTATACTTCAATGTATTATAAGATAACTTGACGATTTATATAATAAATTAAAATTAATAAAAAGTGACATAATTAATAGGTATTTGCAAATTAAGTATAAAGTTACCTATATATATATATATATACCAGGTGTCCCAGCTCGACCGACACATGGGAGTTTTACATGGGAAATCAGTTAATTATGAATAGTATCTCCCCAGTGCAAGATACTAACTTGAAATTTTGTATACTTATAGGAGAATATTAATTCTATGGATCACACTTATTTGAAATATGCAATTTCGTCTGCAGGGCGAGATTTATTAAATTTAAAATCTAATATTTTCGTTCAAAATCAGACAGCCATGGAAATAAAAGAAAATATTTATCTGACAGTTTAGTGAAGTATCACTGATTTTAATTCTTATTCCTTGTATTTTAATATTATTTAAGTTGAATTTAGTTTCTTTTTGTTAAATAATATACCAATATTACAAAAATATAAATATCTACAATGGCATGTCATTAACTGTTAGAACTGTCACAAAGATATTTTCTTTTATTTCCATGGCTGACTGATTTTGAACGAAAATGTTAGATTTTATAATTTAATAAATCTCGTCCTGCAGACGAAATTACATATTTCAAATAACTGTAATCCATAGAAATAATATTCCCCAAGAAGCATCCAAAATTTGAAGTGAATATCTTGCACTGGGGAGATAGTATTCATAATGAACTGATTTCCCATGTAAAACTCCCATGTGTCGGTCGAGCTGGGACACCCGGTATATATATATATATATATATATATATATATATATATATATATATATATATATATATTCAACTAAATTCATTTCATGTATAATTATGCATGTATGCTTTATGATATATGACACTGAAACTATAATTATAAAAAAAAATATATAAATAAAGAAAAAAACAAACTCAGTATAACTGAAATATGTAGAACAAAAGTCATGAGAAATACTAATATGGTTAAATTTCTAAACCTGTTTAGATATGCATATACTTTAGGTAAATTTTATGTAAATATTTCAAGTACATTTAAAGTAGGTACTTCAAGTACCTATAATAAAATAATTCAAATGCAAAATTTACTTTAAATACTTTTCATTGCACTTGAAGTAACTTTTCCATGTAGCAAGCATCAAGTAATTATGAAGAAAGTTACTTTCCGGAGTATGAAGTACCGTACGAAGGAAGTACCGAAAGTATACTTGCAAGCCTATATGAAGTATATTTCTTGCAAGTACTGCCCAGCTCTGGTACTTAAAAAAATCTCGTTTCGTTTTGTCTCACAGAATCACTAGTAATAATAATATTTCAAAAAATATTAAAGATTTACATATACCTGCCTATATTTATTTTGCTTGAGAAAAAATAATAGGAGAATGTGTTATTAGTAACGAGCGGATTATATGCACTAAAAAAGTGTCAAAATATGCATGCAATAGGCATTAAAAAATCATCAAAATATGCAGGATATATGCAAAAATGTTATAAATATGCACTTTACAATAAAAATATGCAAAAAAAATATAATGTAATCAGGCTCGTTTTACTGAAATCATTTTCTTAGTTCTATTTTTACATGCATTGTTTTATTTGGAACATTTCATGTAATGTATAAAGACAATAAATATCACAGGTAATTCTAACAAAAATAAAAAAATCTTAAATTCGTATATTCCTATTGAAATTTACAAAAGCTCTTTTTTGAAACAAACACCAAAAAAAAATCATCTTTAACGAGAAAGTTGCTATATGCTGCTTATATTTTTAATACATTTTATTCGGCATTACTAATCGTTGTTATAGTTTCAAACATACGAATTTCAGTGACAGATATTATTTACTTACCTTACTTACAAAATAAGAATTGCTTAAGTTCTAAACAGTTCTAAAACACTGATAGAAACACTTTTTTTTTGTTCTGACGAGAAATTAAATATGATTGTAATAGTTTCAAAAAAGAACAAAATTTGTCAAAAATTTATTTTTGTTTTTGAAAAAAGTCTTAAAATATGCACTAATATGCAAAAAAATCAAAATATGCAATAAAGTAAATATCACTAAATACAAAATATGCTTTGTTTCTTCTTGATATTTGGCATTAATTTTTGATGAAACGTGAACATATGAAAACAGTTTGTTGATATGCCTAACAACACATGCAATTGCATATAATCCGCTCTTTAGTTATTAGATTAAAAATACAACTTTCAGTCCTAATAATACTCTTTATGTTCAATCGTTACAGGCTATAAAAATTTATATCCTGTCACTAGTGATTCTTTGCAAAATTATTTAATTTTACTTGTGGTTGGTAATGGTAGACTAAATGAAAGTTCAAAACATTGACCCAAAATTCCTTTCTGCAAAGAGCGTATATTATAGAGTAGGAACCTATTTTAAAGCGCCGTGATAATAAATTAGGCATAACTGCATTAGCATAAAGAAATTTCACCAGTCCAAGTCCTGGAAGTTTATTTTTACAGTAATGAGTTCAATTTTTACGATTGATTTTATTTACGGTGTTGTCCGTGCCAAACTGGTTTTCGTATGAGTTACGTATGGGCTGATAATGTAGAAAGAATTTATTTGTTTGTGGTTATTGGTTAGACAGTTGTATAACCGATAATCGAATATTTAAATTATAAATTCTTATTGGGAAAATGGCATTAATTTAATTTTAAAAACACTAATGTAAATAAGATTGCAGTACATTTTAATTTCTTTCCAAGGTACTACGAAACGGGAAGAGATGAGATTTTAGACAGATCTCTTCAAATTCTCAAATTACATACATATATTTTCTTCACTATAAAAGTAAAACGAATCTAGGCTATAAGAAGATGAACTGGTTATCAGATTGATATCATTTCTCATAGGTGGTACACTCATCGTGTAAACAGCGACCCCAAATTACACATTTTATTCAACCAACCTTCTTTATCGTTTTTTTTTTAAATAATTTTTCTTGCATCTCGCATATTTGTTATTATAATCTTCAGCCGTGAATGATTTTTTTTCCGTTTATTGGTTGATCTTTTTAACAATAAAAATCCTCTATACCTATAGATGGTACATCTGTCCTCCAAGCAGAGATTAAATGGACCACTAAATTATTTATGACTGAGTACTAAAAGAACCACATTTTTAGATTATATTAATGCACATGTTTTTAAAGTATGTATATAGATTTTGGGCTCTTAGGCGAGACAATTTTTTTAAATTAAATTTTATATACCCAAGTTATGCTACTGTCTCACCTAGAGAATACGGTCCTTAACTCTATTTTCTCGGTGGATCTTTTTTTTTCAGTCCGGTCCTGCCTTACACTGCGTCTAAATAACGAAATTAAAATTGCCTGTGGGAGATTTAATTCTAATATACTTTTAAGACCAAAAGACCATCTCTCCTACTGGTCCATCTCTCCCCCCTTACCCTTCTCGATTATTATATAAATTCGTAAGTAAAGTGAACTTTTTTAAAACTTGTTACATCATAAACAATGAAATAGAGGAATCAATGTTTAAAATAAATATTTCATTTTTTAATTATTAATTAATTATTATTATTACTTGCAGTATAACATACACTGGTAAATTTATTATTTAATATTTTTATGTAATTAATTTACATTTATGATTATAATTTCGTTTCCAAATTTGCGAAAGTTTTAATTGAAATTTATATACTTTCATCTGAAGAATCTAATTATCAAAAACGTAAATGCATTTTCGTTTCTATATATGTATCACATGTTTGGAATGTGAGTTGTACAGAATTTTAATTAAAATTTTACTAATTGATGATTTGATCTGAAATATTACATTTGTAGGGAAGTGAAAGAAAATTAATTAACAAATTGAAGTTATGTGAAAAAATGTGGAAATCAGAGCTATGTATATTGAATTGTGCAATGTTTCCATAAATAGAAAATGAAACGATATATTTTTATGCCATATAATTTGATATCTAGTTTTTTCAGCTGTTGGGAAATATCACAAAAAATAATAATTAAATAGGTTACGTTAGGTCAGTTTAATAATAATATATTGTGAGAAATAAAAATATAAAAGAAATATTTGAGAAATAGAAAGTAAGATATAATAACTGTGTGATTTGGGGTTTAAATCATATCGACACCAATCTTTCACAAAATAAAAATGGGATTAATTGGGAAACCAGTTTGCAGGGGCTGCAGATTGACAGTATAGATTGTAAATTTTAAATAAAATAGTCGAGAAAGTGATGGATTTTATTTCTTTTTATCTGTATTATTGTGAGCAAATGCAAAAATTTGGATTCTAAACAAAAATAATAAAACATTATAAAACTAAAAAGTTGTAAGAAAAATAAATATGTATATTTTATTCTTTTTCGTCATGTGACAATAGGTAAGTACACATTTTATCAGTAAATGACTAAAACGAGTTAAATCATATTGGAGGAATTCTGCCGGACATGGAAAATTTGTTTCATTGACGATTCTTTACATAGAGTGTGAAGATGGTAAATCTTTGTGCGCTTATTATACAATTAATAAATTTGTTAACTGCTAACGAATCGAATATAAGAGATCTATCATTATCTCATAATCATTTTATTTATTAAATCTAGTATTTTGAATCTGTCGTGGGACCATTAGTTTTTATTTTGATATTTTATCTTAAAATTTGTTTTTGTTTTTATAAAATATACTTAACAAGTTTTTAATTACAATGATTTATTATTTTTTGTATGGTACATGTACTTCAGTTCTTTTATATTATTCAAGTATATATGTTCTTTTTGGCGTATTATATATATATATATATATATATATATATATATATATATATATATATATATATATATACAGTGGCTCACAAAATTATTCGTACACCTAAGTTTTATATTTAAAAATTGAAAAATGGAGTACTTTCAAAAAAATATTGATGTATTATTGACGGGATCAGATTCTCTTATTTTCCAGAAACAAAATGCAATAGCCAATTATGAAAAAAATATTATTTTTCTTGTGTTAATTACATAAAAACAAAATGTGTACAAGAACTAGGTACACAAAATTATTCGTACACTTATGAAATCTTGCATATAACGAGTCAATATTTATATTTATAAACATGAAACATCTGTGATTGCATAATTATCATTTGTCTGAGTATTTTGTATAAGATTTTATAAAAAATAGTTCACAAAAATAAGAAATTATGGTAGTTGAAAGGCTAATCTGCTTGAAATTACTTTGCCAGTGTAAATTTTTAAGGGAGGTTGACAAAATTAAACGAAGATCGCGCTAAATGTTGAGACCCATATAAGTAAATATAAAAATGAGAACCAGTAGAAAAATATTCACCGTGGAGGCCTTAAATTATTTTTAAGTCATCAGAATAAACTATATATTGAACGTTAAGTGAAATCAAATCCTAAAAATCCCCTGAATAAATTAATATTAAGAATAACTAAATATTTTAAGGGTCTATTGGAACATAGACTATTCAAAGAACTTTAAGAAATTTTGGTTCTAATGGTCTTATAGTAATAAATGGGTCCTATAATTCCAAACAAAATAAAATAAAGAGACTCGCATTGGGAAATAGTATATTAGCACGGATTGTGTTTTTTGGAAATTGGTAATTTTGCGGATTTGAGTGGAATTGCAAATCTTTTGATTGGAGAAATCCAAATTCTGAGCTTAATAACTGCAATTTATGTAGTACAGTGAAACACGGCGGGAGGATCATATTAGTTTGGGGATATGTAGGAGCTAGTTATGACTATATGGCCATTAAAATCAAAATTTCTTAGAGTTCTTCGAATAGTCTATGTTTCAATATATCCTCCAAAAATTTCAGATATATTTTTTGTTAATTTATTCAGGAGTTTTTAGTATTTAATTTCATTTAATGTTCAATAAATCGTTCATTCTGCTGATTAAAAATTTTCTTACGGTCCCCACGGCAAATATTTTTCAACTACTCCTCATTTTATATTTACTTCTAATGTTGTTAACAATTGAGAGCAATATTCATACAATTTTGATAACCTCCCTTAAAGATTTACACTGGCAAAATCATTTCACATAGATTCGTCTTTCAACTACCGTAATTTCTTGCTTTTGCGGCCCATTTTTGAAAAAACCTTTTACAAAATACTCAAACAAATGATAATTATGTAATCACAGATGTTTTATATTTATAACTATTAATATTGACTCGTTATATGTAAGATTTCATAAGTGTACGAATAATTTTGTGTACCTGTTTTTTGTATGCATTTTGTTTTTATTTAATTTACATAAAAATAATAATTTTTTTTTCATAATTGGCTATTGAATTTTATTACTGGAATATGAGAGAATATGATGCCGTCAGTAATACATCAATATTATTTTTAAAAGTACTCTATTTATCACTTTTTAAATAGAAAACTTAGGTGTACGAATAATTCTGTGAGCCACTGTATATATATTATTAATCTCCAATAATCTGGTATTCAATCGGAATTTCTTCATTGTCTACAAGGCCGACGTTTCGACACCACTTGTGACTTCTTCAGGGCTAGTACATTTTTATATATAGTAATATTGAAAGAATATAAAATTCATGTATATAGATACAATATATGTGCTGTAATCACAGAAGGGTCGTCAAATTTAAAATAGAGAATTTTAAAACTATGACACTCCAAAAATATCTTACGATAAGATTTATCATTACTAACTTTTTCATATAAAAAAGTAGTTTTTCATATAAATTTGTACAATGTGACTGGGATTTGAACCCGGGATCCTTTGAAACCGAAGCTACAAAGCTACCACTGCGGCAACTGTTCGGATCCAAATATAAATTCAAATTTATAGAAAGAACTATTAATTTAAGGCAATAAAAAAGTACGTGTTGCTTAATACTTAATGCATTTAAAAAATTAAAAAACAACATTTCTCGGAGTCTCTTTAACGAGATTTAAAATGGAACAGCATTTCCAATTAGTCAACGTATTGAGATTACTTAATTAGTTATTTAAAATCGTCATTATGGTCTGTTATGCAACCCGCGTATGGCGAAGTCCAGTAGCCGGGATTATTTAGCGATTAACGGCTAATTTAATTCGGATTACGCACATGATGAAATCCTCAGCAGTTGATCCGGGCGTGGCCGGCGAGAAATACCGATGCAGGCATACCACACGCTTTTCTTCCTTGTTATAACATAAATCTTATTTCTATATTTTACTTGCGCGCTGGTTTTTTATCGAGCGAACGGACTAGTTAGTCACGTGACCTATGAACCTGTTATTAAATATTTTAAACGGTAGCGTGTGCTGTCAATAAATGGAATTTCGAATTAATTTTATGAAGATATAAATCTTGTATTAATAACAATTTTTTCATAATCAAGATAGAAAGTCAGTTGCTATATTAAAATCGTAACAGAAATTATTTTTTCCACTATTCAAATAAGAGTTGTAGCAAAGGTTCAAAATAAGTATTAACGGACCACTAAAAGTATGGGCAACATAAAAAAAATATATTTAAAGCAGTTGTAGGAAAAGTAATGTTTGTACCACGAGTGCAAAATAGCATTGCCGCACTAGCTACAGTGTCGTACTTAGATGAGGTATAACATAGAGATATGGCATTGCCCAAATATATTGTCGAAAGATCTAAGGTTTAAAATCGCTTGCAGCCAGCAGTGTAAGAACAGTGGACTAGTGGAGTAGTTATATGGAAAACTCAACCAAATAAATAATGAGGATAGGTGACTCACACTATGACCAATATTTCGTTCGTCTAACTGTAAGTGTGCACTACTCAGCTGGCGTTAGGCGATTCTCGAACATACATGTTTTGCTTGCTCAGTAGTACGTAGCTATAGGAGTGTGCCATATCTCTATGTTATACCTCATCTAAGGTGTCATATCTGGGGCAGGAACATGGGGGCACCTGCCCAGAGCACATACTTAGAGAGGGCGCAAATTCAGACTCTTTTCTGTACTATAAAAACTCTCAAACCACAGTGTAGATAAATAAGCAGTAGCGACATTCATATATGAATATGTTCTTTTGATCGTTTTTAATTAATTTTCGGTTTTTTGTTTAATTTGTATATTTTTTGTTATAAAAATGTTTTTATGAAACAAATCCTTATTATTTTTTTTTATATATTATTAAAAACCAGGATTACGGGAGCGCAAGGAATGAGGATTGCCCAGGGCGCAAAATTGTCTAGATACGGCAATGCTCTAGGAAAATTGAGGATTTCAGCTATACGCCTCGATCTTAAATCTTTATGCGTATGTGTGGCAACGTAGCATTTTGCATCCTTGGTACACAAATACCTAAATTATCTACCGGACCATGTTACTAAAGTAGTATGTTTATGCTCAGCAGGACCAACAAGAATTTTAAATTACACTTAAAAAAAAATTGAAAGCAGTGTTAAATAGTTCGTTTCGTATTTTATTACTATGTGATATTACTCATTTAAGTGAAACTTAAAATTTAAGTAATATTGATTTAATCTGTCATTAATTATACAAATTTTGATATTACAAGGTTTCAAAGTATGGATGTCTTCATATTCATATTCTTAAATAACTTTTAGTGCGATGTCTGATTAATTTAATTTAGTGACTCTTTTATCGTTTAAGAAAGAAATAAGGTTAATGCAAAAAATCACATATTGAGTTCTTGGTTTGGTGAAGTAACCCCTCTTGCCCCCTTTCCATAATTATCTAAATTTTTTCATACTCATTTATGAAAACTAATATATCATCAAATTAAACAAAAATATGGTTGTCTCATTTTACTAAACAATTCCTATTAAAAAAAAAATCAATATTGGTAGTCATAAAATAGTATATTTAATGAAGGAAACTCTTATAATATATATGAAGCAATTTTTCTATTCCTTATAATAAAAAAATTTAAGGGCAGTGTTCGTGTTCACAGACATACTTCGTGTAGTACCTAATATATAATAATATAATGTTAGTTTGACATAACTACGAACGTCGTACGCCAGCACGACAGTATTTTTGTAATTGGAAAATATTCATTCAATAAACTAATAACTTCAGTCATCCCGGGTTCTCTAATTATGTTCTAATAGATAACATACTGGATCAGTTAATTAAGCAATTAATATCTGAGTATGGGATAATGCGGTGTGTTTTTTTATAAGTTATGATAATTAGAATCGAATTTGACGTCATAAAGTTACTCCAAGTTACGTTTCTACTGCAAAAGCGCTAACTGTTGAGCAACCACTATTCTACTGTCCATTCGAGTAGAAATATACTGCAATAAATTAAATTTTAATCGCAAAGATTTAACTTCTATAAATTACAGACTACTGACGTAGTAAACAGGAAATAAAACAACTAATTTTATATACGGCTTGAAGTTGCTTATCTAAAACGACTGTCATATTAGGAATGTGAGGGCGTACGGTGTGTTCTATGCGTAGGGGACTTGATCTTTATCTGACTGTGTGCTCTACTTCTTTGCATATTCATTCTTGATTAGTATCGGTCATTTGCATAATGAGTTACTTATTAAAGAAACAAAAAATGTGTTTTAGTTTGAAATTAGATATATTTGTCATCGTTTTAAGTCGTTAAATTTGTAATTTATTAATACTTTACTAGATGATTCAAAAACGTAATGTGTACTTACAATTTACCGTATAAAAAGAATTAAATACTAGGTTAGCTAATTCCAGATTTTGGTACTAATTTTTTTTAGGTGCTAATTTTTGGTGTTATAATCAGGCGATGTTACATGTGTACTAAATAAACGACGAAAAAATAAATCACTATAAAAAATGTAAAGGGTTCCGAAACACTACGATAGATTGGTACTTTTATTTATAATGTACTGCAAAAATGGTTATGGTTTAACCATTGCCAAAATTTGACTGATAGGTACCATTTTTGAGAAATCGAAACCTTCATAAAAGCATTGTGTACCGCGATTGTAAAATTCGAAAACATGGTTTACACGATACTGCTTTATTCGATCAGTATAATACCTAGCAAAGAGAATAAAAATGTATTTAAAAGATAAAGAATGAATCTAAGTTTCTGTAATTTTAAAATTTTTATTTTCGTTTATTTTCAAATATTTCAGTAAAAATTGTAAATATTCAATGTATTATTGTACATATTGTACGACCTTTTTCGAAAATATATTATTACAGAAATTTAAATTGGTCCTTTCTTAACATAAGAATATTTAAAAAAAACTTACTTCGGTGCACTGTTGTCTCTAGCGGAATATTAAGGAAATATGATTCCGTCACTCCCTTTTGCAGTAAATCATATAATTACATGTCCTGAACTGCCGGTTATTCTATTTGAGCTATAAGAAATATTTTCTTGTTCTGTTGGCTAGTAGTCCATCTCATACATATAGCTATTAGTAATAGGTATACAGGATGGCCCAGCGAAAATTATCAGCGCAATTTTTGGCCACTCAACATTAATTTTGCAAAAAACGCTCGAACACGTCAATTTTAGTATAAAGGGGGACACCTAAATGGATTAGTACCAATGGCATAACTTCAACCCTAAAATGGGGGTGGACTGCACCTCAAAAATTTTAAATGGAAAAGGGTGTCAAACATGACACAGTTCGAAAAGCCTTTCAATTCTCTTTTCAACAGTTTTTTTATTTTTTAAATCCGATCATTAATTCCAGAGAAATATTGTTTAAAACAAATTTTAACAGGTGTTCAAAACTGCAATCAAGTAGGCTTAAACAATTGACAGAAACTCAAGTATCAGTTTATTAGGTGTTCAAAATGACTACCTCCAACTTCCATACAATAATAAAGATTTTGCTCAAAATTTTGCAACTGCGGTACGTACGGTAAATCTAAATCTAAAAATTCGGGTGGCGTGGCATAAATTTTAGACTTCAAATAACCCCTCAAAAAGAAATCTAACTTACAAATTACTTGTCTATTACAAACAACTTGTCGAAAGAATTGTTTATTTAGTTTCTGTCATTTGTTTAAGCCTACTTGATTGCAATTTTGAACACCTGATAAAATTTGTTTTAAACGATATTTCTCTGGAACTAATGATCCGATTTGAAAAATAAAAAAAATGTTGAAAAGAGAATTGAAAGGCCTTTCGAACTGTGTCATGTTTGACACCCTTTTCCATTTAAAATTTTTGAGGTGCAGGCCACCTCCATTTTAGGGTTGAAGTTATGCCATTGGTACTAATCCATTCAGGTGTCCCCCTTTATACTAAAATTGACGTGTTCGAGCGTTTTTTGCAAAATTGATGTTAAGTGGCCAAAAACTGCGCTGATAATTTTCACTGGGCCACCCTGTATGATCCCATATAACCACGTGGTCTATCTCCCTTAAATCTTACCCGTGAGCAGTAGCAGTATAAATAATCCGGGTTACTGGCTAACCTTTTTTATAAATCTGGATGAGTGGATGTTAGTGATAAGCGACTATGGAACCAGATTCCACTCAATTCGAACCAGTAAACTCTAAACACTACAAGTGCCCTTGATAATATCTTTTTTAATATATATATTTTTTTAATTTTGACCCTGTATAAATAATTAATTAGTTTTTTAACGAGGCCTCAAAATAACTTTTCGTTTTATGTCACTACTTGATTACCGAAATCGGTTTATTTTTTGTGATATTAAAAGTAAATTGATACGAAAACGGTAAATGAATATTACTCCCATATACGAAAGCAAAAGATAAAAAAGCAATAAACAAAATAAAATTCGAAAAACATAAACAACTGAAAGCAAATCGTCAAGTGCAATTAAAACGGTAGCGTGGGAATTACCGACCCACATGCATATTATTACCAAAGCTTTACGTAATTTTATAAATATATCACAAATCACATTATTGTGTAGAAATCGAACAAACCTACTATGGATTTTTATCCCGGTTCTAAAAACAAATTATCAGTCACGTCAATTAATATCAATCTAGAATCTAGACTTGCAGTATCAACAGGTGTGAATACAACTTTTATCTGAAACAGGTCAATTTATTGTACTTTCATACAAAAAAAAAACAAAAAATAGTAATGTAATTTTAATTTTAGATAAACACAGCTGTGTTTAGATATAGAAGTAACAAAAAATTGCAGAGAGTTCGTGAAAAAATAAAACAAGAATAGATAGTAAGGAAATTATGAAGATTTTTATATCTGAGGGTGTAAACTTCCAGGAATGCAAATGTAAGGCAAAAATACGATACTAGAAGTATTATTTATTCTAGAATACTACATTATGCATAAAAAGAGGAAAACTCGATTTTGCTCTCGTGGGAAAAGTGACATCAACCAAAGGCATTTGGATGTTTTCGTTAATTTGTGTAGTTTATCTATTATTGTTTGTAGCACTGATGAAGGTATAATAAAGTTAGAGAATTTTTTTTTCTTTCTATATCCAACATCCGACAACCTTTCCAATTTCTCATTTTTGTGAATACAATTATAATTATTATAATAATAATGAATATAATTTATTTCCTTACTTGATCAAGGGCAGGATTACATAATTCGTAAGAGCTATAAATAACAATTACTTTTGTTAAGTAATAATTACAGAAGTCACCATGTCAGGAATTCAAAGTTGCTACGAATTTTGGGTATTTTCACATCAGTGTTAGAGTATCTTGTTACTTATCAACCACAAATAATGATTGCTATTATAGAATCGCAATTTCATTTGTAGTTGATATTTGTCCTTCCAATTTAAATAAATAAAACAAAGTACGCCAAATCTGCGAACTAAAAATATGATTATAATTTAAAACAGAATTATAGTAGTTACAAATACTTAAAAATATAAATTTAATTCTTTTTTACAATAGGATAAATTAATTTTGTGTATAGAAATTAACGATTCACGATCAAAAGATTGTTCAGCAACCAAGAAGAATACAGACATATTTATTATTAATTATTGAACTACAGATGGTATTTCACTTCTACGTTCAGTTCTATCTGGGTAAAGATTTAGCTATGAATAATAGCAAAATCTCAGCTATAGATCAATAGATAGTTTTTTTAAATCTCTGTATTCCCGTTTTTTTGTATGATCGAAACTTTAGAAAAGTCATATAATATGTTTTCTGTTAACGACTATTAATTTTGTACTTGTTGTAAAATTTAAATTTTTTAAAAATACAGGGTTGTCGCTTGGGTAAGAGACGCCTTGGTTCAAATGAAATTTTAGCGCCGTATTCCATGACAGAAGATTTGTAAATTAAAAAAAAATGCTGACATTTGTCTGTTAAATTTAGAAAAGCAAATATAATTTGTTTTTTCTAGATTATTGAATTACCTTTTCCTTTGACTCCAAGAGGGGCAAATTTAAGGAACAATATTTTCAAAAATGTTTTTATAGCAAAATTGGACGTTCTATGAGTAAACAAAAACTACGTAGGTATATATATTTTTTATGAATATCATATAATAAAAAAAAAAATCAGAAATTAGTGAAATACCCTATTATCGTGGCAATACAGTGCCTGTACGCGGAGACCCTGGATAAATAAGTAGTAAGTTCTAAAAATTATTTTATTTTTTGATGTTTATAGGTACTCTAAAGAACTTTTTGAAGTATTATTTCGTGATGAATAAATACTTTGTCTTGATATTATTTCTTAACTTCCAATCAATCGATTAGAAATTTTTAATAAGAATAACAACTAAGAATATAAATGCGATAGCTTCTTTTCTACACTATGTTGCCACTGTTACCATACTTTATGTCTTATACTTATCATTACTAAACAATATAAAATAACTATTATATATTAGATTGCTTTCAGAATTAAGGTCATCAAATATTCAATATATTAATTTTATGAATTATTTCTGCAAAAGAAGAAATACTACTTTCTGATTAACATTAGCCCAGAAAAGGTTTATTCCACAGTAGATTACAAATATTACCGCAATATATCAATATTTCGTCACAATCTATTTTGAATTGAAAAATAAAACAAAATATATGTTTATTATTTTCTATAATATTAATTTTATGCAATTTATGTGTTAGAATGAACTAGAAGCAATAAAATTACAGACTCGAATGTTATTGATTTGAAAGCGGCGTTATGCGATTTTAAATGAAAATGATTTCATTATAAGCTGACATTTTAATGTGCCAAGTATCAGCACGGCGAATAAAATTTCACAACGGAATATCTACTCCCGATAGACAACCTGCGTAATTTTATTATGTAGTTTATATATCTTTATTTTTATAGCGACTAAGTGTTCGGCTTGTAAAATATAATTGGCGATAAAATAGATAATCGCTGAGTTGGTGATCTAACTGACGCCTAGGTATACTTCGCTTCGAGCTGTTTTTGCACAAATTTCTGACAATAGCATCAGGCGGACAAGAGAAAGGAGGTTGAAAATATCATTCAAATTATATTTTTTTAAACGACTGCCAATATCTGTCTGGATTAATAATGGTACCTTGCCAAATTCGCTGGATGTTTGCCTGCAGGTAAAATAATACCGGGAATTTGGTACACCAAATACCAAACAATGAATATCCGGTATCCGATATCAATTTACTCTTCGTGCTTTCTTAACCAAATCCAATTTTTAGTCCAAGTTTGAACTGTTGTACTATTCGTAGGACATGACTGGAAATAATGTATTACTTACTAGTATTCCGAAAAAAAAATCCTCAACACTATTGTTGAATTGAATTTTATTAACTGTTCTAGTTACGGCACAGAATAGTTACATACAGAAGCGACGCTCTGTGTAGGTACCTTTCATGTTACCCTATTCAGTTCTATGACCTTTGAGCATTGTGTAGACCTTTAAATTTGTTGACATCCCATATCTCTCCCTAAGATTTGACGAAACTTTCTGATTTTAAACAATGAGCCCTTTTAATTTGTTGGCTTTCCCGATCTCTCTCTAATTTTCGTTTCTCTGTCTTACTGTCGCTTCTGTATAAACCTATTCTGTGGTTACGGTGTATATGGGGGTATTTTGGTTGGAAGCGGGCATTAGTAATGAAGCAGTACTGCTAGCATGTATAATTTTGTTATTAATAATATTAGGAATAATCTTTATTACTATACAATATTTTTGTGAATAATTATTTTACGAACATCTGTTTGTATTTTTAAACTAGTCAAGGGTTGGATTTGTTTACATTTAGCAGGCCAGGTCAGAAAACACTTGACATATACGGAAATATTGTATGCATTCCACTATCTGTATTTGGAGCATAGGCGTAGATTTCACAAATTTCCATACGGTATTCAAACTTCCGTAGATTATTATATAAAATTATATCGTTATTTAAATATGATCGGATGAGTATTTTAAATAACAGAAATATCTATTTCAGTAGCATATTGGTAAAAACCATGTCCTTTCAGTTATCATTTAATTACAAATAACTTTAACAACATAAAGTTGATAAATTATTATCTATTTGAATCATTCTTAAAGTCTCTAAATGATGTGTTATTACAACACATCAGTTCAAATATTCCATAATAAAATATGCTCTAAATAAATAAGATATTAGATTTCAACTAATATAAATTTACCTATGTCACACTAGGACAGTTGACCCAATATAATATTTGCAGATGGTACTGTTAATTTAAATAAATATGTAATATGGCAAAGAATATTATGTTTTGTTAGATATTTTGAAAGGTACAAGATGTCTCAAAAGATCATCCGCACGCCTATGGACTCCACGTCCTGGCACTAAAGCCAGATGGCCCAACCACTTGAAAAGGGACAGACTGCGAGACGCTGAACATGTACCTGCAGTTTTGATAAACAAATTCTAGAAGATTCCACGGTCACGCGTCTGGATCGTGTTGGTGAGGGAAGGCGCTACCCCCGAAGCACCTTAGTTCTGAAGGAGTGAAGAGGGATATTTTTGTATATAACCCGAGTCCAAAGCTGTACTCGGGGGGTCAGATCCAGGACTCCACTATGCTTGGCTTGTCCGAGGTAGTTCCTCCTGGTCTTCTTGACTCCACTTCCCTACATTCCTTCTGTCCCTCTGACACCGCTGTCGTGTGTAGCTTATCCGGCAATGCCTGGCACCACGATAGTTTTCCTCCACCCTGGGACGTCTATGTGTAGCTCATCCGGCAATGCCTGGCACCAAGACGACCTAGGGCACCTATGAAACCGCTGTCGTGTGTAGCTCATCCGGCAATGCCTGGCACCACGATAGTTTTCCTCCACACTGGGACGTCTATGTGTAGCTCATCCGGCAATGCCTGGCACCAAGACGACCTAGTGCATCTATGAAACCGCTGTCGTGTGTAGCTTATCCGGCAATGCCTGGCACCACGATAGTTTCCGTCTCCATATTTATTACCAAATCCTATGAAATCCCTGTCAACTACGTCGCTGCTCTGACAAGCCAGGTATGTGTTATTTGAATTGTTTTATAGTTGTCACAATGATGTCATATTTTCATTAAATATAAATGATCTGATATTGACTGACTAACAATTGTAAATCTGGGTGTCTGCCACCAATCAAACTATCAATAATTATTTCTGATCTCTTTGACTGTGACCCGCCGTGGCCGGTTCGTTTGACCGAGAGCTATTGTGGCCGGGAGAACTGTGAGCTCAAGGGCCAGTCATTGCGATTCAGACCATACAAAATATAAACAATTGCCCTCTGACAAAACAGAGCGCTCTATAAACGAAAGTACCAAGAAATATAATTATACAAACCAGCACATACACAATTGCAGTTGTGAGCAACAATATCAGTTTGGATCTCAATCATATAATTTTACCAAATATGTTTATCATAAATTATTGGGACAACTCTTTATGAATTGAATGCAATATTTTTATATAATTGTTATATGGTCAAATTGTCTCTCTACCTGGGGTTTTGGCTGTGGTTTCCCCCAGGTTATTAAGGTGAATACCGGAGAGCATAATATTCCACAGCACTCTACGATTTTCTTAATTATAAATAAATGCACAAGTTAGATATTTTTTTCACTGCTGGCCTACGAAGATATCATTATTAACCTGTTACTGAGTTGTGAAATTGTTTTTCTCTACCGCTTCCTTAGCAACGCTTAACAACGGTCAATAATGGATTATTATTAACCATGGTCAATTATGCGAACTGTCACTTTTTAAAGAAATTCACGCTTCTGAATTTATTTAACTCACTGAACGCAAGGAAAATATTATATTTAAATTTGCCGCCTAATTTCAAGTTGGCAATAGTTAAATTTCAGATTAAAAATTAACTATCTTATTCTGTGATCTTATTTCTTGTCAAATTTTTCATGCGTTCACATTATATTCATAATGCAAAATGTTAATTTATGTATTTATTTATTTATTGCAATATTTGAAAAGGTAAGTGTTAATTGTTATATCATTTTAATTATCTTACTTTGTACATTTTTTTTAGGGTTATAATTACATTTCTATGTAAAAACACAAAACGGGTAACATTTATTTGTTATTTATAGTTGAAATTGATAGTGCAATTGTGACAAGTCAAATTTATTGCTGCAGAACCCGTATTCAATGAGGTTTGAGTGTTTCCTATATTTATTGTCGCATTTTAAATTTCTGGCATCATTGACTGAGGTATGGGGCTTGTTGAAGGGTTCGTAGCTAGTAGTGAAAAAAATAGTATATAAACCACAGTTGAGAAGATCATTATTGACCAGGCGCCTTGTATCACTCGGGCTTCGCCCTCGTGTTACAATTCTGGCGCTGGGTCAATAATGATTATCTTCTCAACCTTGGCGTATAATATACTATTATCTATCTTTTGGAGTGAATATCATTCTTTTATTTTATCAAATTCCTCCACTCTTAACAGCTACTCTGTATTACGACGATGAAGGGTTACTTATTTAAATAAACACAACGTAGGGTAAGTTAAACCTTCCACTAGATGATCTTTGGCCAATATATAATTGTATGTACGGAGGAAGTGGGTATGTACTGTTACAGTAAAGGCTCGTTTACACGATTACTTTGATGTTGTGGCATTTAATGCCGACATTCCATGTCATGTCAAACACACTTGCAGAGTGTCGCGACATATACCTTCATTAGATCGTCACGACATCATGGCATCTAGACATTTAATAGTTCAGACGATGACATTGTTGTGACATACCGTGACATTGTCAGTGTCACACGTTTTGATATTGCGACACTAGTCAACAACATGTAATCAAGATATTAATAGTTTCGACATTTTTAATTTAATACCGTGACATTTAGTTCTACACTTTTATGCCACTATGTAAACGAGCCTTAACACTAGCAATAGCAATATCACAGCACTGGCAACAGTGTCATCGTCTGAACTATTAAATGTCTCGATGCCCTGCTGTCGTGATGCTTTAATGAAGGTATATGTCGCGACATTCTGCCTGTGTGCTGTGTGTGTGAACACTTGCCCGGTTGCAGAAAGGCTAATCAGGCTCTAATCAAAAAAATCACTGATTAATTTGACGTTGTTACCATGGCCACGTATTAAAAATACATTGCTGTCAAAAAATTAATCATTAATCAAAAATGATGAAGCTTTGTGCAACCCGGGCTTAGTGTCATGACATCGAATGTCGTGTACTGTCATAGCATTAAATGCCACAACATCAATTTCATCGTGTAAACGAGCCTAAACTCGGCGAACCGACTGCACTGCATACACTATCACTAGGTCTATTAAAATATCGCACTTATCACTCGGTATAACAAAAGCCAAAAGATCGAGGTTTTAATTAAACAATTAACTAGTTATTTATTCTGAATAAGTATATGATAGTAATAATGTAATCAATATAGTAATAGTGTAGGTGAAGCGACAACGTACTCTAGAAGAACGCTGAAGAATGACTCCTTCCTCTTTCTGTTGTACGGATGAGCATCTACGAATTTATCAGCATTAAGCTGACATCACATACTCATATCTAAATATACACATCTGCACCACGCGTAGCATTGTCACATTTACGATATATAATGGGTATTACGAATGTAAAATGCCAGTGTCTTAGTCTTACTTACTTGGATGTACATGTACATTCCAAGTCAGGCAAAAACGTTTACTTCCCTTATCTTGACTATCGCCAAGGAGCTATTAGCTTTCAGAAAGACGGAACTTCGAATTATGACTTACATCCTTACTGCTCATTGTCCTTCAAAATACCATTAATGTACATAGATTTGGTAAAGTTGAAGGCGATGTTAACAACAGATGAATCTGAGAAGAATATAGAAAACATTGGAATTTGGAACACACATATGACTACCCTGCATACAGGGTGTTTACGATAGACACATAACATAGAAAACAATAAAGTCCAAAATCTTAAAATATTTATTTGAAAATATTTAAATCAACTATTTAATCAAACTACACAAATATTCAAAAAAAATCCTACAGTATAACAAATTAAGTCAAACTGCCAGACTAAATTATGTAGTACCTGTTTTCAATTCTATTTCCCTGACTTGACTTGATAATTATAGACATGAGAACATACAATCTAAAATGAATCAAATTGCAAGTATATTGTATATGTTTAAATAAGTATAAAATATACTTGCCGTTTGATACACCTTTAGAGACGTTCGATGGCGGATACGAACACCAACAGAGTTATTTGCAAACCGAAAATATACTATTTATGTTTTAAGTAAAATAAATTTATTGGTTATTGCTTATTGAATTAAGGAAAGTATTATGTATACTTTAAAGTATATAAATCCTGTCAATAATATACGGTTAAACAGTCCTGAACATTATTTTACTAAATTTCTATTAGAACAATATATCAATACCGCAATACCAATATTTGCTGAAAGAATAAGTAATAAAATTTTTCTATCTTTTCCTTTTTTTGAGTTAAAATATTAGTAGTAAAGTTAGTTAAATAGCATGTAGATACTTTAATTATGGTAATTGTTAATTTTAGCGTAAAGTTTTGTCTGTTTTGAAAAAAGTAGTTAATTTTTTCAGAATATATGAAACTAGGATAATGTTTAGTTGACACAATTGTAGGTCTGCAATTTTGCTTCATCTTTTTTATAAATTATAAGAAATAAATTTCCTTATTTTATTACTATAATTCTGCTCTAGAATAATTATTTATAATACTTGGAAAGTCATAGAATGTCCAATGATGATTTATATTTTTATCTATTAAACCCTCCGGAAATAACATTCGGCACGCTTATGAATAAAGAGCAATCGCCTTTCCTGGTAAAAGTTGGTGATCTCCTATTGTGAATATAATTGTTTGTACGATTTTATGATGTAGGTGCTGCGATTTTAAATCAATTTGATTTATGTGGTTATCTGTTTATAGATCTTGACTTTAGTAATTACAATTTATAAAATGTAAGTCACGATTCAATATTTTCAATTTAATTGTTATTATATTATCTTGATTATTGTGATTAATTAAGTACATACTAACAAAAAGCTTCGGGTAATTAGTGTAATAGCCATTTCTTGGCTTTTCCGAGTATTCCCTAGAGCTCCGCTGTCATTATCTTGTCTATTAGTGTAAAGGTAAATAAAAAGAGAAACCGTATTAAATTAAAATAAACCTAAACAGCTTTAAATTTATTATATTAGAGAAAATATAATTAACTAAACTTTATATTTATTTAGCAACAAATTGAACTTATATAAAAGTCATTGTTTCATAAAAACAAGGTTGAAAATTTTGTTGTTATTTAGTTTTTCATTAATATTAATAAAAATTTTATAAAAATAAATAATTTTAACACAATATTTCTATAGTTCAACTTATTTTGTTTTTTTGTTTTTATTACGTATAAATTTTTGCTTGATAATAGGTTGGTTGATCCTTTACTGATTGATATGTCTTACAAGATGGTAAGTAGGTACTCCATACCGTTCATTCAACGGTACGGAAGTTCATGATTTGTACAAATGCACAACCACAAATATATGATAAATTGTATTTATTCCCATAAATAAATTATAATGTACCTCATTTTGGATGCATTTTTTTACTGCTATTAGTGGGAGAGAAATTTTGATCGTACAAAAAATTATTTAAGTATTACGAACGATAAGGAATACCGATCTGAGACAATAATTGGAGTCACTTCTCTTATTTTTCAAACAATTATCTTCGATAGGTAAAATGTCCTTATCGAAGATAATTGTTTGAAAAATAAGAGAAGTGACTATAATTATTGTCTCAAATCGGTATTTCTTATCAAATTTTTGATTTGGAGCCCCAGTTCATAGTTATTGGTGTTCTTTTGTTTTTCAAAAACTTGACATTACTTCCTTATTTTAAAGAATATTAAAAAAATACAAAATATTTCAGTATTTGCTTTCGGTTCTCTAAAACATTTGTATTTACAATTATTTTCTATTTCATCAAATAACAAAATGGCGATCGATCAAAAATTTCAAAACAAGATATTTTTAAAACTAATCGATCGATTTTTGACAATAAAACATTTATAATATCCTTAAACTATCTTCTAACATTTGTATAAAATAATATAAACAAAAGCCTAACAATAAACGCGTACTTCAAACTTGAAGCATATATTTTTTAATTTGTACATTCAAATTTAAATACTTTTTGATCTTGTTCTTTGGATATATCTTTATTTACAATAAGAAATTATTCGCTACTTTATTTTCAAAAGTTATTTGCATAATTTGTGTATAAAAATGCATAATTATCAAAACATTGTTTCAGTTTGTAAAAATGTATCTTGTAATTCAATTTGATTAAAAACTTCGTTTAGACAGATGTTAAAGACAAAGGTTAATAGATAGTTTAAAGATTTTATAAATGTTTTATTTTCAAAAATCGATTCACTGGGTTTTATAATACCTTGTTTTAAAATTTTTGATCGGTCACTATTTTGTTATTTGATAAAATAGAAAATAATTCTAAATACAAATGTTTTAGAGAAACGAAAGAAATGCTGAAGATTTTGTATTTTTTAAATATTCCTGAAAATAAGGGAGTAATGACGATTTTTTGAAAAACAAAAGAACGTCAATAACTATGAACTGGGGCTCCAAATCAAAAATTTGAGCTAAGAAAAGTTGCTTGTTTTAATGAGTTCTAACTGCCGTTTTCGTGTGTTACAACTTATTATTAACACAGTGTATATATAGACGAAATATATTTTTGATTATAATATAATTTAAAGTTATTATAAAACAAATATTTTTAATAAAATAAAATATTATTTCTTGTTTGTTTCAGTTCTTTAATGTTTTTATCAGGCAACTTTCATTTCAGATCAGGTAAATGTGTTGCAGTGTTTTAGTCGCATTCAAATATTTATTTATGTTTTAATTTTAGCAGAAATTAAAAATTAAGGGCACTTTATTTCACTGGAAAGTATTGAAAGAACAATACTTTTTTTAAATTTAAGCATTGTATAAATAACATGTTTGATAATTAGAATAGTATAAAAAGAATTGATGAATGTCTGAAACATATTTTATAAGTAAGTTTTGCTTATTGGCACCAGTATTGAAGATTATGTAATTTGTTCCAAATAATAAAAAAAATGAAATTTTCTTAATAATTTTGAATAATTCATTCTGACTTTAATATTTAAACAATTTGTAAATATTGGTACATTTGTTTTAATATTTTTATAAAATAAAACACTACTCCTTTGACATAGACAATACATATTACGTTGATGGAATTGAATTGCTCTTATTTAAACAAAAATTTTAAATTTACGTTTTATTTAATTACTTAACTCGTCAATTTTGATTTTAAGGTACTAGGTATTTGAGTATGATATAGTAAATAAAATACATTTAATAGTATGAATAAACCATTTATTTACAAAAATAAAGATAGATATAGGTATGGCAATGGAGATAACAGTAACAGTGAAGATGAGCGCGCGATGGTGGGTGGATGATCAGTGGCGGTTAATGCAGGCCCAGGCCGATGCTGGAGTAGGAGATGGCGCCGTGGCCACCCAGGCTCAGCGCCACGGGGGCGGCGTGCGCCACCACGGGTGCTGCCACCACCTGCAACAGAAAATACATGGCTAAAAATTCATTTTACACTAAATCCTCACAATTAATTATGAAAAAATAAAATAAAAATTATCATTTAATTTAAAATACAGGAAAAGTTTAAATCTAGACAAGTGTTTTGACTAAGTTCTCATCATCAGTAGTACTTACGGGATAGAGCAGTAATGATTACTCAACATGTCATTAAAGCATGTGCAACTTAGTCGAGAACACGGGCCGAAATGTGAATATAAGATATCCTTGTGGGCCGAATTTATAATTTAGGTTTGTAAGGGACAGGGCAGGTTCAAGAGAAACATATAATTTTAGCCAATGAAATTGTATTAATACAAGATTAAACATTTTGAGAATGGATTGTTGTAATAAAAAATAACTGTAAAATTATTTATATGATAGACTTTTTTATGATTAGCAGAAAAATATATATTATCTTTTTCAAAATGTAGATTTAAAAAGATTTGAAAAATGCTCAGTGGGTCGGATAAAATCAAGTCGCGAGCCGAATCCTTGGCACATGCCTAATTTTTTTACAGGGATCGTAGTCGCGGTTTGGGAAGCACAAAACGAAGAAATTCTTAAACTATTAAAGCGTCCGTTACAAAATTATATTAGCTTAAACAGTTTTGATTAAGATATAGAGTCGAGAACAGATTTCATTAAATTAGTTTTTTTGAAAAAGTCAAGTAGAGATAAAAGGGTACAAAAAATGGAGTTGCGGGTAATATCTTTTACGAATCTGCCTGTAAGGTTTTGATTTGTAAGTTTCGAAGCTCGATCGCTAACCATTAGCTCAACTACGTTGGCTGTTCATTATTACTAGTAGGATAATTTTGATAGCAATAAACGATACTGGCTGATTGGAACTCGTCAACTTGACGTTTACCCTTATTCACAAATACAAAAATATATATCAAGGGGAAATTATGAAGATTTATACATCTAGTTGTATATTTTTATGATGAAAATTTTGAATTACATTCGAACATACAAATATTAAGGATTTTAAAGTAAAAAAAGTGAACATGATGGGAACTGTAGTATGATTAATAATTGTCAAGTAAGAGAGTAAGTGCCTAAAAATTGATTATAAGTTGGATGTTTTTTATTGTATAATCACCAAATAGTCATTAGTTACTGCACTACTCATTTTTGCTAAATTAGCAAGGAGTAGTGTCTCTACAATACGAATTTACTAGTTATTTTTAAAAATATCCAAATATTTACTTAAAGTTTATTTCTATTAACTATTTAGTTAATTAGTGTTAATAGCTAGCTAAACGGAAATAGCACTTAAATATAATATTGTCTTTCGATCTTTTAGGTAATCTTGCAGTGAGGTAAGAAAAAAATGTATTTTGAAGACCATCAATTTCATTGGCCTGGTCGTAGATCGCAGGATATTTTATTTTCTATCTTTCTCTACCCATCATTCAGAGTAACATCAAAATTTGAAATCTGTAATCGAATACTGCACCGTCACGTCAAAAATTAAACAAAATTAATCTCGTCAGGCACATTCTCGAGTCGGTGACGTCGCTCAGACACGGTACACGGTACGTTCATTTATGAACCCATACTACATTTGGTTTAATGGATTAATTTCTTTACCGGGTGACGGCCAATACACGGTCGTGACTCGGCCAGGGCACGGCCCGGTCATATATGTCGGATTAAGTGTAGGTTTCTATAATATATAATATATTTGCTAATTTTCTCAATAATGAATTGGGGATTACAGCACTTGCTTTAGAGGAGGAAAAACAAGAAGCAAGAAAATAGAGGCATATAAAAAAAAAGTATATGGGGTTACAGTGCGTGGAAGACAAGACATATACAGGGAAACTTTCGGACGTTATTTCATCATCTTTACTCTGACGCAGTATATATTCCATAAAATTTTAGATTTTTTCGTTAAAAAAACAAATTTTTGGTTTATATGAAAAGTTAAAGGATATATGGTCCAGAACAAATGATGGATCAAAATAAAACTGCTGGAATATCCGAAAGAGCAAATCTTCAAAATCTATTTCGTCTTTTTGGGAGATCTACAGCATTTGCTGTGCGAGTGCAATTAATAGATTTTCTGAATTCGCCACAAGAGAGTGTGGAACAGCAAGAACATGTAGCCTTGGCAATATAGCGACAATATAGGAAAAGAATAATATTTACCTTTTGCACGATGGGCTGCACAATGGCCTTCTGGATAATCTGCGGATGGGCGGCATGGCCCTGGCGCTGCACGATGGCGTTGAAGCCGTTCTTGTCGTCGGCGGTGTACTTGACGATGCGGATGGTGCCGTCAGGTTCGCGCAGGGAGTACTGGCCCTGGACTTGGTCTCCGTGTCGGACCTCGGATTGCTCCTTCTCGTCGCCGGTATGGTGGTCGCTTACTCCGTATTTGAATTCGTATTGAGCGGGTGCCTAACATTGTGGTAAAATTAAGGTAAGTTAAAAAGGTTAAATCGTCAACATCTGTGCCTCAATATTCCATGATGGAACAAGACGTTAAGTATTATTCGTACTTACTTATATCTATTAATATGTGGGTTCCGAACCATTCCAACACAATGGTTGATGGTTGGCAACGCTGGGATTTAGATCCCAAATCTCATAGTCTACTCATTTTGAGTTGGACAGCGATAATTATTACCATCGCAGCTCATTTAATTAAATTAATAGTTAAAAAAAATCACATAGAACTTAGATAATTTTCAATAGTGAAATATTTATCAAAATAATTATTTTTCGGGCCTTGTCAAATAAGTTTCCATGTGGACTACAAATTTATATTAATACAAATAATTTAATCTAGATTTTAATTTTGTTTAGTCGTAATATTATTACAAGAACATTTCAAATTTAAATCTTGAAAGATTTTTTCTTTTGATAATTTCATATTTATTTTTCTTCAACCTTCTTTTTTGTTTTTCATAATTTCTTCATTAATGAAAAATATAAGGGTTGCTAAATTACAGTCTTACATTAAAAACCGTGAATTAAAGGAATAAAAATTTGATTTTTTTATTATATCATTTACAATTATTGACTTCAAAATGTACTTGTGATACGATTCTATAACATTAATCGTTGTTTATGGTTCATAGGTACCAAGACAAATACATCTACATTGATAAGTAAAAGTCTTAATTGCAAATTTGAATTCCTTCCATAGAGCCATATGTCGTTTGTCATTTGCTATTAATACTTAACAAAAAAAACGTATCTGTAGTTACCAGTTATGGCAATGTCTGCCATTTTTTTTCCTTACGCGAAGAGAATAAAAAAAAATCCAATTACAATTAAATATGTTTTATTGGTACGAATAAAAATAAAAAAATTCTTATTATGGTAACAAAAAATAAAATTGTTTTATAGACAGAATACTCATAATATAATAATATTAATAATGATGGATGAGAAAGAATTTTATCAAAACGCGACTTTAAATCAGATAAATAAACACGTAATTCCTCATATACCACCTGAAATCGTTCCCGTTTTTTCGTATTACATTTCCATAAGCTCCGGAGTCTAAAGGCAACAGAGGTTTAACGTGTACAAGGTAAACTAGTAGTAGTGAAATCTAAAATTTTGATAATTTCAGCGCAGAAATAAGTCTATTATTACCTAAAATCTCTTGCGGCACACTAATGTGACGCGGCACACCCCTGATCAGATGTACGAATTTCGGTTGAAGAAAATAGTACGCATAGTTCAAATAAAAAGTGATTATTGTTTGATGAACAATAATTTAGAATCGTAACTAACATAATATATTTAATTCTTACACAGTTCAGTATTCTTAGAATGAAAACGTAAAATAAAAACTTACATAATAGTCCTGAATAACCTCGTGTCCATGTCCACCAAGACTAAGTAATTGAGCTGATGAGTAAGCCACGATTGTGGCAAGTAGGAATAACTAGAACAGATTTAATCGTAATTAAATATTTATATTGCTCAATTTTTAAATTGGAAGTTGATAATCGAATATTTAACGAAGGAAGTTCTATAAAACGAAAAGAAGATCACAATTCCTCGACAAAATTATTATATTTTACTTTCTACATTGTGACATTCTTTTGCATTTTTGAAAATTGTTAAATTTTAATCAACGAAACGTCGAGTGTTTTCATTTTATTGAATTCCAGTGGTCCAATATGCGACTATCAACTTCCAAAGTTCTACAAGTGGAAATCATTTAAACTTAAAGATTTTTGAAATTTGGGTAGTGATTTTTTTTAACTATTAATTGATGTAAAATAATACATAAATTAGAACTCGAAGATAATAACTGAAAACAGATTTGGTAAATAACTAAATAAGTACTTGCATTAAGAAAATATAAATTAAAAGAAACTGCAACTAAAGCAAATTTAGAAGACATGTCACAAATTTTCTTTTTTATTGTAAAATTTCATTTAATAACGTTACAATCAAAAGATCGGGCATTAAAAAAGGTTCATTGATTGGTTTCCAAGACAGTAAATTGCTTTTATGATTACTACGGCTAACAAAAAAGTAAGCATTTGCTTACATAAATGCCAAGGCTTTGAAAAATTGCAAAATGTAAATTTAATTTTGATTGATTTTGCAAAAAATAGTAGTTACGAACGGTATGGATTACCGGTTATATACAAAAATTTAAGTCGTCGCTTCACCCCTTCTCCAAAAAATTGTTTTTAATCGGTGCAATGTCCCTTCCGTTTTTAATGCTTAATATACTATTTTGCACAATCGAATATTTATATAGATAGGGTTTACAAAACAGTAAATTATGATTACAAATTACTAATTGGTAAGTGATTTCAATGATTTCTTACTGATCGGGAAATTGGTAAGTAGATGGTAACGTAATACCGATCAAAGTTTATCTAAAAATAACAACTGTCTTATAATTTAAAAAAATATTTTTGTATTATTTTTATTTTTGCGTCGATTGAGTAAAATATAATAAGAGAGTATTTACTGTCCTTATTACTTCTGAAATCAAGAGAAGTATTGCTTTGGTAAAATTTCTCTATGGTGAATTTATGGTAAATGAATGTTTTAAAGAACATGCATACTTATGTCAAATAATTTTCAATGTTTAAGAATCACTTAAGGACTCATATGTTAAGATCATTGCCTCTGCGGTAGTCGAACCCGGAGACTAAAGGCAAAAACTATCCCTAAAGCAGTAATTGAATATTCCTAATTATTTTATTAATTAACGATTACTCAATTATTTTCATATACAATCGAATAAAGAGGATGAGTAATGAGAGAAATTGAAAAAAAATGTCTGTGAGATAGTGCTGTGAAGCAATCAGTTAGATGATTATTACTGCACTCACTGTACTTACTTTCGTGAACATGTTGAGAATAAGTAATGTACTATTAGAGTTGACTTGCAGTTTGAACTGACTTCTCACCAAAACCTAGTGGCTTTTATATGAGACTGCACACCACCATTGCCCGCAATTTATCATAACTTATATTAATTAAACGAAATGCAGTTTTGAAAGTGTTTCATTCGGCCGAAGTGACCGCACCGGGTGACATATCTCCAGCTGAACTAGATCAAAGCAGCAAAAATGCGTTATGCACTCCAACGAAACTTCCTGCTTACCATGCCTCTTGTTTGTTTGATGTTTGTCAGGCCTTATTAGGACCATGCCGCATTTTATTAAAGATTTTCAAGTTAATTAATAAAGTAACATATACTCATACTGAAGTACCTAAGGTAACATATTACGTGTAACTAAATAACTGATTTACCGTAGGGTGAATTATAATAATGTATATTTACAATGAATACATTCTTTTTATATAAAGCCAAAATTATTTTTAAACAATAATTTATTACCTACCCCTATAAGTTTAGTTTACTATGCTTTACAAACTTCGTTTGACTTTTTATAGTTGCCATAAAAAGAAATCGATTTTTTTTATTATTTTTTAAACTAACAACGGGTGAAAGAACAAATTAAGTTCTGATATTTAGTCAGTTTTAAAAAGTTAATTTTTAGCCTAGACTAGCTTCGGCACTACTGGTGCCTTCTTCAAGAGGTGAAAATTAAATTTAAAAAACTGACTATTCAGTCAAGAAATATCCGTAAAGGACCAGTTTAGTGTGACATTACGAATTTTTCCAAACAAGAAAAGCTCGTTGCTAAAGCAGTTGCTATGCTAAACCGCATGGTTCATTTTGACAATCTTATAACCTTGAGATTATTTAGTTCTAAAATGGCTGAGAAAATATTTTTTTTTTTGGAAAACTACAACAATTTCAAGTACCACATAAAATAATTGCAGTTTGTAGTAAAAAAACATAATCGGAACAATTAAATTTCAAATTATGCACGGAACGTTCTGCTAAACATAAAAAATACAAATAACACTTATTTTCTTTTCATTTCTTGCTCTCAGTGCTTAAAAATTAAGAAAGGAAGATACCCCACCTCTTAATTTATGCGGTCAATTTTGTGTGCTATAGTAATAGTTATTAAATGTTAACATATTGTTTTTTGGAAACATGGGCTATGTCATGTCCATATATAATAAAATTATTTATTAAATTTTACAAAAGTATAACTAATATACCGTTTTAATTGAAATTATATAGACGTGTGATGAATAGAAACAAAAGAATGAAAGTGTATTATTACGCCATCGCTTATAACGACAATAATTCAAGATAATGGTAAGTCATCGGTATGGATTTATTGTAAAATATTTCGGCTGTATTTCGGCTTTTAGCGCAAAGGGCAGATATAGCGCCTTACATCGGTCCACGTTACCGCTCTACCCTGTTTTATTTTTTATGAATTATTGTGTCTACTTTGTAATAATGTATTACTTACTAATATAATTTTCTGATTTAAAATATAATATTTTTTTTGCCTAAAATAAATTTTATTGCCACTTGGCATGCTTTGAGGAACATGGCGGATCGTCAATGTATTAAGTTGTGGTCTTGAGCTAGTGAATTACTGCGGACTATATAATCCTGCATCGAGGCACATCTATCTTGACCCCGAGCGTACTAACTGCAGTCAGAATTTTATCCCAAAATATTTCGCAGTTATTCAGTTAAATTTACCAATGACATTTTTAATATTTTAATAAAAAATTATAAAATACTTACACAAGAAAAGCTAAAAATGAATTAGAAGTTCTGTTGTTCTGAATCAAAAACCAACCGTAACATTGAGAACGTTTTTGAGCTTATGAATTTTTTGTCCAAAAATTATGTACTAGACGAATTTTCTGAAGTAGGCAAATTTATTGAAATTGCGTTAGTTACTCCAGTGGCAACTGCTGAAACAAGGAGGTATTTTTCAACGTTAAAACGTACTCAAGCATTTTTGCGAAACTCCATGGTCCAACACAAACTTACTGCCCACTGCCCACTTAGAACTCTTTCAATTTATAAGTAGTTTTATTTCATTTTGAAATCATAAACTTGTACTTGTGTATAATAACTCAAATATGGTCGTAATTAGGGTATTATCGCCAAAAGTTGTTAAGCAATATTTACTCAAACAATTAAAATTGTAGTTAATGAATAAAAATAAAAAAATACAATATATTTTAATTTTGATTAAGTAAGTAAGTATTTAGCATTTACGGAACTTTTCAAATTCATTTTTATACAAATATTTGAATTTTCAGAAACCAATTTGGTTTATGCAGCCTCAAATTCCATTAACATTTCATCAGAATAATCAGTACGTAATGTTCCATATAAATTCGACAGTGACATTTCGATTATTAAATTTGTTTAAGATAACTTCTGTCTCGTAAGTTATATCATGAAGGCAGGTTATCAATTTTATTCTTATCAAACAACACTGTATTTTATCGACCAACATATATTATTATTACACACACGAGTATTTTAATATTTGGATGGATGTCCAAAAATTTTATTTTTGGAATGATATCATTCAATTCAACTGGATGTAGCTTGTAATTATTTTTTATTTCATTATTTGATTAATCTTTTGTTTGATGAATCGATTATTTGATTCATCGATTACTTGATTAATCAAAATAATCGATTATTTTCATAATCAATAATCGATTACTAATCTGTAATCGAACAGCACTAACCACGGAGATAAGCAAGACTATAGTCCTCAGGAAATTTGAAGCTTTCCGCTAGCGGAAATTTATATTAATGGTTTTTTTTTATTTTGGGCCCAGTGCTCATAAAGTTGATGAGCCGCGACTGTCCGAATCCTTATATTTCATTGTAGTACTTTTTTTGTTAAAAGGCTTGATTTTTATTTATTTATAAACGGTAGGTATAACTGTAATATTATTCAATAAATCCTTAGAAAAATTATTAACTAGACTTTGTATTTAATATGAAAAAAAGTATAAAAAAAATTATTTACAATATAAAAATGTAAACTAATCCAGAACTTAATGAACGCTTTTCATTCATATAATAGAAAATTTAAATTTTAAAATTTTACTTAAAAATGAGACTAGACTTTCTTGAAGCATTGGTGGGAGATAATAATGATAAGGCAGTAATAATTCAGTAATTAACATGCTTGTATAAGCCACTAGAACAGCATGGAATCCGAAATTTAATGTTCATACTTCATAGTCGACATTTACAACTATATGAGTATTTTTTTCTTTCTTGCCGTGTCCAGAAGCACAAAATTTTGTTCCTCCAAATAGTAGCCACATCAATTGCCCTATCATTAGCTAGCTGAGATTTTCTTGTGTTTCTTTCAAATTTATACACAATTGAAAATACATAATCCTCGCTCTGAAGTCCACAATCACACATCGAATTTGGATCCCCCACATTAAGACCCCATTTTATGGCATTATATTTGCATCTGAACATCTGAACTGGAAAAAAAATATTTGACTATTTTGTGAAGTATAGTTGATTATTGAAAAGTTACTTCTGGAAATAACAAATAATGTAATAAATTTAATAATGGTATGTGCTTGATTCATTAATTTTTTAAAAATAAATTTCAGTTTCAAAATATTACATGCTGTCAAATAATACGTAATTTCTTCCAATAGACACCAAATTAACATACATAGATACCATAATATTTACCTTTATGGAAATATTGTAATTATTTACTTCAAATAATATATGCAAACAACTCTAATTTGAACTGAATAAATTATTGATTAAGAAATATATACAAATGTTGTCAACAAGCACTAGTTTTTGGTATGTGCAATAATGGGGTCAGTTCATATTTTTCAATTTCATGTTATTATGAAAGATTACTTAATTGAAATAAATGTATAATAAATATACTATATTTAAATTTTTAAGTTCATGGTTATATGTATGTATATTGCAGAACTGAGGTATGTTAGATCACATCGAAATAAACATTCTGATGAGTGTCCGATCGAAACACGATCTTCAGCCGAAACCGAAATCGTTACCGAATATTAGGCTCCTTCTTTAGTTTCGGCCGAAAACGAAACCGAAACTTATGTAGTTCAGTTAGTTTAGTTTAGTTAAATCTTTTCAAGAAGTATTTTTTAATAACTAGCAGGATCTATTATAATGTATGCTATTCTCTTAAAATAACGTTATTTTTTTCCTTAATTCTACAATAACTCTTTGTTTTGGTATATATGAATACTAGTTTCGGCCGGTCGAAATTTCGGTTAAATTCTTGAGCAACTTCGTTGCTAATTGTTTGGTCTAAGTCTTTTGCTGTATTTTTCAATTGTTTTATATATTTTTGTTGTCTGTCAGTCGTCTTATTCCGTTCTACTCCACTCCTCTTAGTTCAGCAGCAATTTTCACTTCTTCTGCCCCTTTTTCTTTGTCACTTTCTTTGTTCATTCGTTACCTATGCCCAAACTATCTTAACTGGTTCTCTTGAATGGTGGTGTGAGATAAGTTTAATATTAAATTTCTTTTTGTATCTTTCATTATTGATTCTGCTTCATTTTTGCCGTTTATTTTTCTTAGAAGTACATTTAGATGCTCTGTATTTAACTTTTTTGTTTGGTCGATGTTGTCTATGATTCGCTTCCGTAGGTAAGCATCGGTATTACTACATTTATATATTTCTATTTTTGTTTCTGCTGGTACTTATTTTTTTCATAAATAGTGTATTGTGTTATTAAGAGTAAAAGTGATACTTTGTGTAGCGAGCGTGGAAGTTTAGTCGGACAATTGCATGCGAGGCACAAAAGACACTTGTACTTTGAATGAGACATTCTATTTTTTCTTCAAACGTTGATATTAAAAATAATTATTTTTGTATTAAATTAAAGTTTGTGTTTTTAGTCCTTGAGAAACTTCACTTACCGAGTCAGAGAAGTCAATCGAACGCACTACAAATACAAACAATAATTTTTCTACGACTAATTTGCATAATTAATTATAATATTTTTATAAAAAAAAAACGTTTTCCAAAAACAGAAAAAACGTTTTACCGTATACTAAGCGCACGGTGTTACGGTACTTTATGCATTGTTATTAGAATAAAAATGTTAATATTTTTTTTTTGGCTATTGCAGAAAAATTTAGGGCGATATTACAGGTTTGTATTGTAAGAGTTATTTCTTGTTCGTTGATTCTACATTGTTCTTCGTTCTTGTGGTTATTTATTTATAGTAACTACAAATTTATTCCGGCGGCGAAGAAGTTAAATATTTACTTTGTGAATTATGTCACAAAAGATGTTATTTTTACGACGTTTGAATACAAAAACTTTTTTCTAATTGATTGAAGATCCTTTCTGTTATTCCCACCCTTTCCTTAATTTCTTTTTCCACCCTTAGATATTTAAATTTTCTTACTTGTTCCATGTTCTTGTCTTCTTGTACTGACTATGGGATTTATCTTTGCCATTTATTATTATTGTCTTCTTGTTATCTTTGTTTATTGTTATATTACATTATTTGAATTCATTATTTAATTTGTTGAAGACCTTTTTGTCTTCTGCTACTAACATCATGTCGCCGGCATAATAGTATTCTCAACTTTCTTGAATCCTTATGTGAATGTTACCCTCAGATCCGTCTCACACAATAAACTTTATATTTAAAAAATTAAAAAATATGAATAATAAGCTTAACAAGAAATCGTTGTAAATTTTTAACATACAAGTTTATTGGAGCGCCGTTTTGAATACATTTAAATAATAATGCAAAATTATACAAATATTTTGAAGTTCAATATTAGCTTTAATGTGACATTCCAAATGAAATGTATTTAGTTCGTATAAATTGAATAAATACATACATTAAGATAAGTATGTTATTCATAATTAATTGTATTAATTTAGTTATCGTTACTTGAAAGAAATATCTCAAGTAATTTATAAATTTTATCGCATAATTAGTCTGTTTCATACAGTTCTTATTTTGATCATTTGATCCATTGTTTCTTACAACTTTCGTAAGTCCTTTCTATTAAGTTTTTTAGTTTAAAACACCAGACGGTTGGTGTATAATAAAATATGCAGTTTGTTAGTAAGTAGATTCTGATTTTTTGTAAATTAATTGCTTGTATAATACCTGAAGTGTAACTTTCTACTCAGTTGTTGATAACGTATTTGTTTTTATATGTTATCAATATATCACATTTTTATATAACACATTGAGTAACTTTATACTAAAGTGTCTATGAATTTTAAATGGTTTTTATCGTTTTTAATGTTTTATAATAGCCATAAAACGCTTTAAATGATAATATGTAATAAAATTTTCTGATATTAATCAATCACCTTATTGCAGGTTACATATTTATTTTTAAAATAACACCTATACTTTAAATGCGCATTTTTAATTTAATTGCTATATACATTTCCTTGATATTCGTTTTATTTTAAATAGATTTAGTATAATAAATTGCAGTACTGTAGTCATTGTTGCTAAATAACGACTTGTCTAGTATTGTCCGATCACTTATTTGTTGTCTAATAATTACTTAAATTATTGTTCGTTGCCAAGAAATTTCATTTAGTTTTAATTTTTCATTCAAAACGCTGAAGTCTTAGTTTGAAAATGGTTAGAACTATTTTCGGAAATCTAATTTCCAACATCCTTTTTACTCTTGAGAACATCAGAAAAACTAAAGTTTCTTGTAATGTCATAAGAATAAGAGTGGAGTGTCTGAAAGATGTCGAGTACCTCGGCTTTTTTATGCGTTCTAAAATTATGTAGTGTCTGATGACTCTGCCGTGGGTGGTTGATATCCAAATCCATGGCAAACCCAGGTCTAACTACCGGGTGAAGTATGTCTAATTAATCCCAAGGGTCATATTTCGAAATTTGTGCTTAAGTTTATACGTTGTCAAGTATTAAAAAAAAACGGTGAAGGATAAAATAGAAATTCAACTTATATGTACTAATGGAGAAGTAATATTGTCTTGTTGGTCTCCCATGCTGATATTCCGCTCCATAGAAGAACAAAAGGGGTGATCAGCAAGCTGGTGAATTTCTTCAACATAAAATAATAACAATAAAATGCATTACTCTTTGCCAATCGTTAATGATTATTGAAGACAGTTGTAGAGGTTCTCACTCTTGTTCCTGTGGCAGTACAAGAAACTCTAGTTTTCCTGATGTACTCAAGAATAAAAGGGATATTGGAAATTAGATTTCCGAAAATAGTTCTAATCATTTTCAAACATAGACTTGAGCGTTTTCAATGAAAAATTAAAACCGAATTAAATTGCTTGGAAACGGACAATAAATTAAGTAATTATTAGTCAACAAATAGTTTTTGGACAATAATAGACATTTCGTTGTTTAGTAATATTCATGAAAGAATAAAAGTTTAAAATTCGTTTTGGAGTTTTTTAATTGTGTCCCCAAAATAATATTTATATTAAGTAGTAGGGTTTCACGGGTTGACTTGATTTAAAATCAAGTCAAGTAGTAGTTGCCGAATTTCAAGTGAAATCAAATAGTGATATTTCAAGTACTTGAAAATTAAGTAGTTCTTCATAACTACTTGATTTTTCATTAATTTTCAGTAGTTGAAAGAAAGCACAATTAGATTTTCTATAAAAACATTTATTTACAAAACCAAATCATAAATAATTCCAATTTGCAACTTGTCAACAAAAAATAATATAATGATAAGAAAATACAAATAAACATGAGGCTTCTAATAAAGTTATAACCTAAACCATTTTGGGTTTTTGATGTAGTTGTAAAAGCAGGCCTAGAAAAATCTCTCAACAGGAGCTAAAGATGTTGGTATTAATAAGAAAAATGATCAGTTACATTAATTTCGTTAAAATGCCTAGTGGACTATGCATGCTGTTGTAAAATAATAAAGCAAGTCATTAATAATATGATTTATGTCTTTTAATTTGAACTATCTACTTCTAAGCAAAGTTCGCATTTTAAGGTTGCCTAGCAATTTTTGGAGTCAAAATGACAGAGTTTGCGGTACTCTAATAATACTCTTCTGGTCTAATGTTATGAAATATTCCTAAGAAAATTGAGCTCTTGCTCACTTCACAACAATTAGTTTCTATTTCTTTCTAGCTCACTTGATTTTTATTCTAGCGATAAATCTAAAATGCAATCTTTTTTGTCAAGTAATATCAAGTAGCTTGAAATTTCTTAATTTTTATATATTAAGTAGCAGAGATAGAAATTCAAGTCGAGTAGTGAATTTAAAAAAGCTTAATTTTTAAGTCAAGTCAAGTAATTCACAAAAACATCAAGCTATTTGACTTGATAAAATATTATTAAGTAGCTAGGAGTTCAAACTTCTTCAATCATTTGCTATATTAGAACTCAGATAAATAAGTTGAACTTATTTTATTTTTAGTTCATTAATTTTATTTATTAAACCCACCGTTTCAGCAGTATAAACTACCTTCTTCAGAGTAGTTAAAAATATGTATAACAAACATGTTATTAATTTTTCCAAACCATCGTTGTGATTGAAATTAATATTCTTAGTTTTAAAAATCTCAATGGCTTCTCTAATTAATCTTGTGTTAAGAGATGTAGATCTTGAAATAATATTCGTGTCTTGAAATTTTATTTAATGAAAATCCTTCAAGGCATGCTCTGCGACTGACGATTTCTTAGTTCTACCAGTCTGAGCAATGTACACTCCCACAGACGCAAAGAATCTGCTAAAATCCCTGCAGACTGAATAGGGATGACGTCTTTAACATGTCTCAACATATGTCTTATTTTTACATATGGTGAAATAGATATTTACATGTTCTTCTTGCTCAGGATTCTACCTATCTTTTCTGTGACGTTCTCAATTATACGGAAGCGAAGCATACATCTCATTTCTATCGTCAGCATTGATTGTAGGACTTCTTGGTTTTATGCATTGCTTAATTGTAATCAATTAGTATGAGTTCTGAAAAATATTTTATTAATTTAAATAAATAAGTTACTTCCAGATTATTGTAGGTCTAACGAAAAATTATAAGATCAAAATTACATATTTTAATAATAAAATTATAATATTGAAGTATTCATGGATGAAAATAGTGGTCTCTCAAATGTTTTAATTAAAACAATAAAAATATTATGTCAAAAAATATTTATTTGCAAAAATATAAGTTATCTATACATGATTAACAATGAGATAAAAAAGAATGATCACATATTACAGGAAGACAGCGATGAATCAAGAACAAAATGAAAAAATTAGTAATGTCCATGGGACACAGAATGCAGGTTTCCGTTAGCGTAAGAAGAAGCTTCCCCATGTCCATGTCCTCCACCTCCGTAGTGAGCAGGGGCGGCGTGGGCGTATTCAGCGGGGTGGTGGGCATGTCCGGACCTGGTGACCACGGCGTTGAAGCCGTTGTGCTTGTCAGCAGTGTACACCACCTTGCGGATAGTGCCGTCAGGTTCCACCAGGGAGTACTCGCCCTTGACCACGTCGCCGTCGCGGTGCTCAGATTGGGAGTGGTGGTCGCCGGTGTGGGGGTCCTCTACGCCGTACTTGAACTCGTAGTGTGGGGGAGCCTGTGGAAGTTACGAGAAAGTTAGCGCCTGGAGGTTATGGAACTTCTTAAACGTGCTAGTTGTGCGGGTGGAATAACTCGTAGCGTATAAGTTACCGGCAAAATATACATTTTTGTATAATTTTTCACATAATGACTCATTTACAGACAATTTAAGAAGATTATGCATTATTAATCATTTATGATCGACGGTGTAGCATAGGTGTAGTTAATGGGGGGGGGGGGGGGGGGGGTGGAAGTGTTACATGGGGGGATAAATTTTTGTAAATTTTATTATAGATTATCTTCATCTTAATAAGAAACATTGATATATAACGATAAAATGCCTCTATACTCTAAACCGAAAAAATCGATTTTAGAATAAATAAAAACATTTTGAAAGTTAAATTGAATGTGATGAGCAATCAAAAATTAAATGATAAGCATTAGAAAAACAATTAATTAGGGTACATTTGGTAACTTTATAAACTTTATAAAATTACACTCATTCCCGGTGTAAATATAGCAACTTGTAAAAGATCATTCTGAATAATTAGGAGAATAAAGAACTGCAGTTTATATTGGAAATGAATTTTGAAAAAAAATAAAAATATTTTAGAATAATTTATTATTTTGAATAGAAATCTGTTATTACAGTAATGTATGTTGTTATGTGACATTAAGAGGAGATTTTATTTTAACTTTGATTTTTTGTTTTTATTTATATTTATAAATTAACCAAATAAATACTTATTTTATCCGAGTCTGAGTTTTCTATCCGAGGTAATAAAAAGGTCTAGACTATTAAAAGCATTTTCCCGGAGTGCATAATGTATATTTAGTTCACTACTAAACAGAATAAGATATAAATTTTACAGATATCAATGAAACAAAATAAATCTATAAGGAAGGTAAGTATCATAAATTAAGAATTTGAGTGACTTTGACGTTGACAATTTTTTATGTAGTTAATTTTTATTTCGTGCATGTATTTAAAATTAATTAAATTAATCATTAAAAAGTATGATTGGTTTTTATTAAATCATTTGTTATTTTTATCCCGGTAAAATTTACTGTCGCAGTTTTAGGACTAAAATGCGGATAGAAAATAATAACCTATAAAAGATTTAGTTTTTGTCCTGAAATAAATATTTAATTTTTTTTCAGAGATTCGCGGAAAATAAAATCTTTTCACTTGACTATTTTTAGGCTAGGTACCTATTCACTTACATAATAATCGACGTGTTGTTCTTCATGGCCGCCATATCCGTGGTATTGGGCCACAGCAAGACTGGCCAAAGCGGCAACAATGATGTACTACAAAAAATTACATTTTACTTTAAAAAACATATGTTATGTATGTAGTTATTATATTGATTGTGTCCCCAAATGCTTTGTTATTATATTTTATTTAATCCTATAATTATTTATTGCAATGTAGTTAAATTTCTTTAAAAATTTTGGAAAAGGGAAAACTCCATTGTTGACAATATTTGAATTCGAGTATTTAGATAAAAAACGAGGATACCGACTTTCTACACCGCGGAGCCTAAAATTATAAAATCAATATTCGAAATTTAAAAATTAATTCACAAAATTTTAAATATATTTAATCTAATTCGAATTCGGATTGTTATGATAAAATAAGTTGATAATTTAAAAACAATCATATTTAATTATTCTGTAATTCATAATTGATAATTGTATTCCATGAATGTAAAGCGTCTTACTTTGAACATGTTGGTGTTTGTTGTTTGGTAGGCTCAAACTGAACTGATTTGTGAGTTTGTCCCCGTCGGTTTTATACCACTTGCGTTGGAGGAAAAAGTGCAGTGTACCATGTTACATTGATTACTTAAACAAATTTCGGCAATACCGCATGAAAGTGTATTATTAGGTCTTTGCCAATCTGGAACAATAATAGATTGTGTGCGTGCTAGTCGAGCTATGTGCGTTATGAAGAATTTTACACTTGAGTGATCAGAGAGCACTTTTTCAGTGCTGGAATGCTCTACTATAAAATACTATGTGGTAATAATATTATCATTAGGAAGTGGAATATGATACTCGAATTATTTTTAAATTATGCAACTTATTTTCTGATTTATTGGATTATATTTTGTTATCTTTTTTAATTTATAACATACTAACGATATTGTCAATTTGGTATCTGATATTTTTAATTATATAAGAGAAATTTCCGACTTTGTTCACGATGTGAAAAACAAACAGACATATTAGTATTGCAAGATTGCATAATAAATATGTGATTTTTATCATATAGATTGTATTTCTGTTGAAAAGATAGTGTTTTGCATTTAAGTCCAGTCATGTGTTTTATTAAATATTATGAAATATTCATTTCTCTACTTCTATATAGATATTGAAATATAAATTAATATAATTTTAAAATTCCTATATAATTTCCGTAAACTAGGTATTTGCAAAGAGTTATATTTATCTATAGATTGATTTTTTTCTCTTGATTTAATACTAAATGATCATTGGATTATACGCAGATTTTTCAAATATATATACGGGCCAATACCTGTTGATGTAACAGGGCCTCAAGTATCTAAGGTATAACGGTATAAGGCATTTGTTTCAGTTCACTTTAAGCCTGCAAAGGACCTGCAAGTTATAGTGCGTTGCAGGCCCAGACTGGGACATAAAAAAAGGGAAGTGGACACTCACCTGCACTCACCTAAAGGGCGTTTTAGACGATCATAAGTTTACATCAATTTCTACAACTTCGTATTGTTCAATGTGATTCTGACACTTTACACGTTCAAAGAAATTTGACTGTTCATAGTTCATATGCTATGACATAGAAATTCTCACTTAGAGCATGTCCTAAATTTCAAGGTCATTTACTTCAAATTTTAGTTAATTCTAGGGATTATGTTGTTATCAAATGTCAAAAGTGAAAAATAAACAAATGTGAAATCATATATCATTGTGATCAACCTATATTTTTCTTTTCTTTATTGATACCCCTACTTTATAAGGGAAAATAGTTCAAAAATTTTGAACGTGTAAAGCGGAGCCATTTGATCAAAAAATATGATGTAAAAATATGACATAAAATAGTTCAAATTCTTTGATCGTGTAAAGCCACCTTAAAGGGCGCTATACATTCTAATTATCTCAATTTTAATATTACATACGTTGAGTTTAGATTTTTTTTTAATAATATACCAACGATAAACTGGCAAATAGAATTTTTTTTTATTTACATGGGTACATTTTATATGTAATAAATCTCGTACTACAGACGTTCTTTTGCATAATCTAATCTGATGTAAAATTTTGAACAATTTTGTAGTTTTTTACTTCCTTGTACGAAGTAAAGGATGTTTTGTAATCGCGAAAATTTTCGAATTTCAGATTTCAACGGAAATATACGTTTTGACTATCCCTGAATCCATATTGACTAGTTTCGGCGTGACGTCTGTATGTACGTATGTACGTAGGTACGTACGTATGTATATATCTCGCATAACTCAAAAAGGAAGTCATGTGGTGCCCACATCAGATTTTTTTCTAAATCTATCGGAAGTATCCGCACTTTTTCGAAATCTCATGTTGAAGTCCTATGTTTCGTGTTTCGGTGCACATTTTGTATATTCGAGAAAAGAAATAAAAGAAACATCTTAAAATTAGGTCAAATAAATTACTCGAAAAGAAATTGAAAACCAAATTACAAATAGATGCACTTAACTTTAAATTAGTTATGAGGAGTTTATAGCTTCATTCTAATCTATTCCGTTCTGCAAAAATTTCATCTTTTTGTAGAGGTTTTTCTAAAAATATTTTTGAGCAAGTTTTTGTTGAATCTTCCAACTCTTTAGGTATCTTAATATTTCTAAATTCATGGTTTAAGGGTACACCTTAGGGTGCATAGACTCAGGGTACACCGAGAAGTGTGTCCTGGTATCCCAGTGAAAAGATTGATAAAACTGGATTTGAATCCTATACACTCGCTTAATTCGAGTCGGAACGCTGTCACCAAGTGAGCCACCGCTTTAAATTATTATGACTTATTATTACAAATTTTCAACTTTTTTTTAACTAATAAAAATAAAATGATAACCGTATTCCACAACAGAAGTGATTAAGTTGAAAAAAAAATTAGCAGTTTTGTTAGACTTCTCAGTATCTATCTTTTTTTTCAATGATATACATATCGATGACGTGTGATTATTAGTTTTTGTTGGTCCTTTTTTACCATTCATAATATACTCATAATCAATAAAAAACTAGTAGTTTACATGTTGAGTAACCGTAACTACTCTGTTTAAATCTTTTCAGTCATGCTACTGATGATGAGAACTTAGTTCTCGCAATACGTACTTAGTGTTTTATATAATTTAAGGTTAAAGGGTAATTTTATTACTTATACTTGATTAATTTACTTAAATTGCTAGCCAAAAAGTTAATATTAATTTAAAAATTCTGGAATTATTCCTTATTTTGTATTGTGATAAATATATTTTAATTGAAAAATGTTTGTGATATCTGGTTAAGTAAAAAGTTACTTTATTATGATATATGAAAAATTATAACTTTCATTAATATAAAAAGTACTTACTGCGTAAGAAATAGTAACAAAAATAAAAATTATAATGAAAGTGTTGAAATTTAATTTTCATTATTAGCTATTATACGCAAAAAGAAAATAAATTATTAATACATAGGCATTTTGAAACGCTACATAACAAAAACTAAATATTTGTGTGCGTATTTTTTGACATGTTGCACAAATTTACTGCATAATTTACCAGTGATTTCATGGTTAGTTGCATTCATTTGTACAAAAATTGTTTTATACTAATTCAAATAAGCTAATTGGTTTCGTTCCAGTTGCATAACTGCTTAACATTGCAGTGCGAACTTGGAACTTGAAATCTAGAAATTAAAACGTGAATTTGCAATTCGTTCCGAAGTCTGAAAAAAAATTTTGTTTAGGAAATATTCTATTGTAAACAGTAGTTTATTACGCACTAGGAGAAACATGTGTAGCACGTGCCTAGGACGTCGAAAGTAAAAATATTACATTTTTATACTATCGTTATAAATTTTTCTTAAAAAGTTTATCAATATAGTAAAATTCAAGGAATCTAAAATTATTGTATTTGCGATAATTTAGTAGCTAAATACAGAAAAGCATTTTTTTATATCAAAAAGTAAAAACGAATTTTTCATTTTTGTTTGATTAAATAGTTTGATAAATAGTTTGAAGGCATTTTATGTACGTATATAAGCAGCATAATTCTTATAAAATTAAATGATTTAGTTTTATGAACATAAAAATACATATTGACCAACATGAACAAACTAGAGAAATATATATATATTCTTCCTATTTTAAAAACATTTTTTCGGAAAAATGTTATCCTAATTTCGATAATTTTATATTTTGAATTTAACGCAAGATGTTAATTGTTCGAAACGGGTAAAAGAAGTATTTTTTAAAAATAGCAATAAAAAATCAAAAACGGTCTAATTGTGATCGTTAAAATGAATAAATATTGAAAATTATTTATCATAAATGATCCTTTAAAATATTATTATTATATTAAAATGCAATCAAAGACGAACCCCCGTAGAAAAAATTTGACAACCTTAAATATTTATTAACAATATCTATATACTTAGTGGAGTGTATGTAGACATAAACAAAAAATAAATTCTAACCCAAAATATTATAGAATTTAAGTAATTTGGTAGAGTATTTTGTATCTGTATGTGTTTCTAAAGGAGCTTAATCTGCCTCTGCGTTGGTTGGTATAGTTCTTTATGCAAATAATATTTACGGAATTAACAATAAAAAGGATTACATATATTGCTTCACTTTTAATGTTTTAACTTTCAATTTATTAAAATAAATTTTCACCTAATTATAATTCATAAATTCAGCAGTAATCCTTTAATATTCGTTATAGTATTTCGATATTTAAAATTAAATATTGCAATGAGTACATTTTATATTACTTGCACATTTCTTTTCGTATAGATTTTGATTATACTATACTATATTTATATGGCGGAATTAAAAGACTGAAGATAGTCTGAGTATCAACTATTAGCCCAACGGTTATCAGGAATTCTTTTAGACAATTTCCTCCGGGGGGACATTTTTTGAAGACCGTAAGACATGTATGTCAAAGATGATACACAAGACACTTGGGTGACACATTTTGTTTACGGACAGTCTTCCTTTTTCTTCTAAGTTATTTAATGAGAGCTTATTTTCTTCGATTATTAATATAAAACCAACTGACTCATGAAGTTACTAGGTTTTGATTGAACTTAAATTATACGAAATACATTTTTTACCAGTACTACAAATATCTCAAAATTATAAATATATCTAAATATATCGCAGCAGCCAAATTAAACTATTTTCTTTCGGAAATTTAATAAATCGAGCACAAAAATTCAACATCAATACAATACTTCAAAAAAATATAACATATGCATATGTTTATATTTCGATTTTTTTAATAGTTCTAAATTATTTTTAATTATCTGAAATTCCTTCAGGGGGACGGTGTGTTTACTCCGGGAGTGCATCCCCTCCGCCGGAAATATACATGAAAGAAACACCGGTTATTATCTGATTATCAGTTATCTAAGTTAAATTTATACATAAACCTTTAAGACAAATTTATGGATTTGTTATGGATCTGTTCTCAATTTTCTTTATCGAAACTGTAGGAATGAGGGACATACCTATATTTAAAATTCACATACATATTTGTGTAGATTAATTAAAAATTTACTGCATAGCGATTTTCAAAATACCGTTTTGAAATTTAAAAATAACAGCAGTTTAGCCATTAATATCCTGCTGGTAACTACATATATTGATAACAAAAATTGTTAATTATTAAAATGTAAAATTAAGAATGCTATAAATAATATAACAATGTAATTAGTGTAGCTAAGTAACAGAAATTTAGTTAGTTATTATTTTAATTATTATAGGTATATATATATATGTCAGTTATGTTATATTATTATAAAATAGTATATAAAATGACATTTTAAATAAAAGTTAAGTAAAATATTGCATTAGAACATTTTAGAAATTTAAACATTCGAAACATTTTGTAAAAAAATTGTGTATCTATATACCAGAAATTTAGTAAAGTTAAAAGTTAATATAACATATTAAACGTCACTCGTTTTTACCAAGTGAATGTGAAATTATGGTATAAAAGCAGGCGGTTGTGTTGAGTAGAGCATTATCAGTTGATTGATTCTGGGGAAAGCAACATGTGGACCAAGTTGTTAGTGTTTGTGGCAGCCGTGGTGGCCGGCGCCTGGGCGCAGCACGGGGAGCACCACGTGGACTACTACGTAAGTCTCCGCAGGTAACCCTCGTACAGAGCACTCACAGGTTGGTTGCAGGCGCCGCCGCACTACGAGTACAAGTACGGCGTGCACGACCCGCACACCGGCGACCAGCACTCCCAGGCCGAGCACCGCGACGGCGACGTCGTCAAGGGCGAGTACTCGCTGCTGGAGGCGGACGGCACCGTCCGCAAGGTGGAGTACACGGCCGACAAGCACAACGGCCTCAACGCCGTGGTCACCAGGTCCGGCCACGCCAAGCACCCCCACCACGGCGAGTCCTACGCCAACTTCAACATGCGCTCCTACGTCTCCCACGGGCACCACTAACCATCCCACCACGTTCCTATTATGAGTCAACGTTATTTTGTTGTACATACAAAGATTTTTTATACTAGTGTTATGTTTTAAAATATTTAATTTGCAAATAAAATAAATATCTATAAAAAAATTAAATATTTCTTTTTAACATGGGGTACATTAACGATGGGTGCTACGGTGATTTATATAGAGAAATGCAGAATCAACATCACAAAAAATGCCAAATAAAGATTTTCGCAAATTTCTAACAATACAATAGCAAAATAACAGACAAATAATGAAATAATATTACATCAAACATGTAACATCAAATACTAAACATATATCTATATTTTTTCTAAAGACAGGATTCCATATTTTGCGGATGCATACTTTAATTTGGAAGATACTAAAGAATTTTATAGGTAAATAATAGTGTGAGGATCCTTCAATACTTTATACTATCAAAATGTGTAATCCATTGTTTGATATGAGCTTTTAGATATGGTATCCATACGATGTGTCATTATCAATTTAGAGTCAAATAATGTTGACTTAATAGGACTTATGATAAAGACTTGCAATGATGATCAGACACCACAGGAAGTGCTTATATTAAATTTTATTAAAAAAAATGCTTATTACAATTAATTGGAATATTGAATGATCCACTTACTTCTAGAGGTGATAACTCCCGAAGCATTCCACGCCGTCCAATCCCACCCCGTCCAATTACTATCCAGTGCCACGCCGTCCAAAGTTACCCCCACTCCCAGTGCCACGCCGTCCAAATACACTAATGCCACGCGGATCCAAAACCAGGCGTTCCACGCCGTCCAATCCCACCCCGTCCAATTACTATCCAGTGCCACGCCGTCCAAAGTTACCCCCACTCCCAGTGCCACGCCGTCCAAACTGGTACAGCTACTAGACTACAGATGTCTCTACTTTCGATCTCCCCCCCACTCCCAGTGCCACGCCGTCCAAACTGGTACAGCTAGTAGACTACAGATGTCTTTACTTTTTAATGCAATTATTTGCCGCGTCATTTTTTACAGAAAGCATAATTCATGTTGATATATCAGTAAAAGTAATGTACAATAAATAATATACATATTTAAACCTTGAATCGGATATTTGTATCAAAGTAATATAAAAATAACTTTTTTCTTTGAAATTATTATGTACAGAATGAATAGTAGAAATAGTTGAGATAATCAACGAAGATATGACTAAATTTGTTGAACTCAAACGAATTATGTGATTGCTTTTAGAAGTTTTTTCCACAATAATGATAAAATAATATATCAAAATATTATTGATTTTGTAATAATCAACTGCAGTTATTAGTACAACAAAAAATTTATTACTAGTGATTTTGACACAAGGATTGGAATTAACAAAAAATGATCTGTTTGTTGTAATCAATTTTTTTGAATAAATGTTACAATGCGGCTCGAACTCCGACTACGCTATGAGTATTATTTATGCAGCTATTATCTTATCCACTCGGTTATGGAGCATTTTGTTTGAAAATTTCTAACTACATAAGAACGACAAATGTCAAAATACAATTCATTTTATCAAATATTTCAATTAAGTAAGCTCATACTCCATAATATTTAATATCAGTAGATGCAAAATTAAATAATCTATTCAACCGTACCACATACACCCCATCATATTTAGCGGCACAGATGAAAATAGCAAAAATTCCCTATGTCAAGGTTCTAGTATTCACACTGTACATAAAATTTGTTTATAGAGGAATTTTAATAATGCAGAAGCTGGAAATATAAACATTTTTACTAATAAAATTTTACAATATAAATCAGCACATTTATTCTGAATAAAGTTATCGCTAGACAGATAAAATTCAATCTTAAAGAAATATATATATATTTGACATTTACATTGAGAATTAGTTTTATAAAAATCAGAGGACCCATTATCCAGAGGCGCCCAGAGAATTTAAGGAGTTGTTACGGTTTCATTTCACTCATTCTTGTAAATCTTTCTTACCAATTCCTAAGAACCTAAAAATGTCAAGCTCTTTATAATTTTGCTTACATTTAATTTCGGCTTAGAATCGTTTGTTCTGTTACGTACCTCTCTCTTTTTTTGTATATTTCAATTTAGAGTATTCCATGTTGTCCTTTGTTTTTGTTTTATTCTATATCCTAGTTTCTAGCTGTCACCTTGAATTCTCGTTGACAGCAACTGTTTCATGCACTTTTTATTCTGACAGTAGCGGCTGCGCGTGCACTCTCACGCGGTTGAGTAGACTGCATTAGTGTAACGGTCATTTTGTGGCGCCAAATTCAAATTGAAACCCTAACTCGCCTCTGCCGATATATACGCCCATGTTATTCTTATGGGAATAAAAATATGTTATTTTTAAACTGCTAGAAAGTCTTATAAAATGCAAATCTTAACTATTAAACCTTATAAATACTAATCTCTAAAATAAAAACAATTGGTGTTAATGTTAAAGACAAAATCAGTACGAAACATATGTACTTTATAGTATTTTTAGGTCACATATTACGGTAAATAATAGAAAAATTATAAAAACGCTTTTGCTATAATTTTATTGTTCTTTTCAGAAGCAAACCAAGTCACTAGTTAAACGTTAAATCAATTATTTTATTACTGGAATTAAAAGATAAATTGCATAAATTTTAGTTAATATTCAAATATTTTATCATTGCAAGTGTCTGAAAATCATTACGAATGGTCACTCCAATGTACGAGCGTTACCATTAATATAAGATACATTGAAAATTATGGAAATTACTTCAAATTAATTGTTTGTTTTCAATTTTAATAACAAAAAAAATAATTTTCGTCTTACTGAAATTTTAGATGTAGTCAAAATATCAGATGTTTTTTGTAGGCACTCTTCTAAATATAAAAATATTTATTTTCTTTTACCGCTGAATGATAATTAAATAAGTATCTCCTCCTATTACCACTTACAACACTATTATTTATATTTCTAAGTATAAAATGCACTACATAATACATACATGAACTAAAATCATACGAAATACTTCGTCGATTAATAAATAGTGCAGGGATATTTCAGAACTTAAATAATTACTGTACAGTGGTACAAAAGAATTATACTAGTTAAATTTTGAAGAAAATATTTACACTCCTATGCTTTTACCATGCGCATCGACTTTATATATACACTAGTGCATAAGTCAATGAACATGCGACATCTACAATGTTTTCCCTACTATTTTTTTGTCACTAGTTATTAGCTACTTTGTTGGCGACTCCCAATTGGATTCAAAATCAGTTATGTAATTTCATTATAACTAGACCTAGAATTACATGCATGTAAAAAAACATATATGCATAAAATGTGTTAAAAATATGCAGAAATATTATGAAATAATGCAAAAATATGCCAAAATAATGTACATGTAAACCAAGGCATGTAACTGTAAAAAAAATACTGGTTAACGGTTTACCCACATTGATAACATTCTAAAAATAAGGGTTTTAATTCGAAAACCGGTTTTTAAAAATTAGAAACCGGTTTAAACCAGTTCATATATCGGCTGATAAAAAATATTAAGAAAAATAAATAAAAAAATTAATTAAATAAAAATAAGCGATCATGTTTCGTGCTGCATTTAACGTCAAACATGAATATTTACAAAAATTCCCATAATATTCTTTCAGAGAAACTTAGGTCATTTTTTAATAATAGGTAAACTTGCCCAAAGCTCTCTAACAAACTGCCTACTGTTATGACTCTTCAATAAAATGTAAATTGTTATGACTTCTATGGAAATAAAAAATGTAACAAATATAAAAAAAATCTATATCATAATATATCAAAAAAAAAATCGCACTAAATGTTATTAAAGTAAAGATTAATGTCCGCTAAAACCGGTTTATTATTTGTTTGATTAACTGTTTCTGGTATTTTCGGTTTTAAAAATATCGGATAAAATTACTGTTTCACAATTTTCGTTCAAAATACCGGTTACTGATTTTTTAACCGATTAGATGCTCTGATGTAAACTCACATCAAGAAATATAATATTACATACCTACTAGATCAAATAATTAGCTAAGAAAACCATCACACTAGCGTTTCGTGTGCTGTCCAACCAACAGGGTTGAAAAGCTTAAATAATATTGCTAAAAAACTTCTGCAATTGGGTTAGTAATTATGGCCTTGAATAGCAAAAGGGAATAAGGGTAATTTGTAAAAAATTGACTTCGGTAACTGAAACTATAGACCACGTTAGTGAGGTTACGATTTATATTTGGCGCGAAACCCTAATTCAAATCTCAGTGTATGCATTTCTTAGGGGAGTACATTTTCAATTCGCGATATTAAAATATTTTGACGATTCTTAATTATAACATAAGGTTTTTTTATATTCTAAAACATTACTCTTTGCTTTCCGTACAGAAAAAAGTACAAATAAAAGAATAAATTAAGAAAAAAATGATTTTAAAGAAAGTAGTATCGCAAATAGTAACATATATCGTTACTTGGTACAGCAGGTTAAAGTGACAGGTTCAACTGAATCTAAGACAGCTACGACATACGTTTTCAGAAATTTGCACCTACTGTTTAAATTGAAGTAAATAATATTATGTTTTTTGGGTGTGTATATTACATTAGAAGATAGATAAAACATTAGAGATTAGTATTTTTAGGTTTAATAGTTAAGATTTGCATTTTATAAGACTTTCTAGCAGTTTAAAAATAACATATTTTTATTCCCATAAGAATAACATGGGCGTATATATCGGCAGAGGCGAGTTAGGGTTTCAATTTGAATTTGGCGCCACAAAATGACCGTTACACTAATGCAGTCTACTCAACCGCGTGAGAGTGCACGCGCAGCCGCTACTGTCAGAATAAAAAGTGCATGAAACAGTTGCTGTCAACGAGAATTCAAGGTGACAGCTAGAAACTAGGATATAGAATAAAACAAAAACAAAGGACAACATGGAATACTCTAAATTGAAATATACAAAAAAAGAGAGAGGTACGTAACAGAACAAACGATTCTAAGCCGAAATTAAATGTAAGCAAAATTATAAAGAGCTTGACATTTTTAGGTTCTTAGGAATTGGTAAGAAAGATTTACAAGAATGAGTGAAATGAAACCGTAACAACTCCTTAAATTCTCTGGGCGCCTCTGGATAATGGGTCCTCTGATTTTTATAAAACTAATTCTCAATGTAAATGTCAAATATATATATATTTCTTTAAGATTGAATTTTATCTGTCTAGCGATAACTTTATTCAGAATAAATGTGCTGATTTATATTGTAAAATTTTATTAGTAAAAATGTTTATATTTCCAGCTTCTGCATTATTAAAATTCCTCTATAAACAAATTTTATGTACAGTGTGAATACTAGAACCTTGACATAGGGAATTTTTGCTATTTTCATCTGTGCCGCTAAATATGATGGGGTGTATGTGGTACGGTTGAATAGATTATTTAATTTTGCATCTACTGATATTAAATATTATGGAGTATGAGCTTACTTAATTGAAATATTTGATAAAATGAATTGTATTTTGACATTTGTCGTTCTTATGTAGTTAGAAATTTTCAAACAAAATGCTCCATAACCGAGTGGATAAGATAATAGCTGCATAAATAATACTCATAGCGTAGTCGGAGTTCGAGCCGCATTGTAACATTTATTCAAAAAAATTGATTACAACAAACAGATCATTTTTTGTTAATTCCAATCCTTGTGTCAAAATCACTAGTAATAAAATTTTTGTTATACTAATAACTGCAGTTGATTATTACAAAATCAATAATATTTTGATATATTATTTTATCATTATTGTGGAAAAAACTTCTAAAAGCAATCACATAATTCCTTTGAGTTCAACAAATTTAGTCATATCTTCGTTGATTATCTCAACTATTTCTACTATTCATTCTGTACATAATAATTTCAAAGAAAATAGTATATTACTAGCGAATTCTCGGCTACGCCGAGCATTCCCTAGAGCTCCGCTGTCAGTGCAAAAAACAAATGCCAATCGACATGAAACAGTTTTTTTATTTCTGCACGTCTGCCCTCACCGAGACCTTTTATTAAATTCCAAACACGATATACTTCTATTATCTTTTGTAAAAAACAAAAGCCGGTCGACATGAAACATTTTTATCAATTATGCACGCCAGTCCTTACCGAGACCTTTTATTTGATACCAAACACATCATACTTCTGACATTTTTTTTGCATTAAAAAAAGTCGATTAACATGAAACATTTTTGCAATTTCTATAGGCTAGCCCACACCGAGAGCTTTCATTTGATACCAGACACCACATACTTCTGACAACTTTTTGCAAAAAACAAAAGCCGATTGACATGGCACATTTTTGTCAATTTTGCACGCTAGCCCTCAACGGGACCTTTCATTTGAGACCAAACTCGACATAGTTGTGACAACTTTTTGCAAAAAACAAAAACCAATCGACATAACACATTTTTGTCAATTCTGCACGTTACCCCTCAACCAGACGTTTCATTTGAGAACAAACTCGACATATCTTGGAGAACTTCTTGCAGAAAACAAAAACCGATCGACGTAGTACATTTTTGTCAATTCTGCACGCTAGCCCTCAACGAGACCTTTCATTTGAGACCAAACTCGACATACTTCTAAAAACTTTTTGCAAAAAACAAAAGCCGATCAACATTAACCATTTTTGTTAAATCTGCACACCAGCCCTTATCGAAACCTTTCATTTGATACCAAACACCACACACTTGTGACAACTTCTTGCAAAAAACAAAAACCAATCGACATAGCATATTTTTGTCAATTCTGCACGTTAGCCCTCAACGAGACGTTTCATTTGAGACTAAACTCGACATACCTTTGAGAACCTCTTGCAAAAAACAAAAACCGATCGACGTAGTACATGTTTGTCAATTCTGCACGCTAGCCCACACCAAGACTTTTCATTTGATACCAAACACTATATACTTCTGACAACCTTTTGCAAAAAAACAAAAGCCGATCGACATTGACAATTTTTGTTAATTCTGCACCCCAGCCCTCATTGAAACTTTTCATTTGATACCAAACACCATACACTTCTGACAACTTTTTGCAAAAAACAAAAACCGATCGACATAGCACGCTTTTGTCAATTCTGCACGATAGCTCTCAACAAGACGTTTCATTTGAGACCAAACTCGACATACTTGTGAGAACTTTTTGCAGAAAACAAAAGCCAATCGGAATGGAACATTTCTGTCAATTCTGCAAGGTAGCCCTCAACGAGACCTTTCATTCGATACCAAACACGACATATTTCTGACAACTTGTTGCATAAAACAAAAGCCGATCGACATAGATCATTTTTGTCAATTCTCTACGCGAGCCCATGCCAAGACCTTTCATTTTGATACCAAACACGACATATTTCTGACAACTTTTTACAAAAAACAAAAGCCGGTCGATATGAAACATTTTTTTTAATTATGCACGCCAGCCCTCAACGAGACCTTTCATTTGAGACCATAATCGACATATTTCTGAGAACTTTTCGCAGAAAACAAAAGCCGATCAACATTGCGCAATTTTGTTTATTTTTCACGCAGACCCTCATCGAGACCTTTATTTTGATACCAAACACCACATTCTTATGACAATTATTTACGAAAAACAAAAGCCGATCGGAAAAGAACATTTTTGTCAATTCTGCACGCTAGCCCTAAACGAAACCTTTCATTTGATACAAGACACCACATACTTCTGACAACTTTTTGCAAAAAATAAAAGCCGATTGACATGGCACATTTTTGTCAATTCTGCACGCTAGCCGTCAACCAGACGTTTCATTTGAGACCAAACTCGACATACCTTGAAGAACGTCTTGCAGAAAACAAAAGCCGATCGGAACGGAATATTTCTGTCAATTTTGCACGCTAGCCCTCAACGAGACCTTCCATTTGAGACCAAACTCGACATACTTTTAAAAACTTTTTGCAAAAAACAAAAGCCGATCAACATTAACCATTTTTGTTAATTCTGCACACCAGCCCTCATCGAAACCTTTTATTTGATACCAAACACCACACACTTGTAACAACTTTTTGCAAAAAACAAAAACCAATCGACATAGCACATTTTTGTCAATTCTGCACGTTAGCCCTCAACGAGACGTTTCATTTGAGCCCAAACTCGACATACCTTTGAGAACTTTTTGCAGAAAACAAAAGCCGATCGAAATGGAACGTTTTTGTCAATTCTGATCGGTAACCCTCTACGAGACCTTTCATTTGAGACCAAACTCGACGTACCTTTGAGAAATTTTTCTAAAAAAAAACAAAAGCCGATCATTTTTGTTAATTTTACACGCCAGCCCTTATCGAGCCCTTTTATTTGATACCAAACACCACATAGTTCTTACAACTTTTTCCAAACACGACACTTTTCTGACAACATTTTGCAAAAAACAAATTTTAATCTACGTAGAACATTTTTGTCATTCATGCACACCCGTCCACATTGTGTCGTTTCCTTAAAACCCAACGACGACCTACTTCTAAGAACTTTTTACGAAAAACAAATGCAGATCGACATGACACATTATTTTTGTCATTTCAAAACCGGCCCTTATGGTTTTCTTTCTTTTGATATCAAACAAAGCAAAGTGTTTTAATTTAATTACGAACGTTTGATTTCTATTTACTTATAATTTGGCAACACTGTTTGTATTAAAATATTGTAGTTAATTTTTAAATTTACCATCGGCAATCCTAATATAATAGCCACAGTCTTCAGTGAAGTTCATTTAGGAATATTTGTTTTTTGTTTAGTAATTTCATCACACCTTTGGCAACATTGACTTTTGACATTGGAAACGTCAAAATTTATATTAATTAAATACGTTATATTTTAAACTTAAATTAGTTGTAACACATTTGCTCAAGTCTATTATTCATGATACTGTTTTTAAATATTTGATATCAATGTTCTATTAAAAGATATAATCATTTAAAGTTCATAGGCAGATTGTCAAAAGTGACGGATAACTGCGTGATTCTTCTTAAAGATAGATATGGCCTCTGGGATCCATTGTTTCAAGGTACCAATTATGCACAGTTTTTGATTTTTTACACGAAAACCACTCACAGTAAAAATATGAGACCCCAAAAAGGCCCTATTCCACTTTAAACCACATCTAATAAAATAATATTAAAATTATTCAATGAATGGTTTGACCTGTACCCGTGAGCAAAATTTTTGCGATGCTCGAGATGAATCCAAATATAGATAGATATATAGATAGTGAATCTATCAAAATAGTATATGACTAGCGAATTCTCGGCTACGCCGAGCATTCCCTAGAGCTCCGCTGTCAGTGCAAAAAACAAATGCCGATCGACATGAAACAATTATTTCATATTTGCACGTCAGGCCTCACCGAGACCTTTCATTAGATTGCAAACACGATATACTTCTAATAATGTTTTGCAAAAAACAAAAGCCGGTCGACATGAAACATTTTTGTCATTTATGTACCCCAACTCTCACCGAGACTTTTCATTTGATACCATATACGACATACTTCTGACAAATTTCTGCATTAAACAAAAGTCGATCGACATGGAACATTTTTGTCAATTCTGCACGCTAGCCCTCAACGAGACTTTTCATTTGATACCAAACACCACACATTTCTGACAACTTTTTGCAAAAAACAAATACCGATCGACATGGCACATTTTTATCAATTCTGCACGCTAGCCCTCTCCGAGACCTTTCATTTGATATCAAACACGATATACTTCTGACAACTTTTTGCAAAAAACAAAAACCGATCGATATAGTACATTTTTGTCAATTCTGCAGGCTAGCCCTCTCCGAGACCTTTCATTTGATACCAAACACGACATACTTCTGACAACTTTTTGCACAAAACAAAAGCCGATCGACATGGAACATTTTTGTTAATTCTGCACGCTAGCCCTCAACGAGACCTTTCATTTGAGACCAAACTCGACATATCTTTGAGAAATTTTTGCAAAAACAAAAGCTGATCAACATTGTCCTTTTTTTTTTATTCTACACGCCAGCCCTTATCGAGCCTTTTCATTTGATACCAAACACCACATACTTCTCACAACATTTTCCAAAAAACAAAAGGCCTTCGATATAGAACATTTTTGTTCATTCTGCACGCTAGCCCTCATCGTGACCTAGCCTAATATAACAAATTTATGTCATTCGCGCACACCAGTCCGTATTGTGTCGTTTCCTTAAAACCCAAGGACGACCTACTTCTAACAACTTTTTACGAAAAACAAATGTAGATCGACATGACTCATTTTTTTTTTCATTTTAAAACTGGCCCTTATGGTTTTCTTTCTTTTGAAAACAAACACAGCAAAGTATTCAATTTATTTTATTTAGGAATATTTTACTTTTATTTAGTTACTTTATAATTTGGCAACACTGTTTGTATTAAAAAATAGTAGTTAATTTTTAAATTTATAAATTAATATTGGCAACCCTAATACAACTGCCACCGTCTTCAGTGAAGTTCATTTAGGAATTATTGTTTTTTGTTTAGTAATTTCATCACACCTTTGGCAACATTGACTTTTGACATTGGAAACGTCAAAATTTATATTAATTAAATATGTTATATTTTAAACTTAAATTAGTTGTAACACATTTGCTCAAGTCTATTATTCATGATACTGTTTTTAAATCTTTGATATCAATGTTCTATTAAAAGATATAATCATTTAAAGTTCATAGGCAGATTGTCAAAAGTGACGGATAACTGCGTGATTCTTCTTAAAGATAGACATGGCCTCTGGGATCCATTGTTTCAAGGTACCAATTATGCACAGATTTTGATTTTTTACACGAAAACCACTCACAGTAAAAATATGAGACCCCAAAAAGGCCCTATTCCACTTTAAACCACATCTAATAAAATAATATTAAAATTATTCAATGAATGGTTTGACCTGTACCCGTGAGCAAAATTTTTGCGATGCTCGAGATGAATCCAAATATAGATAGATATATAGATAGTGAATCTATCAAAATAGTATATGACTAGCGAATTCTCGGCTACGCCGAGCATTCCCTAAAGCTCCGCTGTCAGTGCAAAAAACAAATGCCGATCGACATGAAACAATTATTTCATATTTGCACGTCAGGCCTCACCGAGACCTTTCATTAGATTGCAAACACGATATACTTCCAATAATTTTTTGCAAAAAACAAAAGCCGGTCGGCATGAATCATTTTTGTCATTTATGTACCCCAGCCCTCACCGAGACCTTTCATTTGATACCAAACACGATATACTTCTGACAACTTTCTACATACAACAAAAGTCGATCGACGTGAAACATTTTTATCATATTTGCACGCTGGCCCACACCAAGACTTTTCATTTGATACCAAACACCATACACTTCTGACAACTTTTTGCAAAAAACAAAAACCGATCGACATAGCACATTTTTGTCAATACTACACGTTAACCCTCAACGAGACGTTTCATTTGAGACCAAACACCATACACTTCTGACAACTTTTTGCAAAAAACAAAAACCGATCGACATAGCACATTTTTGTCAATTCTGCAAGCTAGCCCTCTCCGAGACCTTTTATTTGATACTAAACACGACATACTTCTGACAACTTTTTGCATAAAACAAAATCCGATCGACATGGAACATTTTTGTTAATTCTGCACGCTAGCCCACACCAAGACTTTTCATTTGATACCAAACACCATACACTTCTGACAACTTTTTGCAAAAAACAAAAACCGATCGACATAGCACATTTTTGTCAATACTACACGTTAACCCTCAACGAGACGTTTCATTTGATACCAAACACCATACACTTCTGACAACTTTTTGCAAAAAACAAAAACCGATCGACATAGCACATTTTTGTCAATTCTGCAAGCTAGCCCTCTCCGAGACCTTTTATTTGATACTAAACACGACATACTTCTGACAACTTTTTGCATAAAACAAAATCCGATCGACATGGAACATTTTTGTTAATTCTGCACGCTAGCCCTCAACGAGACCTTTCATTTGATACCAAACACGATATACTTCTGACAACTTTCTACATACAACAAAAGTCGATCGACGTGAAACATTCCCTAGAGCTCCGCTGTCAGTGCAAAAAACAAATGCCGATCGACATGAAACAATTATTTCATATTTGCACGTCAGGCCTCACCGAGACCTTTCATTAGATTGCAAACACGATATACTTCCAATAATTTTTTGCAAAAAACAAAAGCCGGTCGGCATGAATCATTTTTGTCATTTATGTACCCCAGCCCTCACCGAGACCTTTCATTTGATACCAAACACGATATACTTCTGACAACTTTCTACATAAAACAAAAGTCGATCGACGTGAAACATTTTTATCATATTTGCACGCTGGCCCACACCAAGACTTTTCATTTGATACCAAACACCATACACTTCTGACAACTTTTTGCAAAAAACAAAAACCGATCGACATAGCACATTTTTGTCAATACTACACGTTAACCCTCAACGAGACGTTTCATTTGAGACCAAACACCATACACTTCTGACAAAACCGCATAAAACAAAATCCGCATAAAACAAAATCCGATCGACATGGAACATTTTTGTTAATTCTGCACGCTAGCCCTCAACGAGACCTTTCATTTGATACCAAACACGACATACTTCTGACAACTTTTAGCATAAAACAAAAGCCGATCAACATTGAACTTTTTTGTTAATTCTACACCCAGCCCTTATCGAGCCTTTTCATTTGATACCAAACACCATATACTTCTCACAACTTTTTTCAAAAAACAAAAACCGATTGACATACCACATTTTTGTCAATTCTGCACGCTAGCCCTCAACAAGACGTTTCATTTGAGACCAAACTCGACATACCTTTGAGAACTTTTTGCAGAAAACAAAAGCCGATCGGAATGGAACATTTTTGTCAATTCTGCACGCTAGCCCTCAACGAGACCTTTCATTAGAGACCAAACTCGACATACTTTTAAGAAATTTTTGCAAAAAACAAAAGCCGGTCGACATGAAACGTTTTTGTCATTTATGTACCCCAACTCTCACCGAGACCTTTCCTTTGATTCCAAACACGACATACTTCTGACAACTTTCTGCATAAAACAAAAGTCGATCGACGTGAAACATTTTTATCATATTTGCACGCTGGCCCACACCAAGACTTTTCATTTGATACCAAACACTATATACTTGTAACAACCTTTTGCAAAAAACAAAAGCCGATCGACATTGACATTTTTTGTTAATTCTGCAGACCAGCCCTCATTGAAACCTTTCATTTGATACCATACACCATACACTTCTGACAACTTTTTGCAAAAAACAAAAACCGATCGACATAGCACATTTTTGTCAATTCTGCAAGCTAGTCCTCTCCGAGACCTTTTATTTGATACTAAACACGACATACTTCTGACAACTTTTTGCATGAAACAAAATCCGATCGACATGGAACATTTTTGTTAATTCTGCACGCTAGCCGTCAACGAGACCTTTCATTTGATACCAAACACGACATACTTCTGACAACTTTTAGCATAAAACAAAAGCCGATCAACATTGAACTTTTTTGTTAATTCTACACGCCAGCCCTTATCGAGCCTTTTCATTTGATACCAAACACCATATACTTCTCACAACTTTTTGCAAAAAACAAAAACCGATAGACATACCACATTTTTGTCAATTCTGCACGCTAGCCCTCAACAAGACGTTTCATTTGAGACCAAACTCGACATACCTTGGAGAATTTTTTGCAGAAAACAAAAGCCGATCGGAATGGAACATTTTTGTCAATTCTGCACGCTAGCCCTCAACGAGACCTTTCATTAGAGACCAAACTCGACATACTTTTGAGAAATTTTTGCAAAAAACAAAAGCCGGTCGACATGAAACATTTTTGTCATTTATGTACCCCAACTCTCACCGAGACCTTTCATTTGATTCCAAACACGACATACTTCTGACAACTTTCTGCATAAAACAAAAGTCGATCAACATGAAACATTTTTATCATATTTGCACGCTGGCCCACACCAAGACTTTTCATTTGATACCAAACACTATATATTTGCGACAACCTTTTGCAAAAAACAAAAGCCGATCGACATTGACCATTTTCGTTAATTCTGCACACCAGCCTTCTTTGAAACCTTTGATTTGATACCAAACACTACACACTTCTGACAACTTTTTGCAAAAAACAAAAACCGATCGACATAGCACATTTTTGTCAATTCTGCAAGCTAGTCCTCTCCGAGACCTTTTATTTGATACTAAACACGACATACTTCTGACAACTTTTTGCATGAAACAAAATCCGATCGACATGGAACATTTTTGTTAATTCTGCACGCTAGCCGTCAACGAGACCTTTCATTTGATACCAAACACGACATACTTCTGACAACTTTTAGCATAAAACAAAAGCCGATCAACATTGAACTTTTTTGTTAATTCTACACGCCAGCCCTTATCGAGCCTTTTCATTTGATACCAAACACTATATACTTCTCACAACTTTTTGCAAAAAACAAAAACCGATAGACATACCACATTTTTGTCAATTCTGCACGCTAGCCCTCAACAAGACGTTTCATTTGAGACCAAACTCGACATACCTTGGAGAATTTTTTGCAGAAAACAAAAGCCGATCGGAATGGAACATTTTTGTCAATTCTGCACGCTAGCCCTCAACGAGACCTTTCATTAGAGACCAAACTCGACATACTTTTGAGAAATTTTTGCAAAAAACAAAAGCCGGTCGACATGAAACATTTTTGTCATTTATGTACCCCAACTCTCACCGAGACCTTTCATTTGATTCCAAACACGACATACTTCTGACAACTTTCTGCATAAAACAAAAGTCGATCAACATGAAACATTTTTATCATATCTACACGCTAGCCCACACCTAGACTTTTCATTTGATACCAAACACTATATATTTGCGACAACCTTTTGCAAAAAGCAAAAGCCGATCGACATTGACCATTTTCGTTAATTCTGCACACCAGCCTTCTTTGAAACCTTTGATTTGATACCAAACACTACACACTTCTGACAACTTTTTGCAAAAAACAAATACCGATGTACATAGCACATTTTTGTCAATTCTGCACGCTAGCCCTCTCCTAGACCTTTTATTTGATACCAATCACGACATACTTCTGACAACTTTTTGCATAAAACAAAAGCCGATCGACATAGAACATTTTTGTCAATTCTGCGCGCTAGCCCTCAACGAGACCTTTCATTTGAGACCAAACTCGACATACCTTAGTAAATTTTTTGCAAAAAACAAAAGCCGATCAACATTGAACTTTTTTGTTAATTCTACACGCTAGCCCTTATCGAGCCTTTTCATTTGATACCAAACACCACATACTTCTCACAACTTTTTCCAAAAAACAAAAGCCGTTTGATACAGAACATTTTTGTTCATTTTGCACCCTAGCCCTCATCGCGACCTAGCCTAATATAACATTCACTGACTTCAGTAACGTTCATTTGGGAATATTTGTTCTTTGTTTAGTTACTTTATTAAACATTTGGCAATATTGACATGTAATTCGAAAATACCCAAACACGATATTTTTCTGAGAACATTTTGCAAAAAACAAATTCTAATCTACGTAGAACATTTTTGTCATTCGTGCACACCAGTCCGTATTGTGTCGTTTTCTTCAAACCCAATTACGACCTACTTCTAACAACTTTTTACGAAAAACAAAAGCAGATCGACATGACACATTTTTTTTGTCATTTTAAAACTGGCCCTTACGGTTTCCTTTCTTTTGATAACAAACACAGCAAAGTATTCAATTTATTTTATTTAATAATATTTGATTTTTATTTAGTTACTTTATAATTTGGCAACACTGTTTGTATTAAAAAATAGTAGTTCATTTTTTAATTTATAAATTAATATTGCCAATCCTACTAAAACTGTCACCGTCTTCATTGAAGTTAGTTTAGGAATATTTGGTTTTAATTTAGTTACTTCATCACACATTTGGCAACATTGACTTTTGACATTGGAAACGTCAAAATTTATATTAATTAAATATGTTGTTTTAAACTTCAATTAGTTGTAACACCTTTGCTCAAGTCTATTATTCATGAAATTGTTTTTAAATCTTTGATATCAATGTTCTATTAAAAGATATAATCATTTAAAGTTCATAGACAGATTGTCAAAAGTGACGGATGACGGCGTGATTCTTCTTAAATGTAGACATGGCCTCTGGGATCTATTGTTTCAGTGTACCAATTTTACGCAGTTTTTATTTTTTTAAACAAAAACCATTCACAGTAAAAATATGAGACCCCCAAAAGGCACTCCGGCACAATAGACACTACAAATTGAGAAAAAAATTACAGCAATTACTTAAATGGACCAGGAGTTTAAGCTGGACACAGGATCGGTGATCGTCGAGATGAATCCAAATATATATATATATAGATAGTGAATCTATCAAAATAGTATATGACTAGCGAATTCTCGGCTACGCCGAGCATTCCCTAGAGCTCCGCTGTCAGTGTAAAAAACAAATGCCGATCGACATGAAACAATTTTTTCATATCTGCACATTCCAAACACAATATACTTCTAATAACTTTTTGCATAAAACAAAAGTCGATCGAAATGGAACATTTTTGTCATTTCTGCACTCTAGCCCACAACGAGATCTTTCATTTGATACCAAACACAACATACTTCTGACATTTTTTTCTATAAAACAAAAGTCAATCGACGTGGAACCTTTTTGCAATTTCTACAGGCTAACCGACACCGAGATCTTTCATTTGATACCAAATACTATGAACATCTGACAACTTTTTGTAAAAAGAAAAGCAGATCGACATGGAACATTTTTGTCAATTCTGCACGCAAGACCTTTCATTTGATACCAAACACAACATAATTCTGATATTTTTTTTCATAAAACAAAAGTCAATCGACGGGGAACCTTTTTGCAATTTCTACAGGCTAGCCGACACCGAGATCTTTCATTTGATACCAAATACCATGAACTTCTGACAACTTTTTGTAAAAAGAAAAGCAGATCGACGTGGAACATTTTCGTCAATTCTGCATGCTAGCCCTCAACGAGACCTTTCATTTGAGACCAAACTCGACATTATTCTAAAAACTTTTCGCAAAAAACAAAAGTCGATCAACATTGCGCAATTTTGTTAATTTTTGACGCAAACCCTCATCGAGACCTTTATTATGATACCAAATACCACATACTTCTGACAACTATTTGCGAAAAACAAAAGCCGATTGACATGGCACAATTTTGTCAATTCTGCACGCTAGCCCTCAACCAGACATTTGTTTGAGACCAAACTCGACATACTTTTGAGAACTTCTTGCAGAAAACAAAAGCCGATCGGAATGGAACATTTTTGTCAATTCTGCACGCTAGGCCTCAACGAGACCTTTCATACGAGACTAAACTCGACATACTTCTAAAAAATTTTTGCAAAAAACAAAAGCCGATCTACATTAACCATTTTTGTTTATTTTGCACATCAGCCCTTATCGAAATCTTTCATTTGATACTAAACACCACGCACTTCTGACAACTCTTTGCAAAAAACAAAAACCGATCGACATGACACATTTTTGTTAATTCTGCACGCTAGCCCTCAACAAGACGTTTAATTTAAGACCAAACTCGACATACATTTGAGAACTTTTTGCAAAAAACAAAAGCCGATCTACATTAACCATTTTTGTTAATTCTGCACATTAGCCCTTATCGAAATCTTTCATTTGATACCAAACACCACACACTTCTGACAACTCTTTGCAAGAAACAAAAACCGATCGACATTGACCATTTTTGTTAATTCTACACGCCAGCTTTTATCGAGCTCTTTTTGATACCAAACACCACATACTTCTAACACCTTTTTCCAAAAATCAAAAGCCGTTCGATATGGAATATTTTTGTTCATTCTGCACGCTAGCCCTCATCAAGACCTTGCCTAATACAATGTACACTGTCTGCAGTAAAGTTCATTTGGGCATATTTGTTCTTTGTTTAGTTACTTCATTACATATTTGCCAACATAGACTTATGTAATTCGAAAATACCCAAACACGACATTTTTCTGGCAACATTTTGCAAAAAATAAGTTATAATCTACCTAGAACATTTTTGTCTTTCGTGCACACCAGTCCACATTGTGTCATTTTCTTAAAACCCAAGGACGACCAACTTCTAACAATTTTTTACGAAAAACAAATGCAGATCGACATGACACATTTTTTTTGTCATTTCAAAATCGGCCCTGATGGTTTTCTTTCATTTGATATCAAACACAGCAAAGTGTTTAATTTAATTAGGAACATTTGTTTTTTATTTAGTAACTTCATAATTTGGCAAGAATGTTTGTATTAAAATATTGTAGTTAATTTTTAAATTTATAAATTACCATCGGCAATCCTAATATAACAGCCACTGTCTTCAGTGAAGTTCATTTAGGAATATTTGTTTTTTGTTTAGTTATTTCATCATACATTTGGCAACATTGACTTATGTAATTCGAAACGTCAAAATTTAAAATAAATAAATGTGTTGTGTTATAAACTTAAAATATTGGTAAAACCTTTGCTCAGGACAATTATTCATGACACTGTCTTCAGATCTTTGATATCAATGTTCTTTTAAAAGATACAATCGATTAAAGTTCATAGACAGATTGTCAAAAGTAACGGATGACTGCGTGATTCTTCTTAAATTTATACATGGCATCTAGGATATTTTTTTCAGTTTTGTTCCAGTTATACTTTTTAGCTTAGTTTTCGATTTTTTACACAAAAACTATGCACCTCATTAAACCACATCTAATAAAATAATATTAAAATTATTACATGAATGGTTTGATCTGTACCCGTGAGCAAAATTTTTGCGATGCTCGAGATGAATCCAAATATAGATATATAGTGAATCTATCAAAATAGTATATGACTAGCGAATTCTCGGCTACGCCGAGCATTCCCTAGAGCTCCGCTATCAGTGCAAAAAACAAATGCCAATCGACATGAAACAGTTTTTTTCATATCTGCACGTCAGCCCTCACCGAGACCTTTCATTAGATTTCGAACACGATATACTTCTATTAACGTTTGAAAAAACAAAAGCCGGTCGACATGAAACATTTTTGTCAACTATGCACGTCAGTCCTTACCGAGACCTTTTATTTGACACCAAACACAACATACTTCTGACATTTTTTTCACATAAAACAAAAGCCGATCAACATGGAACATTTTTGCAATTCCTACAGGCTAGCCCACACCGAGAACTTTCATTTGATATCAAACACCACATACTTCTGACAACTATTTGCGAAAAACAAAAGCCTATCGGCATGGAACATTTTTGTCAATTCTGCACGCTAGCCCTCAACCAGGCGTTTTGTTTGATACCAAACTCGACATACTTTTGAGAATTTCTTGCAAAAAACAAAAACCGATCGACGTAGTACATTTTTGTCAATTCTGCACGCTAGCCCTCAACGAGACCTTTCATTTAAGACTAAACTCGACATACTTCTAAAAACTTTTTGCAAAAAACAAAATCCGATCAACATTAACTATTTTTGTTAATTCTGCCCAACAGCCCTTATCGAAACCTTTCATTTGAAACCAAACACCACACACTTGTGACAACTTTTTGCAAAAAACAAAAACCAATAGACATAGCACATTTTTGTTAATTCTGCACGCTAGCCCTCAACGAGATCTTTCATTTGAGATCAAACTTGAAATACTTCTAAAAACTTTTTGCAAAAAACAAAAGCCGATCAACATTAACCATTTTTGTTAATTCTGTACACGAGCCCTTATGGAAACCTTTCATTTGATAACAAACACCACACACTTGTGACAACTTTTTACAAAAAACAAAAACCAATCGACATAACACATTTTTGTCAATTCTGCACGGTAGCCCTCAACCAGACGTTTCATTTGAGACCAAACTCGACATATCTTGGAGAACTTCTTGCAGAAAACAAAAGCCGATCGGAATGGAACATTTTTGTCAATTTTGCACGCTAACCCTCAACGTGACCTTTCATTTGAGACGAAACTCGATATACCTTTGAGAAATTTTTGCAAAAAACAAAAGCCGATCAACATTGACCGTTTTTGTTAATTCTACACGCCAGTCTTTATCGAGCCTTTTTATTTGACACCAAACACCACATACTTCTGACAACTTTTTGCAAAAAACAAAAACCAATCGACATAGCACATTTTTGTCAATTCTGCACGTTAGCCCTCAACGAGACGTTTCATTTGAGCCCAAACTCGACATACCTTTGAGAACTTTTTGCAGAAAACCAAAGCCGATCGGAATGGAACATTTTTGTCAATTCTGTTCGGTAGCCCTCAACGAGACCTTTCATTTGAGACCAAACTCAACGTACCTTTGAGAAAGTTTTGCAAAAAAGCAAAAGCCGATCAACATTGACCGTTGTTGGTAATTCTACACGCCAGCCCTTATCGAGCCTTTTTATTTGACACCAAACACAACATACTTCTGACAACTTTTTGCAAAAAACAAAAACCAATCGACATAGCACATTTTTGTCAATTCTGCACATTAGCCCTCAACGAGACGTTTCATTTGAGCCCAAACTCGACATACCTTTGAGAACTTTTTGCAGAAAACAAAAGCCGATCGGAATGGAACATTTTTGTCAATTCTGTTCGGTATCCCTCAACGAGACCTTTCATTTGAGACCAAACTCAACGTACCTTTGAGAAAGTTTTGCAAAAAACAAAAGCCGATCAACATTGATCATTTTTGTTAATTTTACACGCCAGTCCTTATCGAGCCCTTTCATTTGATACTAAACACCACATACTTTTCACAACTTGTTCCAAACACAAAATATTTCTGACAACATTTTGCAAAAAACAAATTCTATTCTATGTAGAACATTTTTGTCATTCGTGCACACCCGTCCACATTGTGTCGTTTCCTTAAAACCCAAGGACGACCTACTTCTAAGAACTTTTTACGAAAAACAAATGCAGATCGACATGACACATTTTTTTTGTCATTTCAAAACCGGCCCTTATGGTTTTCTTTCTTTTGATATCAAACAAAGCAAAGTGTTTTAATTTAAGTACGAACATTTGATTTTTATTTAGTTACTTAATAATTTGGCAACACTGTTTGTATTAAAATATTGTAGTTAATTTTTAAATTTATAAATTACCATCGGCAATCCTAATATATGTATAATAGCCACTGTCTTCAGTGAAATTCATTTAGGAATATTTGTTTTTTGTTTAGTAATTTCATCACACATTTGGCAACATTGACTTATATAATTCGAAACGTCAAAATTTAATATAATTAAATTTGTTGTGTAATAAACTTAAAATATTGGTAAAACCTTTGCTCAGGACTATTATTCATGACACTGTTTTCAAATCTTTGATATCAATGTTCTATTATATGATACAATCATTTAAAGTTCATAGACAGATTGTCAAATGTGACGGATAACTGCGTGATTCTTCTTAAATTTAGATATGGCCTCTGGGATCCATTGTTTCAGGGTACCAATTATGCATAGTTTTTGATTTTTTACGCGAAAACCACTCACAGTAAAAATATGAGACCCCAAAAAGGCCCTATTCCACTTTAAACCACATCTAATAAAATAATATTAAAATTATTCAATGAATGGTTTGACCTGTACCCGTGAGCAAAATTTTTGCGATGCTCGAGATGAATCCAAATATAGATAGATATATAGATAGTGAATCTATCAAAATAGTATATGACTAGCTGCGCCGAGCATTCCCTAGAGCTCCGCTGTCAATGTAAAAAAACAAATGCCGATCGACATTAAAAAAAAATTATATCTGCTTGTCAGCCCTCAATTAGACCTTTTATTAGATTCCAAACATGATATATTTCTAATAACTTTTTGCATAAAACAAAAGCCGATCGACATGGAACATTTTTGTCAATTCTGCACGCCGGTTTTCAACGAGACCTTTCATTTGAGACCAATCTCGACATACCTTTGAGAAACTTTTGCAAAAAACAAAAGCCGATCAACACTGACCGTTTTTGTTAATTCTACACGCCAGCCCTTATCGAGCCTTTTCATTTGATACCAAACACCACACACTTCTGACAACTTTTTGCAAAAAACAAAAGCCGATTGACATGGCACATTTTTGTCAATTCAGCACGCTAGCCCTCAACGAGACGTTTCATTTGAGCCCAAACTCGACATACCTTTGAGAACTTTTTGCAGAAAACAAAAGCCGATCGGAATGGAACATTTTTGTTAATTCTGTTCGGTAGCACTCAACGAGACCTTTCAATTGAGACCAAACTCGACTTACCTTTGAGAAATTTTTGCAAAAAACAAAAGCCGATCAACATTAACCATTTTTGTTAATTCTGTACACCACCCCTTATCGAAACCTTTCATTTGATACCAAACACAACACACTTGTGACAACTTTTTGCAAAAAACAAAAACCAATCGACATAGCACAGTTTTGTCAATACTGCACGTTAGCCCTCAACGAGACGTTTCATTTGAGCCCAAACTCGACATACCTTTGAGAACTATTTGCAGAAAACAAAAGCCGATCGGAATGGAACATTTTTGTCAATTCTGTTCGGTAGCCCTCAACGAGACCTTTCATTTGAGACCAAACTCGACTTACCTTTGAGAAATTTTTGCAAAAAACAAAAGCCGATCAACATTGATCATTTTTGTTAATTTTACACGCCAGCCCTTATCGAGCCCTTTCATTTGATACTAAACACCACATATTACACAAATTCTTATCTACCTAGAATATTTTTATCATTCATGCACACCCCTCCACATTGTGTCGTTTCCTTAAAACCCAAGGACGACCTACTTCTAAGAACTTTTTACGAAAAACAAATGCAGATCGACATGACACATTTTTTTTGTCATTTCAAAACCGGCCCTTATGGTTTTCTTTCTTTTGATATCAAACAAAGCAAAGTGTTTTAATTTAATTACGAACATTTAATTTTTATTTAGTTACTTAATAATTTGGCAATACTGTTTGTATTAAAATAATGTAGTTAATTTTTAAATTTATAAATTACCATTTATTCATTCATTTAGGAATATTTGTTTTTTGTTTAGTAATTTCATCACACATTTGGCAACATTGACTTATGTAATTCGAAACGTCAAAATTTAAAATAATTAAATGTGTTGTGTAATAAACTTAAAATAATGGTAAAACCTTTGCTCAGGACTATTATTCATGACACTGTTTTCAAATCTTTGATATCAATGTTCTATTAAAAGATACAATCATTTAAAGTTCATAGACAGATTGTCAAAAGTGACGGATAACTGCGTGATTCTTCTTAAAGATAGACATGGCCTCTGGGATCCATTGTTTCAAGGTACCAATTATGCACAGTTTTTGATTTTTTACACGAAAACCACTCACAGTAAAAATATGAGACCCCAAAAAGGCCCTATTCCACTTTAAACCACATCTAATAAAATAATATTAAAATTATTCCATGAATAGTTTGACCTGTACCTGTGAGCAAAATTTTTGCGATGCTCGAGATGAATCCAAATATAGATAGATAGATAGATATATAGATAGTGAATCTATCAAAATAGTATATGACTAGCGAATTCTCGGCTACGCCGAGCATTCCCTAGAGCTCCGCTGTCAGTGTAAAAAACAAATGCCGATCGACATAAAACAATTATTTAATATTTCCACGTCAGGCCTCACCGAGACCTTTCATTAGATTGCAAACACGTTATGCTTCTAATAATTTTTTGCAAAAAACAAAAGCCGGTCGACATGAAACATTTTTGTCATTTATGTACCCCAACTCTCACCGAGACCTTTCATTTGATACCATACACGACATACTTCTGACAACTTTCTGCATAAAACAAAAGTCGATCGACATGAAACATTTTTATCATATCTACACGCTAGCCCACACCGAGACTTTTTATTTGATATCAAACACTATATACTTGCGACAACCTTTTGCAAAAAACAAAGGCCGATCGACATTGATCATTTTCGTTAACTCTGCACACCAGCCTTCATTGAAACCTTTCATTTGATACCAAACACCACACACTTCTGACAACTTTTTGCAAAAAACAAATACCGATCGACATAGGACATTTTTGCCAATTCTGCACGCTAGCTCTCTCTGAGACCTTTTATTTGATACCAAATACGACATACTTCTGACAACTTTTTGCATAAAACAAATACCGATCGACATAGCACATTTTTGTCAATTCTGCACGCTAGCCCTCTCCGAGACCTTTCATTTGATACCAAACACGTCATACTTCTGACAACTTTTTGCATAAAACAAAAGCCGTTCGACATGAAACATTTTTGTCATTTATACACACCAGCCTTAACCAAGACCTTTCATTTGATACCAAACACGACCTACTTCTGACAACTTTTTGCATAAAACAAAAGTCGATTCACATGGAACATTTTTGTCATTTCTGTACGCTAGCCCACAACAAGACCTTTCATTTGATACCAAACATGACATATTTCTAACAATTATTTGAAAAACAAAAACCGGTCGATGTAAAATATATTTGTCATTTATGCAAGCCAGAAAACATTTATATAGAAAACATACATTTTTAAAATAATTTTAGAATTTTACAAAATTAATAATTAATATCAAATATAACATTAATTAGAATGACATAATAACAATAATAAACTCTCAGATAGAATTTTTTTTTATTTCCCTAACTGTCTAATTTTTGCCGAAAAAGGTAAATATTATATTTAATATATTTCATACAATAGACGTGCGGTTCCATCGGTTATGATTTTATCTGATGTAGAGTTGAAATATGAACAACTTTGTAGTTTTGTAGTTTTGCTCTAAATATATCAGGAGAGAGAGTATTCGCAATTTTTTGAATACTTGGTTTTGTTAAGTGATCATAACTGTCAAATGAAATTAGAATAAAATTAAAAAAATAATGAAATATGAAAATAAAAATTATAAACTGTTTTATTTCATTCATTATACTTTTATTCACATATTTAATTCAAGGCACTCTAATTCCAGGTAAAACAATTACTTGTATTATTATTGTCATATTTTAATCAAATTAATATAAAACTTCAGATGCATTTTTCTCAAAAAAATCGTTATGTTAGGGTATGATAATACTATATCATTGAATTCAGAATAATATTCTCTATTGAATAAGCAAATGAAAAAATAGGTTCACATTTAAAATAAAAAAGTTGGGACACGTATTTTGAGAACCACTGGTTTAAAAAAAAATTAGTTTGTCTCATGATAATAGTGTTGTAAAATAGAATTTTTTTGCTAATTTAACTGACCTTGTAGCTCTTATAGTTCTTGAGATAGCAATAGTGGACAAAATAAAATGAACACCTTTATACACATAATTTTTATAGGTTTACCAATACTGTTTAAACCAGTATTTGTAAAATTTGTTTCTGTATTCATCTGAGAAAATCAATAATTTTAATAGTTTAAAAAAATCACATAGATGGCACTAATTAAGAATTTTATTGCATCTGCTAAGGAAGGAATCGATATAATTATTAAATTAATTTAATATTTTTATATTTAATTCATATGTATATGAATTAAAATATTATTATTATATTAACTAGTAGTGATAGTGTTGTTATATTTATTTCCAAATCACAAGTATGATGTGAAAAGAAAAAAACCTGAATCTCCAGAGTAAATACAGAGGGCTCTTATAATATTTATTATTGAAAATTATGTTACGAAATAAATATAATAATATATATAAATATGCGTTGAAAACATAAATGTACAATTACATCTTATTTAGAACAAATTGTATGAAATATTTAAAAGAAAAGTTGTGAATCTTTGGAATAAATGTAGATAGAAACTTCTTATTTCTCTCTACGAATAATGAAATGGCAAACGGTAATATAAAGCATGTGCTTTGAAAAGAGGACTTGTGTGTAATATTTGTCGTACTTCTTGAATTTAACGTTACTATTTTCATGTTAAGTATGGTTTGTTAGATAATATTACAACATAACAAGTCCATTTTCGTGTATAAAATATTAGTTGAAACTTGAAATACTGATCTCGCTTCACTTTCGGTTTCCAAGCCATAACACATAGCTTGATTACAATAAAAATTGTAGCTGATTCTTATCAACAACATTTTCATTATAATAATCATTGTCATATTTTCTCGGTACCAATCAAATTCTATTGGTACATACGTACATCTACAATGAAAGAGTTCATTGCAGAATATGTAGTATTATTGCGAATTTATCTATCGTATGACATTTTTATTACGGTTTTTATATTTTTACTTCTTCTTTCTACTGATTTTTTCTTTGCACTCCCAACCCTATTTAATGTGCTTTCAATTTCGCTATAAGTATAATACTTATATTTTCAGCAATGTCAAAATGACAAGATAATTTGACAACTGTATTTTGGATGCGTTCAAACATGTGTTATACAGTCGGATTACTGAATGTGACCAGTGTAAATTTTTAAATTCAAAGAAACTTGTTAATAAATTTAATAAGAACACAAAAATTTTTTTAATAAAAATATTGTAAATATACCTTAACAAATAACAATGAGCCTTTAGGGTCCCGAAAATTTACAAAAAGAGCAGCTAACAAACAAAGCCTGCCGTTTACTTTTAAATTTTCGGGTGTCTAAAGGCTTATTGTTAAACGGTAAATATTTTTGATTTCTAAGTAAATCATTTTAAAATATATCTTATCATTTTAATAGATACACTTCGTTTATGAAAATGAATTTTAGATGTCAGATTGTCAAATTTGAATTGAATAAAATAAGTAAAATATATGAAATAATAATGTTCATAAAGTAATTTTTATTTACTCTCCAATGAATATAAAAGTATAATAATATTATATAGTAAAATGAAATATTTTTATAATTAGAGAATAATAACTAAAACTAACTATAGGAATTGCAAACCTTGCTCGCAAATGTCATCATCACAAATTTTGACATAAATAATCCATTATTTAAAAACTTTATGGTTGTATATGAAAGAATATATTATATTTACTCTTTTTATAGCATTATTTATGATAAAAATAGCTTCTTTTAATTTAATTTGATTACACTTTGAACCAGTAACCTAATATGACATCTGTAAGTGATAAAATAAAAAAATTACCTAATAATATTTGTATCGTACCTTAAACTAATATCCAACAATTTTCAAACATTTTTTTTGCATTATTTCGTAGTAAAAATATGAATTTTCATGTAATCCATTCACCTGGGAGCACATGTCATCAAAAGCATTTCTCGTTAAATATATGGTTTCAGAAAGTGTTTATTGTTTGAAATATCAATGATAATTGAATAATTGGATAGATACTTTGTTTTTGTATACGTTTTCATTTAAAAAATCATCTCATTCCATAACAAAATACATTAGAAATTTTAAAAATCTAATTGTTGTTGTAATCAAATACTTTCATCTGAAATTTGATGAAAGAATACATAAAGAATGTATAAAATGCAGTTACTTACAGTTTACTATAAACCAGATACATAATTGAAAATAATTATTGTACAATAAATTATTAAACATTTCTTCCAAGGGGGTATGAAGGAAAGGTTTGTCAGTATTTTTAAATAAATGTGTTTATGACTGAATACGACGCGCCTTGTTTGATTTCCATAATTAAATTGTTGTCAATAGTGTTATTATCCATAATTTTATGTTATTCTTTTCTATGAATATATTCTTGTTCGGATAACTACGAGTATAACTGAAATGAAAACACATATTTAAATACATTCAAGAAAATATAAAATTACATACTTACATTATAAAATGTAGTGTAATTTTACTTTTAAACTAATTTTACTATATATTTCTCCAAGCAAATATAAGACTTGCAAGATGATTTTTTGATTAGAGCTGACGTTTGGACACGTCATATGTCATGAAAATTTAAATATTGTAAATAAGGTTTGCCGTAAATTATTATGTACAATGCACTTTTATGATAACCAGTTACACTTCAGTAGTGTTATTTTTAGTAATTTTATGTTATTTCTCTTCTATAAATATACTCTTGTTTGGATAACCAATTAAAAATTGTAACTGAAATGAAAATACATCTTTAAATACAACGAAACAAATTTAAAATAATATACTTACATCACAAAGTGTATTGTACATAGTTTACTTTATATTTCTGTATATTTCTCTTTGAAAATATAAAACTTGTGCCACGAATTTTTTGATTGACTGACCCAACAGATGATAAACGTCAAACGTCATAAAATTAAATATTTTAAATACACCACACTTCATATTCAGTGTATTTTTATATATTTCGCTCACTATTATAATGTGTAAAAATATAATTACCTTTACAATATCTCTTTTCATTTTCAAAATAAATCAATTAAAAGTTTCATATTGAATTGTCAAAAATGACGGATGGCACAGTAATTCGTTTTAAATTTAAACCTGGCATCTAGGATATTTTTTTCAGTTTTGTTCCAGTTTTCCTTTTGGGCTTAGTTTTCGATTTTTTACACAAAAACTATGCACGGTAAAAATATGGGACACCCTAAAGCGATTGGTCCTCATTAAACCACATCTAATAAAATATTATTAAAATTATTACAAGAATGGTTTGACCTGTATCCGTGAGCAAAGTTTTTGCGATGCTCGAGATGAATCCAAATATAGATAGATAGATATATAGATAGTGAATCTATCAAAATAGTATATGACTAGCGAATTCTCGGCTACGCCGAGCATTCCCTAGAGCTCCGCTATCAGTGCAAAAAACAAATGCCAATCGACATGAAACAGTTTTTTTCATATCTGCACGTCAGCCCTCACCGAGACCTTTCATTAGATTTCGAACACGATATACTTCTATTAACTTTTGAAAAAACAAAAGCCGGCCGACATGAAACATTTTTGTCAACTATGCACGTCAGTCCTTACCGAGACCTTTTATTTGACACCAAACACAACATACTTCTGACATTTTTTTTACATAAAACAAAAGCCGATCAACATGGAACATTTTTGCAATTCCTACAGGCTAGCCCACACCGAGAACTTTCATTTGATATCAAACACCACATACTTCTGACAACTATTTGCGAAAAACAAAAGCCTATCGGCATGGAACATTTTTGTCAATTCTGCACGCTAGCCCTCAACCAGGCGTTTTGTTTGATACCAAACTCGACATACTTTTGAGAATTTCTTGCAAAAAACAAAAACCGATCGACGTAGTACATTTTTGTCAATTCTGCACGCTAGCCCTCAACGAGACCTTTCATTTAAGACTAAACTCGACATACTTCTAAAAACTTTTTGCAAAAAACAAAATCCGATCAACATTAACTATTTTTGTTAATTCTGCCCAACAGCCCTTATCGAAACCTTTCATTTGAAACCAAACACCACACACTTGTGACAACTTTTTGCAAAAAACAAAAACCAATAGACATAGCACATTTTTGTTAATTCTGCACGCTAGCCCTCAACGAGATCTTTCATTTGAGATCAAACTTGAAATACTTCTAAAAACTTTTTGCAAAAAACAAAAGCCGATCAACATTAACCATTTTTGTTAATTCTGTACACGAGCCCTTATGGAAACCTTTCATTTGATAACAAACACCACACACTTGTGACAACTTTTTACAAAAAACAAAAACCAATCGACATAACACATTTTTGTCAATTCTGCACGGTAGCCCTCAACCAGACGTTTCATTTGAGACCAAACTCGACATATCTTGGAGAACTTCTTGCAGAAAACAAAAGCCGATCGGAATGGAACATTTTTGTCAATTTTGCACGCTAACCCTCAACGTGACCTTTCATTTGAGACGAAACTCGATATACCTTTGAGAAATTTTTGCAAAAAACAAAAGCCGATCAACATTGACCGTTTTTGTTAATTCTACACGCCAGTCTTTATCGAGCCTTTTTATTTGACACCAAACACCACATACTTCTGACAACTTTTTGCAAAAAACAAAAACCAATCGACATAGCACATTTTTGTCAATTCTGCACGTTAGCCCTCAACGAGACGTTTCATTTGAGCCCAAACTCAACATACCTTTGAGAACTTTTTGCAGAAAACAAAAGCCGATCGGAATGGAACATTTTTGTCAATTCTGCACGCTAGCCTTCAAATAGACCTTTCATTAGAGACCAAACTCGACATACCTTTGAGAGACTGTAGGCTGACAACCTGCATCACTAAAATGCAAGTAAAACATGTCACGAAACAAGTACTTCAGGTACTTGAGGCCTTGTTCCACATAGGAATGTTGTGCCATTGATGATGATGATGACACCATACATTTCTGACAACTTTTTGCAAAAAACAAAAACCGATCGACATAGCACATTTTTGTCAATTCTGCACGCTAGCCCTCTCCGAGACCTTTCATTTGATACCCAACACGACATACTTCTGACAACTTTTAGCTTAAAACAAAAGCCGATCAACATTGAACTTTTTTGTTAATTCTACACGCCAGCCCTTATCGAGCCTTTTCATTTGATACCAAACACCATATACTTCTCACAACTTTTTGCAAAAAACAAAAACCGATCGACATACCACATTTTTGTCAATTCTGCACGCTAGCCCTCAACAAGACGTTTCATTTGAGACCAAACTCAACATACCTTTGAGAACTTTTTGCAGAAAACAAAAGCCGATCGGAATGGAACATTTTTGTCAATTCTGCACGCTAGCCCTCAAATAGACCTTTCATTAGAGACCAAACTCGACATACCTTTGAGAACTTTTTGCAGAAAACAAAAGCCGATCGGAATGGAACATTTTTGTCAATTCTGCACGCTAACCCTCAAATAGACCTTTCATTTGATACCAAACACGACATACTTCTGACAACTTTCTTCATAAAACAAAAGTCGATCGACATGAAACACTTTTATCATATCTACACGCTAGCCCACACCTAGACTTTTCATTTGATACCAAACATTGTATACTTGTGACAACCTTTTGCAAAAAACAAAAGCCGATCGACATTGACCATTTTCGTTAATTCTGCACACCAGCCTTCATTGAAACCTTTGATTTGATACCAAACACCACACACTTCTGACAACTTTTTGCAAAAAACAAATACCGATCGACATAGCACATTTTTGTCAATTCTGCACGCTAGCCCTCTCCGAGACCTTTTATTTGATACCAAACATGACATACTTCTGACAACTTTTTGCATAAAACAAAAGCCGATCGACATGGAACATTTTTGTCAATTCTGCACGCTAGCCCTCAACGAGACCATTCATTTGAGACCAAACTCAACATACCTTTGTATAATTATTGCAAAAAACAAAAGCCGATCAACATTGAACTTTTTTGTTAATTCTGCACGCCAGGCCTTATCGAACCTTTTCATTTGATACCAAACACCACATACTTCTCACAACTTTTTCCAAAAAACAAAAGCCGTTCGATACAGAACATTTTTGTTCATTTTGCACCCTAGCCCTCATCGTGACCTAGCCTAATATAACATTCACTGACTTCAGTAACGTTCATTTGGGAATATTTGTTCTATGTTTAGTTACTTTATTAAACATTTGGCAATATTGACATGTAATTCGAAAATACCCAAACACGACATTTTTCTGACAACATTTTGCAAAAAACAAATTCTAATCTACGTAGAACATTTTTGTCATTTGGGCACACCAGTCCGTATTGTGTCGTTTCCTTGAAACCCAATTACGACCTACTTCTACCAACTTTTTACGAAAAAAAGCAGATCGACATGACACATTTTTTTTGTCATTTTAAAACTGGCCCTTACGGTTTCCTTTCTTTTGATAACAAACACAGCAAAGTATTCAATTTATTTTATTTAATAATATTTGATTTTTATTTAGTTACTTTATAATTTGGCAACACTGTTTGTATTAAATAATAGTAGTTCATTTTTACATTTATAAATTAATATTGTCAACCCTACTACAACTGTCACCGTCTTCATTGAAGTTAGTTTAGGAATATTTGGTTTTAATTTAGTTACTTCATCACACATTTGGCAACATTGACTTTTGACATTGACTTTGAATTGGAAACGTCAAAATTTATATTAATTAAATACGTTATGTTTTAAACTTCAATTAGTTGTAACACCTTTGCTCAAGTCTATTATTCATGAAATTGTTTTTAAATCTTTGATATTAATGTTATATTAAAAGATATAATCATTTAAAGTTCATAGACAGATTGTCAAAAGTGACGGATGACGGCGTGATTCTTCTTAAATGTAGACATGGCCTCTGGGATCCATTGTTTCAATGTACCAATTTTACGCAGTTTTTATTTTTTTAAACAAAAACCACTCACAGTAAAAATATGAGACCCCCAAAAGGCACTCCGGCACAATGGACACTACAACTTGGAAAAAAAATTACAGCAATTACTCGAATGGTCTAGGAGTTTGAGCTGGACAAACGATGCCTGATCGTCGTGATGAATCCAAATATAGATAGATAGATAGATAGATATATAGATAGTGAATCTATCAAAATAGTATATGACTAGCGAATTCTCGGCTACGCCGAGCATTCCCTAGAGCTCCGCTGTCAGTGTAAAAAACAAATGCCGATCGACATAAAACAATTATTTAATATTTCCACGTCAGGCCTCACCGAGACCTTTCATTAGATTGCAAACACGTTATGCTTCTAATAATTTTTTGCAAAAAACAAAAGCCGGTCGACATGAAACATTTTTGTCATTTATGTACCCCAACTCTCACCGAGACCTTTCATTTGATACCATACACGACATACTTCTGACAACTTTCTGCATAAAACAAAAGTCGATCGACATGAAACATTTTTATCATATCTACACGCTAGCCCACACCGAGACTTTTTATTTGATATCAAACACTATATACTTGCGACAACCTTTTGCAAAAAACAAAGGCCGATCGACATTGATCATTTTCGTTAACTCTGCACACCAGCCTTCATTGAAACCTTTCATTTGATACCAAACACCACACACTTCTGACAACTTTTTGCAAAAAACAAATACCGATCGACATAGGACATTTTTGCCAATTCTGCACGCTAGCTCTCTCTGAGACCTTTTATTTGATACCAAATACGACATACTTCTGACAACTTTTTGCATAAAACAAATACCGATCGACATAGCACATTTTTGTCAATTCTGCACGCTAGCCCTCTCCGAGACCTTTCATTTGATACCAAACACGTCATACTTCTGACAACTTTTTGCATAAAACAAAAGCCGTTCGACATGAAACATTTTTGTCATTTATACACACCAGCCTTAACCAAGACCTTTCATTTGATACCAAACACGACCTACTTCTGACAACTTTTTGCATAAAACAAAAGTCGATTCACATGGAACATTTTTGTCATTTCTGTACGCTAGCCCACAACAAGACCTTTCATTTGATACCAAACATGACATATTTCTAACAATTATTTGAAAAACAAAAACCGGTCGATGTAAAATATATTTGTCATTTATGCAAGCCAGAAAACATTTATATAGAAAACATACATTTTTAAAATAATTTTAGAATTTTACAAAATTAATAATTAATATCAAATATAACATTAATTAGAATGACATAATAACAATAATAAACTCTCAGATAGAATTTTTTTTTATTTCCCTAACTGTCTAATTTTTGCCGAAAAAGGTAAATATTATATTTAATATATTTCATACAATAGACGTGCGGTTCCATCGGTTATGATTTTATCTGATGTAGAGTTGAAATATGAACAACTTTGTAGTTTTGTAGTTTTGCTCTAAATATATCAGGAGAGAGAGTATTCGCAATTTTTTGAATACTTGGTTTTGTTAAGTGATCATAACTGTCAAATGAAATTAGAATAAAATTAAAAAAATAATGAAATATGAAAATAAAAATTATAAACTGTTTTATTTCATTCATTATACTTTTATTCACATATTTAATTCAAGGCACTCTAATTCCAGGTAAAACAATTACTTGTATTATTATTGTCATATTTTAATCAAATTAATATAAAACTTCAGATGCATTTTTCTCAAAAAAATCGTTATGTTAGGGTATGATAATACTATATCATTGAATTCAGAATAATATTCTCTATTGAATAAGCAAATGAAAAAATAGGTTCACATTTAAAATAAAAAAGTTGGGACACGTATTTTGAGAACCACTGGTTTAAAAAAAAATTAGTTTGTCTCATGATAATAGTGTTGTAAAATAGAATTTTTTTGCTAATTTAACTGACCTTGTAGCTCTTATAGTTCTTGAGATAGCAATAGTGGACAAAATAAAATGAACACCTTTATACACATAATTTTTATAGGTTTACCAATACTGTTTAAACCAGTATTTGTAAAATTTGTTTCTGTATTCATCTGAGAAAATCAATAATTTTAATAGTTTAAAAAAATCACATAGATGGCACTAATTAAGAATTTTATTGCATCTGCTAAGGAAGGAATCGATATAATTATTAAATTAATTTAATATTTTTATATTTAATTCATATGTATATGAATTAAAATATTATTATTATATTAACTAGTAGTGATAGTGTTGTTATATTTATTTCCAAATCACAAGTATGATGTGAAAAGAAAAAAACCTGAATCTCCAGAGTAAATACAGAGGGCTCTTATAATATTTATTATTGAAAATTATGTTACGAAATAAATATAATAATATATATAAATATGCGTTGAAAACATAAATGTACAATTACATCTTATTTAGAACAAATTGTATGAAATATTTAAAAGAAAAGTTGTGAATCTTTGGAATAAATGTAGATAGAAACTTCTTATTTCTCTCTACGAATAATGAAATGGCAAACGGTAATATAAAGCATGTGCTTTGAAAAGAGGACTTGTGTGTAATATTTGTCGTACTTCTTGAATTTAACGTTACTATTTTCATGTTAAGTATGGTTTGTTAGATAATATTACAACATAACAAGTCCATTTTCGTGTATAAAATATTAGTTGAAACTTGAAATACTGATCTCGCTTCACTTTCGGTTTCCAAGCCATAACACATAGCTTGATTACAATAAAAATTGTAGCTGATTCTTATCAACAACATTTTCATTATAATAATCATTGTCATATTTTCTCGGTACCAATCAAATTCTATTGGTACATACGTACATCTACAATGAAAGAGTTCATTGCAGAATATGTAGTATTATTGCGAATTTATCTATCGTATGACATTTTTATTACGGTTTTTATATTTTTACTTCTTCTTTCTACTGATTTTTTCTTTGCACTCCCAACCCTATTTAATGTGCTTTCAATTTCGCTATAAGTATAATACTTATATTTTCAGCAATGTCAAAATGACAAGATAATTTGACAACTGTATTTTGGATGCGTTCAAACATGTGTTATACAGTCGGATTACTGAATGTGACCAGTGTAAATTTTTAAATTCAAAGAAACTTGTTAATAAATTTAATAAGAACACAAAAATTTTTTTAATAAAAATATTGTAAATATACCTTAACAAATAACAATGAGCCTTTAGGGTCCCGAAAATTTACAAAAAGAGCAGCTAACAAACAAAGCCTGCCGTTTACTTTTAAATTTTCGGGTGTCTAAAGGCTTATTGTTAAACGGTAAATATTTTTGATTTCTAAGTAAATCATTTTAAAATATATCTTATCATTTTAATAGATACACTTCGTTTATGAAAATGAATTTTAGATGTCAGATTGTCAAATTTGAATTGAATAAAATAAGTAAAATATATGAAATAATAATGTTCATAAAGTAATTTTTATTTACTCTCCAATGAATATAAAAGTATAATAATATTATATAGTAAAATGAAATATTTTTATAATTAGAGAATAATAACTAAAACTAACTATAGGAATTGCAAACCTTGCTCGCAAATGTCATCATCACAAATTTTGACATAAATAATCCATTATTTAAAAACTTTATGGTTGTATATGAAAGAATATATTATATTTACTCTTTTTATAGCATTATTTATGATAAAAATAGCTTCTTTTAATTTAATTTGATTACACTTTGAACCAGTAACCTAATATGACATCTGTAAGTGATAAAATAAAAAAATTACCTAATAATATTTGTATCGTACCTTAAACTAATATCCAACAATTTTCAAACATTTTTTTTGCATTATTTCGTAGTAAAAATATGAATTTTCATGTAATCCATTCACCTGGGAGCACATGTCATCAAAAGCATTTCTCGTTAAATATATGGTTTCAGAAAGTGTTTATTGTTTGAAATATCAATGATAATTGAATAATTGGATAGATACTTTGTTTTTGTATACGTTTTCATTTAAAAAATCATCTCATTCCATAACAAAATACATTAGAAATTTTAAAAATCTAATTGTTGTTGTAATCAAATACTTTCATCTGAAATTTGATGAAAGAATACATAAAGAATGTATAAAATGCAGTTACTTACAGTTTACTATAAACCAGATACATAATTGAAAATAATTATTGTACAATAAATTATTAAACATTTCTTCCAAGGGGGTATGAAGGAAAGGTTTGTCAGTATTTTTAAATAAATGTGTTTATGACTGAATACGACGCGCCTTGTTTGATTTCCATAATTAAATTGTTGTCAATAGTGTTATTATCCATAATTTTATGTTATTCTTTTCTATGAATATATTCTTGTTCGGATAACTACGAGTATAACTGAAATGAAAACACATATTTAAATACATTCAAGAAAATATAAAATTACATACTTACATTATAAAATGTAGTGTAATTTTACTTTTAAACTAATTTTACTATATATTTCTCCAAGCAAATATAAGACTTGCAAGATGATTTTTTGATTAGAGCTGACGTTTGGACACGTCATATGTCATGAAAATTTAAATATTGTAAATAAGGTTTGCCGTAAATTATTATGTACAATGCACTTTTATGATAACCAGTTACACTTCAGTAGTGTTATTTTTAGTAATTTTATGTTATTTCTCTTCTATAAATATACTCTTGTTTGGATAACCAATTAAAAATTGTAACTGAAATGAAAATACATCTTTAAATACAACGAAACAAATTTAAAATAATATACTTACATCACAAAGTGTATTGTACATAGTTTACTTTATATTTCTGTATATTTCTCTTTGAAAATATAAAACTTGTGCCACGAATTTTTTGATTGACTGACCCAACAGATGATAAACGTCAAACGTCATAAAATTAAATATTTTAAATACACCACACTTCATATTCAGTGTATTTTTATATATTTCGCTCACTATTATAATGTGTAAAAATATAATTACCTTTACAATATCTCTTTTCATTTTCAAAATAAATCAATTAAAAGTTTCATATTGAATTGTCAAAAATGACGGATGGCACAGTAATTCGTTTTAAATTTAAACCTGGCATCTAGGATATTTTTTTCAGTTTTGTTCCAGTTTTCCTTTTGGGCTTAGTTTTCGATTTTTTACACAAAAACTATGCACGGTAAAAATATGGGACACCCTAAAGCGATTGGTCCTCATTAAACCACATCTAATAAAATATTATTAAAATTATTACAAGAATGGTTTGACCTGTACCCGTGAGCAAAATTTACTTGATGCGCATGATTATTTAAAATATATATATATAGATATATAGATAGTGAATCAATCAAAATAGTATATGACTAGCGAATTCTCGGCTACGCCGAGCATTCCCTAGAGCTCCGCTGTCATTGAAAAAAACAAATGCCGATCGACATTAAAAAAAATTTATATCTGCTTGTCAGCCCTCAATTAGACCTTTTATTAGATTCCAAACATGATATACTTCTAATAACTTTTTGCATAAAACAAAAGCCGATCGACATGGAACATTTTTGTCAATTCTGCACGCTGGTCTTCAACGAGACCTTTCATTTGAGACCAAACTCGACATACCTTTGAGAAATTTTTGCAAAAAACAAAAGCCGATCAACATTGACCGATTTTGTTAATTCTACACGCAAGCCCTTATCGAGCCTTTTCATTTGATATCAAACACCACATACTTCTGACAACTATTTGCGAAAAACAAAAGCCGATCGTCATGGAACATTTTTGTCAATTTTGCACGCTAGCCATCAACGAGACCTTTCATTTAAGACCGAACTCGACATACCTTTGAGAAATTTTTACATAAAACAAAAGCCGATCAACATTGACCGTTTTTGTTAATTCTACACGCCAGCCCTTATCGAGCCTTTTCATTTGATACCAAACACCACATACTTCTGACAATTTTTTGCAAAAAACAAAAGCCGATAGACATGGCACATTTTTGTCAATTCTGCATGCTAGCCCTCAACCAGACGTTTTGTTTGATACCAAACTCGACATACTTTTGAGAACTTCTTGCAGAAAACAAAAGCTGATCGGAATGGAACATTTTTGTCAATTATGCACGCTTGCCCTCAACGAGACCTTTCATTTGAGACCAAACTCGACATACTTTTCAGAAATTTTTGCAGAAAACAAAAGCCGATCGGAATATAACATTTTTCTCAATTCTGCACGCTAGTAGATAATGAATCTATCAAAATAGTATATGATGTTTATATCGCTGAATTCAGAAAAAAATGCTCTATCGAATAACCTAAAAATAAACATATGTTCCCATCTAAAAAGAGAAAGTTGTGTCCCGTATTTTGAGAACCACAGGTCAAAAAAAAGTTTTTTTGCTCTTTGTATTAGTCTTGTAAAATGGTGGTTCTTTGCTAATTTAACCAACCTCGTAGCTCTTATAGTTCTCGAGATAGAAATGGTGGCACGCTTAAATGGAACACCCTGTATATGAACTACTCACACATAACTTATCAAATAATATCATATATTTAATATTCCAACTTTGGAAATTGATGAATTTTTTTCACACCCTTCTACGGGGGGGTGCTACTATGTGTTAGACCTAGAAACATTTGTTGTAATGTATATTATTTATTTATAACACGTTCAAAGCGGCACGCGAGACCGTTTAGGAAATAAATAAAAATACATGTTGATAAATAAATGAAATTATAGAGATTTTAAATTTCCCGCGCTTAGGGTTTTTGAGATACAACGGTTTAATCATCAAAATACATAAGAAGAAAAGATTTAAATAATACGTTTAACCCAATTTTATGTATTTTTATTATATCTTAACAATATTTGTATTTTCATACAATACATTCAGTTTGACAGAACTTAAATGTCATAACTTGACACAATAAGTATGAAGTTAGTTAAAGAATATATAAAAATGTATTATTTTGAAAATAATTATCTATTTTATAAATATAAATAATGTGAAATAACATACCAAAATTTATAAACTGATACATTTTTATATTGCCAAAAAAAACAAGATTACATCCATGTTTTTTGTTGCTATGTTCATTTATATATTTATGAAGCTGAATTATATATGTATTTATCTACAACTATTGTTATTGTTATTATTAATTTATTTTTTATTATAAATATCAATTTAAATGATTATAAAAGTATAATAAATACAATTTGAAGTTATTTTGAAATTTAAGTGCTGCTCTAGCGCCATCTGTTGAGGTATATATGAACTACTCACACATAACTGAAAATTTATATACCTGTTAGTTGTAGATAAAGTGACCAATTTTTATACGTTCTTTTGCATTATTTCTTAATGAAAACATGAATTTTCGTGCAGTACAATCACATACAAGTTCGACTAAGAGCAGATGCCATCAGCTGATAATCAGACGAACTACTCGGTGAATATTTGGTTTGAAAAGGTGTTTATTGTTTCATACATCAGTTACAAATGGATAAATGGATAGATACTTTGTTTATGTAAACGTTTACATCTGAGAAATCATCTCATTTCATTATAAAATACTACAGAATTTTGAAAAATGTAATTTCTATTGTAATCAAATGTTTTCCTCAGAAATGTTAAAAAATGCGTAAAGAAATAGTAAATTGCAATTAAAAAAAGTCTAATAAAGTCCAGACACATTATCTATTTATATACTAATTATTGTACATTAAATTGTTAAACAATTTCCTCCAAAACTGTATGAAATAAAGGCTTGTCAGTTTTTCCACGTAATCAGACAAACTCTATAGTCTAACTATCTAAAATATGTATAAATCAGATTTAAAAGTATTTATATATAAGGGAAGAATACTGTACAGTATGAATTTACCTTTGGAAGTGTTTCAATAGTAATCAAATATAGTTTTTTAAACGTCAAATTGTAAATCAATTTTGAAATGTAGTTTTCTTGATTAAATAATCCATTCTGGAATATTCTTTAGTTTGCATTTAATAAAGAATATGTTTTACTATTACTTATTTTTATAATTATTGCCAAATAGATTGTTTGAGTTTATAAAAAATTCCATGTTAGAGTATCTGAGTACGTGTAGGTTATAGTCTCATCTAAAAAATAAAATATTTAACTATTAATATATAAACGTTTTTATCTAACAAATCATTTCATTCCATAACAAAATTCAATAGAATTTTTAAAAATCAAATCTTTGTTGTAATCAACTATTTTCATCTGAAATTTGATGAAAGAATACATAAAGAATGTATAAAATGCAGTTACTTACAGTTTATTATAATCCAGATACATAATTTAAAATAATTATTGTACAATAAATTATTAAACATTTCTTCCAAGTGGGTATGAAGGAAAGGTTTGTCAGTATTTTTAAATAAATGTGTTTATGACTGAATACGACGCGGTTTGATTGATTTCCAGAATTTATTTTTTTGTCAATAGTATTATTATCCGTAATATTATCTTATTTCTTTTCTATAAATATATTCTTGTTTGGATATCTTAACCAATTAAAAACTATAACTGAAATGAAAACACATATCTAAATACAGCCAAGAATATACAAAATTACATACTTACATTACAGAAAGTAGTGTAATTTTACTTTTAAACTAATTTTACTATATATTTCTCCAAGCAAATACAAGACTTGCATTATGATTGTTTGATTATATTGTAAATAAGGTTTGCCGTAAATTATTATGTACAATGCACTTTTATGATAATCAGTTACACTTCAGTAGTGTTATTGTCAGTAATTTTATGTTATTTCTCTTCTATAAATGTACTCTTGTTTGGGTAACCAATTAAAAATTATAACTGAAATGAAAATACATATTTAAATACAGTGAAACAAATTTAAAATGATATACTTACATCACAAAGTGTATTGTACATATTCTTTTAAACATAGATTACTTTTATTTCTGTATATTTGTCTTTGAAAATATAAAACTTGTACCACGAATTTTTGACGGCTCTAACGTATGAAAAACGTGAAATATCAAAAAAAAAATATTTTAAATACACCACATTTAACATTCAGTATATTTGTATGTATTTCGCTCACTATTATAATATATGAAAACATAATTCAACTCATAATATCTCTTCACATTTTCCAAAAAAATCAAATAAAAGTTTCATATTGAATTGTCAAATTTGACGTATGACAACCGTGATTCTTCTCACATTTGACATGGCCTCTGGGATCCATTGTTTCAATGTACCAATTTTACTCAGTTTTTATTTTTTTAAACAAAAACCACTCACAGTAAAAATATGAGACCCCCAAAAGGCACTCCGGTACAATAGACACTACAACTTGAGAAAAAAATTACAGCAATTACTTAAATGGACCAGGAGTTTAAGCTGGACACAGGATCGGTGATCGTCGAGATGAATCCAAATATATATAGATAGTGAATCTACCAAAATAGTATATGACTAGCGAATTCTCGGCTACGCCGAGCATTCCCTAGAGCTCCGCTGTCATTGAAAAAACAAATGCCGATCGACATTAAAAAAAATTTATATCTGCTTGTCAGCCCTCAATTAGACCTTTTATTAGATTCCAAACATGATATACTTCTAATAACTTTTTGCATAAAACAAAAGCCGATCGACATGGAACATTTTTGTCAATTCTGCACGCTGGTCTTCAACGAGACCTTTCATTTAAGACCAAACTCGACATACCTTTGAGAAATTTTTGCAAAAAACAAAAGCCGATCAACATTGATCGATTTTGTTAATTCTACACGCAAGCCCTTATCGAGCCTTTTCATTTGATATCAAACACCACATACTTCTGACAACTATTTGCGAAAAACAAAAGCCGATCGGCATGGAACATTTTTGTCAATTTTGCACGCTAGCCCTCAACGAGACCTTTCATTTAAGACCGAACTCGACATACCTTTGAGAAATTTTTGCATAAAACAAAAGCCGATCAACATTGACCGTTTTTGTTAATTCTACACGCCAGCCCTTATCGAGCCTTTTCATTTGATACCAAACACCACATACTTCTGACAATTTTTTGCAAAAAACAAAAGCCGATAGACATGGCACATTTTTGTCAATTCTGCATGCTAGCCCCCAACCAGACGTTTTGTTTGATACCAAACTCGACATACTTTTGAGAACTTCTTGCAGAAAACAAAAGCTGATCGGAATGAAACATTTTTGTCAATTATGCACGCTTGCCCTCAACGAGACCTTTCATTTGAGACCAAACTCGACATACTTTTGAGAAATTTTTGCAGAAAACAAAAGCCGATCGGAATATAACATTTTTCTCAATTCTGCACGCTAGTAGATAATGAATCTACCAAAATAGTATATGATGTTTATATCGCTGAATTCAGAAAAAAATGCTCTATCGAATAACCTAAAAATAAACATATGTTCCCATCTAAAAAGAGAAAGTTGTGTCCCGTATTTTGAGAACCACAGGTCAAAAAAAAGTTTTTTTGCTCTTTGTATTAGTCTTGTAAAATGGTGGTTCTTTGCTAATTTAACCAACCTCGTAGCTCTTATAGTTCTCGAGATAGAAATGGTGGCACGCTTAAATGGAACACCCTGTATATGAACTACTCACACATAACTTATCAAATAATATCATATATTTAATATTCCAACTTTGGAAATTGATGAATTTTTTTCACACCCTACTACGGGGGGTGCTACTATGTGTTAGACCTAGAAACATTTGTTGTAATGTATATTATTTATTTATAACACGTTCAAAGCGGCACGCGAGACCGTTTAGGAAATAAATAAAAATACATGTTGATAAATAAATGAAATTATAGAGATTTTAAATTTCCCGCGCTTAGGGATTTTGAGATACAACGGTTTAATCATCAAAATACATAAGAAGAAAAGATTTAAATAATACGTTTAACCCAATTTTATGTATTTTTATTATATCTTAATAATATTTGTATTTTCATACAATACATTCAGTTTGACAGAACTTAAATGTCATAACTTGACACAATAAGTATGAAGTTAGTTAAAGAATATATAAAAATGTATTATTTTGAAAATAATTATCTATTTTATAAATATAAATAATGTGAAATAACATACCAAAATTTATAAACTGATACATTTTTATATTGCCAAAAAAAACAAGATTATATTCATGTTTTTGTGTTGCTATGTTCATTTATATATTTATGAAGCTGAATTATATATGTATTTATCTACAACTATTGTTATTGTTATTAATAATTTATTTTTTATTATAAATATCAATTTAAATGATTATAAAAGTATAATAAATACAATTTGAAGTTATTTTGAAATTTAAGTGCTGCTCTAGCGCCATCTGTTGAGGTATATATGAACTACTCACACATAACTGAAAATTTATATGCCTGTTAGTTGTAGATAAAGTGACCAATTTTTATACGTTCTTTTGCATTATTTCTTAATGAAAACATGAATTTTCGTGGAGTACAATCACATACAAGTTCGACTAAGAGCAGATGCCATCAGCTGATAATCAGACGAACTACTCGGTGAATATTTGGTTTGAAAAGGTGTTTATTGTTTCATACATCAGTTACAAATGGATAAATGGATAGATACTTTGTTTATGTAAACGTTTACATCTGAGAAATCATCTCATTTCATTATAAAATACTACAGAATTTTGAAAAATGTAATTTCTATTGTAATCAAATGTTTTCCTCAGAAATGTTAAAAAATGCGTAAAGAAATAGTAAATTGCAATTAAAAAAAGTCTAATAAAGTCCAGACACATTATTTATTTATATACTAATTATTGTACATTAAATTGTTAAACAATTTCCTCCAAAACTGTATGAAATAAAGGCTTGTCAGTTTTTCCACGTAATCAGACAAACTCTATAGTCTAACTATCTAAAATATGTATAAATCAGATTTAAAAGTATTTATATATAAGGGAAGAATACTGTACAGTATGAATTTACCTTTGGAAGTGTTTCAATAGTAATCAAATATAGTTTTTTAAACGTCAAATTGTAAATCAATTTTGAAATGTAGTTTTCTTGATTAAATAATCCATTCTGGAATATTCTTTAGTTTGCATTTAATAAAGAATATGTTTTACTATTACTTATTTTTATAATTATTGCCCAATAGATTGTTTGAGTTTATAAAAAATTCCATGTTAGAGTATCTGAGTACGTGTAGGTTATAGTCTCATCTAAAAAATAAAATATTTAACTATTAATATATAAACGTTTTTATCTAACAAATCATTTCATTCCATAACAAAATTCAATAGAATTTTTAAAAATCAAATCTTTGTTGTAATCAACTATTTTCATCTGAAATTTGATGAAAGAATACATAAAGAATGTATAAAATGCAGTTACTTACAATTTATTATAATCCAGATACATAATTTAAAATAATTATTGTACAATAAATTATTAAACATTTCTTCCAAGTGGGTATGAAGGAAAGGTTTGTCAGTATTTTTAAATAAATGTGTTTATGACTGAATACGACGCGGCTTGATTGATTTCCAGAATTTATTTTTTTGTCAATAGTATTATTATCCGTAATATTATCTTATTTCTTTTCTATAAATATATTCTTGTTTGGATATCTTAACCAATTAAAAACTATAACTGAAAAGAAAACATATAGATAAATTAAGTTTTATAGTAATACACATAATTATATAAATATTACCTTGTAATTCGCCGTATTTCTCAAGATTTCTCGTTCTAAAATATACCTGTAATGGCTGAATGCAGTTCTCAAACAACTGTCAAAATGGAATTAATTTATTTATTTAAAAAACGTTTTTATTGAATTAGATATATACAAATCATTAAAATATACCTAGTTATAACAAAATATATTACATTTACATTTTATTATAGTCTATTTAAAGAGATATTTATATAAAAGTCTCCACCGGTTGTGTGCCACTGGTTCATTTTCAAACTAAATTTCAATGTGAACAACAAAAATTTAGTAATTTTTGTTAGTCCAAAGTCAATCAACATTTTCAAATGAAAATTACACAAAAACTCGACGATGTTGGGCAAAACGCTCAAGACATATTTGATTCATGATTTTTTCTCAACTTTTTAACTATATATATGAGAATATGGGAGTTTCATTACACTTAAATGTAAAATAAAATAATAAATGTAGATAAATATTTTTTTGTAGCATAATTTTGTATGAATACAATAATGAAATAAAAAAATAAATTCCAAATATTATTAGATCTGATATAAATTCAAATTTACCTTTTATATAATAAATATAACCATACAAAGTTGAGTAGCATGTGCAAGTCGATGGCTGATTTCAAAATGGCAAAATCCAAAAAAGATTGCAGCTTAAATCTCTTCATTCTCGGCTTATTATCCATAACTAGGTGTGTCGTAGGAAGCTTTTACTACATGTCATCTCCTAGGGAGTTGAGCTGGGGTGGAGATTGCACCATACGGGCTATTTTTATATGGGAACCCGTAGTTTCGAACCATAGCTGATCAACCTAGACTTTAATGTTAATAAATTATGGGTTCAAATAAAATAAATTATATCTTACCTTTACATGGACTTTAAAAATACACATTCCCCATATATTGTTCACAGATTTTTTATTTATTTATTGAATGAATATGCATTGTTGATACAATGTTCTGCAAATCCTGAATTAATATTTTATTTGGGAATAAAAATTAAAGAACATATAAATTCAATAAACAAAAAAATATGAATTCAGAATTGTAGAACATTGTATCAACAATGCACATTCATCCGGTAGGGAATTTTCTGTATCATATCTAGCTGACAAAGGATTACGAATGAACTGACTGGAAGAGATTAGAAGAGCCGTTAATTCTAAGATAAACATTGCGAATGATCACATTGAACAAACCACTTCAATCCTACTTAACTTTTAATTGTATATAGTAATTATTGTGTAATAACTATGTGTTTTTTTTATCTATATTCAAAAATGTTCTACCAAGTGCCCACTACAATATCCATTTCAAGTAACTATAAGTATGTTTCGTTGCTGATTTATGGTATAGTTATAGTTAAGTTAACGTTAAATTAACAAAATTGCTGTCAATGGCATGTTACTCAGTTTTGAAAAACAACTACAAAATTGATATTTACTTGAATTGATTTTATATAAATATCTTTACTTCTTACTCTGAAAAGAAATTTTATAATATAACAGATAATTATTTGTTTGTTTTCCAAATTTTTCGGTACTTGTCTTTTATGGACCGTTTCTCATCAAATATGTTTTGTCAGCCATTTTAATAAATAGCTTTATGACTGGCGGCTGGAGTAGGGGTAAAAATAGACATATGCGCTGTGTGATATGACGCGCCTTGTTCAAATTCCAGATTTAAGTTTCTTCGCTGTATTTTCTTTATTATTGTTATTTATTACATTGTTTATTTTATTATAAATCTTACAAATTTTATTTAATTATTTAACTATTTGTGCTTTTGCTGGCATAACTGTTCGTACTCCACTGTTCTTTGGAAACGACTTTCATTGCTACTTATATTTCTTCTGTATTGATTTGTTATTGTCCATTCCTTGTTAATTGTATATTCCAAAAGGGTTGCTCATTTTTCGTTAATGTTTATGTTCAAAGATCTCTGTATTTCCAAATTTCATCTTGGAATTACTTTTAACCAATTCAATGATTTCAGCTAAAATTTAAATATATGTATAAATACAGCAAAAACATAATAAAAAACATACTTACGTTCCAGAATGCACTGTATCTTTCCTTTAAAATATATGTTAATTTATTAATTCTTTTCCTTTCTTCTACAAAATATAAAACTTGTACCACGAATTTTTGACGGCTCTAACATATGATAAACGTGAAATGTCAAAAAAGAAATATTTTAAATACACCACATTTAACATTCAGTATATTTGTATATATTTCGCTCACTATTATAGTATATGAAAACATAATTCAATTCATAATATCTCTTCACATTTTCCAAAAAAATCAAATAAAAGTTTCATATTGAATTGTCAAATTTGACGGATGAGAACCGTGATTCTTCTTAAATGTAGACATGGCCTCTGGGATCCATTGTTTCAATGTACCAATTTTACTCAGTTTTTATTTTTTTAAACAAAAACCACTCACAGTAAAAATATGAGACCCCCAAAAGGCACTCCGGTACAATAGACACTACAACTTGAGAAAAAAATTACAGCAATTACTTAAATGGACCAGGAGTTTAAGCTGGACACAGGATCGGTGATCGTCGAGATGAATCCAAATATATATAGATAGTGAATCTACCAAAATAGTATATGACTAGCGAATTCTCGGCTACGCCGAGCATTCCCTAGAGCTCCGCTGTCATTGAAAAAACAAATGCCGATCGACATTAAAAAAAATTTATATCTGCTTGTCAGCCCTCAATTAGACCTTTTATTAGATTCCAAACATGATATACTTCTAATAACTTTTTGCATAAAACAAAAGCCGATCGACATGGAACATTTTTGTCAATTCTGCACGCTGGTCTTCAACGAGACCTTTCATTTAAGACCAAACTCGACATACCTTTGAGAAATTTTTGCAAAAAACAAAAGCCGATCAACATTGATCGATTTTGTTAATTCTACACGCAAGCCCTTATCGAGCCTTTTCATTTGATATCAAACACCACATACTTCTGACAACTATTTGCGAAAAACAAAAGCCGATCGGCATGGAACATTTTTGTCAATTTTGCACGCTAGCCCTCAACGAGACCTTTCATTTAAGACCGAACTCGACATACCTTTGAGAAATTTTTGCATAAAACAAAAGCCGATCAACATTGACCGTTTTTGTTAATTCTACACGCCAGCCCTTATCGAGCCTTTTCATTTGATACCAAACACCACATACTTCTGACAATTTTTTGCAAAAAACAAAAGCCGATAGACATGGCACATTTTTGTCAATTCTGCATGCTAGCCCCCAACCAGACGTTTTGTTTGATACCAAACTCGACATACTTTTGAGAACTTCTTGCAGAAAACAAAAGCTGATCGGAATGAAACATTTTTGTCAATTATGCACGCTTGCCCTCAACGAGACCTTTCATTTGAGACCAAACTCGACATACTTTTGAGAAATTTTTGCAGAAAACAAAAGCCGATCGGAATATAACATTTTTCTCAATTCTGCACGCTAGTAGATAATGAATCTACCAAAATAGTATATGATGTTTATATCGCTGAATTCAGAAAAAAATGCTCTATCGAATAACCTAAAAATAAACATATGTTCCCATCTAAAAAGAGAAAGTTGTGTCCCGTATTTTGAGAACCACAGGTCAAAAAAAAGTTTTTTTGCTCTTTGTATTAGTCTTGTAAAATGGTGGTTCTTTGCTAATTTAACCAACCTCGTAGCTCTTATAGTTCTCGAGATAGAAATGGTGGCACGCTTAAATGGAACACCCTGTATATGAACTACTCACACATAACTTATCAAATAATATCATATATTTAATATTCCAACTTTGGAAATTGATGAATTTTTTTCACACCCTACTACGGGGGGTGCTACTATGTGTTAGACCTAGAAACATTTGTTGTAATGTATATTATTTATTTATAACACGTTCAAAGCGGCACGCGAGACCGTTTAGGAAATAAATAAAAATACATGTTGATAAATAAATGAAATTATAGAGATTTTAAATTTCCCGCGCTTAGGGATTTTGAGATACAACGGTTTAATCATCAAAATACATAAGAAGAAAAGATTTAAATAATACGTTTAACCCAATTTTATGTATTTTTATTATATCTTAATAATATTTGTATTTTCATACAATACATTCAGTTTGACAGAACTTAAATGTCATAACTTGACACAATAAGTATGAAGTTAGTTAAAGAATATATAAAAATGTATTATTTTGAAAATAATTATCTATTTTATAAATATAAATAATGTGAAATAACATACCAAAATTTATAAACTGATACATTTTTATATTGCCAAAAAAAACAAGATTATATTCATGTTTTTGTGTTGCTATGTTCATTTATATATTTATGAAGTTGAATTATATATGTATTTATCTACAACTATTGTTATTGTTATTAATAATTTATTTTTTATTATAAATATCAATTTAAATGATTATAAAAGTATAATAAATACAATTTGAAGTTATTTTGAAATTTAAGTGCTGCTCTAGCGCCATCTGTTGAGGTATATATGAACTACTCACACATAACTGAAAATTTATATGCCTGTTAGTTGTAGATAAAGTGACCAATTTTTATACGTTCTTTTGCATTATTTCTTAATGAAAACATGAATTTTCGTGGAGTACAATCACATACAAGTTCGACTAAGAGCAGATGCCATCAGCTGATAATCAGACGAACTACTCGGTGAATATTTGGTTTGAAAAGGTGTTTATTGTTTCATACATCAGTTACAAATGGATAAATGGATAGATACTTTGTTTATGTAAACGTTTACATCTGAGAAATCATCTCATTTCATTATAAAATACTACAGAATTTTGAAAAATGTAATTTCTATTGTAATCAAATGTTTTCCTCAGAAATGTTAAAAAATGCGTAAAGAAATAGTAAATTGCAATTAAAAAAAGTCTAATAAAGTCCAGACACATTATTTATTTATATACTAATTATTGTACATTAAATTGTTAAACAATTTCCTCCAAAACTGTATGAAATAAAGGCTTGTCAGTTTTTCCACGTAATCAGACAAACTCTATAGTCTAACTATCTAAAATATGTATAAATCAGATTTAAAAGTATTTATATATAAGGGAAGAATACTGTACAGTATGAATTTACCTTTGGAAGTGTTTCAATAGTAATCAAATATAGTTTTTTAAACGTCAAATTGTAAATCAATTTTGAAATGTAGTTTTCTTGATTAAATAATCCATTCTGGAATATTCTTTAGTTTGCATTTAATAAAGAATATGTTTTACTATTACTTATTTTTATAATTATTGCCCAATAGATTGTTTGAGTTTATAAAAAATTCCATGTTAGAGTATCTGAGTACGTGTAGGTTATAGTCTCATCTAAAAAATAAAATATTTAACTATTAATATATAAACGTTTTTATCTAACAAATCATTTCATTCCATAACAAAATTCAATAGAATTTTTAAAAATCAAATCTTTGTTGTAATCAACTATTTTCATCTGAAATTTGATGAAAGAATACATAAAGAATGTATAAAATGCAGTTACTTACAATTTATTATAATCCAGATACATAATTTAAAATAATTATTGTACAATAAATTATTAAACATTTCTTCCAAGTGGGTATGAAGGAAAGGTTTGTCAGTATTTTTAAATAAATGTGTTTATGACTGAATACGACGCGGCTTGATTGATTTCCAGAATTTATTTTTTTGTCAATAGTATTATTATCCGTAATATTATCTTATTTCTTTTCTATAAATATATTCTTGTTTGGATATCTTAACCAATTAAAAACTATAACTGAAAAGAAAACATATAGATAAATTAAGTTTTATAGTAATACACATAATTATATAAATATTACCTTGTAATTCGCCGTATTTCTCAAGATTTCTCGTTCTAAAATATACCTGTAATGGCTGAATGCAGTTCTCAAACAACTGTCAAAATGGAATTAATTTATTTATTTAAAAAACGTTTTTATTGAATTAGATATATACAAATCATTAAAATATACCTAGTTATAACAAAATATATTACATTTACATTTTATTATAGTCTATTTAAAGAGATATTTATATAAAAGTCTCCACCGGTTGTGTGCCACTGGTTCATTTTCAAACTAAATTTCAATGTGAACAACAAAAATTTAGTAATTTTTGTTAGTCCAAAGTCAATCAACATTTTCAAATGAAAATTACACAAAAACTCGACGATGTTGGGCAAAACGCTCAAGACATATTTGATTCATGATTTTTTCTCAACTTTTTAACTATATATATGAGAATATGGGAGTTTCATTACACTTAAATGTAAAATAAAATAATAAATGTAGATAAATATTTTTTTGTAGCATAATTTTGTATGAATACAATAATGAAATAAAAAAATAAATTCCAAATATTATTAGATCTGATATAAATTCAAATTTACCTTTTATATAATAAATATAACCATACAAAGTTGAGTAGCATGTGCAAGTCGATGGCTGATTTCAAAATGGCAAAATCCAAAAAAGATTGCAGCTTAAATCTCTTCATTCTCGGCTTATTATCCATAACTAGGTGTGTCGTAGGAAGCTTTTACTACATGTCATCTCCTAGGGAGTTGAGCTGGGGTGGAGATTGCACCATACGGGCTATTTTTATATGGGAACCCGTAGTTTCGAACCATAGCTGATCAACCTAGACTTTAATGTTAATAAATTATGGGTTCAAATAAAATAAATTATATCTTACCTTTACATGGACTTTAAAAATACACATTCCCCATATATTGTTCACAGATTTTTTATTTATTTATTGAATGAATATGCATTGTTGATACAATGTTCTGCAAATCCTGAATTAATATTTTATTTGGGAATAAAAATTAAAGAACATATAAATTCAATAAACAAAAAAATATGAATTCAGAATTGTAGAACATTGTATCAACAATGCACATTCATCCGGTAGGGAATTTTCTGTATCATATCTAGCTGACAAAGGATTACGAATGAACTGACTGGAAGAGATTAGAAGAGCCGTTAATTCTAAGATAAACATTGCGAATGATCACATTGAACAAACCACTTCAATCCTACTTAACTTTTAATTGTATATAGTAATTATTGTGTAATAACTATGTGTTTTTTTTATCTATATTCAAAAATGTTCTACCAAGTGCCCACTACAATATCCATTTCAAGTAACTATAAGTATGTTTCGTTGCTGATTTATGGTATAGTTATAGTTAAGTTAACGTTAAATTAACAAAATTGCTGTCAATGGCATGTTACTCAGTTTTGAAAAACAACTACAAAATTGATATTTACTTGAATTGATTTTATATAAATATCTTTACTTCTTACTCTGAAAAGAAATTTTATAATATAACAGATAATTATTTGTTTGTTTTCCAAATTTTTCGGTACTTGTCTTTTATGGACCGTTTCTCATCAAATATGTTTTGTCAGCCATTTTAATAAATAGCTTTATGACTGGCGGCTGGAGTAGGGGTAAAAATAGACATATGCGCTGTGTGATATGACGCGCCTTGTTCAAATTCCAGATTTAAGTTTCTTCGCTGTATTTTCTTTATTATTGTTATTTATTACATTGTTTATTTTATTATAAATCTTACAAATTTTATTTAATTATTTAACTATTTGTGCTTTTGCTGGCATAACTGTTCGTACTCCACTGTTCTTTGGAAACGACTTTCATTGCTACTTATATTTCTTCTGTATTGATTTGTTATTGTCCATTCCTTGTTAATTGTATATTCCAAAAGGGTTGCTCATTTTTCGTTAATGTTTATGTTCAAAGATCTCTGTATTTCCAAATTTCATCTTGGAATTACTTTTAACCAATTCAATGATTTCAGCTAAAATTTAAATATATGTATAAATACAGCAAAAACATAATAAAAAACATACTTACGTTCCAGAATGCACTGTATCTTTCCTTTAAAATATATGTTAATTTATTAATTCTTTTCCTTTCTTCTACAAAATATAAAACTTGTACCACGAATTTTTGACGGCTCTAACATATGATAAACATGTAATGTCAAAAAAGAAATATTTTAAATACACCACATTTAACATTCAGTATATTTGTATATATTTCGCTCACTATTATAATATATTAAAACATAATTCAATTCATAATATCTCTTCACATTTTCCAAAAAAATCAAATAAAAGTTTCATATTGAATTGTCAAATTTGACGGATGAGAACCGTGATTCTTCTTAAATGTAGACATGGCCTCTGGGATCCATTGTTTCAATGTACCAATTTTACTCAGTTTTTATTTTTTTAAACAAAAACCACTCACAGTAAAAATATGAGACCCCCAAAAGGCACTCCGGTACAATAGACACTACAACTTGAGAAAAAAATTACAGCAATTACTTAAATGGACCAGGAGTTTAAGCTGGACACAGGATCGGTGATCGTCGAGATGAATCCAAATATATATAGATAGTGAATCTACCAAAATAGTATATGACTAGCGAATTCTCGGCTACGCCGAGCATTCCCTAGAGCTCCGCTGTCAGTGCAAAAAACAAATGCCGATCGACATGAAACAATTATTTCATATTTCCACGTCAGGCCTCACTGAGACCTTTCATTAAATTGCAAACACGATATACTTCTAATAATATTTTGCAAAAAACAAAAGCCGGTCGACATGAAACATTTTTGTCATTTATGTACCTCAACTCTCACCGAGACCTTTCATTTGATACCATACACGACATACTTCTGACATTTTTCTGCATTAAACAAAAGTCGATCGACATGAAACATTTTTATCATATCTACACGCTAGCCCACACCCAGACTTTTCATTTGATACCAAACACTATATACTTGTGAAAACCTTTTGCAAAAAACAAAAGCCGATCGACATAGCACATTTTTTGTCAATTCTGCACGCTAGCCCTCTCCAAGACCTTTCATTTGATACCAAACACGACATACTTCTGACAACTTTTTGCATAAAACAAAAGCCGATCGACATGGAACATTTTTGTCAATTCTGCACGCTAGCCCTCAACGAGACTTTTCATTTGATACCAAACACCACACATTTCTGACAACTTTTTGCAAAAAACAAATACCGATCGACATGGCACATTTTTATCAATTCTGCACGCTAGCCCTCTCCGAGACCTTTCATTTGATATCAAACACGATATACTTCTGACAACTTTTTGCAAAAAACAAAAACCTATCGACATAGTACATTTTTGTCAATTCTGCAGGCTAGCCCTCAACGAGACCTTTCATTTGATACCAAACACGACATACATCTGACAACTTTTTGCATAAAACAAAAGCCGATCGACATGGAACATTTTTGTCAATTCTGCACGCTAGCCCTCTCCGAGACCTTTCATTTGATATCAAACACGACATACTTCTGACAACTTTTTGCAAAAAACAAAAACCGATCGACATAGTACATTTTTGTCAATTCTGCACGCTGGCCCTCTCCGAGACCTTTCATTTGATACCAAACACGACATACTTCTGACAACTTTTTGCACAAAACAAAAGCCGATCGACATGGAACATTTTTGTCAATTCTGCACGCTAGCCCTCAACAAGACCTTTCATTTGAGACCAAACTCGACATATCTTTGAGAAATTTTTGCAAAAACAAAAGCCGATCAACATTGACCTTTTTTTTTAATTCTACACGCCAGCCCTCATCGAGCCTTTTCATTTGATACCAAACACCACATACTTCTCACAACTTTTTACAAAAAACAAAAGCCGTTCGATATAGAACATTTTTGTTCATTCTGCACGCTAGCTCTCATCGTGACCTAGCCTAATATAACATTCACTGTCCTCAGTAACCTTTCATTTGGGAATATTTGTTCTTTGTTTAGTTACTTTATTAAACATTTGGTAACATTGACTTTTGTAATTCGAAAATACCCAAACACGACATTTTTCTGACAACATTATGCAAAAAACAATTTCTAATCTACATAGAACATTTTTGTCATTCGTGCACACCAGTTCGTATTGTGTCGTTTCCTTAAAACCCAAGGACGACCTACTTTTAACAACTTTTTAGGGAAAACAAATGCAGATCGACATGACACATTTTTTTGTCATTTTAAAACTGGCCCTTATGGTTTCCATTCTTTTGATAACAAACACAGCAAAGTATTCAATTTATTTTATTTAGGAATATTTGATTTTTATTTAGTTACTTTATAATTTGGCAACACTGTTAGTATTAAAAAATAGTAGTTAATTTTTAAATTTATAAATTAATATTGTCAACCCTAATACAACTGCCACCGTCTTCAGTGAAGTTAGTTTAGGAATATTTGGTTTTAATTTAGTTACTTCATCACACATTTGGCAACATTGACTTTTGACATTGGAAACGTCAAAATTTATATTAATTAAATACGTTATGTTTTAAACTTAAATGAGTAGTAACACATTTGCTCAAGTCTATTATTCATGATACTGTTTTTAAATCTTTGATATCAATGTTCTATTAAAAGATATAATCATTTAAAGTTCATAGGCAGATTGTCAAAAGTGACGGATGACGGCGTGATTCTTCTTAAAGTTAGACATGGCCTCTGGGATCCATTGTTTCAAGGCAGCATTTGTGAAAAGTTTTAATTTTTTACACGAAAACTACTAATAGTAAAAATATGAGACACCCAAAAGGCACCAGATCTCATTAGCCCCCACATATTAAAAAAATATTTATAACAATCACTTGCATGGTTCAGGCTGTAGGCGATTACAAAAGTTACTCGATGCTCGTGATGAATCTATAGATAGATATATAGATATATAGATATATAGATATATAGTGAATCTAATCGTTTAGTATAGTGATGTTTATATCGCTGAATTCAGAAAAAAATGCTCTATCGAATAACCTAAAAATAAACATATGTTCCCATCTAAAAAGAGAAAGTTGTGTCCCGTATTTTGAGAACCACAGGTCAAAAAAAAGTTTTTTCCAAAATCGTTAGCAAAATACATCATTATTCAACTTAAAACAGTGAGCAAAGTAGCATATTGAATCACAAGTGAGCAAAGTAAATAAATTTCTTCACAAGTAAGCAAAGTAAATAACATTAGTGAGCAAAATACACTTACTCTGAGCACAATGTTTTCATGGGATTACAGACATTATAATACATTTTACATTAAATTACATTATATTTAATTATAATTTATAAACATAATTGTACTGTTGAGATTTTCATTATTAAATAAAAAAGTACAATGTTTTGTTTTTTTTTTATAAATTTTATTTTAAGATTGTGGAAAAAATTATGTTTAGCACACGTGAGCATGTCTTTTTCTCACTTGTCCAGTTGGCACACTCGCTTCGCTCTTGTGGCCAATTTCTGAGCCCGTGAAAAAAAGACATATTTTGCTCACTTGTACTAAAAATAGCTATTTTTGCTCTTTGTATTAGTCTTGTAAAATGGTGGTTCTTTGCTAATTTAACCAACCTCGTAGCTCTTATAGTTCTCGAGATAGAAATGGTGGCACGCTTAAATGGAACACCCTGTATATGAACTACTCACACATAACTTATCAAATAATATCATATATTTAATATTCCAACTTTGGAAATTGATGAATTTTTTTCACACCCTTCTACGGGGGGTGCTACTATGTGTTAGACTTAGAAACATTTGTTGTAATGTATATTATTTATTTATAACACGTTCAAAGCGGCACGCGAGACCGTTTAGGAAATAAATAAAAATACATGTTGATAAATAAATGAAATTATAGAGATTTTAAATTTCCCGCGCTTAGAGATTTTGAGATACAATAGTTTAATCATCAAAATACATAAGTAGAAAAGATTTAAATAATACGTTTAACCCAATTTTATGTATTTTTATTATATCTTAACAATATTTTTGTTTTCATACAATACATTCAGTTTGACAGAACTTAAATGTCATAACTTGACACAATAAGTATGAAGTTAGTTAAAGAATATATAAAAATGTATTATTTTGAAAATAATTATCTATTTTATAAATATAAATAATGTGAAATAACATACCAAAATTTATAAACTGATACATTTTTATATTGCCAAAAAAAACAAGATTATATTGATGCTTTCTGTTGCTATGTTCATTTATATATTTATGAAGCTGAATTATATATGTATTTATCTACAACTATTGTTATTGTTATTAATAATTTATTTTTTATTATAAATATCAATTTAAATGATTATAAAAGTATAATAAATACAATTTGAAGTTATTTTGAAATTTAAGTGCTACTCTAGCGCCATCTGTTGAGGCATATATGAACTACTCACACATAACTGAAAATTTATATGCCTGTTAGTTGTAGATAAAGTGACCAATTTTTATACGTTCTTTTGCATTATTTCTTAATGAAAACATGAATTTTCGTGCAGTACAATCACATACAAGTTCGACTAAGAGCAGATGCCATCAGCTGATAATCAGACGAACTACTCGGTGAATATTTGGTTTGAAAAGGTGTTTATTATTTCATACATCAGTTACAAATGGATAAATGGATAAATACTTTGTTTATGTAAACGTTTACATCTGAGAAATCATCTCATTTCATTATAAAATACTACAGAATTTTGAAAAATGTAATTTCTATTGTAATCAAATGTTTTCATCAGAAATGTTACAAAATGCGTAAAGAAAGAGTAAATTGCAATTAACAAAAGTTTATTAAAGTCCAGATACATCATTTATTTATATAGTAATTATTGTACATTAAATTGTTAAACAATTTCCTCCAAAACTGTATGAAATAAAGGCTTGTCAGTTTTTCCACGTAATCAGACAAAATCTATAGTCTAACTATCTAAAATATGTATAAATCAGATTTAAAAGTATTTATATATAAGGGAAGAATACTGTACAGTATGAATTTACCTTTGGAAGTGTTTCAATAGTAATCAAATATAGTTTTTTAAACGTCAAATTGTAAATCAATTTTGAAATGTAGTTTTCTTGATTAAATAATCCATTCTGGAATATTCTTTAGTTTGCATTTAATAAAGAATATGTTTTACTATTACTTATTTTTATAATTATTGCCCAATAGATTGTTTGAGTTTATAAAAAATTCCATGTTAGAGTATCTGAGTACGTGTAGGTTATAGTCTCATCTAAAAAATAAAATATTTAACTATTAATATATAAACGTTTTTATCTAACAAATCATTTCATTCCATAACAAAATTCAATAGAATTTTTAAAAATCAAATCTTTGTTGTAATCAACTATTTTCATCTGAAATTTGATGAAAGAATACATAAAGAATGTATAAAATGCAGTTACTTACAATTTATTATAATCCAGATACATAATTTAAAATAATTATTGTACAATAAATTATTAAACATTTCTTCCAAGTGGGTATGAAGGAAAGGTTTGTCAGTATTTTTAAATAAATGTGTTTATGACTGAATACGACGCGGCTTGATTGATTTCCAGAATTTATTTTTTTGTCAATAGTATTATTATCCGTAATATTATCTTATTTCTTTTCTATAAATATATTCTTGTTTGGATATCTTAACCAATTAAAAACTATAACTGAAAAGAAAACATATAGATAAATTAAGTTTTATAGTAATACACATAATTATATAAATATTACCTTGTAATTCGCCGTATTTCTCAAGATTTCTCGTTCTAAAATATACCTGTAATGGCTGAATGCAGTTCTCAAACAACTGTCAAAATGGAATTAATTTATTTATTTAAAAAACGTTTTTATTGAATTAGATATATACAAATCATTAAAATATACCTAGTTATAACAAAATATATTACATTTACATTTTATTATAGTCTATTTAAAGAGATATTTATATAAAAGTCTCCACCGGTTGTGTGCCACTGGTTCATTTTCAAACTAAATTTCAATGTGAACAACAAAAATTTAGTAATTTTTGTTAGTCCAAAGTCAATCAACATTTTCAAATGAAAATTACACAAAAACTCGACGATGTTGGGCAAAACGCTCAAGACATATTTGATTCATGATTTTTTCTCAACTTTTTAACTATATATATGAGAATATGGGAGTTTCATTACACTTAAATGTAAAATAAAATAATAAATGTAGATAAATATTTTTTTGTAGCATAATTTTGTATGAATACAATAATGAAATAAAAAAATAAATTCCAAATATTATTAGATCTGATATAAATTCAAATTTACCTTTTATATAATAAATATAACCATACAAAGTTGAGTAGCATGTGCAAGTCGATGGCTGATTTCAAAATGGCAAAATCCAAAAAAGATTGCAGCTTAAATCTCTTCATTCTCGGCTTATTATCCATAACTAGGTGTGTCGTAGGAAGCTTTTACTACATGTCATCTCCTAGGGAGTTGAGCTGGGGTGGAGATTGCACCATACGGGCTATTTTTATATGGGAACCCGTAGTTTCGAACCATAGCTGATCAACCTAGACTTTAATGTTAATAAATTATGGGTTCAAATAAAATAAATTATATCTTACCTTTACATGGACTTTAAAAATACACATTCCCCATATATTGTTCACAGATTTTTTATTTATTTATTGAATGAATATGCATTGTTGATACAATGTTCTGCAAATCCTGAATTAATATTTTATTTGGGAATAAAAATTAAAGAACATATAAATTCAATAAACAAAAAAATATGAATTCAGAATTGTAGAACATTGTATCAACAATGCACATTCATCCGGTAGGGAATTTTCTGTATCATATCTAGCTGACAAAGGATTACGAATGAACTGACTGGAAGAGATTAGAAGAGCCGTTAATTCTAAGATAAACATTGCGAATGATCACATTGAACAAACCACTTCAATCCTACTTAACTTTTAATTGTATATAGTAATTATTGTGTAATAACTATGTGTTTTTTTTATCTATATTCAAAAATGTTCTACCAAGTGCCCACTACAATATCCATTTCAAGTAACTATAAGTATGTTTCGTTGCTGATTTATGGTATAGTTATAGTTAAGTTAACGTTAAATTAACAAAATTGCTGTCAATGGCATGTTACTCAGTTTTGAAAAACAACTACAAAATTGATATTTACTTGAATTGATTTTATATAAATATCTTTACTTCTTACTCTGAAAAGAAATTTTATAATATAACAGATAATTATTTGTTTGTTTTCCAAATTTTTCGGTACTTGTCTTTTATGGACCGTTTCTCATCAAATATGTTTTGTCAGCCATTTTAATAAATAGCTTTATGACTGGCGGCTGGAGTAGGGGTAAAAATAGACATATGCGCTGTGTGATATGACGCGCCTTGTTCAAATTCCAGATTTAAGTTTCTTCGCTGTATTTTCTTTATTATTGTTATTTATTACATTGTTTATTTTATTATAAATCTTACAAATTTTATTTAATTATTTAACTATTTGTGCTTTTGCTGGCATAACTGTTCGTACTCCACTGTTCTTTGGAAACGACTTTCATTGCTACTTATATTTCTTCTGTATTGATTTGTTATTGTCCATTCCTTGTTAATTGTATATTCCAAAAGGGTTGCTCATTTTTCGTTAATGTTTATGTTCAAAGATCTCTGTATTTCCAAATTTCATCTTGGAATTACTTTTAACCAATTCAATGATTTCAGCTAAAATTTAAATATATGTATAAATACAGCAAAAACATAATAAAAAACATACTTACGTTCCAGAATGCACTGTATCTTTCCTTTAAAATATATGTTAATTTATTAATTCTTTTCCTTTCTTCTACAAAATATAAAACTTGTACCACGAATTTTTGACGGCTCTAACATATGATAAACATGAAATGTCAAAAAAGAAATATTTTAAATACACCACATTTAACATTCAGTATATTTGTATATATTTCGCTCACTATTATAATATATTAAAACATAATTCAATTCATAATATCTCTTCACATTTTCCAAAAAAATCAAATAAAAGTTTCATATTGAATTGTCAAATTTGACGGATGAGAACCGTGATTCTTCTTAAATGTAGACATGGCCTCTGGGATCCATTGTTTCAATGTACCAATTTTACTCAGTTTTTATTTTTTTAAACAAAAACCACTCACAGTAAAAATATGAGACCCCCAAAAGGCACTCCGGTACAATAGACACTACAACTTGAGAAAAAAATTACAGCAATTACTTAAATGGACCAGGAGTTTAAGCTGGACACAGGATCGGTGATCGTCGAGATGAATCCAAATATATATAGATAGTGAATCTACCAAAATAGTATATGACTAGCGAATTCTCGGCTACGCCGAGCATTCCCTAGAGCTCCGCTGTCAGTGCAAAAAACAAATGCCGATCGACATGAAACAATTATTTCATATTTCCACGTCAGGCCTCACTAAGACCTTTCATTAGACTGCAAACACGATATACTTCTAATATTTTTTTGCAAAAAACAAAAGCCGGTCGACATGGAACATTTTTGTCATTTATGTACCCCAACTCTCACCGAGAACTTTCATTTGATACCATACACGACATACTTCTGACAATTTTCTGCACTAAACAAAAGTCGATCGACATGAAACATTTTTATCATATCTACACGCTAGCCCACACCCAGACTTTTCATTTGATACCAAACACTATATACTTGTGACAACTTTTTGCAAAAACCAAAAGCCGATCGACATGGAACATTTTTGTCAATTCTGCACGCTAGCCCTCTCCGAGACCTTTCATTTGATACCAAACACGACATACTTCTGACAACTTTTTGCATAAAACAAAAGCCGATCGACATGGAACATTTTTGTCAATTCTGCACGCTAGCCCTCAACGAGACTTTTCATTTGATACCAAACACCACACATTTCTGACAACTTTTTGCAAAAAACAAATACCGATCGACATGGCACATTTTTATCAATTCTGCACGCTAGCCCTCTCCGAGACCTTTCATTTGATATCAAACACGATATACTTCTGACAACTTTTTGCAAAAAACAAAAACCGATCGACATAGTACATTTTTGTCAATTCTGCAGGCTAGCCCTCAGCGAGACATTTCGTTTGATACCAAACACGACATACATCTGACAACTTTTTGCATAAAACAAAAGCCGATCGTCATGGAACATTTTTGTCAATTCTGCACGCTAGCCCTCAACGAGACCTTTCATTTGAGACCAAACTCGACATGTCTTTGAGAAATTTTTGCAAAAACAAAAGCCGATCAACATTGACCTTTTTTTTTAATTCTACACCCCAGCCCTCATCGAGCCTTTTCATTTGATACCAAACACCACATATTTCTCACAACTTTTTACAAAAAAACAAAAGCCGTTCGATATAGAACATTTTTGTTCATTCTGCCCGCTAGCCCTCATCGTGACCTAGCCTAATATAACATTCACTGTCCTCAGTAACCTTTCATTTGGGAATATTTGTTCTTTGTTTAGTTACTTTATTAAACATTTGGCAACATTGACTTTTGCAATTTGAAAATACCCAAATACGACATTTTTCTGACAACATTATGCAAAAAACAATTTCTAATCTACATAGAACATTTTTGTCATTCGTGCACACCAGTTCGTATTGTGTCGTTTCCTTAAAACCCAAGAACGACCTACTTTTAACAACTTTTTACGGAAAACAAATGCAGATCGACATGACACATTTTTTTGTCATTTTAAAACTGGCCCTTATGGTTTCCTTTCTTTTGATAACAAACACAGCAAAGTATTCAATTTATTTTATTTAGGAATATTTGATTTTTATTTAGTTACTTTATAATTTGGCAACACTGTTAGTATTAAAAAATAGTAGTTAATTTTTAAATTTATAAATTAATATTGTCAACCCTAATACAACTGCCACCGTCTTCAGTGAAGTTAGTTTAGGAATATTTGGTTTTAATTTAGTTACTTCATCACACATTTGGCAACATTGACTTTTGACATTGGAAACGTCAAAATTTATATTAATTAAATACGTTATGTTTTAAACTTAAATGAGTTGTAACACATTTGCTCAAGTCTATTATTCATGATACTGTTTTTAAATCTTTGATATCAATGTTCTATTAAAAGATATAATCATTTGAAGTTCATAGGCAGATTGTCAAAAGTGACTGATGACGGCGTGATTCTTCTTAAAGTTAGACATGGCCTCTGGGATCCATTGTTTCAAGGCAGCATTTGTGCAAAGTTTTAATTTTTTACACGAAAATTACTAATAGTAAAAATATGAGACACCCAAAAGGCACCAGATCTCATTAGCCCCCACATATTAAAAAAAAATTATAACAATCACTTGCATGGTTCAGGCTGTAGGCGATTACAAAAGTCACTCGATGCTCGTGATGAATCTATAGATAGATATATAGATATATAGATATATAGATATATAGTGAATCTAATCGTTTAGTATAGTGATGTTTATATCGCTGAATTCAGAAAAAAATGCTCTATCGAATAACCTAAAAATAAACATATGTTCCCATCTAAAAAGAGAATGTTGTGTCCCGTATTTTGAGAACCACAGCTCAAAAAAAAGTTTTTTTTGCTCTTTGTATTAGTCTTGTAAAATGGTGGTTCTTTGCTAATTTAACCAACCTCGTAGCTCTTATAGTTCTCGAGATAGAAATGGTGGCACGCTTAAATGGAACAGCCTGTATATGAACTACTCACACATAACTTATCAAATAATATCATATATTTAATATTCCAACTTTGGAAATTGATGAATTTTTTCACACCCTTCTACGGGGGGTGCTACTATGTGTTAGACCTAGAAACGTTTGTTGTAATGTATATTATTTATTTATAACACGTTCAAAGCGGCACGCGAGACCGTTTAGGAAATAAATAAAAATACATGTTGATAAATAAATGAAATTATAGAGATTTTAAATTTCCCGCGCTTAGGGATTTTGAGATACAACGGTTTAATCATCAAAATACATAAGAAGAAAAGATTTAAATAATACGTTTAACCCAATTTTATGTATTTTTATTATATCTTAACAATATTTGTATTTTCATACAATACATTCAGTTTGACAGTACTTAAATGTCATAACTTGACACAATAAGTATGAAGTTAGTTAAAGAATATATAAAAATGTATTATTTTGAAAATAATTATCTATTTTATAAATATAAATAATGTGAAATAACATACCAAAATTTATAAACTGATACATTTTTATATTGCCAAAAAAAACATGATTATATTCATGTTTTTGTGTTGCTATGTTCATTTATATATTTATGAAGCTGAATTATATATGTATTTATCTACAACTATTGTTATTGTTATTAATAATTTATTTTTTATTATAAATATCAATATAAATGATTATAAAAGTATAATAAATACAATTTGAATAGTTATTTTGGAATTTAAGTGATCCTGTGGCGCCATCTGTTGAGGTATATATGAACTACTCGCACATAACTGAAAATTTATATGCCTGTTAGTTGTAGATAAAGTAACCAATTTTTATACGTTCTTTTGCATTATTTCTTAATGAAAACATGAATTTTCGTGCAGTACAATCACAGTCAAGTTCGACTAAGAGAATATAAATATTTGGTTTGAAAAGATGTTTATTGTTTCATACATCAATTACAAATGGATAAATGGATAGATAATTTGTTTATGTAAACGTTTACATCTGAGAAATCATCTCATTTCATTATAAAATACTACAGAATTTTGAAAAATGTAATCTCTATTGTAATCAAATGTTTTCATCAGAAATGTTAAGAAATGCGTATAAAGAAAGAGTAAATTGCAATTAATAAAAGTTTAATAAAGTCCAGATACATCATTTATTTATATACTAATAATTTTACAATAAATTGTTAAACAATTCCCTCCAAAACTGTATGAAATAAAGGCTTGTCAATTTTGTCCACGTAATCAGACAAAATCTATAGTCTAACTATCTAAAATATTTATAAATTAGATTTAAAAAGTATTTATATATAAGGAAAGAATACTGTACAGTATGAATTTACCTTTGGAAGTGTTTGAATAGTAATCAAATATAGTTTTTTAAACGTCAGAGTGTAAATCAATTTTGAAATGCAGTTTTCTTGATTAAATAATCCATTCTGGAATATTCTTTAGTTTGCATTTAATAAAGAATATGTTTTACTATTACTTATTTTTATAATTATTGCCCAATAGATTGTTTTAGTTTATTAAAAAATCCATGTTAGTGTATTTGAGTACGTGTAGGTTATAGTCTCATCTAAAAAATAAAATATTTAACTATTAATATATAAATATTTATATTCTATATAAGTACCTGTATTGGAGATGATTTCTTATTAAATTTCGTACAATACAATTTACTTTTAAACTAATTTTACTATATATTTCTCCAAGCAAATACAAGACTTGCATTATGATTGTTTGATTATATTGTAAATAAGGTTTGCCGTAAATTATTATGTACAATGCACTTTTATGATAATCAGTTACATTTCAGTAGTGTTATTGTCAGTAATTTTATGTTATTTCTCTTCTATAAAGGTACTCTTGTTTGGGTAACCAATTAAAAATTGTAACTGAAATGAAAATACATATTTAAATACAGTGGAACAAATTTAAAATGATATACTTACATCACAAAGTGTATTGTACATATTCTTTTAAACATAGATTACTTTTATTTCTGTATATTTGTCTTTGAAAATATAAAACTTGTACCACGAATTTTTGACGGCTCTAACATATGATAAACGTGAAATGTCAAAAAAGAAATATTTTAAATACACCACATTTAACATTCAGTATATTTGTATATATTTCGCTCACTATTATAATATATGAAAACATAATTCAATTCATAATATCTCTTCACATTTTCCAAAAAAATCAAATAAAAGTTTCATATTGAATTGTCAAATTTGACGTATGACAACCGTGATTCTTCTCACATTTGACATGGCCTCTGGGATCCATTGTTTCAAGGTACCAATTTTGCACAGTTTTAATTATTTTAAACAAAAACCACTCACAGTAAAAATATGAGACCTCCAAAAGGCACTCCAGCACATTAGACCCTACAACTTGGAAAAAAAATTACAGCAATTACTTGAATGGTCTAGGAGTTTGCGCTGGACAAACGATGCCTGATCGTCGTGATGAATCCAAATATAGATAGATAGATAGATATATAGATAGTGAATCAATCAAAATAGTATATGACTAGCGAATTCTCGGCTACGCCGAGCATTCCCTAGAGCTCCGCTGTCAGTGCAAAAAACAAATGCCGATCGACAGGAAACAATTATTTTATATTTGCACTTCAGGCCTCTCCAGGACCTTTCATTAGATTGCAAACACGATATACTTCCAATAATTTTTTGCAAAAAACAAAAGCCGGTCGGCATGAATCATTTTTGTCATTTATGTACCCCAGCCCTCACCGAGACCTTTCATTTGATACCAAACACGATATACTTCTGACAACTTTCTACATAAAACAAAAGTCGATCGGCGTGAAATTTTTTTATCATATCTGCAGGCTAGCCCACACCAAGACTTTTCATTTGATACCAAACACTATATACTTGTGACAACCTTTTGCAAAAAACAAAAGCCGATCGACATTGACATTTTTTGTTAATTCTGCACACCAGGCCTCATTGAAACCTTTTATTTGATACCATACACCATACACTTCTGACAACTTTTTGCAAAAAACAAAAACCGATCGACATAGCACATTTTTGTCAATTCTGCACGCTAGCCCTCTCCGAGACCTTTCATTTGATACTAAACACGACATACTTGTGACAACTTTTAGCATAAAACAAAAGCCGATCAACATTGAACTTTTTTGTTAATTCTACACGCCAGCCCTTATCGAGCCTTTTCATTTGATACCAAACACCATATACTTCTCACAACTTTTTGCAAAAAACAAAAACCGATCGACATACCACATTTTTGTCAATTCTGCACGCTAGCCCTCAACAGGGCGTTTCATTTGAGACCAAACTCGACATACCTTTGAGAACTTTTTGCAGAAAACAAAAGCCGATCGGAATGGAACATTTTTGTCAATTCTGCATGGTAGCCCTCAACGAGACCTTTCATTAGAGACCAAACTCGACATACTTTTGAGAAATTTTTGCAAAAAAACAAAAGCCGGTCGACATGAAACAATTTTGTCATTTATGTACCCCAACTCACACCGAGACCTTTCATTTGATACCAAACACGACATACTTCTGACAACTTTCTGCATAAAAAAAAAGTCGATCGACGTGAAACATTTTTATCATATCTACACGCTAGCTCACACCTAGACTTTTCATTTGATACCAAACACTATATATTTGTGACAACCTTTTGCAAAAAACAAAAGCCGATCGACATTGACCATTTTCGTTAATTCTGCACACCAGCCGTCATTGAAACCTTTTATTTGATACCAAATACGACATACTTCTGACAACTTTTTGCATAAAACAAAAGCCGATCGACATGGAACATTTTTGTGAATTCTGCACGCTAGCCCTCAACGAGACCTTTCATTTGAGACCAAACTCGACATACCTTTGTAAAATTTTTGCAAAAAACAAAAGCCGATCAACATTGAACTTTTTTCTTAATTCTACACGCCAGCCCTTATCGAGCCTTTTAATTTGATACCAAACACCACATACTTCTCACAACTTTTTCTAAAAAACAAAAGCCGTTCGATATAGAACATTTTTGTTCATTTTGCACCCTAGCCCTCATCGTGACCTAGCCTAATATAACATTCACTGACTTCAGTAACGTTCATTTGGGAATATTTGTTCTTTGTTTAGTTACTTTATTAAACATTTGGCAATATTGACATGTAATTCGAAAATACCCAAACACGACATTTTTCTGACAACATTTGGCAAAAAACAAATTCTAATCTACGTAGAACATTTTTGTCATTCGTGCACACCAGTCCGTATTGTGTCGTTTCCTTGAAGCCCAATTACGACCTACTTCTAACAACTTTTTCCGAAAAACAAAAGCAGATCGACATGACACATTTTTTTTGTCAATTTAAAACTGGCCCTTACGGTTTCCTTTCTTTTGATAACAAACGCAGCAAAGTATTCAATTTATTTTATTTAATAATATTTGATTTTTATTTAGTTACTTTATAATTTGGCAACACTGTTTGTATTAAAAAATAGTAGTTCATTTTTAAATTTATAAATTAATATTTTCAACCCTACTACAACTGTCACCGTCTTCATTGAAGTTAGTTTAGGAATATTTGGTTTTAATTTAGTTACTTCATCACACATTTGGCAACATTGACTTTTGACATTGAAAGCGTCAAAATTTATATTAATTAAATACGTTATGTTTTAAACTTCAATTAGTTGTAACACCGTTGCTCAAGTCTATTATTCATGAAATTGTTTTTACATCTTTGATATCAATGTTTTATTAAAAGATATAATCATTTAAAGTTCATAGACAGATTGTCAAAAGTGACGGATGACCGCGTGATTCTTCTTAAAGTTAGACATGGCCTCTGGGATCCATTGTTTCAATGTACCAATTTTACGCAGTTTTTATTTTTTTAAACAAAAACCACTAACAGTAAAAATATGAGACCCCCAAAAGGCACTCCGGTACAATAGACACTACAACTTAGAAAAAAAATTACAGCCATTACTTAAATGGGCCAGGAGTTTAAGCTGGACACAGGATCGGTGATCGTCGAGATGAATCCAAATATATATAGATAGTGAATCAATCAAAATAGTATATGACTAGCGAATTCTCGGCTACGCCGAGCATTCCCTAGAGCTCCGCTGTCAGTGCAAAAAACATATGCCGATCGACATGAAACAATTATTTCATATTTTCACGTCAGGCCTCACTAAGACCTTTCATTAGACTGCAAACACGATATACTTCTAATATTTTTTTGCAAAAAACAAAAGCCGGTCGACATGGAACATTTTTGTCAATTCTACACGCTAGCCCTCAACAAGACGTTTCATTTGAGTCCAAACTCGACATAACTTTGAGAACTTTTTGCAGAAAACAAAAGCCGATCGGAATGGGACATTTTTGTCAATTCTGCACGCTAGCCCTCAACAAGACCTTTCATTTGAGACTAAACTCGACATACTTTTGAGAAATTTTTGCAGAAAACAAAAGCCGATCGGAATGTAACATTTTTCTCAATTCTGCACGCTAGTAGATAATGAATCTATCAAAATAGTATATGATGTTTATATCGCTGAATTCAGAAAAAAATGCTCTATCGAATAACCTAAAAATAAACATATGTTCCCATCTAAAAAGAGAATGTTGTGTCCCGTATTTTGAGAACCACAGCTCAAAAAAAAGTTTTTTTTGCTCTTTGTATTAGTCTTGTAAAATGGTGGTTCTTTGCTAATTTAACCAACCTCGTAGCTCTTATAGTTCTCGAGATAGAAATGGTGGCACGCTTAAATGGAACAGCCTGTATATGAACTACTCACACATAACTTATCAAATAATATCATATATTTAATATTCCAACTTTGGAAATTGATGAATTTTTTCACACCCTTCTACGGGGGGTGCTACTATGTGTTAGACCTAGAAACGTTTGTTGTAATGTATATTATTTATTTATAACACGTTCAAAGCGGCACGCGAGACCGTTTAGGAAATAAATAAAAATACATGTTGATAAATAAATGAAATTATAGAGATTTTAAATTTCCCGCGCTTAGGGATTTTGAGATACAACGGTTTAATCATCAAAATACATAAGAAGAAAAGATTTAAATAATACGTTTAACCCAATTTTATGTATTTTTATTATATCTTAACAATATTTGTATTTTCATACAATACATTCAGTTTGACAGTACTTAAATGTCATAACTTGACACAATAAGTATGAAGTTAGTTAAAGAATATATAAAAATGTATTATTTTGAAAATAATTATCTATTTTATAAATATAAATAATGTGAAATAACATACCAAAATTTATAAACTGATACATTTTTATATTGCCAAAAAAAACATGATTATATTCATGTTTTTGTGTTGCTATGTTCATTTATATATTTATGAAGCTGAATTATATATGTATTTATCTACAACTATTGTTATTGTTATTAATAATTTATTTTTTATTATAAATATCAATATAAATGATTATAAAAGTATAATAAATACAATTTGAATAGTTATTTTGGAATTTAAGTGATCCTGTGGCGCCATCTGTTGAGGTATATATGAACTACTCGCACATAACTGAAAATTTATATGCCTGTTAGTTGTAGATAAAGTAACCAATTTTTATACGTTCTTTTGCATTATTTCTTAATGAAAACATGAATTTTCGTGCAGTACAATCACAGTCAAGTTCGACTAAGAGAATATAAATATTTGGTTTGAAAAGATGTTTATTGTTTCATACATCAATTACAAATGGATAAATGGATAGATAATTTGTTTATGTAAACGTTTACATCTGAGAAATCATCTCATTTCATTATAAAATACTACAGAATTTTGAAAAATGTAATCTCTATTGTAATCAAATGTTTTCATCAGAAATGTTAAGAAATGCGTATAAAGAAAGAGTAAATTGCAATTAATAAAAGTTTAATAAAGTCCAGATACATCATTTATTTATATACTAATAATTTTACAATAAATTGTTAAACAATTCCCTCCAAAACTGTATGAAATAAAGGCTTGTCAATTTTGTCCACGTAATCAGACAAAATCTATAGTCTAACTATCTAAAATATTTATAAATTAGATTTAAAAAGTATTTATATATAAGGAAAGAATACTGTACAGTATGAATTTACCTTTGGAAGTGTTTGAATAGTAATCAAATATAGTTTTTTAAACGTCAGAGTGTAAATCAATTTTGAAATGCAGTTTTCTTGATTAAATAATCCATTCTGGAATATTCTTTAGTTTGCATTTAATAAAGAATATGTTTTACTATTACTTATTTTTATAATTATTGCCCAATAGATTGTTTTAGTTTATTAAAAAATCCATGTTAGTGTATTTGAGTACGTGTAGGTTATAGTCTCATCTAAAAAATAAAATATTTAACTATTAATATATAAATATTTATATTCTATATAAGTACCTGTATTGGAGATGATTTCTTATTAAATTTCGTACAATACAATTTACTTTTAAACTAATTTTACTATATATTTCTCCAAGCAAATACAAGACTTGCATTATGATTGTTTGATTATATTGTAAATAAGGTTTGCCGTAAATTATTATGTACAATGCACTTTTATGATAATCAGTTACATTTCAGTAGTGTTATTGTCAGTAATTTTATGTTATTTCTCTTCTATAAAGGTACTCTTGTTTGGGTAACCAATTAAAAATTGTAACTGAAATGAAAATACATATTTAAATACAGTGGAACAAATTTAAAATGATATACTTACATCACAAAGTGTATTGTACATATTCTTTTAAACATAGATTACTTTTATTTCTGTATATTTGTCTTTGAAAATATAAAACTTGTACCACGAATTTTTGACGGCTCTAACATATGATAAACGTGAAATGTCAAAAAAGAAATATTTTAAATACACCACATTTAACATTCAGTATATTTGTATATATTTCGCTCACTATTATAATATATGAAAACATAATTCAATTCATAATATCTCTTCACATTTTCCAAAAAAATCAAATAAAAGTTTCATATTGAATTGTCAAATTTGACGTATGACAACCGTGATTCTTCTCACATTTGACATGGCCTCTGGGATCCATTGTTTCAAGGTACCAATTTTGCACAGTTTTAATTATTTTAAACAAAAACCACTCACAGTAAAAATATGAGACCTCCAAAAGGCACTCCAGCACATTAGACCCTACAACTTGGAAAAAAAATTACAGCAATTACTTGAATGGTCTAGGAGTTTGCGCTGGACAAACGATGCCTGATCGTCGTGATGAATCCAAATATAGATAGATAGATAGATATATAGATAGTGAATCAATCAAAATAGTATATGACTAGCGAATTCTCGGCTACGCCGAGCATTCCCTAGAGCTCCGCTGTCAGTGCAAAAAACAAATGCCGATCGACAGGAAACAATTATTTTATATTTGCACTTCAGGCCTCTCCAGGACCTTTCATTAGATTGCAAACACGATATACTTCCAATAATTTTTTGCAAAAAACAAAAGCCGGTCGGCATGAATCATTTTTGTCATTTATGTACCCCAGCCCTCACCGAGACCTTTCATTTGATACCAAACACGATATACTTCTGACAACTTTCTACATAAAACAAAAGTCGATCGGCGTGAAATTTTTTTATCATATCTGCAGGCTAGCCCACACCAAGACTTTTCATTTGATACCAAACACTATATACTTGTGACAACCTTTTGCAAAAAACAAAAGCCGATCGACATTGACATTTTTTGTTAATTCTGCACACCAGGCCTCATTGAAACCTTTTATTTGATACCATACACCATACACTTCTGACAACTTTTTGCAAAAAACAAAAACCGATCGACATAGCACATTTTTGTCAATTCTGCACGCTAGCCCTCTCCGAGACCTTTCATTTGATACTAAACACGACATACTTGTGACAACTTTTAGCATAAAACAAAAGCCGATCAACATTGAACTTTTTTGTTAATTCTACACGCCAGCCCTTATCGAGCCTTTTCATTTGATACCAAACACCATATACTTCTCACAACTTTTTGCAAAAAACAAAAACCGATCGACATACCACATTTTTGTCAATTCTGCACGCTAGCCCTCAACAGGGCGTTTCATTTGAGACCAAACTCGACATACCTTTGAGAACTTTTTGCAGAAAACAAAAGCCGATCGGAATGGAACATTTTTGTCAATTCTGCATGGTAGCCCTCAACGAGACCTTTCATTAGAGACCAAACTCGACATACTTTTGAGAAATTTTTGCAAAAAAACAAAAGCCGGTCGACATGAAACAATTTTGTCATTTATGTACCCCAACTCACACCGAGACCTTTCATTTGATACCAAACACGACATACTTCTGACAACTTTCTGCATAAAAAAAAAGTCGATCGACGTGAAACATTTTTATCATATCTACACGCTAGCTCACACCTAGACTTTTCATTTGATACCAAACACTATATATTTGTGACAACCTTTTGCAAAAAACAAAAGCCGATCGACATTGACCATTTTCGTTAATTCTGCACACCAGCCGTCATTGAAACCTTTTATTTGATACCAAATACGACATACTTCTGACAACTTTTTGCATAAAACAAAAGCCGATCGACATGGAACATTTTTGTGAATTCTGCACGCTAGCCCTCAACGAGACCTTTCATTTGAGACCAAACTCGACATACCTTTGTAAAATTTTTGCAAAAAACAAAAGCCGATCAACATTGAACTTTTTTCTTAATTCTACACGCCAGCCCTTATCGAGCCTTTTAATTTGATACCAAACACCACATACTTCTCACAACTTTTTCTAAAAAACAAAAGCCGTTCGATATAGAACATTTTTGTTCATTTTGCACCCTAGCCCTCATCGTGACCTAGCCTAATATAACATTCACTGACTTCAGTAACGTTCATTTGGGAATATTTGTTCTTTGTTTAGTTACTTTATTAAACATTTGGCAATATTGACATGTAATTCGAAAATACCCAAACACGACATTTTTCTGACAACATTTGGCAAAAAACAAATTCTAATCTACGTAGAACATTTTTGTCATTCGTGCACACCAGTCCGTATTGTGTCGTTTCCTTGAAGCCCAATTACGACCTACTTCTAACAACTTTTTCCGAAAAACAAAAGCAGATCGACATGACACATTTTTTTTGTCAATTTAAAACTGGCCCTTACGGTTTCCTTTCTTTTGATAACAAACGCAGCAAAGTATTCAATTTATTTTATTTAATAATATTTGATTTTTATTTAGTTACTTTATAATTTGGCAACACTGTTTGTATTAAAAAATAGTAGTTCATTTTTAAATTTATAAATTAATATTTTCAACCCTACTACAACTGTCACCGTCTTCATTGAAGTTAGTTTAGGAATATTTGGTTTTAATTTAGTTACTTCATCACACATTTGGCAACATTGACTTTTGACATTGAAAGCGTCAAAATTTATATTAATTAAATACGTTATGTTTTAAACTTCAATTAGTTGTAACACCGTTGCTCAAGTCTATTATTCATGAAATTGTTTTTACATCTTTGATATCAATGTTTTATTAAAAGATATAATCATTTAAAGTTCATAGACAGATTGTCAAAAGTGACGGATGACCGCGTGATTCTTCTTAAAGTTAGACATGGCCTCTGGGATCCATTGTTTCAATGTACCAATTTTACGCAGTTTTTATTTTTTTAAACAAAAACCACTAACAGTAAAAATATGAGACCCCCAAAAGGCACTCCGGTACAATAGACACTACAACTTAGAAAAAAAATTACAGCCATTACTTAAATGGGCCAGGAGTTTAAGCTGGACACAGGATCGGTGATCGTCGAGATGAATCCAAATATATATAGATAGTGAATCAATCAAAATAGTATATGACTAGCGAATTCTCGGCTACGCCGAGCATTCCCTAGAGCTCCGCTGTCAGTGCAAAAAACATATGCCGATCGACATGAAACAATTATTTCATATTTTCACGTCAGGCCTCACTAAGACCTTTCATTAGACTGCAAACACGATATACTTCTAATATTTTTTTGCAAAAAACAAAAGCCGGTCGACATGGAACATTTTTGTCAATTCTACACGCTAGCCCTCAACAAGACGTTTCATTTGAGTCCAAACTCGACATAACTTTGAGAACTTTTTGCAGAAAACAAAAGCCGATCGGAATGGGACATTTTTGTCAATTCTGCACGCTAGCCCTCAACAAGACCTTTCATTTGAGACTAAACTCGACATACTTTTGAGAAATTTTTGCAGAAAACAAAAGCCGATCGGAATGTAACATTTTTCTCAATTCTGCACGCTAGTAGATAATGAATCTATCAAAATAGTATATGATGTTTATATCGCTGAATTCAGAAAAAAATGCTCTATCGAATAACCTAAAAATAAACATATGTTCCCATCTAAAAAGAGAATGTTGTGTCCCGTATTTTGAGAACCACAGCTCAAAAAAAAGTTTTTTTTGCTCTTTGTATTAGTCTTGTAAAATGGTGGTTCTTTGCTAATTTAACCAACCTCGTAGCTCTTATAGTTCTCGAGATAGAAATGGTGGCACGCTTAAATGGAACAGCCTGTATATGAACTACTCACACATAACTTATCAAATAATATCATATATTTAATATTCCAACTTTGGAAATTGATGAATTTTTTCACACCCTTCTACGGGGGGTGCTACTATGTGTTAGACCTAGAAACGTTTGTTGTAATGTATATTATTTATTTATAACACGTTCAAAGCGGCACGCGAGACCGTTTAGGAAATAAATAAAAATACATGTTGATAAATAAATGAAATTATAGAGATTTTAAATTTCCCGCGCTTAGGGATTTTGAGATACAACGGTTTAATCATCAAAATACATAAGAAGAAAAGATTTAAATAATACGTTTAACCCAATTTTATGTATTTTTATTATATCTTAACAATATTTGTATTTTCATACAATACATTCAGTTTGACAGTACTTAAATGTCATAACTTGACACAATAAGTATGAAGTTAGTTAAAGAATATATAAAAATGTATTATTTTGAAAATAATTATCTATTTTATAAATATAAATAATGTGAAATAACATACCAAAATTTATAAACTGATACATTTTTATATTGCCAAAAAAAACATGATTATATTCATGTTTTTGTGTTGCTATGTTCATTTATATATTTATGAAGCTGAATTATATATGTATTTATCTACAACTATTGTTATTGTTATTAATAATTTATTTTTTATTATAAATATCAATATAAATGATTATAAAAGTATAATAAATACAATTTGAATAGCTATTTTGGAATTTAAGTGATCCTGTGGCGCCATCTGTTGAGGTATATATGAACTACTCGCACATAACTGAAAATTTATATGCCTGTTAGTTGTAGATAAAGTAACCAATTTTTATACGTTCTTTTGGATTATTTCTTAATGAAAACATGAATTTTCGTGCAGTACAATCACAGTCAAGTTCGACTAAGAGAATATAAATATTTGGTTTGAAAAGATGTTTATTGTTTCATACATCAATTACAAATGGATAAATGGATAGATAATTTGTTTATGTAAACGTTTACATCTGAGAAATCATCTCATTTCATTATAAAATACTACAGAATTTTGAAAAATGTAATCTCTATTGTAATCAAATGTTTTCATCAGAAATGTTAAGAAATGCGTATAAAGAAAGAGTAAATTGCAATTAATAAAAGTTTAATAAAGTCCAGATACATCATTTATTTATATACTAATAATTTTACAATAAATTGTTAAACAATTCCCTCCAAAACTGTATGAAATAAAGGCTTGTCAATTTTGTCCACGTAATCAGACAAAATCTATAGTCTAACTATCTAAAATATTTATAAATTAGATTTAAAAAGTATTTATATATAAGGAAAGAATACTGTACAGTATGAATTTACCTTTGGAAGTGTTTGAATAGTAATCAAATATAGTTTTTTAAACGTCAGAGTGTAAATCAATTTTGAAATGCAGTTTTCTTGATTAAATAATCCATTCTGGAATATTCTTTAGTTTGCATTTAATAAAGAATATGTTTTACTATTACTTATTTTTATAATTATTGCCCAATAGATTGTTTTAGTTTATTAAAAAATCCATGTTAGTGTATTTGAGTACGTGTAGGTTATAGTCTCATCTAAAAAATAAAATATTTAACTATTAATATATAAATATTTATATTCTATATAAGTACCTGTATTGGAGATGATTTCTTATTAAATTTCGTACAATACAATTTACTTTTAAACTAATTTTACTATATATTTCTCCAAGCAAATACAAGACTTGCATTATGATTGTTTGATTATATTGTAAATAAGGTTTGCCGTAAATTATTATGTACAATGCACTTTTATGATAATCAGTTACATTTCAGTAGTGTTATTGTCAGTAATTTTATGTTATTTCTCTTCTATAAAGGTACTCTTGTTTGGGTAACCAATTAAAAATTGTAACTGAAATGAAAATACATATTTAAATACAGTGGAACAAATTTAAAATGATATACTTACATCACAAAGTGTATTGTACATATTCTTTTAAACATAGATTACTTTTATTTCTGTATATTTGTCTTTGAAAATATAAAACTTGTACCACGAATTTTTGACGGCTCTAACATATGATAAACGTGAAATGTCAAAAAAGAAATATTTTAAATACACCACATTTAACATTCAGTATATTTGTATATATTTCGCTCACTATTATAATATATGAAAACATAATTCAATTCATAATATCTCTTCACATTTTCCAAAAAAATCAAATAAAAGTTTCATATTGAATTGTCAAATTTGACGTATGACAACCGTGATTCTTCTCACATTTGACATGGCCTCTGGGATCCATTGTTTCAAGGTACCAATTTTGCACAGTTTTAATTATTTTAAACAAAAACCACTCACAGTAAAAATATGAGACCTCCAAAAGGCACTCCAGCACATTAGACCCTACAACTTGGAAAAAAAATTACAGCAATTACTTGAATGGTCTAGGAGTTTGCGCTGGACAAACGATGCCTGATCGTCGTGATGAATCCAAATATAGATAGATAGATAGATATATAGATAGTGAATCAATCAAAATAGTATATGATTTAACAAGCATAATATGTAGGCTATATTACACGATGATGTAATTAAAAATACGAGCGGTAGCGAGTATTTTTAATCATCTGAGTGTAATGTAGCCATATTATGCGAGTCAAATACTATACTTTATCTACAAATCTGATATTATTTGTTAAATATTCAGTTAGGTGTGGGTAGTTCATAGATAGCTTAACAGATGGCGCCACAGTAGCACTTAAATGTCAAAATCACTTTTCAAATTGTATTTATTATACTTTTATAAGCATATATATTGATATTTATAATAAAAAATATGTTATTAATAAATTAACAGTTTAATAAAATATTATGTGTTAAATTATATGCCCTATTTATTACAGAAAAGTGTAGCGTGTATCATGACATTTCATATTACACTTGTGTAATATGAGTAGTATATTATATGTAGTATCACACGTATAATGTACCCATATTTCAATAGTTGTAGATAAAAGTTATTTTTATATTACTTTGATACAAATATCCGATTCAAGGTTTAAATATGTATATTATTTATTGTACATTACTTTTACTGATATATCAACATGAATTATGCTTTCTGTAAAAAATGACGCGGCAAATAATTGCATTAAAAAGTAAAGACATCTGTAGTCTACTAGCTGTACCAGTTTGGACGGCGTGGCACTGGGAGTGGGGGGGAGATCGAAAGTAGAGACATCTGTAGTCTAGTAGCTGTACCAGTTTGGACGGCGTGGCACTGGGAGTGGGGGTAACTTTGGACGGCGTGGCACTGGATAGTAATTGGACGGGGTGGGATTGGACGGCGTGGAACGCCTGGTTTTGGATCCGCGTGGCATTAGTGTATTTGGACGGCGTGGCACTGGGAGTGGGGGTAACTTTGGACGGCGTGGCACTGGATAGTAATTGGACGGGGTGGGATTGGACGGCGTGGAGCGTACTCATAACTCCGGCCTTAGTGCGTCTGAATCATTTCAGATGCCAAAACAAAACTAATTTGTGTCTGACTTTACAACTGAACTAGGGTAATGCAAAATAGATTCGACAAAATCAAATTAAACTGACTATATTACAAACAATTACATCCTACGACCGACCTAAGACCAAGACTGTACAAGACTAAACTGTTGAGATAAACTACCCTTTCAATTTTTATCTAAATAAATACACAAGCTTGTTTGTGGTCTATTATCTCATCGGCATCTTTTATTTTTTGTGATTTACTTTTTTTTTATAAATTTAGTGATATAGGTATATATATATATATATATATATATATATATATATATATATATATATATATATATATATATAGGTGTATATATATATTCCGTACAGTATATTTTTTCTAAGACCAACACAAAGAGAAAACAATGTTTTCACACATTTAAGATTATATCTAAAGAGCGGAGTATATGCACTAAAAGTGTGAAAATATACATACAATATGCTTTAACAAGAAATCAGCTATATCTTTTGTTCATATTTTTTAATACATTTTATTCGGCATTACTAATTCTTGTTGTATTTCCAATCATACGAATTTCAATTACAGCTATTACTTACTTAGTTACAAAATAAGAATTACTTAAGTTCTATGCAGTTTTATAACACTGATACAAACATTTTTTTTGTTCTGATAAGAAATTAAATATGATTGTAATGATTTAAACGTGTATATTTCATATAAAGGATAATTTGTTAAAAATTCGATAAAAATTATATTTCTTTTAATGTACTGTTTAAAAAATCCAAATTTGTCAAAAAATAATTTTTGTTTTTGAAAAAAGTATTAAAATATGCACTAATATGCAAAAAAAGTATGCAGTAAAGTATTAATAAATGCAAAATATTCATTATTTTTTTTGGGTATTTGGCGTTAACTTTTGAGGAAAAGTGAACATATGAAAAGAGTTTGTTGATAAGCCTAATAAAAACCACATATGCAATTGCATAGAATTCGCTTAAACAGTTTAACATTTGACGAAATAATTATTTTAAATGAATACTGTGAGGTGCGATACGAGTTTATATAATATTTTTTTATATTATAGTGTAGACTTGTGTCTCGATTCTGTAAGCTTCTGTTAAACCAGTAAAAACTCTAATCATAGAAATATTAAAACTGTAAAAAAAAAAATCCGATTCTGTACCGACTCAAATCTTCGTAATCGTTATAGACCTGTAAATAATTGCATGTAATATTATAGTGACAGATATCACCCCGTAAAATTTACAGGTTGTCAATAATTATAATTTTAATTATTATAAAATGGATAACAGCAATATGTCACGTTTTATGTACTATTTATATGAAGCAGATTATAGAAGATATTTTTTGTAATAACATATTTACTTAAATATGATTTTTTTCTATGAATTAAATTAAATGAAAATATATCGGAGAATATTAAGAGATAAGTAAAATTGTTATGAAATTCCTAATTAAGAGTTCATAATTATTTTTCGATTAAATAAATTTTTGGTACAAGTCCTAATTCAAACTCTACAAGCGTATTCAGAAACTAGTATTCACCTCACAAAGATTCCATTTCACTTAAGGGCAAATTTACAAATACGAGAATATAAGAATAGGTTTTTTGAATTAATATTGTACCTAATTTTATATAATAAAGGTTTTCGTTACACTGAAATTCTACTGTGTTCATACAATTAATAAATAATTCACTGTTCTTCATAGGTATAGATTTGCCATTCAGAAAATTTCATTTTGGCAGTAAACGCTGGTACCATGGGTCGGCCGGTAAGCAACTAATGATAAATTACAATATTAGAAATTATCTTGAAAAAAACGAGGAATGGAATATAATGTATAATTTTATCCAACACCGTGTAATTATAACGATATAAGTATGCTGTTTCAATTACATTTTAAGAAATAAATTGGCAAAATAAGACTGGAATTCACTATAGTATTTGTTATTTCTCATATTTAAGTCGCAAGAGCGTACTTCGCGAAGTTGTCTGGTCAACTTATCCCTATTCGTATTAAAAATTATCGCAAGCAACGTCTACACGTTTAAGCATCGCTGCAGAGGATACTAATGTCTGTCTGTGTTATTCTGCTTCTGTACGAAGCAGAGGGCCCTTTGTATCGCGAGGTCCTGAACTGCAGCCCATAAAGCCCATGCCTAAATCCGCCCCTGCCTAGAGCCCCTCTCCTGGTTATGTGGCTAATTTAGTTCTCAATTTTATTTAATATATGTTTATAATATGACTTGAGACAGAAAATATTTTATTTTAGTGACAAAAAGATATACAGTTTATGATGAAATTATGTATCATATATTAGTTTTTAGTAAAAATTAATTAAAGAATTAGAAATTTAAAATTACAAGGTATGCTTTTAGTAAATACATAAAAATACCAGAAATTTACTAAGTTTAAAATTAATGTAACATGTTAAACGTCACTCGTTTTTACCAAGTGAATGTGAAATTACAGTATAAAAGCGGGCGGTTGCGTTGAGTTGAGCATTATCAGTTGATTGATTCTGGGGAAAGCAACATGTGGACCAAGTTGTTAGTGTTTGTGGCAGCCGTGGTGGCCGGCGCCTGGGCGCAGCACGGGGAGCACCACGTGGACTACTACGTAAGTCTCCGCAGGTAACCCTCGTACAGAGCACTCACAGGTTGGTTGCAGGCGCCGCCGCACTACGAGTACAAGTACGGCGTGCACGACCCGCACACCGGCGACCAGCACTCCCAGGCCGAGCACCGCGACGGCGACGTCGTCAAGGGCGAGTACTCGCTGCTGGAGGCGGACGGCACCGTCCGCAAGGTGGAGTACACGGCCGACAAGCACAACGGCCTCAACGCCGTGGTCACCAGGTCCGGCCACGCCAAGCACCCCCACCACGGCGAGTCCTACGCCAACTTCAACATGCACTCCTACGTCTCCCACGGACACCACTAACCCCAACCATCCCACCACGTTCCTATTTCCAGTCAATGTTATTTTGTTGTAAATACATAGATTTTATTATATACAAGTGTTATGTTTTAAAATATATAATTGAAAGTAAAAATAAATATCTATAAAAAATTAAATATTTCTTTTAACATGGGGTACATTAACGATGGGTGCTACGGTGATTTATATAGAGAAATGGAGAATCAACATCACCACGGGCACCACTAACCAGGACCACCTCAACCATTAATATACACACATGTTATGTTTTAAAATATTTAAATTGAAAGTCAAATAAATTTAGAAATATACCTCGAATTAATAAAACATATAGTACGCCTTAAGTAAGTCTGATACGGGACTTAAACTCAACCTCTTCCTAAATTTAGTTCAAGATAATATTAAAGTATTGTTTAAAAATGTAATGCGCATCTTTTTCGCGCAATTTAAGTACAAGAAAATATAAAGATTTCTAATTTGCTTTCCTAAAATAAGTAATAAATTTAGTTTCCTGTTTTATACGATACTTAATATCATCTTGTCTTGAATTTAATAAGAGATTAAGACCCGCGTCGGACTGGCGAATCATTATGTAGATAAGTATTAAAAAATGGACAACAAATTAAAAAGCATTTTTTCGAAATCCTCACTAAATGTGGATTCTCAAATGGACATATTGCAAATTATATCCTGTTCTTGATTTAGCAACAATGAAAGGTGTATGGTTTGTAAGTAGAAATTACATTACTCTGTTTTAAATTGAATTTTTTACAAAATTCTAGAGTCCAAATGTACAGCTTTCAACAGTTTATTTAACATTAACTATTCACATCATATTTGTTATCTTCAAAAATCAATAAAAATCCAAATTTTAAATTCTGTGATAAATCAAAATGAATTGTAATGAATATTTCTACTAGTAAGATTATATATCATATATTTGGAATACTTAACTACTAGTATTTTAAGTGATTATTTGAAACAACTGATAATATTTATTATAAACCTTCTCTTTAATTAGAAACATATTTGTGCTAAAATGAAAAATACAATTTAAAGAATTAACGATGTTGCAAACTTGTGAAAATACTTTTTCTTCTGAAAGAATATCAACTGCAGAAGTTTGTCCTCATTGGTAGGTAGTACTCTTATTAGTGACACTACTTCTCATATTCTTCGATATTTTGCGAATACCAAAAAAAATGTTTTTATGGATAATTAAATATTGAGCCATTTTAAATGATAAACTGGATTTAATTCAATGAATTCTCCCTTGTATATTATACCTAATTAAAGATAAGAAATATATTATTGTAGTACTCTAAGCATATCCCTTGTACTTGCGAGTAATATTCGTGTTTCACACTCGTAGTTCTTTTTTATATCATGTCTTATTATTCTGATGCCCAAATAGGCAATGTTGTGTTTGTATATTGTAAAAGCGTAATTAATATTGTTATTATAAAGAACGGTATTCTTTTATGTATGGTCATATTATCGGAAATTTATCGTAAAATGTAAAAGTTGTCCATTACATTTCCGTAATATTTTTTATTATTAAAAATGATGACCATGCTCAATGATAAAAAATCTTTCGCTAAATAATTTTGTGATGACGGGAGAATGACATCTGAAGTCGCATCAAATCTTAGCGGTCCTATTTTCATTAGAAGCAGGATTTTTTAGATTTTACATTTTGAATGTAGGTATGTGAATACTAAATATAAGGCTTATAGTTTCAAGAATGTACCTTGTACTGTGTGTACTACAAATGCAGAGTGGAAATGAACTTAATGTCATAAATTTAAGGATGAATAGTATCACATGTGTAGATTACGAAAGTGCAAAAATTTTTAAAATTCGTATATTTAAGGACAGTTTTCATTAAGCTAACATTTTTGTACTACTGGACGACTGGCAACGCATTTGCATTCTTCTGTAAATAAAAACATAATTTTCGTTACAAATACTATTTAATTTAATTATTAAGAATAATATCGTATACAACTAATTCTGGATGTATTTTTAATAAACATATTTTTAATGAAATATGAATCAAAGCAGCAATAAAAAGTTTCCTTAAGAAAAAGCGAATTTTTGTTTTTCGAATTTTTAAAAAAATCTTTCACTTTCATAATCTACATAATATGTCATACTACTCACCCTTAAATTTATGACATTAAGTTCATTTCCACCCTGTATATGATATATAATATTACTAGTAGACATATTCATTACAATTCATTTTGATCCGCCAAGGAATTTAAAATTTTGCATTTCTAATGATTTTTTAAGATGACAAATATGAAGTGAATAGTCAATGTTAAATAAACTGTTGACAGCTGTACGATTGGAATTATATACAAAAACTCAATTTAAAACAGAGTAATGTAATTTCTACTTACAAACCATACACCTTTCATTGTTGCTAAATCAAGAACAGGATATAATTTGCAATATGTCCATTTGAGAATCCACATTTAGTGAGGATTTCGAAAAAATGCTTTTTAATTTGTTGTCCATTTTTTAATACTTATCTACATAATGATTCGCCAGTCCGACGCGGGTCTTAATCTCTTATTAAATTCAAGACAAGATGATATTAAGTATCGTATAAAACAGGAAACTAAATTTATTACTTATTTTAGGAAAGCAAATTAGAAATCTTTATATTTTCTTGTACTTAAATTGCGCGAAAAAGATGCGCATTACATTTTTAAACAATACTTTAATATTATCTTGAACTAAATTTAGGAAGAGGTTGAGTTTAAGTCCCGTATCAGACTTACTTAAGGCGTACTATATGTTTTATTAATTCGAGGTATATTTCTAAATTTATTTGACTTTCAATTTAAATATTTTAAAACATAACATGTGTGTATATTAATGGTTGAGGTGGTCCTGGTTAGTGGTGCCCGTGGTGATGTTGATTCTCCATTTCTCTATATAAATCACCGTAGCACCCATCGTTAATGTACCCCATGTTAAAAGAAATATTTAATTTTTTATAGATATTTATTTTTACTTTCAATTATATATTTTAAAACATAACACTTGTATATAATAAAATCTATGTATTTACAACAAAATAACATTGACTGGAAATAGGAACGTGGTGGGATGGTTGGGGTTAGTGGTGTCCGTGGGAGACGTAGGAGTGCATGTTGAAGTTGGCGTAGGACTCGCCGTGGTGGGGGTGCTTGGCGTGGCCGGACCTGGTGACCACGGCGTTGAGGCCGTTGTGCTTGTCGGCCGTGTACTCCACCTTGCGGACGGTGCCGTCCGCCTCCAGCAGCGAGTACTCGCCCTTGACGACGTCGCCGTCGCGGTGCTCGGCCTGGGAGTGCTGGTCGCCGGTGTGCGGGTCGTGCACGCCGTACTTGTACTCGTAGTGCGGCGGCGCCTGCAACCAACCTGTGAGTGCTCTGTACGAGGGTTACCTGCGGAGACTTACGTAGTAGTCCACGTGGTGCTCCCCGTGCTGCGCCCAGGCGCCGGCCACCACGGCTGCCACAAACACTAACAACTTGGTCCACATGTTGCTTTCCCCAGAATCAATCAACTGATAATGCTCAACTCAACGCAACCGCCCGCTTTTATACTGTAATTTCACATTCACTTGGTAAAAACGAGTGACGTTTAACATGTTACATTAATTTTAAACTTAGTAAATTTCTGGTATTTTTATGTATTTACTAAAAGCATACCTTGTAATTTTAAATTTCTAATTCTTTAATTAATTTTTACTAAAAACTAATATATGATACATAATTTCATCATAAACTGTATATCTTTTTGTCACTAAAATAAAATATTTTCTCTCATAATTACTAATATCAGGTCATACTATATATACATATATTAAATAAAATTGAGAACTAAATCAGCCACATAACCAGGAAATATGCTTGAGGGGCTGAATCCCCTCTCGATATTTTATTAAATTTTGTTTAAATTTGTTCATATGTATCGAAATGTTTGACATTTTATTAAATCATGTCATTTTTTGTTGAAAACTTTTGTAATGATCCCGTGTTTCATTTTTTCAGAGCCGTTTCTCCAAGAAAAATATTTTTTTTTGTAAATTTTATTCAATAATCCACTATTTTCTTTTATTATTATTCCATTATAGAATGTTTGAGCAATTATACTTTTTTATTATAAATACATTTTTTTTAATAAATGCTTTAGAAGTGCTAATGTGAGGGAAACGTGGTAAATTGATATTCCCGGCGTTGCTTAGGGACTCCTCATACGTAAAACAGTACTCGACTAAAAAACACTTACTTTACTCACTATTTACACAAATAACTATTTTCTATTCCATACTATACATGTTATGTTCTCTACACGCTTGAAAAAAGGATAATAATAATATTAATATTTATTGTAGTAAAAACATTACAAAACTTATCCCAAGGTTCAATACAAAATTAATTAAGAGAAAAGCAATAGTAACATATGTATTTTACAGTTTACAAGAATCGAAAAATTCATTTATACTGTAAAAGCAGTTGAAATTAGGATTTGTTTTACTTTTCGTTTAAACTAATTTGGTGGATTATTTTTTTAACTCGGTATTTAGTTTATTAAATAAAGTCTGTCCCCATTATTCAACACCGCTTTTACATTTGTTGAGTTTAACAAATTTTGTTATTATATTGTTTATCCAACACCGTGTAATTATAACGATATAAGTATGCTGTTTTTAGATAAATAAAGTAGGTCATAAGTCACTAGTGAGCTAAATATATTAGCTCACTGTTTTTTTGTTCGTATCATAGTAACTACGTCATAAAACCTCTACACTATTTTGTTCCTAAATGTCATTTCGAAATTCCATCTGTCAAAAATCTTATATGTATTTTATATCAATGATTAAAATGTGTTGGATAAAATGTTGTATGGCACAGGTGTGTTAATTACCTAAGTCACTTGAAAAAATACCACACTCGGCCTAACGGCCTCGTGAGCTAAACTTTTCCTACGTGACTTATCTGTAATGTAACACACTTGTACCATAAATAACTATTTTTTTATCTAGTTTTATAATTATGTTGATCAGCATGTGTTTAGTATATTTTCATGTGGTTTTTGACATAGAGTAAACATTGATATATAAATATACATGGAAGAGGCATTATTTAAAAATTTTGAAATATTTGTTTACAATGTGTTCTTGGATTTACTTTAGTAATAATTTGCACAGCTTTTTTTGCAACCTAATGAGGTTAATAGTTTGATTACAGGAACCCCACATGAATATTCCACATGTAAGATGTGTGTGAAAGATTGCAAAATAGGCTGTTAATAGGGCCTCATTAGGTGAAGCTAGTGATAATTTGCGCAAAGCATATACAGAGGAGGCCAATTTATTGGAAAGTTTGTTAACATGAAACTGCCAATTCATATCTGCACTAATGTATAACCGTAATATTTTTTCATAAGGCACACTTTTTGGTATATCTATTTTTTTATTTGTGATCATCATATCCTGAGTTTTATTTAAATTAAGTTTAAGTTTATTTGCTGAAAGCCATCTTTCTGAACAGTTTGTAATTTGCTTAAATTGAATATTAGCATCGTTCAAAGAAATACAGTCTTTAAGAAAGTAATGTCATCAGAAAATAAAACAGTTGTTGTATTGGGCATATTTTGCAACAAATCATTTACATAAATTATGAAAAATAAAGGCCCAAGTATAGAACCTTGAGGTACTCCAATATTTATTGTTTTTAAATCAGAAACATTACCATTAAAGGATACTGTCTGAACTTTATTTGAAAGGTATGATTGGATCAGTTCTAATGGCAGGCCTAGAATTCCATAGTTATTTATTTTATACAATAAAATTTAATGTGACATGCAATCGAAGGCTTTTGATAAATCGCAGAATGTTGTAGTTAATGAACCACCTTCATCTAATTTATTATATATTATTGATATTGTTTGTAATAAAGAATCATTTGTTGGTTTATTACGTCTAAAGCCATACAGAATGTCTGTTAAAATATTATTTTTTTCCAAATATTTTTGAAATAATAGGAAGATGGGTCTTTTTTAAAGATTGGTATAATTTTAGCATTTTTAATAAATTGCAGAAGACACCAGTACAAAAACTAAGGTTAATTATATAGCAAAGAGGTTTACATATAATATATCCAATATCTTTAATTACAGAAACATTAAAGTTATAAATGTCTATGGTGGTATTATTTTTTAGGTTCTTGATTATAGTTTCAATTTTTTTTTCGGTAGTTTGTTCTAAATAATAGGAATTTGGACTATTTACATTTAATTAATCCTTCGGTAGTGCAATTTATAATTTGTTGACCTATATTTAAAAAATAGTGATTAAATTCATTGCATGTCATATTATTACTTACATCTGTCTGATTTCTCGACCGATTTAAGTCTTTATTGATTATGCTCCATAAAGTATTACTTTTATTATCTGCATTAAAAATTTTGTCATTATTGTTATTTATTTTAGCTTCTTTAATTTTTTTCCTATAATTTTTTTTATATTTAATGTAAATATTATGTAATTGAGGATATAATTTGGAACCATCATAAATAAAACCGAGCGTTTCTCTGATATATTGGAGCTCTAAAGTAAACCAATTATGACATTTTACTTCTTGTTTCTTCCTTTTATATGGAAAACATGACTGAAAAAGGTAGTACAATGTATTGTGAAACAAAAGTATAGCTTTAATCCGCATCTTCACATGTAAAGATGTGGTTCCAAATTACTTGCTCCAGTTTTTTAATATAATATTGAAGGCCTTGCTCGGTTATTGGTTGGTGATAGGTATATGTTAGGATTTTCATTAGATTTTATTCCATGTGTGTGTGTTGTAAATAGAATACCAAAATGATCAGATAGGTGGGGATGGATCACTTTCGCGTTATACATATTACATTTAAGATTTGTTAATATACGTTGTCAATACAGCTTTTGGAGTTTTTATCTATTCTAGTATAATCAAATATCGTTTGTTGTAAACCATAAGAATTTGTTAAATTTGCGTAAATTAATGTTAAAATCTCCAGTAATTATAATACTTTCCTTCCTATTACTTAATGTAGGTATGTAATACACTATTGAAATTTTTTAGAAAAATATTTAAATCTCATTTGGATGGACTGTATTTATTTATAATTATGCAATTTATATTTACAACATTTATGGCTGAAAGTTCATAATGTAGTTCGACAGAAAAGTCTTCTACCCACTTGAATTTAATAAATGATAAGTCATTTTTGACGTGAAGTGATTACATCTCCATGCGTATGTTTATTTCTACAGAAATAATTCGCCACTTTGTATCCATTTAGACAAAAACAGTTGATTTCTTCACGGTGAAGCCAGTGTTCTGCTAGGCAAATTATATGTTTTTCACTTTTGAGAATGTGTTTCACGAGAACATCTAATTCATAAATTTTATTTCTCAAGCACTGTATATTCATGTAGAACACGGTATTGGTTTTATTAAATGTTTTGGTTTTTTTATTGCTGACGTTTAAGAAAAAACCAACGCACTCGGATTTCAGCAGGCCAAAAATCAGGACTGTAGATTTCATCTTTGTTGGGCACAGGGAACCTAAGTTTAAACAAGGCGTAATTCCCTTTCGATTTAAGTTTTTCACATGAAAATTTTACATTTGGTTTGGCGTTGTTGAGGTAAGGTAACAATTGTGTTGTTGTTGTGTTTTCAGACAGGAGGTAAACTTGAACCACCCTATTTGTGGATTGGCTTTTAGTAATTCGTTATTATTTTTTTCTATTACTGATTCAGGATTTTTTGTAGTAATATTTTTTGTCTTTTTTTCATTGTATTTTGGGAGTTGAAAACCATCTGTTTCTGTGTTAGGGTCAATTTCTCCAGACATCAGTTTATCATTGTAATGTTCATTCAAATTGTCAACAGACGTGTTAGATCTTACCTGCTGAACAATATTGTTAGACTTTGAATGCTGTTACTGGCCTTCACTTTGAGTCTGTTTGTTTTTATCTTGTATTTGTTCATCAAGTGCTACCTGTTGGTTGTCAGTTGTATTTATTGTTTCTGCAGATGTTTCTTTTTTCGATTTCTGCACATTTTAGTTTGCATTTGTGCTACTTTTTTCACATGCTTTTTTAACTTTATTGATTTCATTCATTAGGGTTAAACATTTTGTTTCCATTTCACAAAGCTTTATAGGTAGTGCACTCAGCACTCACCTTGTAATAAGAAATACGCCCTTTCAAATGCTTGATATTTTATTTCTAATATAGGAATTGGAATAAGAAATACGCCCTTTCAATTGCTTGATATTTTATTTGTAATATAGGAATTGGAGTTGTTTTATCACCGCAAATCTTGCAAATCCATTTTCCTTCTTCATCATTTTCACTAACATTTCCACATTTGTGGTGATAGTTTACTTCACAGGACGCACATTGCACTCCCTTTTTCACTCTTTTTTTTACATTTTTCGCAGTTACAGTTTACGAAATTATTTAATAACTCATTAAGACCACTTTCATCATTCGCCATGTTTTTCACAAAATACGTAGCTTATATCCATCCTAGAGTGAATATGAAAAACATCTGTCTCTCAATGTCACAATATGTTTTATTCTTTCGAAAATGGTAAAAACCGAATTAAATCTACACCCTACATTACAAAAAATATATATAAATTCGTATCACACTTCACAATATTCATTTAAAGTAATTATTTCATTAAATTTTAAACTGTGTAACACTTGACTTTTCCCACAATTATCTATGCGCTACGCAAATCTTCGTTCACATGATAATAACCTTAAATGTGTAAATACCTGAATCTTATTGCACAACTCGAGTCAAATGCTCATATCCACTTTTGTTGTGCATTGTACTATTTCATGATTTATAGCAAACTATACACAAAAGAATAGTTACAATTGTACACTAAAACCTAGACCTCACGATTCAATAAAGTAGTATACAATCATACAAAACTGATTACACAGCAGCCGAAATCTGTATGTATATGAAATATTTGAACGAATATCATGTAAAGTATTTGAGAATATTATGTTTTAATTAGATAATTAACAAATCGCAATTTGATAGTTCAATATTTCGGATATGAGAATATCAACTTTAGTAGATACGCCTCTGAAGTAATATAGATTGGATTTGTCATTTAAGCCCAGCTTATATTAAATTACATTTTAGATATTAGTAAAGTATTGCATTAGAAAATTAGAAATTTAAACCTAGGAGACATTTAGTAAAAAATTAGTATAGCTATATACCACAAACTTAGTAAAGTTAAAAGTTAATGTAATATGTTAAACGTCACTCGTTTTTACCAAGTGAATGTGAAATTACAGTATAAAAGCGGGCGGTGGTGTTGAGTAGAGCATTATCAGTTGATTGATTGAGTGAACAGCAACATGTGGACCAAGTTGTTAGTGTTTGTGGCAGCCGTGGTGGCCGGCGCCTGGGCGCAGCACGGGGAGCACCACGTGGACTACTACGTAAGTCTCCGCAGGTAACCCTCGTACAGAGCACTCACAGGTTGGTTGCAGGCGCCGCCGCACTACGAGTACAAGTACGGCGTGCACGACCCGCACACCGGCGACCAGCACTCCCAGGCCGAGCACCGCGACGGCGACGTCGTCAAGGGCGAGTACTCGCTGCTGGAGGCGGACGGCACCGTCCGCAAGGTGGAGTACACGGCCGACAAGCACAACGGCCTCAACGCCGTGGTCACCAGGTCCGGCCACGCCAAGCACCCCCACCACGGCGAGTCCTACGCCAACTTCAACATGCACTCCTACGTCTCCCACGGACACCACTAACCCCAACCATCCCACCACGTTCCTATTTCCAGTCAATGTTATTTTGTTGTAAATACATAGATTTTATTATATACAAGTGTTATGTTTTAAAATATTTAGTTTGCAAATAAAATAATTATTAACATATAAATTACATTATTTTATTTATTGATCATTTTTTTCGATTTAGCATAAATACCTATATACAGGGTGACCCAGCGGAAATTATCAGCGCAATTTTTGGCCTTTTGACATCAATTTTGCAAAAAACGCTCGAACACGTCAATTTTAGTATAAAGGGGGACACCTGAATGGATTAGTACCAATGGCATAACTTCAACCCTAAAATGGGGGTGGACTGCACCTCAAAAATTTTAAATGGAAAAGGGTGTCAAACATAACACATTTCGAAAGGCCTTTCAATTCTCTTTTCAACAGTTTTTTTATTTTTCAAATCCGATTATTAGTTCCAGAGAAATATCGTTTAAAACAAATTTTATCAGGTGTTCAAATTTGCAATCAAGTAGGTTGAAGTTATGCCATTGGTACTAATACATTTAGGTGTCCCCCTTTATACTAAAATTGACGTGTTCGAGCGGTTTTTGCAAAATTAATGTTAAGTACATGGTTTTGTTGATTCAAATTACATGATTTTAGTTTAATTAGAAACTCTAGATACATATTTTCAGAAGTTTGTTTAATATAGCGAAGCATATTCAAAATGTATAATTATCTTTCAATATTTTTTTTTATTAAAATAATTCTTTTTCTAAACTTGTATTCTGTGACAACGGAAGATCTGAAATCGAAGAATATATTTTTGAAAAGACAGTGATTCCCAGCTTGGTTGAAGTTTAGAACAACTGAAAATATTATCAAATGGAAATCATTTGGTACAATCAATCCATAAATTAGATCTGGGGCCTGTTTCACAAAACTACAAGTCTTGTAATACAAGTGTATCACTAGGCAACGCTTGTCAAATTTTTAATATGTGCCAATAGAATTTATAATTTGATAAGCGTTACCTAGTGATACACTTGTATTACAAGATTTGTAGTTTTGTGAAACAGGCCCCTGGTCCCTGTGATTTCTGGTTGTATCTTAAATTGAAAAGTTCATTCGAAGGAAAAAAATCTAGAAACATAGTGATTAAAATAAAATATGTCGAGATAATGGCTGAAAAACTAACTGTACGGAGTGCTTCCGGAAGTGATAGTACCGTCCACATTGTCGAAGATAAAATTTGTTTCGTGTTTTCCGGGCAGACATTGACAACATATTTGGAATTCAAGGCAGAAAAATATTCTTTTTAATTATTACTAGTAGTACTAATCTATTCTTTGGTAGTTCTATAACCGTAAACACTCATTCCAATATACAGTAGTACTACAGTATGCGTCCGCTTTGGATATACGTTTTGTTTGAACAAGAAAAATTTTGTTTGGGATAGGACTTGCGAAAAACCCCAACAAAGTCCAAATTTCCGAGAGAGATGGCAAAAACAAAATTCTTTGGATAGATTTTCAGTGAAGAATAAACCTGGTGATACTCAATAAGATGTAAATAGGGTAATGAGACAAAGAAAAGAAAATTTAATTATGTTTAATTTTCATTTAAGCATTTCATGTAATTACCTTTGCATTTATATATTTTGAAAATTACCAGGTTGAAACTATTTTATATAATCCTATCAATGTATAATACGCCAATAACAATAAAAAAAAATGGAAATGGATTAATCCCTTTATTTTTAAAGGAATACATTCGTTTGATGACTGTCCTGTTTAGTATAAGGCCAAGGATTAGGAACCAATGTATTTTATACTTGCAAAGGACCTTTAAATGATAGAGGCAACCGAAATATCCGGACATAATAAAAAATTATTTGGTTAATAGTTCGCGACGGTGACATAATCAAGTAAGACGCAACTTCTAATTTATAATGTTATTACATTTTCTAAATGTTTAGTTTAGTTTTCCCAATCAAACAATAAAAAATATATTTGTTGTAAAGGTATTTACTTCATTGGCAAAATAAATATTTTAAAACATAAAACGTATATAATATAAAATATATATGTATTTGGTATACCGTTTGTAACGCTGAAACTTGAACATAAGATATCACACTCCATCCAATTCGAATTGAAGCCCGCTGATTAAATGATGTACGGCAACTAGATTATGGTTATTAGATTTGCTAAATGTTTAACTTTTCCAAGTGTTCATATCAGTTAATATATACGGTTAAAATTAAGGAAAATCTATAATTTTTTTTGAAAAATTAAATTTCAAATTAAATATTTTAAAACAACATGAAATAAAATCCAGATTAAATTATTATTAGATTTTCAAAATGTTTAGTTTTTCGAAGTACTCAAATCAATTAATAAATAAAGATTGAGAATTTTTATTTATAAAGGTGTTTATTTTATTTGCGAAGTAAATATTTTAAAACATAACAAATAGTATAAAAAATCTTTGTATATACAAAAAAATAACGTTGACTCGTAATAGGAACGTGGTGGGATGGTTAGTGGTGCCCGTGGGAGACGTAGGAGCGCATGTTGAAGTTGGCGTAGGACTCGCCGTGGTGGGGGTGCTTGGCGTGGCCGGACCTGGTGACCACGGCGTTGAGGCCGTTGTGCTTGTCGGCCGTGTACTCCACCTTGCGGACGGTGCCGTCCGCCTCCAGCAGCGAGTACTCGCCCTTGACGACGTCGCCGTCGCGGTGCTCGGCCTGGGAGTGCTGGTCGCCGGTGTGCGGGTCGTGCACGCCGTACTTGTACTCGTAGTGCGGCGGCGCCTGCAACCAACCTGTGAGTGCTCTGTACGAGGGTTACCTGCGGAGACTTACGTAGTAGTCCACGTGGTGCTCCCCGTGCTGCGCCCAGGCGCCGGCCACCACGGCTGCCACAAACACTAACAACTTGGTCCACATGTTGCTTTCCCCAGAATCAATCAACTGATAATGCTCTACTCAACGCAACCGCCCGCTTTTATACTGTAATTTCACATTCACTTGGTAAAAACGAGTGTCGTTTAACATGTTACATTAACTTTTAACTAACAAAATTTCTGGTATTTTTATGTATCTACTAGGTATGCTAGCTTGTAATTATAAATTTCTAATTCTTTTAATAATTTTTAATAAAAACTAAAATATGAAAGATACATAATTTCGTCATAAATTACGTACCTTTTTTTCACTAAAATATCTTTTGATTTATGACAATTAGTATGAAGGTAGTGGTGTCCGAGCACCCCTAAACTTTGAATTATCAGCCTTGAACAAAATTTCTGTAAACTTTAATAAAGGTCATCGGTATGGAACGATAAAATGTCTGTATATCTATTATATCGCTTTTGGAGTAAATAAATATATTTTGGAATGTAACATAACTTTTCTAAAGAACATGACGAGCAGTCAAAAATGAAATACTTTAGAAGTATACATAGGCGCCCGTAGGAATTTTTCTAGGAGGGCGGGGGAGGGGTTTCAAAATGAGAATTTCGCTTTTTGTGTAATATTGTCTGAGTTATTTAAATTTATAAAACAACCTATTTTATTAAAGAAATTAACTCATATTAGTTTTTATTTTTATAAAATATATTTTAGAAAATTACTAATAAATTACAGAACTATAAAACAAAAAAAAACCTTTACTTAATATAAAGAGGAGAAAACAAAAACATATATAAAACAAACTGAATAAGTACGAGCCCTTTGTCGTATTTGTTCATCTTAATATGCTTTTCATGTTAATGTTTAACAAAAAAATAAAATAAGTTTAATTAAAACATAATACTACAAAATCTATAGAAAATATAAGACAGTGATAATTATGTATATTACAATTGTTATAAATATTATATATTTATGTGCTGTATTATAATTATGATATTATTTTGTAAAGATATCTATAAATATGCCATAGATATCATTATTTATGGTTTCTTCGATATTTGTGGTTATTACATAATTGCGTTAAACGCAATATATATTTTAAGGAATAATAATTTTTGAAACACCAAAACCTAGTGACCGTCCTTACCTAACCTAAAAAAATAATGTATATTAAATAAATAGTAAAATATAACAGATTCACGTCCTGAGGATGATCGCGCGGGGGATCGAAACGTCGATGTATTTTACTGACTGAAACCCAATAATTCCTCCTTTTAAATCAACGTCCAGTCAAGAAATCTTCCATTCCAAAAATATTTTTATTTTGTAAACTAACTTTTTGTTACACCCCTCAAATTTGTAAACTAACTATGCCTATGTGCTTCCCTGTCGGTTGAGGATGATTTTGGAGATCGAAACGAAGTTTTCGCACTTTAAATGAGCTGCTTTTTAAATTGAACTTTGATCGTTACTATTTACTTATCGATTCTTCGGTTGGTAAATTGCAAGTAATGTAATGTTCAAAACTACTTACTGATCACTAATATTTTAATACGTCGTAGTTTAGTAATATCAAAATGATATAAAAAAGGGATAAACTGACAGATTTTATTAAATTGTGACCCTTTATTTTACCAAAAAAAATGCTGGTGGCACAAGACTTTTACATGCAGAATGCAAATAACTTTTGCAAACTGCAAACAAAAACCACTCATTTCGAGAGTTGATAATTTTCATGTAAATATTAACTTCTCAAGACAGTTTTCGAAAGAAGTATATTGTTAAATAGTAATTGAAAAGTTATTGTTACTGAATGGATTTTATTTTGACCGATTTATCGATTTATATAGATTCATTTTAGCACATACACTGAAGTAATGTTTCTTTCAATAGTTACAATTTGATCTATCAAGAACATGTCAACTTTAAAATTTAAATTAAGATTTTCTGAATTATGTCGTATATATTACATTGAAAATATCGTTTATTTGGATTTGTGTATTTTATTTTCATGAAATATAGTATTGAGACAAAATTATGTTTTCAGTATAAAATTTACATATCGAATTATTCTTCTGGATACTAGAATATTCATTTATTTACCGACTCTAAAAATTTAATAGATAGGATTTATGCCCATGTTATATTGAATTATATTTTAGATTTTAGTAAAATACTACATTGGAGAATTAGAAATTTCAGCCTACGAAGCTTTTAATAAAAAATTAAGTGTAGCTATATACCAGAAACTTAGCAATTTAAAAATTAATGTAATATGTGAAACGTCACTCGTTTTTTTTCAAAGTGAATGTGAAATTCTAGTATAAAAGCGGGCGGTGGTGTTGAGTAGAGCATTATCAGTTGATTGATTCAGGGAACAGCAACATGTGGACCAAGTTGTTAGTGTTTGTGGCAGCCGTGGTGGCCGGCGCCTGGGCGCAGCACGGGGAGCACCACGTGGACTACTACGTAAGTCTCCGCAGGTAACCCTCGTACAGAGCACTCACAGGTTGGTTGCAGGCGCCGCCGCACTACGAGTACAAGTACGGCGTGCACGACCCGCACACCGGCGACCAGCACTCCCAGGCCGAGCACCGCGACGGCGACGTCGTCAAGGGCGAGTACTCGCTGCTGGAGGCGGACGGCACCGTCCGCAAGGTGGAGTACACGGCCGACAAGCACAACGGCCTCAACGCCGTGGTCACCAGGTCCGGCCACGCCAAGCACCCCCACCACGGCGAGTCCTACGCCAACTTCAACATGCGCTCCTACGTCTCCCACGGACACCACTAACCCCAACCATCCCACCACGTTCCTATTCCAAGTTGTACATACATAGATATTAATATATACACATGTTATGTTTTAAAATATTTAATTTGCAAATATAATAAATACCTTTATAAATATTTTTCAATTTTTATTAATTGATTTATGCACTTGGAAAACCTTAACATTTAGAAAATGTAATAATAATAAACTAGCGGCTGTGCCACACTAAATCACTACTCTTTAATTCGAATTGAGCGTAATATGGAGGTTTATGTCCAGTGTTTCTTTCAGGCATCGTCCCTCCGGAATTAATATAGATCTATTAATTAAATTATACATATACATATGAGAATGAAAGACATTCTACCTCCTCGGTATATTGCATTGATGACGAAGCTTTTGAGCTCGATTTGGTAAAATTCGGAAAGAACGTAGAATAATTTCGCTCTCATCTAGAAATATCTCTCATTTTGTGACATTTGCAGACATAATAAAAACAGAGTTTTATTTTTGTATTTATTTATTAATAAGGTGAAACTAATATTTTTTTCATTAAAGACTTTCTTGTTGCTGAATAACAGTTTTTAATTTTCAGTTGAAGATTGCTACTTCGTGCAATTTAAACTCAAAATAAAGTCTCACAAAAGTGCGCAGAAGAATAATAATAAGGGGAATAACTTTATACGATGCGTCTCACCCATAATTTCTTGGTGTATCACCTTTCACATGGTCCTTCTTGCAAAAGTCTCTAAGTAGGTACTTCTATATATACAAAGTATGTTGTATGTGGCTCTGATGAGTAAAGAGTATAATAGTGATTTAAAAATATATGCAAAAGTAATGAACCTCCAATACGCTGTAGGTTACCTAAAATGTTTAAGTTAACAATTTTCACAATTGTAGTTATTTATGTATCAAATATATTATGGGCATATTTATACCTGTCCTAGGGCAATAATTATTAACCCCGGCAAACATAGGGGTGTTATAAATTTAACGTATATATCTGTGTTTGTTGTGACTTGATCGAGACTATTCTTAATTATGATTCAAGAAATAATATTCAGCCGTTTGAAGATCATCAGCTGTTTTCTAGTTGATGAGGAGATGAGAGCAACTTCCAAACGTCTGATCGATTCGTAATTTGGTATAAGGTTTTTTAATGATAAAATATCTCTTAAGAGGAGCATAGGGCAAAGGAAGTCACCAAGCCGCAGTTCTAACTGATATATTGTCGTTTATTTCATTTGATATATATATATATATATATATATATATATATATATATATATATATAGTTTTGATAAGAAAAGAAGAGTTACCGAAACAATGCAACGTTTGTTATTATTAGTTTGAAGCGCTTGACAATTTTGTTGAAAGAAGGCCAATAATTTACCTGTCCGTTTCACTGTTTTTGGGAAGTAGAACCAAATTAAAATTGGCCTGAATAGGATTTGTTATTCCATCGCCACGTTTCTGAGAATCACGTAACTGGCTAATTTAATTGTTCCATAAACTAAATTAAGGCGATAATTAATATTAGTCGTACCATCGGCGTATGTATATTGTACAAAATGTTGAATCCTAAAAAGCAGGCTATTAGAAGAGGTGCTAGAGAAATTATTGCACATGACACTGAGGCAACTGATTAAGAAGAAAAATGTAACATTATATTTGCTCTTATGTCAAAATATTCATTATTTTGTATAATTCTTTTATCCGACATAAAATGATGCGCCGCCTGATTATGGTTAGGCAGAAATTTTCAATTGAATTTTGTTTTTTATGAATAAAAGTTAGACTCTGCAAGTTTAATACATACATTTGAAAAATAAGCGATGTGTACAATCCTTTGTCAACATTTTAACTGAATATACAAAAATATTTCTTTCAGCTATCTTTACAAAACACTTGATGATAATAATAGTCTAATTTTCTTCGTATTGACATATCTGAAAAATAAGACTTATATGATAAACCTCTCCCTGCCGCACAGTTTAACTTTCTTAAAAATGATGGCTATATAGTATCCTAGTCACACTGTCGGTCGGTGCTACTTCAACTCACGATCTAAAGTCCGTATGACGTCACAGCGAGTTAAAGACATGCGATAGGCTGCTCAGCCATCCAATTCTAAGGCAACAATATACTATTTTTCTGAAATGTAATTAATAAGTGATATATTTTTAATGAAATTACGAAATTGTTTATGAATGTAATTGTTTCTTTCTTATACTTGTGGTATTAGAAAATTTACTCCTTCTGGGAATATTATCTGCAGCTAATTGAAATTGTAACGGTACGTACCCCTACCTCCTCCGCACATATTCAATTATATTTTAGCCAAAGATCATCTAGGGGAAGGTTTAACTTACCCTACGTTGTGTTTATTTAAATAGGTTACCCTTCATCGTCCTTATATAGAGTAGCTGTTGTGTTAAGAGTGGAGGAATCTGGACAGGTATATGATAAAATAAAAGAATGATATTCACTCCAGAAGAAAGACAATGTCGCTGTTTGTGCATTTATTTATATTTAAGAAATATATTTATATATAATTTTTCTGGGGGAAACCACAGTCAAAACCCCAGGTAGAGAGACAATTTGACAATATAATAATTACATAAAAAGCATGCATTCAATTCAGAAAGAGTTGTCCCAATAATTTATTATAATCATGTATGGCAAAATTGAGTGACTGAGACCAAACTTATATTGGTTGTCAGTTACAATTGCAATTATGTGTTTTATTGTTGTTTTCAGAGTCGGCATGCCGTTGCTCTGAGGTCTTTTGGTTATAGGGCACTCTGTTTTGTCAGAGAGCGATTATATATTATTATAGATGGTCTGAATCACAAAGACCGGCCCATGAGCTCACGGTTCTACCAACCCTAACAACACACAGTAATCATGAACCGGTCAGGGCCAGTACACAGTCAAAGCGATCAGAAATAGTTGTTGATAGTTGTATTGAGGCAGACACCCAGCAGAGTTGGCGAATCCGTTGTGTTTGAGTAAATTTACAATTGTTAGACAACAAATATTAGTTAGGTTATATTTAATAAAAATATGACATTATTGTGACAAATCATAATTAATGTTTATATAAAAATGTAGTAAACACATACCTAGCTTGTCCGACTTGAGTAATGGATAACAAAGAGTACCTATGGGTAGATGAACTCCATCGTGGTGGACGGAGGATGCACCAGGTCGTCCATGTGCCAGACAGTGCCTTTTGAACAACTTTGAGACGACGCTAGCGGGGAGGAAAATCTATCTATGTACCAAATATGGCCTTTTGAGCAATTTTCGATAGCGGTGTCAGAGGGACTGAAGGAGTGTAGGAGTGGAGTCAAGAAGACCAGGAGGAACTACCTCAGACAAGCCAAGCATAGTGGAGTCTTGGATCTGATTCCTCGAGTACAGATTTGGACTCGGGTTATATACAAAAATATCCCTCTTCTCTTCTTCAGAATGACGGCGTTTCGGGGGTAGAATCCAGATGGGTGATCGTGGAATCTTCTACATAGAATCTAAATATCAACCACGAAGGCCATCTGGCTTCAGTGCCAGGACGTGGAGTCCAAGGGCGTGCGGATGATCCCTTGAGTACTTTTGTGTGTGCATTTCAAAATATCTAACAAAAACATTATATTCTTTGCTATAGGTACTACATAATTATTTAAATTAACAGTATCATCTGCAAATATTATATTGTGTCACCTGTAATAGCGGGACACAGGTATATTTATATACGTTAAAATCTAATATCTTATTTATCTAGGGCGTATTTAATTACGGCACATTTGAAATGATGTGTTGTAATAACACATCATTTTAGAGTTATTAAGAATTTTTATTTAAATGATAACTGAAAGGACATGGTTTTTACCAATGTGATCTTGAAAGAGATATTTCTATTATTTAAAATACTTGATTGACACATGCGAACATATTTAAAGTACGACATAATTCTATATAATAATCTACGGAATTATAAATACCGTATAGAAATTTATGAAATCTACGTCTATGGTCCAAATACAGATAGTGGAATGCATCTCAGTACCTACTAAATGTAAACAAATCTAACCCTTGACAAGTTTGAAAACAAAAATAGGTATTCGTAAAATAAATTATTCACAAAAATATTTAATCGTAATAAAGGTTATTTCTAATATTATTAATAACAAAATTATACATGCTAGCAGTACTGCTTCAAAATTTTTAATTATGCCGTATTAATTATGTGTAAAACTAAGTATAACATATTGAAAGAATTTATGAATTAATAAAAAGTACATACATATTTGAATTATTTTCTTTATTAGGCATTTAGCAATGTATGCTTAAAAGTAACGTAATGTTCAATACCTAACTTTTTATATAGTGAATGTGAAATTACAGTATAAAAGCGGGCGGTTGCGTTGAGTAGAGCATTATCAGTTGATTGATTGCGTGAGCAGCAACATGTGGACCAAGTTGTTAGTGTTTGTGGCAGCCGTGGTGGCCGGCGCCTGGGCGCAGCACGGGGAGCACCACGTGGACTACTACGTAAGTCTCCGCAGGTAACCCTCGTACAGAGCACTCACAGGTTGGTTGCAGGCGCCGCCGCACTACGAGTACAAGTACGGCGTGCACGACCCGCACACCGGCGACCAGCACTCCCAGGCCGAGCACCGCGACGGCGACGTCGTCAAGGGCGAGTACTCGCTGCTGGAGGCGGACGGCACCGTCCGCAAGGTGGAGTACACGGCCGACAAGCACAACGGCCTCAACGCCGTGGTCACCAGGTCCGGCCACGCCAAGCACCCCCACCACGGCGAGTCCTACGCCAACTTCAACATGCACTCCTACGTCTCCCACGGACACCATTAACCCCAACCATCCCACCACGTTCCTATTCCTAGTTGTACATATATAGATATTAATATATACACATGTTATGTTTTAAAATATTTAATTTGCAAATAAAATAAATACCTTTATAAATATTTTTCAATCTTTATTTATTAATTGGTTTATGCACTTGGAGAAGCTTAACATCTACAAAATGTAATAATAATAAACTAGCAGCTGTGCCACACTAAATCAGTACGAATTGAGCGAAATGTGGAGGTTTAAGTCCAGTATTTCTTTCAGGCATCATCCCTCCGGAGTAAAGCCACTGCCCCCGGGAGGAATTACAGAAAATTAAAATAAATTTAGAAATATTAAAAAAATTTAATTATAAACATACATATATGAAAATGAAAGACATTCTATCTCCTCGGTATATTACAGTGATGACGAAGCTTTGAGCTCGATTTGTCAAAATTCGGAAAGAACGTAGGTATATAGAATAACAAACTTGGCTCTCACGGGACATCTAGAAATATCTATAATTTTGTGATGTTTGCAGACATAATAAAAATGAGATTAATTTTGTATTTATTTATTAATAAAGTGAAGACTAATAATTTTTTCATTAATGACTTTCTTGTTGTTGAATAACATTTTCTAAATCTTCAGTTGAAGATTGCTACTTCGTGCAATTGAAACTCAAAATAAGGTCTCACAAAAGTGAGTAGAAGAATAATAATAAGGTGAATAACTTTAAACGATGCGTCTCACCCAAAATTTCTTGGTGTGTCACCTTTGACATGCTCCTTCCTACAAAAGTCTCTCAGTAGGTACTTGTATATCCACAAAGTCTGTTGTATGTGGCTCTAATGAATGAAGAGTATAATAGTGTTTTAAAAATATATGCAAAAGTAATGAACCTACTATACTCTGTAGGTTACCTAACATGTTTAAGTTAACAATTTTCTCTATTATGTTATAGTATTTATGTATCAAATGCATTATGGAGATGTTTATACCTGTCCTAGGACAATAATATACATATTCTCAATAATCTAATTAATAGGTGATATAATGTGACGTCGTTATGTCGCCAGTCCCTATTATTTTCGAAAACGTGTGACAATGTGACAATGTAAAATACGTCGTCACAGCCTACAACACAGTTACTCGTGCAAAAGCACAATAATTAGTCGACAGGTACGGTATAATAAAATATACAAACGCTGACGCACTATTCGTTGCCAAATCTCGGGCGCCATTCTACGTAACGGTAGAGACGTCTAACTGGCAGGCTTCCAGTGACGACGGCCATGGATATCCCAATAGAGAAAAATGTCCAAGGTACGGATTCCAACATTGATTGTGGTCGCTCGCTTGAACACAATGTCACGAAACGACTTTCCAAAAAAGACAGTAAAAAGACGTAAATAAAAGCATAAATAAATTTCGGATAAAAATCGGTTACTCTTACAACCTGCGTTGCTCGCTCACCCACGTGCACGCGATGCGAGGGCGAGGTAAAAACGAACGCAAAATCAAATTCAGCAGAATTATTAGTCCTGGCGGTGGCCGATAAACAAGCCGAATTCTGTTCCGCGGCTCACGAAGCAAAATGACTACACCTGTATTCGAGGATTCTTTCTACGCCGAAATTCATCCAAAATTATCTCGATAGTGGTATCGCAATCACTAGTTCTTCTACGTCCCTAGTAATCGGAATCAACAAACTATCGCAACTTACGCACAACTCGTGCACGGGATGAAAATGAACGATTTTTTCAAACACACGTTTTGTTCACATAAGGATGTGAAAAACGGCAAAACACTATACCAATTTTCCCATAAATACTTCACTTCCACCTACCTTACGTTCACCAGTGGAAGGATAGGAAAACAAAATGAAAATAATTCAAATAAAAAAACTCTGTTTAACAACTTTTATTTGTTACGTCTTTATTTGACCAAAAACTTACTCAAAAAAGCCACGAGTCGGTCAACGACAGCACTTTTATAAATGTTCATTCCCTTCCCCTCGTACCCATCATCGGAGGTGAACATAGTCACAAAACAATATATAAAAATAAATATAAATAAATAACATTTTTTTATTCCTGCTTTGAAAATACAATTTTCTGGTTTGTTTTTAATGCTGAAAGTGACTCTTTGCAGCACTAATAAATGTTTGTTGCATTGTTGCTGCCATTGATACGCATCACTTGCGCATCACAAATACAAAATTTGCAATAAATGTCAAATTATGTTTAAAAAATAATTTTTTATTTCCTTATTTTTAATTTTGCAGGAGTAGAAAAAATAGTGTGTATAACACGTGTTGAAAGTCCTTTGTCGAACACAAACGATTGCAACCTTCGCTTCGCTCATGCTGGAACTTTCGTTTTGGTTCGACAAAGATAGACTTTCAGCACTTGATATACAAATAACTATTAAAGTACAATATAAACAGTAATAAAACCAATACACTTACTATTGTCTTAAATCACTAAACGAGTTAATTTCGCCGCATGAAATTAAATGAACGAGCAATTTGACTACAACCCAAACACATGTTCGATGGTTATGTTTTTCAAAATTCCACTTTCACGAAAATCACTACGATGTGTTTGGCACTACACTACGTAGAACAATGTCTTACATCTTACGGTGTTCGAATCAAGAAAGTCAGAGTGATAATTTGCAGAACAACTTCAAAAAAAAAACGCAATGTAAACAAAAAAAACTCCATGTTGTTCTGTCATTTCTAGACATGCGCGCGCTGGTCTTGCGCGGTTGCTTGATTTGAATGCAAAATGCAAGGCAATAGTATTAAAATATTTGGAAGGTAAAGCTTCGGTAAATTTGACTACAAATTTACGTTCAAAAATACTGTCAAAATAAAACTGCTTCGTGACGCTTCGTCAAAATAATAATAAAGTTTTCTCTTATTAACCCTGGCAAACCTAGGGGTATTATAAGTTTAACGTGTGTATCTGTGTTAGTGTATCTGTTTTTGTTTGTGACTTGATCGAGACTATTCTTAATTATGATTCAAGCAAGTATATTCAGGCGTTTGAAAATCATCAGCTGTTTTCTAGTTGATGAGGAGATGAGAGCAACTTCCTCTGGTCTGAGCGATTCGAAATTTGGTATTGTGTGTCGAAAGTTTTTTAATGATAAATTATCTCTTAAGAGGAACATAGGTCAACGGAAGTCACCAAACCGCAGTTCTAACTGATATACTGGCAATTATTTTATTTGCCAGCGCTACTTCCGTTTCAAATGTACATAGTTGTGGTAGGAGGAAAAAAAGTGTTAACGGAACAATGTAACGTTTGTCACTATTTCTTTGAAGCGCTTGACAAGTTTGTTAAACAAAGGCTAATAATTTACCTGTACGCTTCATTGTTTTTGCGAAGTAGAACCGAATTAAAAATGGCCCGAATAGGTTTTTGTTATTCCATCGCCACGTTTCTGAGAATCACATAACTGGCTAATTGTAATATTCCATAAACTAAATTAAGGCGATAATTAATATATTAGTCGTACTATAGACGTATGTATATTGTACAAAATGTTGAATCGTAAAAAGTAGGCTGTTAGAAGTGATGCAAGAGCAAAATGTAACAGATTAAATTTGCTCTAATGTCAAAATATTCATTATTTTGTATAATTCTTTTATCCGACATAAAATGATGCGCCGCCTGGTTATAGTTAGACAAAAATTTTCAATTGAATTTTGTTTTTATGAATAAAAGTTAGACTGTGCAGGTTTAATACATACATTTGAAAAATAAGCGATGTGTACAATCCTACATCAAAATTTTAACTGAATATACAAAAGTATTTCTTTCAGCTATCTTTACAAAACAGTTACGACAATAATAGTCTGATTTTCCTCGAATTGACACATCTGAAAAATAAGACATACGATAAACATCTTCTCTGCTACGCAGTCCAACTTTCTTAAAAATGATGACAAGTCTATAGTATCCTAGTCACACGTTGTCGGTCGCTGGGAATTGAACTCACGATCTAAAGTTCGTATGACATCACAGCGAGTTAGAGTCGCTAGGCCGCTCAGCCAACCAGTCCTAAGGCAACAATATACTATTCTTCTGAAATGTAATCGGTAAGTGATATACTTTTAATAAAATTTCGAAATTGTTTATGAATGCAATTGTTTCTTTCTTATACTTGTGGTTTTAGAAAATTTACTATTTCTAGGAATATCATCTATAGCTAATATTTACTCTACGGTACAACATAATTGAAACATGCCTCAAGTTATAAATTTAATATTGAAATTTTTAATTATTTCTTATTAATTGTGTATAAAACTAACTCTAAAATATTGAAAGAATTTATGAAGTAATAAAAAGTAAAAACATATATGAATTATTTTCTTTATTAGGCATTTAGCAATGTATGCTTAAAAGTAACGCAATGTTCAATACCTAACTTTTTTATATAGTGAATGTGAAATTATGGTATAAAAGCGGGCGGTTGCGTTGAGTTGAGCATTATCAGTTGATTGATTCTGGGGAAAGCAACATGTGGACCAAGTTGTTAGTGTTTGTGGCAGCCGTGGTGGCCGGCGCCTGGGCGCAGCACGGGGAGCACCACGTGGACTACTACGTAAGTCTCCGCAGGTAACCCTCGTACAGAGCACTCACAGGTTGGTTGCAGGCGCCGCCGCACTACGAGTACAAGTACGGCGTGCACGACCCGCACACCGGCGACCAGCACTCCCAGGCCGAGCACCGCGACGGCGACGTCGTCAAGGGCGAGTACTCGCTGCTGGAGGCGGACGGCACCGTCCGCAAGGTGGAGTACACGGCCGACAAGCACAACGGCCTCAACGCCGTGGTCACCAGGTCCGGCCACGCCAAGCACCCCCACCACGGCGAGTCCTACGCCAACTTCAACATGCGCTCCTACGTCTCCCACGGACACCACTAACCCCAACCATCCCACCACGTTCCTATTACATTTTTTAATAAACGTTTGTTATGTTTAAAATATTTAATTTGCAACTTAAATAATTATTAATATAAATTAAATTCCTCTAGTTATTTATATATATATATTGTACATCACTCAAGCTCCCAATCATTACACAGGCAGTCAAAAACTATGTAAATAAATTTAAATCTACATAGTATATTAAAGACATAAATCAAAAATCAAATCAGTTTTTCGTTTTAGGAAAAATATATAAAAATTTTGTTTGTTTGTATAAATTAATAACTTACATAATTTATTATTTTTATCTTTCAATAGTTTGGTGAATAAATATTAAATAATGTTCATAACCTTGCTTGTTTATTTTAATATTATAGGATAACGGTAATAAAGCACATCGTTTTTAAGGCGAATTAAATTCAAAATGTAAATTATTTCCAGTATTGCTCATAAGAGATCATAAGGGTTTTCGAATGCAAGAATCAATCCAAAAAGTAGAACTACGTCTTGTGAATTCTCGTTGTTTCTTAAATTAAAAGATCTGCTTAAAGAAATAACATAGGAGAACGTACAAGGATTAAAATAAGACACGACGAGACAGTTAACTGAAGGATTAATTTTGGTCGAAGTCATTGCTGGATGATCATCACTTGCAGAGAGAACTATTTTAAACGGTACATCGTTAACATTGAACAAGAAATAATTTATTTCATATTTAAATAAATAAATATATCAATATATGTCAACATTAAAAAATAAATGTTCGAATTTAAGGAAGTAAACATTACTGTTTCGGGTTGAGAGACTAGTCTCAGGTGGAATTGAAAATTGGATTTTACTCGCTCAAATACATTTTTGACTCGCATTTTAGATGTGTAGATGATCAGACTAAAGCATTTGAACAATGATTTTTTAGACAATTTGCTCCGTGGGGACATTTTTGAAAGACCGGGGGATCAAAAGTAAATAAAATTAAACCAACGAAAACAGTACAACTTATACTTAAAATTGCGTTATTTAATACACCAGTGTTGGCGAACCTATAACACACATGTCAAAGTTGACATACCAGAATATTTTTGGTGAGACGCATCGTTTAAAGTTATTCTGTTTATTATTATTCTTCTACGCACGAAATAGCAATCTCCATCTGATCATTTAGAAAATGTTATTCAGCAACAAGAAAGTCATTGATGAAAAAATTATTAGTCTTTACTTTATTAATAAATAAATACAAAATTAAACTCATTTTTATTATGGCTGCAAATATCACAAAATTATAGATATTTCTAGATGTCACATGAGAGCCGAGTTATTCTACGTTCTTTCCGAATTTTGACAAATCGTCATCACTGCAATATACCGAAGAGGTAGAATGTCTTTCATATTCATATATCTACAGGGTTGTTCTTATCAATTTTGGCGCCCTGGGCTGTAAAAGGCATTAAATTCTTAAATATGATTTTTTAATATTTCATTGAGTTATAATTAAAATTATTTTGTTAAATGAACTTCCCGTTAAGATACTTTTCATTTTTAGTTAAAATACACGGAGCTTAAGGATAACAAGAATAGTGACGACAATCCCTAATATTTTTTTATGATAAGAAATAAAAAAGAAATAGCAATATATTATTTTTTTTTCTTACGTCAATAAATTTAATTTTATTTGCACTGCAATGTAATACATATACGCAGTGGTGTTTAGGCTTTTAAGTGGAAGCTACCACACTAGGTTACAGGCGGGCGAGATTTTTCCAGTACGGACTCGCTCCGGCCTTGCGCGAAGTATAGTTTAGGCTACACGGGGTGTGCATTCATTTTTTCCTGAATTTATTAATTGAGATATAGAAATTTAAGCATATTTAAAAATTGTATATAATTTTACTTATCTGTAATTCCTCCCGGGGGCAGTGGCTTTACTCTGGAGGGATGATGCCTGAAAGAAATACTGGACTTAAACCTCCACATTTCGCTCAATTCGTACTGATTTAGTGTGGCACAGCTGCTAGTTTATTATTATAACATTTTGTAGATGTTAAGCTTCTCCAAGTGCATAAACCGATTAATAAATAAAGATTGAAAAATATTTATAAAGGTATTTATTTTATTTGCAAATTAAATATTTTAAAACATAACATGTGTATATATTAATATCTATGTATGTACAACTTGGAATAGGAACGTGGTGGGATGGTTGGGGTTAGTGGTGTCCGTGGGAGACGTAGGAGCGCATGTTGAAGTTGGCGTAGGACTCGCCGTGGTGGGGGTGCTTGGCGTGGCCGGACCTGGTGACCACGGCGTTGAGGCCGTTGTGCTTGTCGGCCGTGTACTCCACCTTGCGGACGGTGCCGTCCGCCTCCAGCAGCGAGTACTCGCCCTTGACGACGTCGCCGTCGCGGTGCTCGGCCTGGGAGTGCTGGTCGCCGGTGTGCGGGTCGTGCACGCCGTACTTGTACTCGTAGTGCGGCGGCGCCTGCAACCAACCTGTGAGTGCTCTGTACGAGGGTTACCTGCGGAGACTTACGTAGTAGTCCACGTGGTGCTCCCCGTGCTGCGCCCAGGCGCCGGCCACCACGGCTGCCACAAACACTAACAACTTGGTCCACATGTTGCTTTCCCCAGAATCAATCAACTGATAATGCTCAACTCAACGCAACCGCCCGCTTTTATACCATAATTTCACATTCACTATATAAAAAAGTTAGGTATTGAACATTGCGTTACTTTTAAGCATACATTGCTAAATGCCTAATAAAGAAAATAATTCAAATATGTATGTACTTTTTATTAATTCATAAATTCTTTTAATATGTTATACTTAGTTTTACACATAATTAATAAGGCATAATTAAAAATTTTGAAGCAGTACTGCTAGCATGTATAATTTTGTTATTAATAATATTAGAAATAACCTTTATTACGATTAAATATTTTTGTGAATAATTTATTTTACGAATACCTATTTTTGTTTTCAAACTTGTCAAGGGTTAGATTTGTTTACATTTAGTAGGTACTGAGATGCATTCCACTATCTGTATTTGGACCATAGACGTAGATTTCATAAATTTCTATACGGTATTCATAATTCCGTAGATTATTATATAGAATTATGTCGTAGTTTAAATATGTTCGCATGTGTCAATCAAGTATTTTAAATAATAGAAATATCTCTTTCAAGATCACATTGGTAAAAACCATGTCCTTTTAGTTATCATTTAAGTAAAAATTCTTAATAACTCTAAAATGATGTGTTATTACAACACATCATTTCAAATGTGCCGTAATTAAATACGCCCTAGATAAATAAGATATTAGATTTTAACGTATATAAATATACCTGTGTTCCGCTAGTACAGGTGACACAATATAATATTTGCAGATGATACTGCTAATTTAAATAATTATGTAGTACCTATAGCAAAGAATATAATGTTTTTGTTAGATATTTTGAAATGCACACACAAAAGTACTCAAGGGACCATCCGCACGCCCATGGACTCCACGTCCTGGCGCTAAAGCCAGATGGCCTTCGTGGTTGATATGCAGATTCTAGAAGATTCCACGATCACCCATCTGGATCGTGGTTGAGAGGGAAGACTCTACCCCCGAAACGCCGTCATTCTGAAGAAGAGAAGAGGGATATTTTTGTATATAACCCGAGTCCAAATCTGTACTCGGGGAGTCAGATCCAAGACTCCACTATGCTTGGCTTCTCTGAGGTAGTTCCTCCTGGTCTTCTTGACTCCACTCCTACACTCCTTCAGTCCCTCGGACACTGCTATCGAAAATTGCTCAAAAGGCCATGTTTGGCACATACATAGATTTTCCTCTCCGCTAGCGTCGTCTCAAAGTTGTTCAAAAGGCACTGTCTGGCACATGGACGACCTGGTGCATCCTCCGTCCACCACGATGGAGTTCATCTACCCATAGGTACTCTTTGTTATCCATTACTCAACTCGGACAAGCTAGGTATGTGTTTACTACATTTTTATATAAACATTAATAATGATTTGTCACAATAATGTCATATTTTTATTAAATATAACCGAACTAATATTTGTTGTCTAACAATTGTAAATTTACTCAAACACAACGGATTCGCCAACTCAGCTGGGTGTCTGCCTCAATACAACTATCAACAACTATTAAAGTTAGGTATTGAACATTGCGTTACTTTTAAGCATACATTACTAAATGCCTAATAAAGAAAATAATTCGTATACGTTTTTACTTTTTATTACTTCATAAATTCTTTCAATATTTTAGAGTTAGTTTTATTCATAATTAATAAGATATAATTAAAAATTTCAATATTAAATTTATAATTTGCGGCATGTTTCAATTATGTTTATTATCGTGAAGTAAATATTAGCTGTAGATGATGTTCCTAGAAGAAGTAAATTTTCTAAAACCACTATTATAAGAAAGAAACAATTGCATTCATAAACAATTTCGCAATTTTATTAAAAATATACCATTTATTAAATACCGCTGGGCGGCCTAACGCACATCTCTGACTCGTTGTGACGTCATACGAACTTTAGATCGTGAGTTCAAGTTCCAGCGAACGACAACGTGTGACTAGGATACATAAACTTTTACGAATATTGGACTGTGCAACAGAGAAGAGTTTTTCAGATATGTCAATTCGAGGAAAATCAGACTATTATTGTCATAAGTGTTTTGTACTCCAAGTCACTTTAAATATTTTGTTTGTCTCTTATCACCCCCGTAACTTAAGAGTAATTATAAACATAGCTGTAAGAAACATTTTTGTATAATCACTTAAAATTAAGGGTTGTACACATCGCTTATTTTTCAAATATATGTATTAAACCTGCACAGTCCAACCTGTATTCATAGAAAACAAAATTCAATTGAAAATTTCTGCCTAACCATAATAGGCGGCGCATCATTTTATGTCGGATAGAACAATAATACAAATAATGAATAATTTTTCATTAGAGCAAATTTAATCTGTTACATTTTGCATCTTCTTCAGTTGCTTCAGTCTCATGTGCAATAATTTCCCTAGCACCTCTTCTAACAGCCACCTTTTTAAGATTCAATATTTTGTATAATATACGAGTACATACGCGTATGGTACGACTAATATTAATTATCGCCTTAATTTAGTTTATTGAATAATACAATTAGCCAATTACGTGATTCTCAGAAACGTGGCGATGGAATAACAAATACCAATTTGGACCAATTTTAATTCAGTTCTACTTCCCAAAAACAGTATAGATTACAGGTAAATTATTAGTCTTCGTTTAACAAAATTATCAAGCGCTTCAAACTAATAGTAACAAACGTTACATTGTTCCGGTAACTCTTCTTTTCTTGCCACAACTATATAAATTTCAAACAGAAGTAGCGTTGGCAAATGAAATGAAATACCGACAGTACATCAGTTAGAACTGCGGCTTAGTGACTTCCGTTGCCCTATGCTCCTCTTAAAAGAAAATTTATCTTTAAAAAATCCCCGACACACAAAAACCTGATACCAAATTTCGAATCAATCAGACCTGTGGAATTTGCTCTCATCCCCTCATCAACTAGAAAAGAGCTGATGATCTTCAAACAGCTGAATATTTTCTTGAATCACAGATAAAAATAGTCTCGATGAAGTCACAACAAGCACACACACACACAGATACACACGTTAAACTTATAAAACCCCTGGGCTTGCCGGAGTTAAAAAAGGAACACATTATTATTACATCACCTATTTATTAGGTTATTGAGAAATTGTATATTGTTACCTTAGAACGGGTATAATCATCTCCATAATGTACTTGATATAACAATAATAATAAAAATGATTATCATTTCTAGGAAAACAAATAGCAGGTTCATTACTTTTACATATATTTTTAAAACACTATTATACATTTATACTCTTCACTCATCAGAGCCACATACAACAGACAAGTACCTACTTAGATACTTTTGCAGGATGGAGTAAGAATTAGACCTAGCCACACATTCCTTTCTTTGCAAACCTATTTTTTAATGCATAGTTAATAATACACAAATATTTTTTAAATATATCATCATCATCATCTTCTGTAGCACAATATTCCCTTAATACTTTATAGAATAGATAATATATTTAAATGACCGAATGAGTCCAAAGAGTAAAATTATATATGTAATTTTTGTGATTTAATTTTATATGTTCATATTGAGAAACTTATTAAATATAACTATTTTGCCCCATAATGCCCCTGGAGAAATCACCGGGATTACGTAAAGCTTATTTTATGTCAGTTGGTGCCTTTTTTTCCATTAAATAATGATATGTCGTTATAAATAACAGAAACCTCATTTTTTAATTTAATAGGGTCCAAAAAAGAATAATGTTCTAGCAAATTTTTAAACGAATTTTCAGGAAATTCTTTTAATTAATTTAGATATTTTTCGGTGGTCAAAAGATCAAAAAAGAGTAAGTTGTCTAAATCAGAAAATCGAATTTGAATTTGGCCAATTATTGTCTCTAAAAATTCAATAAAATTTGTCGGTATTGTTGTTTAAAATATAAAATATCAAAAGTAGGTTTTCTTTTTTTAAGGATTGGATCTCTTTCAAAATTTATTCTTCCAAATGTGTCATTAAAAAATCTCTCTTCTTTTCGAAACATTTCTAATTTTTTTGTTAATGAACTTAAACCTTCTTTTGCTAATGTAATATCTGTATTTCTGCTTTGTAAAATGGATAAAATCACTTCAGTTTGTTCAAAAATTAATTATCATATATTATAGCCAGACCCCCAATCCACACATTTCTAAAAGAGCCGCTGCACCGTTACCGAGAGTTGCTAATGATTGGAGTTCATGCCTCCCTTGCTATGTTTTCTCTCTGTTCAACTCATATATTTCATCCTTCTTTTTGAATTGATTCAAGGTCAAAACTAGTCTTCTCTTCGATTTAAAGGGGGATAAGTGATGACAAATTTTAAGTTTGTCTCCGGCTCATTAAAGAATATTTATTTCTCTCTTTAAACAACACATATAATTGAAATAATGTCTACTATTATATTTTTCTAATATAATAGATAAGTCTTCATAATATTCCATTTATTATTTGTAGAAAGTATTAAAATATTTATTAAACGTGCACATTTTCTTTATCTTTTGAGAGGAGGCAGTGCCTCTCTTGCCTTCTCTGACGAGCCGCCACTGGATCCGAATCACAATGATTGACCCATGACGGTTCTACCGGCCTCAAGACCACCGGGCACGACAAGCGCACAGTCAAAGCGATTAGATGGGTTTGCCACTGAGTGGCCTCTCGCCTTCTTGTCGTAGGGGAGACCGAGGTTGGTACTTCTTAGGGTAAGTTGTTCCGATGAATATTGTTGCGAAACGAAAATATATATCGCTATGAGTTAAATGTCTTGAAAATCAAAAGTAAATAGTTGATACAATTTTATTTGAAATGTTAACAAGTAAATATTACGTTACTTAAACATTTTGGTCTACTTTCATTAATTTTATAGCTATTGATTTACGAATTGTACAAAACGTTGTAAATACTATTCTATCTATTAGAATTATTTGACTTATTAAAATATTATTAATATTAAACTAATTTATGTCGGTTTCGTAAAATGAAATTTGGGGCTAAAAGTTCCTTTACATCGGGGTTGGTTGTGACCCGGAATGCTTGCAAAATGCTTTGGCGGATGATCTGAAATGGTACTGCATACAAATTTAAAATTTGATGATTTTATTTATTTGTTTTGACATCAATACATATAAGTTCATAATAAGACCAGCCCCATGCCGGCATGACGGAGTAAATTGTTACGCTCTGACTTTTCCATAACAAATGACTGTGCACAAAATCTATTAACACTTTAGCAAAAACTACTATTTGGTAAGTTTAAATATCATCATATATAGAAGTACAAAAGATTTGACTTCGTTTTGATGTCTTTTTTATTATTTAAAATCGGAACTTCCAGCTCCGGTCTTCCGACTGACTACAATTTCAAAAGAATATCAACAATGTTTCGTTATTCGTTATAAGCGAGAACGTTGTGTTTTTATAACCGTTTAATAAATTCATATTAAATAACAAACATTTCATTGTTGTACGTTGTTTAAACAATAATTGTAAAATTCTTTTAATAATACGTGTTGCCATTGTTTGACGTTACTATAGAAATGAAATAACTAAATTAAATTTAAATAACACAAAAAGAGGTTTATAACTGATAGTTATATTAAGAATGTAATTAACATATAAAACTAAATTGCTTTTTTAAATAAATACTAAAAAAAAACTAACTGAAGAACAAGCCAGTTTTGCATTTTGCAGTGCAATTTTCAATAATCGGGAAACTTTTCGGTCTGAAGAGATAGACCCCCATATCATTTACTATCACAAACTTGCAGAAAATGTATAAAGATGTTATATAAAACATATATTCCATGTAAAATAGTTTGTTCATAAAATATTTAATACGTAATAGGGATTTTTTTCTAATATTATTAGTAACAAAGTTATCCATGCAGGCAATTCTGTTTTAATAAATATAAAAATACCTATAATCTGTAGGCACGTTAGGTATTTAAAGAGAGTAATTATTTTATGTCATAGTATAAAAGTTACAATTTGTGTAACATGTCGTTTCCTACAAGAAACCTGTAGTTAAATGAAAATTTATTGGTAGCCAATTTAAAAATAAATTAATCAATTTTGAAGCGTGTGAACAAGTTTAGGATGTTTCGTAGAGGAATGGTGATTGCGGCTACATTCATTTCATTGTCGATTAATCAGTTCCTTGCTGTTAAATTTGTAAAATTCTACTTCCTCAATATTCGTTTATAGCTACCATTAGGTGATACTGTATGTAAATTAATGGATTTAGTTATTTAATTTTGGTAATAAAAATGCGTTTCGTAAGTGTACGCAAAAATATTTGATCTACTTTTAAACGATATTATTTGGAGCATATAAAATTACAGCAATTAGAATGTTATGTACCGCCTACAACGCAAATTTTGTAGTCAGGAAATATTTACTTAGTTACATAACATGTAAGTGCATCCTATTTCCTGAATAAATATTCATTATAAAAACGCATCTTTAAAGAAAATATCAGAGTGCAACGATATGTTATTGTTTTAAAAATAATGATAATAATAATATGTTACACATCCGGTTCCATAACCATATTGAAGTCCTCTTTAAAGTGAAAAGGAGCTTTTTTGTGGTAAAATCTGTTCTCTAATCATTTTTTAAAGTCTTCTTTATTATAAAGTCCCGAATTTTGCCCTTTATTTGTATATAAGTCGGCTTTTTTGAAACGCAACCTAAAATTTCGTTGACATAGACAAAGAAGACCAAAAATATGTATAGAAACAGGGAGAACTTACAGACAATTATTTAGAATATGTTTTTGTGGCGGAACAATGGTATATGTGACCATAATCTAATTTCAGTAGACAAGTGTATAGTATATACCTATACTATAAAACTAACCACTATAGCTTCTAATTATAATAATAAAAACTTAACTTTGGTTTGCAATAATATGGTTATTAGCAATTTAATGTTTTGCAAGACAGATAGTGATGTTAGCATAGTAAGATCGTGGAAGACAGATAGACATCTTACGGTTTCAATGTATCTCTCTTCTTTCAAGATCCCAAAGCGACAATTTTACATATTTTCTCTACTATCATCGTTAGTGAATATTAATGTAATAATGGATGTGTAAGCATTTTTATGCAGTGTTTTCCTTAAAAAATCCCTTTGGGATAGCCAAATAAATAAAAGGATATGGATTCTATAGATATCAATATCTACAGTATTAACAAATTTACAGACTGTAATATAAAGCTATTGGAATCGTACGTCCGTTGCATCTTGTATTAAAAAACTTTCCCCATTTATTCCACTAAATAATTATCTATGAAATTTTGAAGAATCGCTACTCCGTTATTTATGAACATAATACTTTGCAATAAATGTTATGATGGACTATAGCGAACACCTCACAGACATATTACTTTCAATTGTTAGAATTTGCGGAAAATGTTTAATTTATTAGGCGGCAACTTTATTTATCTGCCATTGTAATAAAGCTTTGTAAGGAGAACAAAAACCTTTACACAATTTTCCAAACGAGTCAATAGGATTTAAGCTGCTATTTTTTCAAATTTCTATATTTCTCACATATCAAAGTTACTTTATTACTATTACATCTTGCAATGAATAATGCACTTGCATATTATCAACAACTAGGATATCATATTTATGACAAAATTTTCATATTCACTGTTGACACAAATTATTATTTTTTTTAATACTTATATATTCCGGTTTTCAACGCGTCACTTAGTTTACTAACATCATTTATCAGAGCGATGTTCGCCGCTTTGATCTCCACTTTCAACCTTGCGTTACTCTCTGCTTCACATTGTATCTAGCCTAATGACATACATGTGCTGGCTTCTTAAATTCGACGTATCTAGTAATGGTTTTACTTGTTTTAAAAGGAAAATTATAGCTAAGAGTTTACTGCATAATTTATCCCATTTGCACACTCCAAATTTAACTCTTAATAATTTTACTGCATTTCATTGTTTATATAGGTATGGATTCATATTTTGATTATAAGTAAATAGTTCTTGACATCAAACGGTATAGGAGGACCCAGTGGTGGATTTACCAGCAGGCTGAGTAGGCTGAAGCCTAGGGCGGCAGATTTTAGGGGCGGCAAATTCGGAGGATTTTTTTTTTGCTTTACAAAAATTTTGGTCATGGCGCGGGAACGAATAACAAAACCGTCCGCAAAGTATGTCAATGTTGATCACAGAAATTCACTATTTAACATCTTAGCGTATTTTCTTCCCTCCAAATTTAGAATATGTTATCTTATAGACAGGGTCGATTGTGCAGTATCGGCCGCCTACGTGCGGTAAAATATTTGGCCCCCCTCAAGTGCAGATGAAACAGTAAATGAAATTGCGGCGCAGATATTTTTTTTTTCGTCCAAGGTAAAATTACATATTACTAAAAATTACATTTTTAAAGGGACGTGGAGCTTCTCAGTTTTCCTTCATTCATGTGCAATAATAATAAGCACATGACTTGACACATTTGTCATAAATTTAAATTAAAAATAATGTAACAGAGCATTGATATTTTAAAATTATTTTTATATTTCACTTGTTATTTATTAAATTATTTGCGAAAATTTAAAAATAATATTTGGCCGCCCACGTGCGAAGGCACGCTTTGTACTTGAAATAAAGAGTTTCACATTGAAACAATAATTAACATATGTTCTTGATTACATTTCTTAATAGATAAATATAGATTGTTTTACAAAATATTTAATGATTTGTATTTAATCATAAGTAATATAATAAAAGCCATTAATTTATTGGAAAAATTTACGAATAGTTGTTGCATAGTAACAGACAGTCGTTACTTCGCTGGAATTATGAGTAAATTATTCCAATTAAATTCATAGCTCGAATTATATTTACTTGATTATTTCACGAATGGCAATACTTCAAACGTAAAATTTTTATTATTAACAAAAGGTAACCATGACTATGATACTGTGATTTTATCAAATTTCTTCACTAAAACCTACCTGAGGCTCTCAAAAGAAGCATTCTGATTGGGTGAAAATGACGTGTGTGGAATAATCACTATTACTACTAATAGTAATAGAAATAGCATCATTATTATTATTATTATCCATAACTCATTTTTTCACTTTTGCACTTTTTGAGGAAAGATATTTAGAACTTCAAGAGACTTGTTGGGCTGGATGCTTTTGTCTGTGAATATATTTTGACGATTGATTGTGCCTTTTATCAAAACTACTTAAGAACTAAAAAGCAAATACTTATTATAATTTGTGACTGTAATTAACTGACACTTGCAGTCAGTAGGGGCGGCAAAATTTAAGTAGCCTACTGGCGGCAAATGTATAAATCCGCCACTGGGAGGACCGATTATGTATATATTATGTAAACTACAGGACTGAAGCTTATGTTCTGACTACATTATAATTTTTTTATTTATTTTATTATTTACAGTAATTTCGGTTAATTTAAGCCTAATTAAGTTTAAAATATTAATGTTATTTTTCATTAAAATTCTGTATACAGCACTGGTATAACAGTGGAATCATTAAAAAAATAAAGCTGTCGGAACGCAATATTGAGTGTTATCGTTGTGATTTTTTTTAGTGTTTAGAGATTTTTAATCCAAATTCAGATTTTTATATTTTGAAAACCAATGATAAAAAAACAAGACACGGCTCTGTAAAATCAGAATTGGACCACACACATAATTTAAAGGCAACGCGTAGGGTCGGCCGTTCAAGTTCAAGCAAAAAGTAAAACCGTTCTGAATAAACTTGAAACTCAGAAAAAATTGAGTATAAACAGTCAATTGGAATTTTTTTTCAAGTGTGATACAATAGGTGACATTTATACACATTTGAGTGATACGAAATTTTCACCCTTAAAAAGTAACGAAACAATGATCCCGGCCATTTCGGGCCTTGACACCACTGTTATAGAATCTTTTTCATGAGCTTAGAAATAACTGTGAAGTACTAAGTAAAAAATAAGTTACCGAAAGATTTTAACTTTAATCGTCCGTCGTATTACGGACCTAAAGTTTTTTTTCTTGCTTCTGTGAAATGATTGAAATGATACATATTGGTAATAAAAGCAAAACATTTTTTTCTACAAAAATAATTAAATATATTTTGCAACAAAATGTACAACGGCAGTATAATTAATATAAATAAGTTAACGAATCATGACTGAGTTAATAGTGTCCTTGGATACCAGATGCAGCGTGAAGGCCTCCATTGGCGTAGGACTGGGCGGCCCCGTGACCCAGGGCGGCCACCTGGGGCTGGTGGACAGCGTGGCCAGCAGGGTGGGCGGCGTGGCCGGACCTGGTGACCACGGCGTTGAAGCCGTTGTGCTTGTCAGCCGTGTACTCCACCTTGCGGATGGTGCCGTCAGGCTCCACCAGCGAGTACTCGCCCTTGACGACGTCGCCGTCGCGGTGCTCGGACTGGGAGTGCTGGTCGCCGGTGTGCGGGTCGTGCACGCCGTACTTGTACTCGTAGTGTGGCGGCGCCTGCAACCAACCTGTGAGTACTTGTTCTGTATAAGGGTCACCTGCGGAGACTTACGTAGTAGTCCACGTGGTGCTGCTCCTGGACGCCGTGCTGGGCGAGGGCCAAGGACACCAGCGCAGACAGAACCACCAGCTGCACATAACAACACACACATAAGTCACATCATCTGCTGAAGATGCAAAAGTAATTGTTGTCCACATTGAAAAGAATATTATAATTGTATCTAACTTCAACTTTGATTGCCACATCTAACTCACATTCGCTCTACATTTTAAATATATTACAGGTATTAATAAGCCAATCTAATATGCATACAATTTGAAATTTTAATACTTAACGGTGACATAATGTAAAATTTGAAAACTGAATTGAATAATGGTGTATTATGAAATTTATATAGTAATAAATTAGCGTTCTTAATTTCTTGAAATAATTTACATATAAATTGAAACTGCACTAAAATTATATTTGTCAATATAACATTTCGTTCCTAAATATTACATAATAAAATCTGTAGCGCAAATGATACATACTTCTCAATTTTTCATAAAAGTATTTTAAAATTTTTATCGAGTAAATTAAAAAATATAATTGTGTCAATGTATCTCTATCAAAAATGTTGAAGTATCGCTCAACTTATAATATTGAATGCAGGTATACACGTAACTTTTGCTGTAGCTAAAAGTAAATATGTATTGCTGTTATGAGACCTGTAATAATATTATTTTGCACTACATACCATGAATATTTTCATAGGATTTATCATTACGACTTGATATTTGATTGACAGAATGTATATTTGCTTGTTTCATTTAAAATGAAACATTGGGATCGAATTTGACATTTGTTTTTTGGATTCTGACAGGCCTACACCACGTACAATAACAATTTTAAGAATCATTAACAACTTTATAGAAAATAGTAGTATTTATAGCAGAATGGTCTGCTAGATCACTCGATCTTTCACCTCCTTAAAATCAGAAGTTTGTAACGGGGAAAATCTTCAAAGTTTAGATCAATTAGATGTTCAATTTCAAAACATTTCTCAAAATATTACAATTGTCCAAGTATCATCGTATGTAACTTTTTATAGCACATTGAGTCATTGCTTACCAGTGAATGCATGGATTTTTGAAAATTTATTGTAATTATTATTTACTTGTTTGTTATTATACTTCTTTGTTTGTTAATTGGTTTATTAATTCTTTAGTTTATAATTTCTTACAATATTATAATTTAATACTTCTGTCAAATTCATTTCCTAAATTTTATTTTAAATAAGACAAGTAAATACATTGTTGTCAATCAAATATCAAGTCGTAACCATGGATATAATAAGTCCCCATGTTTCAGGTTAAAAAATACTCTCGGTATTAAACACAGTAAAACAAATTTAAAACAAGGCATTTTGACCACCATATTAACAAATTCATATTTAAGATTCTGACAACAATGACAAGAATTGATCAACTTTTAGAAATAATCGGTCAATCGTTTTAATTTACGTTTGTCATTTCATAACAGATAAATATTTCGAAAAACTTATTAGAAGGTAACAACCTTCATTTAGAATAAAAATTTTATAATAACTTAGTGAAATTTTAACTACCTACATAAAGGAATAAATAAACAATAACTGCCAGATTCAAAAATTAACTTTTAAACCGGTTTAAATATGTCAAATTTAAGTTAAATTCGACCAGTCAGATTCACAAAACAAGATTAGTTCTTACACCGGTTTTAATATGTCGAATATAGCTTGAAATTGACAGGTTTAAACCAATTTAAGAGCTAAATGGCTAATCTTGTTTTTTGAATCTGGCCGTACGTTATTATTTTGATCTTCGAAGCTTACTTTGAACATGTTGAGAGTTGTTTGGTAACTGCGTACAAGCGAATGTGCGAATGAACTGATTTTTGCTTGCCAACTCTTCCTTTTATATTGGATTTGACGTTCACTAATGTTACACGAGTACGATATATGTGGTGGAACATTATTGATAATGAACTCTTACTATTTATTTAGGAAATTTGAAAGTAGTGCTTGTCTGAATGGATTAAAAATTCGTTTCACTAATTTGTTCAATGCTTTATTGTCATATTCCTATTAACCGTAAATATAATACTTACATTTTAATTAGTGAAATTTTATTATATGAAAACTAGAAACGTAAAATGTTCGAAATAAATTTAGCTCTTTAAATGGTGAACAATACATGCAAGTTCATCGTTTGTTGATATTTTAATTGCCATAATAATAACAAAGAATTATATTTTAAAGTAATGTTTCCTTTCTTAGATATATTACATGATGAAGTAAAACAATGTCAAATCATATCCAAAGCTATGTTATGCAGAGCAATTAATGTATTAAATACTATGGGGTTTCCGAGAGAACTGTTTTTAAAGATATTTGCATTGACAATTCCACTCATAATTTGTCATCCAATTAAAGCACAGTATTTTGGTGAATTGATCCAATCAGATTCTAATCTCATTGACTATTGACAGTTACTGGCAATTGCCGAGGAATTTACACGACTAAATAGGCGTTGCTTAGATCTATCAAAATTGTGACAAGTAATAATTTGAAAAAAATATATGTATTTTGAGGAATTGTCATGCCGAATACTATTCGTAACTAGAAATTTACTTGTAATTTTTGCCTAACTCACTCCTGTTTGTTGCTTCCATAACGACAAAAATTTCAAGTAAAATTCTAGTTACTTGTGGTATTATATATGAAAATTAATTACAATATAATGACGTATAAATTATTATAAAATATTAAATATTGATAAATAAGTAATTCAAATTTAAAAAGTGAGCAGTTTCCTGCGTCGTCGCATTCTTGATACAGTAGTTCGTCACACGTTCCGTTTCACTAAAGGAAGTCATCATTACTTCTGTTTCTCTTTCACTTATTGTGTTAATAGCTAAGTCACGAAATTTTTTATAATATATTACTTATTTACAACTGAGATTTTTATAAAATAAAAAAAAATATTTGTTAATAGTTTTATTTAAAATTTAGTATCTACATCTAAAAATAAAAGAAACCATGGATATCTCATTGAAAAAATTTATATTTTAGTAAAAAAATTATTTCCGATGCTTTTTTAAACTCAATTTCTTATTTGGGTATTTCAATAAGCTTGCTCACTATATTGATATTGGTATTTGAAGATAAACGAGTTTTGTTAAGTGACCAAACTATGCCATTTTGAATTATGAATTATAAAAAATATTGTCTACAAAATATTTTTTTTTATATTTAACATTATCTTTTAAAGAAATGTGATCTTAAGAAAATATGGACAGTTCTGCGGAATGAGTCTCAATAAGCTGAACTTTGTTTTGACATTATAAAATCTTTTTTTTTTTTCCAATATTTCGCTTCCTGTGCATCGCACGTTGTTAGAAGTTAATATAATACTTGTAGAGCATAGGATTCTTTAAAAGTTTAGTTATATGCATTTTTTTCGAGTGATTAACAGTTTTCGAAATATAGCGTGGAGAAAGGGAAACGCGCATATGTTGATGATTCTGATTCAAACGAATTATACAATTATACTGATGATATACATTCTCCGGAAAACTTGAGATACACCTACTTCATCAAATCATCAAGACTTAACAGACCGGTGAAATTGACAGCTCTTCCACCTAGAAACATTTCTATCGGGTCTATCTTCAGGTACAGACTTGGTTAGGAAAGGATTGACAACCTGAAGAATAGGGACAGGGATAAGATTTACAGAACAAGATTCTGCAGCCGACAACAACATTATTGCCTTCAGAACTGGTCATTGTCACGGCCAAGCGTGTCTAGATACAAATAAGGAAGTTTGTTTCTAAAATATAAAAGCCCTAAAAATTGTATCCACTTATATTTTCATCAATTTATATATTTTTATTACTTTCTACTTATGTATTATATTTATAAAATAAATATTATAAACTTCGATAGATACTAAAAAGTCTAACTTCAAATCAGGTATGAAAATCATGATAATTATGAGTTCCGAAAATTGGGACCAAAGTCCCAAAATAAGGACGACCGAAAATGTGACTATCTTTCGTTATAGTCTAAATGTTTTATTTCTTGTTGAATTGAATTATTCATATTTTTTATTACTCTGAAAATATGAGGATTTTTTATACATAAAAAATTAATGAATTAATTAATTTAAATATTTTCGCAAATTACCGAATAAGGTTGAAGACATAAAATAAGAATTATAATACAATGTATAATAAATCTATGCAGTTCACGAACTCTTGAACTTTTAAATTGCATTTTATAAATGATTTTTTGATTTTAATAAATTTTTACATAATATTAATTTAGTTAACAATAGAGATATTAATCTCTCTCGTGTACATAGATTCTATCTCTAATTCTTTGTTATTTAATATGCAACTGTAATGTTATATATTTCAAAATATATTAACGCAGTTGAAATTGGATACGGCGTTAATTATTCTTTTTTCATGCATTTATGAAATATTTTAATTACCAATTCTTATAAGAAAAAGTAAACATTTTAGAAAACGAATTGGGTGAACTTGACTTTCTTATTAAGTAAGGCGAGATTATAGCAGAGAACATTGCGTAATGTCTGCACTAAAACGAGAATGACACACATTGTGAAATTGTTTTAAATTTTGTCATTACAATAATCAATATGCAATTATCTGTTTTTTTTATTTGTTTAAAAATATTCATTCTTAATTTTTCCTTTTCAGTGGATTAGAAAATAAAAGCTAATATTTCTTAATGCTTTTAAACCGAAACGTTGATATGTATGTTAACTTTCTTTTAATAAATTTGAATAAGTGTAGTATCTCTACCATAAAAAGAACGTAGTGTATATGTTTAATTGCTTATATTTATAATTTTATGACTTAATAAAATGTTGTTTATTAATTATATGGTTATATTATGTTTATTATAATATTATAACAGTAAAATATGTTGGTATATAGTTCAAATATAAATTTCAGGTTCAGATTCAGGTTCGCTGTGCTAGAAAGTTTCGGTTCAGTTCCAGTTCTGAATCGAAACAAAAATACGATTCTTCGTTTAATATTGATCGACAAAATCTTACTTATTGTATTTTCTTTATTTATATATTTTTCCCTGAATCGCAAGTATTGCAAAATTTCAACCACTAAAAAAATATATGTAACTAGTAAAATTCCAAACCTAGATAACGCATAACGGCATATTTTATTTATGTTTAAATCTGTAACATAGGCATGTTCTATTAAAAAATTAAGTCTGTATAGATGTACATACAGAGAAAGTTTGGCCATTGTACAAAACTATAGTTTTTCTTAATGTACTCAACAAGCAAAAAGGATGTTGGAAATTAAATTTCGTTGTTTATTAGTAAAAAATATTTAAGTAACAAAAAAGTGCTATTGTTTATACCAATTCTATTTGATTTTTTTTTATTTTTTTAAAACTATTCTTATCCAATATCCCATATTTTTATTATTAGTGAGACCCAAAAAAGTTAGTAAAGAAATTGTTTCAAAAGCAACGTGTCACCTATTTCATATTTAAAACAGAGTTAGTGTAATATGTAATATGATAACAATATCAATCATGTATTAGAAGTTTAGGGACTTGTCTTATACTTATGAAAAATATCTAATTATATAACTACTTAAAGTTGGTTCTTCTCTGTCTAAGAAATAAACTCAGCTTTTGCATGTTACTCCGACTAGAAACAGTTGTTACATTGTTTTACATGTAGCTATTGATTTTTGAACACAGAATCCCAATTTTAATATTCAGTAGACTAACAGAAGTAGATGAAATAAAAACTTCTTAAATTGTAGGACCTTGAAATATGCTTGCTTATGATATATGATCTATATATCTCCCTTTTTGTGCCCTTACAAACTGAAGCAAGGTCTTAAATGAGCAACAATAAACATAGCGTCAGAGAACCAGGCTGCCTTATGTCTCCACTTGTGAGTCAAAGCTAATCTGGAAATGCAAAGCACCCTCCAATATCTGGTGTAAGATAACTACGTTACTCTGTGGTGGGTACCAGTGTATGATTGTGTGGTGGACAATGAAAAATCAGATGAGCTCGCAAAATCGGGGTCTACTCTTTTACGGACCTTAACTTTCTTATGGTATCCTGAAAAATTACGTAAAAAAGGAAATGAAAAACTAGGAAAGGCTTACACTGGAGAGTTCCAGGCCTCAGTCCAGTGCTGGGTTAACGCATAAGCTAACAAAGCAATTGCTTAGGGCCTTAACAGACAGGGCGTCACCGGCCCCCAAGAATATAATTTTTCAGTTTACTATAAATTTATATTTGATTAATATTTTTAATCAGTTTATTGTAGAAATTAAATCGCTTAGAAAGTTTATAAAAATATATAATGTTAAAGATGAAAATATAATTTTCATTTATTAAAATTGTTCTTTAATTTTGATATAGGAAGAAATTGTATTGTATATTTTCTCTCATTTTAAAGTCTATTCATATTTATGTTGTTTACATGATTTAAGTAAAACAAAAACAAAAAAAAACCGTATTCTGAGCTCACTTTTATAAGTGCTTTTGCTAAAAGTGATATTTGGCCTAATAAGATTATGATGTAAAATTCGGCTTCCTAAACGCGATTTTATTAAAAAAGTTAATTCGGAATACGGGTGAGAGCATTTAAAATATTTTAGAAAAATATTTTTAGAATGCTTTCAGAACTTTTCGTGCTATCAGGTATGGGACCATTGCAAGTCAGGTTGAGTCGATTTGCAGTTACACACATATTATATTATTTTTACATTTAAATTGGAATCGTACTTTGTTTTATTTTAAGAGGAAAATCAAGCTTCAAAATGATAAGAAGTTATTTATTTAGAGTTAAGAAACGTAAAAAAAAGAAGAAGAAAGAAACAAAATGAAAAACTTGTGAAAAAGTTACCAATCATGTGCTGCATATACAATATAAGGAGGACCCTCCCATTTTCATTTGTTTAGGGCCCCAAAAGTAGTTAATCCGGCCATGCCTCAGTCAGACCAACCTGACAAAAATCTTGAACTCTGTGATAAGTAAACTTACTGGTCGCTGTCCGCTAAAATACCATCTACGTAAGATTGGTAAAGCTGAAAATAATATCGACTTTGTGAAGAAGAGGACGAAATTTCGGAATACCTACATATGAATATGTCCAGTTTTAACCGGAAGTAGACTTGACCATCTAGTTAAAAGATATATAAATGAGCTTCTGGAACTACTTCCTGTTAACTAAGTAAGGTCCAAGTTTCAATAGATCTTTAGGTCATAGTAACAAAAGTATCTAATACTTTAGCCTTCTGCCTTAATTATAATAAATAATAATACCTTGCTTTGACTTATAAAATTTTATGTATGAATATCGAAAATATAAAAAAATACAATAATTCATTGCCGTACAGGAAATAAGGAAACTGTTTAGAGCTAATTACAGTACTGGTATATAGGAAACATCTTCAGTTATATAATAAATAAATTAACGGAAACAAATTATAGATCATAAAATATTCACATGGCCGTCAATACTGAAACTGTTCCCATTCATCAAATCAAATCGTATACATTTTACGGTAGTCCAACTAAAGCGAGAAAAGTATACACTTTTTTTACTTTTAAGTGAGCGTGTAGTACAGTATAAAAAGAAGCGGACCAAACGAATTAATCAGTTCAGTGCTAGCTGTCGACTAATACATCCCACAAAAATGTTCAAAGTAAGCGGAATACTTGACATACACATACGTAGTGATTTATATTTTACTTAAAAAATTTTAAGAAATAATTACTGCATTGAATTACAAGTACAATTTTTTTTTCTTTGTATATTGTGATATTGTAATTTATAATAATAAAGAGACATATATATGAATAATGCAAAGAATTAAAGACGAAATATATAACACAGTGAACATATTTTTTTTTCACTAGTTTTAAATACGGGTAGTAGTTTGCTATAGAGTATTATTTCAGTCTTAATTGTTAGTAATTACTTGATAAAATTCAGTTTGAATTTATATGTAATACTTATTTAATATAAAAGGCAGTAAGTGCTTTCTACGGGTTGGGATGACTTTGGAAATCGAGACGAAGTCAAGATCTCCAGTAATGCGTATTACGTATTTTTGTAAGATAGACGTAATAACGAAATTAAAATTTTGAATTATTTTAACATGAGTTGTCATTTTTATAGTTTTTGGTAATTAGGTACTAAATCATATTCTTTATCGATTCTCCAGTCGGTCAGTAATTTAAAACCACTTACCGTTTCATAAATTTGTAAACTTAAGACATACTACCTTCAAAATTCAATCCGTAAAGAATACAAAATTGTGCAAAACTGTGATTAAAATACCTTAAATTTCATAATGATTCGTTAATGAATTGAGCTTTCAAATTTAGAATTTTGTAACGGCCAAGCATTTAAAATTTTAAATTGCATGGATATTAGATTGGCTTATTAACACTTGTATAATATATTTAAAATAGAGCGAATGTGAGTTAGATGTGGCAATAAAAGTTGAAGTTAGAGACAATTAATATCCTTTTCAATGTGGATGATTACTTTTGCGTCTTCAGCAGATGATGTGACTCATGTGTGTGTTGTTATGCGCAGCTGGTGGTTCTGTCTGCTCTGGTGTCCTTGGCCCTCGCCCAACACGGCGTCCAGGAGCAGCACCACGTGGACTATTACGTAAGTCTCCGCAGGTGACCCTTATACAGAACAAGTACTCACAGGTTGATTGCAGGCACCTCCGCACTACGAGTACAAGTACGGCGTGCACGACCCGCACACCGGTGACCAGCACTCCCAGTCCGAGCACCGCGACGGCGACGTCGTCAAGGGCGAGTACTCGCTGGTGGAGCCTGACGGCACCATCCGCAAGGTGGAGTACACGGCCGACAAGCACAACGGCTTCAACGCCGTGGTCACCAGGTCCGGCCACGCCGCCCACCCCGCTGGCCACGCTGTCCACCAGCCCCAGGTGGCCGCCCTGGGTCACGGGGCCGCCCAGTCCTACGCTAATGGAGGCCTCCACGCTGCATCTGGTATCCAAGGACACTATTAACTCAGTCATGTTTCGTTAACTTATTTATATTAATTATACTGCCGTTGTACATTTGTTGCAAAATATATTTAATTATTTTTGTATAAAAAAGTTTTTAGTTCTTTTGCCAATATGTAGATTAACAGGGATTTATAAAATACGTTCAACGAAATCACACTACGGAACATTCTTAAGATGCATCAAACAATTGCGTTAACAATTGCTCTATAGTTATATCGAAAACGGTTTAATAATATTGGATATTGTTAAACGGTTTTTTGTAATTTTTTTTTATTATAAAATTGGTACTTTTAAATACTGCTCCCCACGGTAAATATCAAATTGATAGCCTCAAATATTTTAAATGCCTTTTAATGCAATTTGGAATTATTATAAATACGAAAACCAAATAAACAAAGCTAATTTAAAAGAATATTAAATATTTTAACGTATAATTTTTTTTTCACAATATTATATACGAATTATGACACTTATAAGTGTACAACTTTTTTCAGTATGTTTACCATATTTAATATAAATTCCTAGGTTACCCTTAATTAGTTTTTGTAATTTAAATTCCTGATATTTTTATAAAATAACTGACGCAAATTATAAAAAATAATATATTATACTCGTTTTATACGATATATTGTTCCATTCGTGTTTTTGGAGTACTTTTCGTTGCGCTCGTCGTGCTTCAGTCAACTTATTTATCTATATAACTTAAGTAAAGAAATGGTTCCCATCACCATTAAACGTTTTCTAAAACCGTAAAAAATACGGTGTCCCAGATACTTCGCACACAGAGTCAAGGCAACCTAACTTCTGCAAAAAAAAAAATGTCTATTTTATGCATTGTTATTAAAATAAAAATATTAACATTTTTTGACAGTTGTAGAAAACAAATTATAACCCGATGAAACTACACTAAGAATCACTTTTTTAATGCATCAGTGTTCAAGTAACTCAACTTAATTCTTCCCTATTTATAGAATTCTATAAAATAACTAGGATGAATGTTTTTTTTATCTATTATTGTTTCATCAAATGAAAAATAATTTTTAAACTATTATTATTTTCGTCGTTTTGGTTTTTTTTATGCGGTTCAGCACCAATTTTCGTTTCGAAAAAATCCGGTTCAAAATTCTGATTTTATTCAATATTCTTTCATTTGAAGAAAGTATTATATGTGTACAATAACTGGTTCTTCACTTTAGCGGTAAATTTGTTATGCTTGCTATAGATTACAGTCTATATTCTTTATAATAATTGGACAAAGTATACTATATCGTCAATTTTTATATTTCATGTACCTATTTTATAAAAGTGTTTTCTGACTAATAGTCCCAGTGACGCTTTAAGGATAACGTATGTGCTGCTACATAATAATAGATTAGGTTTAGTGACGTGAAAGTAAATTTTTTAAAATATTTTGAAATTGTCACTATAATTTCTCAACAAATTAAATTATTTTTTTATAGTACTAATTTTCGCACCTGTTGCACACTTGCCAAAAGTGTTACACTCGCTATATATAATGTTTTAATTACATACTTCGGTGCTTTCATATAAAACTAAACAAATCTACATATAATAAATAAATTATATGTAGGTTGTTCAAAGGAGTAATAAATTATAAGCACGCGAGCATACACCTGAAACGAGTTTTGCACTGTTTTTAATTACAATCATTATGTAGTTAGTGAGTGTCAGTATTCAATTATTTTTGTAGACATATCAGATAAACAAATAATTATTTATTATCATGATCTCCTTTATTATTTTACTGATTATTCCGCATATGTCATTTAATGAAACTAGGAAGTTTTTAGTGACTATTTCACTCATAAATATATGAACTAATCTAAATTCAAAATTCTACCTAGATACCAAGATTTATTTGAACAAAACAACATCACAAAGAAAATTTCACATCCTTTAAGCCAAGAAGATCCTATATTTTACTATTAAGTAATTTTTATTATGCGAATATTTTTTGACGTTTTGAGAGTGCCTAATAACATAATGTTTAATATATGTCAAAGCTGGTTTTTTTTCACTTATTTTTATTTTGGAAATAATCATCCGAAAACCATTCGCGGTTAAATTTTACCTTGATAAATTTTTCGGTTTCTTTCCTAGAGTCTGTTGCTAATTTACCTCATGAAATTGACCAAAAATCACTCACTTGACAGGTCTTAATTTTTTTTGTCAATGATCTGGATAAAATGCTAGGCAACCAGCTCTTGTAACAATCTAAACAGAATTTCAGCAAATATCTTCTTCACTTATGATATCATACATGCATATGCCGCCCAGTGGCCTTTTCATAATAAGTTTCAGCCAGTCATTGAAAAGATAAATAATTTAATAATAATATTACACTTGTATTAATGAATTTTACGAGTAACAGAATAGCAGTGAACACCTAGAACCGTGAATCGTGCGCTTATCATTTTCGGAATAATCATTATTAATCAAATTTAATTAATCACCAATAGTAGTTCCTGTGTTATATTCAACTTATTTTAATGATCCTGTAAACTTTTGTTCACTTTCTTCTCTTGAGACAGATACTTGAGGATTTATTTGTTTTTTTAATTTTTAAAGATTCTGGTTCAAGCAATTTCGAAATTGAAGAAGTAGCTACTTTTATACTATGTCTAGTTTCCCTAACGTATTGTTTTTGTAAGCTGTACCCAAATATTTATTTTCCTATCTGCCATTAGAAAAAATTTGCTCAGTAATTATTTCTTTGTAATTATGAATAATTAGCACCTACGATTCATAGAAACAATACATTTTGTTAAACAAAAGTAATGTATGATAGATTCCTATTAATATGTTTTTATTAGTTAAAAATTAATTTCAAAAGTATATTAAACCGTTAATAAATGTGTTTGCGTAGCGGTTGCAAGGATACGCGATTTTTTAAAATTTTACATGTACCATGTACTACGTACGGATTATACTTATGTTCTGCGACGATCACTTGGGCCGCAGCTACTTTGTCGGTCCTTGATGTCGTGGTTCTCTCCCAGGACGTCAGGTTTACTCGGGCGCCAATCAGCGGGTCCTGTGAAAGAGAAGTGGTGTGTGACGGGAGCTCTAGGTCGGTTGGGCCAGGTGTTAGCACAGACATACAAGAGTAAAATAAAATTAAATATTTTATTGTACATAAAAAAATCTACACCGGTGTCTTTTAGCCGTGGGAAGTGAAACCAAAGGAAAACTCTAACCGCGGCCAGGTTCTACCCAGCCGTTGACGGAGTTTGCGGTGGACGCCACCAGCACGGTTTCTCCGACAATAGCGGAATGTAGAATACAGTAAATAAACAAAATAACGAATACACGGGTCTGCCCAGTAGCTGAAGGAGGTTGCGGTGGATGCTACCAGCACGGTTCTCCAACAGGAACGGAATGCAGCAAAAAGAATACGAAATAAATACTCGACTCTAAAGGGCAGTTGAAGAATCTGCGGTGGTTGCCACCAACACGGTTCTCCAACAGGAACAGAATATAAAAAAATGTTTTAAAAAAAATAACTTACGAAAATTTGGTACGGTAAGGTTCGGATGCGGACTGCTACTCTTCTCGGATTGATGTTTGACGTTATAGTCGTCACAGACTGAAGAAATACGGCTCCGGCGGTCGCATTTATACCCGAATTTTAATTAAACATGCAGCTACCGATTTTAAAGTGAGAAAGTCAGACGTCTTTGTTTTGTCGTTTTTGTCTAATAAATTGAATTTTATTATAAAAATCGTGAAATCACTTCCCTTAGCTTTCCAGAGTTTCATATTTATTCTGATCTCATTTACATATTTTTGTAAAATGTAGGACGGGATTTCGGTCTCAGGAACTGTTGTTTCTGAATTTGGCAGAAAATACGGACATGCGCAGTCGGTAGCTCAGCTGACAAGTGGTTTTGTGAAAATATGAAAAACTGTAAAAAAAAAAACAAGAAAAACTAGGAAGAGAGAATCGGTAAGTGTTACAAAGTCATTATTATGGTTCTCTCCAGCTCTATGGTTGTAGTTGATACTGTTAGTGAAAATTTGATGCCACGTGGTCTTAAAATCCTGCTGCGTGCCATGTGCTTCTGTCAAAGTATTTTTCGGCGGCTCTTTGGCAATTCGGGAGGCTGCTGGAGTTGTTGTATAGCCTGCTGACGGTTTTCGTAGCGGTCGGTGGCTACTGGTCCGGACGGTGGGTTCGCTTTAACCCGATGTGCGGTTCGCGTTCGGACCTCGTCGAGTCAGGTGCTAGTGACTGCTTGGAGCACTGAGGGAGGCAGGTAAGTGTCCTTGTGACGAGCACTTCGTCACAGTACCTAGCGGTGTGGACAGTATAATCTTGGTCCAAACAGTTATACAACACAGCTAACTAACAATATTACCCTTATTCAAAGAGAATAAACATAAATATTTAATTAAAATGATCTTTCACTTAATACACTCGTTTAATATTGTTGTAGAATTCATTAAAAATGTTTTATATATTTTAAGATAAAATTATATTTCTTAATTTGTAAATATTTTTAATATTATCGCAGCGCCCCAAAAGTCCCTCGTCCGAGCGCCACGCATATTCTATACACTTGGTTAGCGCACCCTTGCATATATATAAAAAAATAATAAAAAAAAGTATCTTCCTCATAGTTACACTTTGTTGATATAAAAAATTTCACGAATGCGTACAGTTCAAATACAAAATTTTTCATATCAACAAAATGTATCCATATGATATGACGATACCGATGCTACTGTAGTTTTATTACTGAAAAATTGCAAATAAAGCATTCCGATTGGATGAAAAAGGTGTATGTGGAATAATCATTGTTAAATGACCGACCGTAATTCTGATCTATAAATCAATACTGTTTTTTGAATTTTGAATTAATTATTGTCATATATCAATAATACAAATGTAATAATTATTTGAAACTGTTTTGAATATAAGGCATAGTAACCTTTATGTTAAACAAAAAAATAAAATATGATTAAATAAATTTAAATATTTCTGTTTCTGTACATATCTTTCTTAATTTTGTAATTTGACCTTCTGTTTTTAAAGTGATCGTACTTTTTATTTAAAACTCAATAATGGAAAGAGGAGATGAGTTTCTTTGCTCTACCAGTCTTATGCTGGTTTGCGGAATACTCTCCTGATGTAAACGGTGCTCGGGCGCCAATCGGAGATTTAGACCACTAGGGAGATTGTAAGGTTCCGATGCTCAGTGAATTCTTAGGTAATTGCATTCAGAACATGTGTTTTTTTAGGATGAAATATAAAAATTTGTTATGATTATTAAATACTTTTTATTTATTTAACAATTTTATAGAAAAATAGTTGATTTGAATGTAGATATAAATAGAATGATATAACAACAAGATTTGCTAAGCGTGGTTTCAAGTTTAATGATGATGGGCAGGTTGGACGTGTTGAACAAGGCTAGAGTAGGAAGTGGCGGCTCCGTGACTGGAGGCCGGGGCCTGGTGCAGGGCCACAGCGGGGGCGTGGTGCACAGCTACGGGCTGCACGTGGTGCACGGCTACAGGCTGCACGTGGTGCACGGCGACGGGTTGCACGTGTTGCACGGCCAGGGGCTGCACGTGCTGCACGGGGGCGTGGCTGGGGTGCTGCGCGTGGCCGGAGCGCGACACCACGGCCTGGAAGCCGCTGTGGCCCGACACGCTGTACTGCACGCGGCGCACGGTGCCGTCCGGCTCCACCAGCGAGTACTCGCCGTGGGTCACGTCTCCGTCGCGGGACTCCGACGCCGAGTGCACGTCCCCCGTGTGGTGGTTCTCCACGCCGTACTTGAACTCGTACCGGGGGTGCGCCTACACACAAACACTGTCCGTCAACCACCACACCTCACTTTACTACATGTACCCCAATTAATATCTCACTTGGGTATACAATAAGTTTACTACAGCTCCACAACCATTATGGGACACGAATTGAGAACATTGACTGGTAATATGTATAGTGTCTGTCAAATGACAACAAACTGATTTCATTCATTCATTAGTTAGTAGTCAATAGTTAGTACACTGCTTTAGATAGGTATCTATATCTATACTTCCATATGTACTCGTATATTACTTTTCTACGGCTATGAAACATTGTGTGGAGAATAGACTTTAAGACATCTAGGAAAAAGCAGAGACCTTTTATATTTTGGGCATATTAAGTCTAAAATAAACATGGGTAGACCAGTAAACTTATATGAATTATTGGTTTCGAACCATTTAATATACCAATACCACCCCTTCCCTACAGCATGCTACACTTACGTGGTAGTCCACGTGTTGATCCTGGTGGCCATACTGGCTCTGGGCTGCCACCACTGCCACTAGAACGGAAGCGACCACCAACTGAAATACAACAACAACCATCTATTATTTCTATTCCAACCTTTTCAAGTCATTTTACTGTCTATCTGATATTACAATGACTGGTATGATATAAAATATAACAATAGTTTGGTAAGAAAGTTTATGACGAAAAAACCAAATTTTATTAATCTACCTTGAACATTTTGGAGAGATATTCGACGGTACAAGTTCAGGAGACTGAATTGAACTGATCGGTGTATCGGGCGGCCGGTTTTTATACGCAACATGCAGCGAGTTTGAAAGAGGGAAAGACCCATGTGGCATGTTACGTTAATATAGAATGTGTTGATTCAAATTTCTTTAAATATCTAGATTGCCCGAGGGGATAATATTTTTACACTTTTTCAGATCATTTGCATGGGATTTGAATTATAAATCTATATTTGGAAGCCTTAAACACTAATTCAACAATATAAAAATGAACGGAATAAAAAATATAAATACATTTAAATGTATAATATTTAACAAAATGATACATAAATCTTAATCTTCGGCTCCAGTAAATAATAGATAAGAAGTATTATTAATGTTCAAAATTTAATTGTCTTATTTACTTTCATTAAACTAATTTAACCATTTTCCTTAAATTAAACTTTACTTATTTTTTTTTCAAAGAATAAAATAGTAATTACGTTATTAAATGTTATATTGAATTTCTCCACTACATATAAATTTAGATTTTTTTTTGTTTAATATTATTTCATTTGTAGGAGGAAAAATGTAACAACCAATTAATAGTAAATTTTCCATGAAGGATAAACAACTTAATTTATCAATGGTGAGAAATAGGTATTCCCAATTTGTAACGGAAAATATTTTTTGTTATTAATATTATATTTTAATGTATTCCATTTTATTTCTAAATACATTAACCGTAAAATAACACAATTAAATACTATTTTTTCAGTAGTAGTAGAGAAATATTATTAGCAAATTATTAGTTAAAAATTCCTAATTCACTATTGATAATAATACTATAGTAGATACAAATTAATGTGAATAACGGGTATTTTTGTTTTTGAATAATATCTTACTTAAAAATATTTATATTAATTAAGATTTTTGATGTTTTCTGTAAATTATATATTGCTTATCACTTTCTAACAAAGAATGATTAAAAGTGAAATATATTTTACTTTTTAGTTATTTAACAAATGATTACACAGATATAAGAATAAAAGTAGTAGTATGAAGTTATATAATCAAGAGAAAATTAAATTTGGTTAATAAAATGCCTTGTCTTAGTTAAACAGTAGATACATGAAAGATAATCGATATGTCTAATTAATATATCAGATCAATTTTGACATACTAATATAAACAATTATTATAATAAGAGGTTTCATAATCAAATAACGTTTTTAAGTTTATTTTATTGAGTGTGCCATGTGTTTGATTTCCTTCATTTTATTTTTCAGTTAGGCTTGTTACTATAGTTCTTACAGAATTACGAGTGTTAATAATTAATAATAATATATGAGTATAATTATATATAACAATAATAAATTAAAACATCTTAAAGTAAAAAGTTTTATTTAATTATTTTGGTCCGTATTCTGAGCTCACTTTTATAATAAAAGTAAGCTCGGTATAAATATTTTTTAAGATAATGATAATAATTTTTTTTACTAATTGTTATTTGCTGAAAATTTGTAGTTGTTTTATATGTTTAGACGACGGCTGTAAGTTTATAAGTTGGCCAAAGCACGCTTGGGAAGTTTAAAAGCGCGACACGCTTTTTTTTATTATACCTGCACAATATACTGAGAAAGAGGATTTAAAATTTTGATTTTGACGTTTTATAATTTTTACGTGGAGATTGATTAGAATTTATTATTTACATTACTTTAAATTGAATTGAACTTTGAGTTATGTTATTGCTTAGCAACTTTAAAGAATGGCGAATTTTAATTTTGCATTTTCGCACGGTTTTAGTTTGATAAACAAGGATTAGGATATGGGTATAATAAAAAAGTCTTTATTTGTTACTCACTCGTAAACCGTAATTTTCTTTAACTGTTTATTCATCAGGGAACAAACATTTACAAGCTACTAACCTGTGCAAGCATCTGTCAGTTTTACTGGTTATTCATTTGCATTGTTTCATTATTGAAAACTGTGTTTTGTCCCTGTCGTAAAATTTTTTGGCATAACATTAGTAATTCAGAATTTGATTTAAATTTAAATATTATTCACAAGTGAATGAGAAATAAACTAGTGTAAAATTTATGCGAAGTATCAGTTTTTACTACATTTAGAAGATGACACTCGCTATTCATTTCTTTCTATCAACAGTAAAAACAGTTTTACCTCGCTAGTACTGTAAAATATTATTTTACCTGAATTTTATAAATAAAAAGCCCCGTTGGCTTAGTTCTAAAGTTTAGTATCACAGTAACCCACAATACTTTTATACATTAGTCTGTTGGCTAACAACCTATGTAAAATATAAAAGTAAAATGCAAATAAAAAGTGTCATTCAATGGGAGAAAATTTTTCTAATTACTAAGCCATTAGGCAGTTGCTGTTTTGTAGTTCTAAAATTTGAATCCGCATAATATTCTTTACAAATTTCCCACTAAAATGATATAAATGTTTTATACCAAAGATGATTTATTCGTTTCAGATGCAAAAAAGGGAAAACAGTATATTTTTTTAATACCATGAGGGATGTGAACTTTATATTAAAAGCAAACATATTTAAAGACAACACGTTATTTGATCTTGGACATTTTATTTGCATTTTAATGGACTCACAGTTTATAGTGAGTTCTAAACCACTGAGGCACAACGATATTTTTATATGTTCTATAATTGGCGTGGTTATGTATATACATATAACTCTGAACTTACATTCCACTTTGTTCGAATCGAAGCATGTTAACCAAGTGAGTATTTAAAGAGAAGGAAGCTATCGTATGGCAACGCTTGGCATCGAACTTCAGATCTCAAAATTTAGGTCATTTGAATCGGAACGAATCGGACTAATTGAGCCACCGCTGGCCATATTAAAATCCATATCAAATGTAATATTAATAAATGAATAAAATATATTTTACATTAAATCAATTACGGAATTTACTTAACACTTTTAGGTCGACTTTTCTCAATTGTTACCAGTTTCTTCTTTTTTGGGCATTTCTCGTCCATGTAGTCCCTGCATGTTCTTTTATTTTGTCCTGCCATCGTTTTTCTTGTCTCCCTGTTCTTCTTTTCTTGTTTAATGGGATCTATAAAGTGACTTGTTTCATCTGTGGCTTCTATATAATATGACCTATCCAATTTCACTTTAGTTGTTTGATTATTTTACTTACATCTATGATGTTCGTTTTATTCATGATTTCTGTGTTACTTATTCTTTCAAATTAACTCCTAACATACTTCTTTCCATTCTGTTTTGTTCCACGACAACTTTTTCTACTTGCCGTGTTGGCTCTAGGTCTCGCATTCGTAAGTTAGAGTAGGTAGTAGTAATATTATATAATAGGTATAGGTTAAGTTTAATGTGAAGCTAGCTACCGTATACGTACAATACCCATGCTTTTTTATTTAATTTTTACCCTTGTACTACATACATTGATATTCTAATAACTTTATTGACAATTGCAGTTGCAGAAAGCGCCATAAACAATTTATTAATTGTCAATGTCAAAATATTGAACAATGATTAAAATTAACAAAGTTTTTTGCAACTTTATCTAATATTATTATTTTGAAAGTATATTGTACTAATATGCCATTACTGACTGTCTATATATACTGCTTATAAGTTGAAATATGATTTTTTTACAGGGATGAAGTAATTTTTCCTAATTAAATATTTAATTGATTGATCATGAAGATAAGATGATAAAGATATATGTACACAAATAATGTCGTTTAAATAAAAATCTGTTTTATCATTGAAATTTGTGAGTTCATTACTATTCAAATATTAGTTATAATTAATCTCAAGTGCAAGGTTTGATGTAAATTTTATTTATTAAAAAAATATAGCCCGAAGCTGTGTTACACTTTGGCGAAATTTGATTCGATACATTCTTGATTAACGTAACATGGCACATGGGTCTTTCCCTCTTTCAAACTCGCTGCATGTTGCGTATAAAAACCGGCCGCCCGATACACCGATCAGTTCAATTCAGTCTCCTGAACTTGTACCGTCAAATATCTATCTAAAATGTTCAAGGTACGTTAATAAAATTTCGTTAATTTCGTCATAAACGTACTTATAAAAATTATTGATATATTTTATATCGTACCAATCGTTCTAATATCAGATGGACTGTATAATGACTTGAAAAGGTTGGAATAGAAATAATAGATGGTTATTGTTGTGTTTCAGTTGGTGGTTGCTTCCGTTCTAGTGGCAGTGGTGGCAGCCCAGAGCCAGTATGGCCATCAGGATCAACACGTGGACTACCACGTAAGTGTAGCATACAGTAGGGAAGGTGTGATATTGCTATATTAAATGGTTCAAAACCATTAATTCATATAAATTTACCAGTCTGCCCATGTCTATTTTAGACTTAATAGGCCCAAGATAAAACAGATCTCTGCTTTTTCTTAAAGTCTACTCTCTGCAATGTTTCATGGCAGGAGAAAATTAATAAATAACTGGAACTATAAATACTTTTCTGAAGCACTATGACTATCGACTATTAACTAAATAAGTATGAATGTAATCAGTATGTTGTCATTTGATAATTCCCAATTGGAACAGTAGTTGTTCAGAATGAGGTGTGGTGGTTGATGGAGAGTGGTTGTGTTGTGCAGGCACACCCCCGGTACGAGTTCAAGTACGGCGTGGAGGACCACCACACGGGAGACGTGCACTCGGCGTCGGAGTCCCGCGACGGAGACGTGACCCACGGCGAGTACTCGCTGGTGGAGCCGGACGGCACCGTGCGCCGCGTGCAGTACAGCGTGTCGGGCCACAGCGGCTTCCAGGCCGTGGTGTCGCGCTCCGGCCACGCGCAGCACCCCAGCCACGCCCCCGTGCAGCACGTGCAGCCCCTGGCCGTGCAACACGTGCAGCCCGTCGCCGTGCACCACGTGCAGCCTGTAGCTGTGCACCACGTGCAGCCCGTAACCGTGCACCACGCCCCGGCTGTGGCCCTGCACCAGGCCCCGGCCTCCAGTCACGGAGCCGCCACCTCCTACTCTAACGTTGTTCAACACGTCCAGCCTGCCAATCACCATTAGACATAAACCCACGCTTAGCAAATCTTGTTGTTATATCATTCTATTTATATCTACATTCAAATGAACTATTTTTCTATAAAATTGTTAAATAAATAAAAGTATTTAATAAACATAACAATTTTTTTATATTTAATCCTGAAAATCAAACTACAAATTAATTAATAATTAATATAAATCTCTTTCTAGGGCTGTATTAATAGCGTAGGCACAATGGGCTGAAACAATGCTGATGAAGTATGATTAGTTTGCACGTACTAACTGTTGGAAAATGTTATCAAAAACATTGTGTCTTGCTTACTAATGATTTATAATATAAAACTTAGCATTGTCTGATATCAATCCGTTATGCCTAATTGAGCATATCAATGGTAATACTGAATCTGAGTATTATATAAACAAATGAAAGATTAATTAATGGAACGAATATAAAAGCGCATATGAAATATCCAAAGAAAAGTAATCGAAGATGTCCGAAACGATAGATAAAAAGCTGGATTTTTGTACAAGTTGTGGAAATTCAGCAATACATAAAGAAATGTTACTAATATTTCATTGATGAATTAAATAACTTGTTGGTAATTATTATATCCTTTATAATGATATAAGTTTCCTAATTTAATTAGTAGCATGAGTATTATGCGGAGGGAGTAACAATTATTATTTCAGTATTTCTCTAGACTTCAGAGCGATCGCGTAGGTATTGTGTAGATTTTTGACGTGCCCTAGTACAAATAGTTTTTAGGTGAGTTGAGTTACCGTGTATGGATTATGAGTTGAGTTACCATGGATGATATAAGATGAGTTAGTAGTTAGTATGATGATAGTGAGTTGAATATGGCGTGATGGTAGTATGTTGAGATATTGAGGATGTGTGATGTAAACCATGGTTGGCTGCCGACGGAGCGGCGAGCAGCTTTGGGCTGTAGCGGACCGTGGCTGGCCGCCGACGGAGCAACGAGCAGCTTTGGGCTGTAGTGGATCTTAGCCAGAATACCAACGATGCAGCGAGCAGCTTTGGGCTGTAGTGGCCCTGACCAGGCTGCCCACGAGATACGATTGTGTATGAGAGTGTGCGAGTGTTTGGGTAATTCCTCACTGAGCTTTGTGCTTAGTTATGTTACATTTTCTAGGATCAAGGACAAGTAAGAACTAGGAGCCATCAGCACCCTAGCTCTATTATAGTTTGTAATTGATTATATTGTAATATTTAGGAGTTTAATTACATAAATTCAAAATAACTACAATCTACTATTTTTTCAATCAACAGTTTTCCATAATTTTCATCGTTTATAACAGAAAACAAAAAGTAAACAAAAAATTGTAAAAGGTAATGTTGGAGTTTTATCCTAGTAACGTCCAAAAATGTTAGTGTTAGTTGTTTTTAATTCTTCAAACTACGTAATCAAACAAATTTCAAAATACTTTAAATACACTAGTTATTTAGTATTTAATACTTCTATTTGTGTTAATTATCAATAGTTTCTATTATTTTGAAGGAATTAATCAGTGTCGGATTACGCCTTATTGAGACTCCTAAGCAATCAAAATTTTGGGGCTCCCCTCGTAAATTAAAAAATAGTACTTTTAAAATATTACAAACCAACAATTTTGATAAATTAATTTCATGCCGCAAAATTAAACATTGATTTTTTTTATTTAAATGTTGTTTTGACGACCGCATAACTACATTAGTCATATGATATGCAATAGAATAAAAGTGACGAGAGGATATAATGGAAGTTGTAAAAGAACATGGGGATTCAAACACGTATCCTTTAGTTGCAAAGACGCTGTATTGTAGTATTAGAAAATTAAATTTGTTCAAAGATTATATTAATATTATTTTTATTGTTACGGGGTCGCAAAAAAGCGGGGCTAATAATTAATACCATTGAAAATATTTTGTGTTGTATATTAAGCTATAAAGCATCCGCCATAAAGAGTATAGCAAAATTTAATGAGAATAAGTAAATTATATATGAAATTTCGTACATTAATTAATATGTACATTAAAATGGAAAAATTTCGTATTAAATCAATAAGACTATATATTATGTATATAAAGAAATGCGTATGTAATGTAATAACCATCATCATCCTTTGTAATATGATTGTTAATATAATATAATAAAATAAAATGAGTTAATAAAATAACATTATTATATTACATTATTATGTAAAAATCATGGCAATTGTGCAAATCCAAATATTTCCATCAACCGGGTAAAGTATATGCAACTAATATCAAAAGACTTCACCCAAAATTGAGATCATTAATTTCAACACCTTTTTTCACAAATGATCGGCGAAAAGGAATTAATTTTCCGTACTTCAACGAAATAATGTTGAAAACATACACCACCTTGCGGATCTTCCCTATTTTACGGAGCAGAAGATCAACAAGGCGGACCAACAAGACAACTTATTTCTTCTCCTATTATTCGCAAAATTTTATATTCTGCCTTGCATTCTTCAGTCAAGTTTGTCAATACTTCAAGAATCAAGATACATGTAAAAACTGAAGTATCAATTCCGAAATGAGACTCTTGGGGTTATTTAGATTTACTTTACCCGGAGGTTAGACTTGGGTTTGCCATGGGACTGAATTTGGATATCAACTACCCACGGCAGAGTCATCAAACAATAGATGAGTTTAGAAGTCATGAAAGAAGGCAAGGTACTCGTCATCTTTCAGAGGTTGCATTCTTATTTTTGTAGCATTGTGAGAAACTCAAGTTTTTCTAATGTGCTCAAGAGTAAAAAGGATGTTGGAAATTAGATTTCCGAAAATAGTTCTAACCACTTTCAAATTAATACTTGAGCGCTTTGAATGAAGAATTAAAACCGAACGAAAATAACTTATTATTATTCAATAAATAGTGTTCGGACAATAATAGACATTTCGTTGTATAACTACATACATGTAATAATAAATGTTGAATTATTATTGGCATATTTATAATGTCATCTCCAAAAATATTTAAGATAAAGGACTAATATTCATACAGGATGTTTCCATATCTCGGAAAAAATAAGGGTGGTACATACTGATCACAGAATAAAAATATTTTTTTTCTCTTATTTTGGCGAATTTCACAAAAATTCTTCTTGTTCTGTGATCAGTATATTGTGTAGTATACCAGTAATTTTTTTTCCCGAGGTATGTACATAAATATAAAAGATGTATTAAAATATAATTAATTTTTATTTATTTTTAAAGTTTTGTACAAAAATATTGCATTGACATAAAATTTATATAAATATATAGATTAATAACAATAAGGTGCAACGGTGATAAGCATGTGTTGTTTAATGATGGGCAGGTTGGACGTGTTGAACAAGGCTAGAGTAGGAAGTGGCGGCTCCGTGACTGGAGGCCGGGGCCTGGTGCAGGGCCACAGCGGGGGCGTGGTGCACAGCTACGGGCTGCACGTGGTGCACGGCTACAGGCTGCACGTGGTGCACGGCGACGGGTTGCACGTGTTGCACGGCCAGGGGCTGCACGTGCTGCACGGGGGCGTGGCTGGGGTGCTGCGCGTGGCCGGAGCGCGACACCACGGCCTGGAAGCCGCTGTGGCCCGACACGCTGTACTGCACGCGGCGCACGGTGCCGTCCGGCTCCACCAGCGAGTACTCACCGTGGGTCACGTCTCCGTCGCGGGACTCCGACGCCGAGTGCACGTCTCCCGTGTGGTGGTCCTCCACGCCGTACTTGAACTCGTACCGGGGGTGAGCCTGCACAACACAACAACCACATCTCACTCTACTACATGTATTTCTTTAATATGTATTATTCCCAATTGCAGAAACGTAGATAAAATCTGGAATTAGTTAATGGATGGTCATAAATTGTAACCAAACTAAATATTTAAAGAGCGAACTTTAGATTGAACAATTTGTTAAACATTAGTGAACATTTCTGCAACCGGACAATAGTCTAAATCAATAAGTCTACCAGCATTATATATTTGTTGTTGCACAAGAAGTACTTTTTTAAAAAACGCTATCAGATTTTAAACATACAATTTTACCCCTATGTATCTTTTATTGGATTGCAAATGATACCTCAAAAATAATTAATCATAATTTTACAGTAGATGTAAAAACACACAAACATCAATGCGGAATTCGAATCCGGAATTTCACCATTTTCATGTTTCAAGAGCTGTTGCTTTGATGAAAGAGATACTGAGGTCGGCTTGTTTACAATAGGACTCGGACTTACCTTTTTTGCTTGCGTTTATACAAATCTAAAATCGTGATTATTCATTACTAGGCTTGTAAAATTATTTCGTGTTGGCGGTTTCGCAAACATAGCAAACAACGACATTTTTCTTTTATACATGATAGGATTTTCTAACTGTTAAAGTTACAAAAAAGTTTTAATTGTTATCTAACTATTAATTGTAATTTGAAATTTATTAACTTCTAAGATGCAATTGTCTGTCCGCAATAAATAAGATACCTTATTAAATGAAAATCAAGAATATCTTACATGGTAGTCAACTTGATGTTGCTGAGGTGCCTGATGGTACTGGGCAGAAGCCACAGCAACCAGAAGTGCGAGGACAACAAACTGAAACAATAAATTATACTTTAATTTTTAAATGTATTATATAGGTACATGAGTTTTTAATAAACAATTTAGCCAATATAAAGTAATTTGTAGATTTTTCTTAAATAAACGTATTAAAATAATTACTTAAATTAACTATATGACATCAACACTTTTGAAAATGATATTGTTTATTTAAGAGTAAGCTAATTACCTAACGGCTCAATATTCTTAATCTGAAAAAGGCGACATTCTAATAGTGTAGGTTGTCAGCCTATAGAACCTGCAAGGGTTCTATTATTTACAAATGGGTTCTTGTTTCAAAAAGAAAAATTGTTTTTTTTTTCATTAGATTTTATAAAATAAAATTTAATTTATTCTGTATTAAATTTGTTGCTAAACTTTTTTCAAAAACAGGAGCTGCTTTATCAAAAACAAGAAATAGTCTTTAGGGAAAAAAGTGGACATACTATTATTTTTAGAAGACCTCACCGAAGAAAAAGGAGGTTTATAAATTAAAACAGTATTACTATTTTACATAATGTAATGTAACATAAGTTACACATTTAATTATAGTTATTCATTCGATACTTTACTGGTATTGATATTTTTCATCCGATACTAGTGTTTTGATACCACATGTGTATAAATCTAGTTTATAAAAGGAAGAGATATATAAAATTAAAATTTTATATCACATGAAATTTCTATATTTTAATATAATTGACTTATTTGTAAAAAAAAATATTATCAAAAAATAATATTCAGCAATATAAACCTTAAATAATAAATTTGGACATTAAACTAATAAATCAAATACCAAATTTTGTAAACTGTTAATTTAAAAAATAATATAATTAGTTTATAGTTTTTCAAAATACATGTTCTTACTTTGTACATATTGAAGGAGTTGATTATCTGACTTGAGCAAGCAGAACTGAACTGATTTTTTCTCGGGCCCAGCCGGTTTTTATATGAAATCCCGCGCAGAAAAGGGAAAGAGCCATGTGTCAAGTTACGTTGTTACTTCACATTTCGGCAAAGTGTAACACTGCCACAGGCAAATTGCTCAGTTTTCCAAATTAGATTGAAAATTCAAATGAGCTGTGACAAAAATCACAATGATTATGTACGTAACAAGTCAACAAGTGAAAGGAAAACACCTGTGGAACATCTTGCGTTTGTGAATGGAGTGATGATTACACACCGATGTTGTTCTGTCAAGGTTGTTTGTTTTCATTGAACTTGAACTCCAACTTAAATTAATGTTTTCCTCTTGCCTGCAGGAAGTATAAATTTATACACAGTTCTCTTCGTTTAATGTAATCACGAATAATGTTATCAAGCTGATATTTTTATAAGTGAAAAACAAATTGTACATTTGCTATTAAAAAGATACTGTATAGAGCAGTGATGCACATACTATGACCCTTCTATAAATGTCCATACTGTTATATCGACATCACAAAATCGTATTCTTTTTACTAATGTGTTACTAATAATTAATTTGGAATAGCCAAGTTTAGTTTTGTAATATCATGCTTCACTAAAAAACACAGACAAAGACTCAGCTTATTAAGCTATCTACAAAGACAGGTATAACCTTAGATGAGATATAACAATTATAACATAGCGATATGGTACACTCCTATAGCTACGTACTACTGAGCAAGCAAAAGATATATGGTCGAGACTCGCCTAACAATTAGCTGCATGAGAACAATCCGCCAGCTGAGTAGTGCACACTTACAGTTAGACGAACGAAATATTGGTCATAGTCACATTAGTCACCTATCCTCATTATTTGTTTGGTTGAGTTTTCCATATAACTACCCCACTGGTCCACTGTTCTCAAACAGGGGGCTGCAAGCGATTTCAAACCTTAGATCTTTCGACAATATATTTTGGGCAATGCCATATCTCTATGTTATACCTCATCTAAGGGTATAACTATCTTACGAGATAACTAATCCTGTATGGGTTTCAGCACGTCATAGAGAGTATTAAACTATTCTGCTGAGCCCCAACGGGGGCGAAACAAGTTAGTGTCTGTGGTTATTTTGGCCGACTTTTGACGATAACCTATTAAGCTGATTTTTTTACTGTAATTTTTTGTGAAACATGGTCGAATGATATTTTGATAACAATGGCACTATCGGACACAGCAGTATTTTTATTTAATTAATCCTTCGCGACATTGGGATATAAATATAATTGTTTATCTATCGATATAAAGTTATTCGTCCACTAGGCCATGCCGCGCCGTACCACCATACGGAACATTTCGTGTTCCGTTTCTTTTGGGGTAGTAGTAGTTTACTTGTGTGTTCTTCTAATCTTGTGCGTGGAAACCTTTTAAAACTGTTGCACATTTTATTTTATGCAGAACTTAAATCTTCAATTTCAAATTGAAGACGAAAGATATTTTGATTTAGACAGTTACATTGAAACATAAAATGAATAAAAAATTATTCATCTAATGTATATACTACGTAAGCGCGGTAGTGTTTCAGCACCTCAATAGCGGGATAGAAAATTTATTGCCTGGGTAGTCCGTGGAAAATATTCAGAACAGAGTGAATATTTACGCGGTATTTTGTTTATTGTCCAGACATTACCCGGTAGCGATTCGGAATGTACCCCGGGGATTGCCCATATAAGGCACGCTTTTACTTGCGGAATTGTACTTGATGTGAAAATTTTACTTATTAAATTATTTGCAAATGAGGAAGAAGAAATATAGAAATATAAAAATGAAAGCCCTTGATGTACCAAATATATGAATAAAAGTGATTTTTAAAGTGATTTTTTTATCAGACCATTGTAATTTTTAAAATTATTCGCACATGTCGCTAGAACACATACACTTGCATAATACAAACACACAAACCGTCGTACAGTATAAAATGTACAAAACAATATAAAATGTCACTATAGTGCATATTTTCTGTGATTCCTTCCGTATACCCTCGCACGTATAGACGCGCCGAGCGGAAAAATTTCGAGAGTTCTGCAACGGAAATTCTTTGTAGGCCTTTACATTTTTTGTACATTAATTATGATTTTATTAGTAAGGAATTCAATGAGCGACTGGATAAATGATTGAGGTAAAGAAGTTATTGGGGAATTCATTTCATCTCAAATAAGGCTTCATCTTGTTTGACGTAGCACTTAACACCCTTAAAAAATGTAAGTAGGTTTTGTATTTAAAAAAAAATATTATTATTATAAGTTTATTGTTTAACCTATCACTTGAATCTCCATATATTTTCTACTAAAACATATATTTTTATACCGTACATATTACCGTTATATTATGTATTAACACTGTAGGACTTAGTTTTGTAAATACACAACTGTAATTTTGAGGTATTTTTCAATGTTGTACATAATAATCAATGAATCTTTTAATTTTTATATGACTATGTATTTTTTTTTATATTTTCTCATTAGAATGGGAATTTTTATGTTTTCCAATTTTAATGACATAATTAATACATGTGTAAAACTAATATTCTATTTGTTAATATAGGCATCAATCAAAAATTTCGGGAAATTAAAATTTCTACTTAATCATGTATCGCATAAATTTGTGTTCGTTAATTAATAAAATTTACTCAGCATGTTTTACTATCTAGAACTTGTAAATATTTTTCTAAAGACCATTAAAATATTTCAAATTTCAAATTGTGTAATATTGCTCTAATTTAATTAATAAATTCGTATTTTCGGTAACAAGATATTTCAAGAAAATTTCGTTACTAAATCTTATATTTCTTGTTTATAAAATGAAATTCATTTCATAATTTCAGTGTCATTACTTAATATTTAATGCATTAATTATCAGGATCTGTCATTGTCAACAATATTGAAACTTGACAAGTGGCTGCGTTTGAAATAGTGCGTGAATGTGAATTTTAAACGTACTTAATTAGCATCGATATGTAGATCAAACAATTTGGACACAGATATTTTTTCCTGGAGTTACATAATTCCAAATTCGTTTACTATGTAAATTTCGGCGGTCGAGTCAAGTTCACTTATAGTTTTCGAAAGCGAGAAGCGGAACGAATATTACTTGCTAATTGAAATCATGCGTTTTAATTGAAAATGAAACTATTAATTTTCAGGAAGATACACGCATTTTAATTAAATGCTTTTTGATTTCCGATGTTACACAAAATTTATGTCAGGAAGCTTTTAAGTGTACATGAGTGTTGTACAATTAATTTAATATCGTATTAATTTAAATGTTTACTCATATATTTTTTATTAGAATTTTTAAAATAAATTTATATATATCATGTATCAAACAGAATTTTGTTGAAAATAATAAAATTACCAGTAAATAATTTGCATAAAAAATATATATGTATTTTGTGTACAACTAGTTGTCATATTCTGAATTAATTGAATTAATTAAATAATAATTTATTGCAGTATTAAAAATAGCTATCAACCCAGTTGCCCAAAACTATCAATTTATTTTAATTCATTTTCAATTTAGAATGCAGAAATAAAGAAATTTCAACAAAATTATTTTTGATGATACAATACTACAAGTAAATACTCTCAAATTTTGTTTAACGGGTTTACATACATCCTGTAAAATTATTACGCGCAGATAACCCAGTTCTAGGTAAAAATACTACATTTTGTTACAGATTTCAACTTACGAGCTTACGTTATATTTGAACAGTCAATACAGGCAGGATATTTACTAGACGTACTTTTGTAGGAACTCATAGAATAAAATATTAAATTCATCTTGAAGGAGAATTCTAATTTTCTGTCGAGTTTTTCCCTATGGTTACAAAATATGCAATTATATACGTCCCGTTTTGTATCATATGCTATTATTGATAGAAATATAATTGAAATGTTATAACGTAACGGGTTTTCCAAGATATATGTAGTTCATTGTACGTGTAAGATCACGTTCAAGTTATGCCAATGACATTGCAAAAAATTTCACATAAGATGATATCATGAACTTGAGTTTTAACATATGTATGTCACAATCGTAAAGAAATACTATACACATATATTATATACAGAGTGTTTTAAAAGTATTGTAAAAAAAATAGAGAGTGTAAAGTTTGATGTTCTAATTGTAGTGCGAAAAGATTTTTTCCAAAATTCGCAAAAATAAACGCATCGCCCTTAAAGCTGAAATTTTGGGTTACAAAACCGAATATAAATTAGTAAACATTAAAATTTATTTTATTTCATTGTGTAATATTTCATTCATTTTTATTTGATTTAGGATTATTCTCGTTCTTTATACATTACCAATGGCAAAGGCTTATAGAAACATTGAATTTGTTGATATGTTATTAGTTTGTGGAGAATCAGGGCAAAATTCATTGCACGCTCAAAGAATCCTTTCCTAATTATTACATGTTTGTACGAATGACTCAAATCTTTAGTTTACGATAGTCAAAACGGTCCTGAAACACTGGAAAATCTACAACAGTGAATTGGAGATACAGCAGAATAGCAGAAACATTAAGACAAAATTTGTTCCATCTAGCAGGCAGTATTTCGATGATACTGTGCGTTATGTGTGGCTGTAAATGGTGAACATTTTGAATAGTACTTGTAGTACGTAAGTAGTGATTATCTGTGAAGTGTAATATTTTCTGTAGAAAGCCTAAAAATATAGTACGTTTTATTTTTAATTAAATAAAGGTTAATGAAACAATACAAACGATATCAAATACTTGCAACTATATGATTCTTTGGTAGTTTTCTGTGGATATTAAAATTTTTAATTAAATTAAAACTACTTTTTATATAAATTCCTATCTACGTCACCTAAACTATCTCTTGTAGGTATGCGAAATATTTTCTTAATTTAATTTATTGATACAGTTTTATCGCTTAAATAAAAATATTACTTCACGGTGTATAATATTAAGTAAGAGAATGGGTAATAATTGTAATAAATCACAAGACTTTGCTGGACCCATTGAAGTTACCTCTCCTCATAATAATGCGCTTTGAAAACTATTCTCGAATAATTCCACTGTTATTCGCAGTCATCTTGCTGGAACCACAATTCGTCTATGTCCATATTATCCAATTATGGCCAAAGAAAATTGTTTATCATCTCTCGCTACGTCTCACCTTTGACAGTTTCGATAAACTAAAAAATCTCTGTGTTAACGCACATTTTCTACGACATCAACAATATTTTCGATTGACCGAATGTTTCAACGACACGCAGGCACTACCCGACCAGCAACTGAACCAGTTTCCTCAAATTTTATAAATAGTCCTTGAATTGTGCTTTCGGTAGGACGGTTATGTGGATCATAATTTTCACGAAGTTCCCGAAAAGTTTGACGTTTTGAGTACCAATTTTAATAATAAATTTTCACAGATTCGAGGCCTTGTTTAATGGTGTACTTTTTCATGATGAAATGGCAGCTTTGATAGAACAAAAGCATTACAGAACGATGGCGGTGTCAATTCAAACAACATCGCAATCAACAATCAAAGATAAGGCATCCTTGTTGAAAAACCTTATAGTACAGGTGCTAAAAATGTATTCAGATAATCAGTAAATTAAAAAAATTAATTCTTTATTTTTTAATAATAATAATAATAATAAATATTTTTATTAGGCAAAGATCAGCTTACAGCTGCTCTTACACTTAACCTTCAAATTAATTAAACAGAAAAAAATATACATACAGGTACATAAATATGAGAATAATATATAATACACAGAAGAAAAAAAAATTAATAAACATTGTAATTCAATTTAGATTTAGCCTAAGGGTGTTAGTAAATTCAATTAAATTAGATTAAATTAAATTATATTAAATTAAATGTATCCATAACTAATTTTTAAATCTAATTTTTCAAAATTTCTTTATACTTAAATTTAAAGGTTGGCAAGTTATAACCCTTTAGTTCATGAGGAATATCATTGTACAATTTAACTGCAGAGTAAGAAATTGACCTTTGAAACATAGATGATGAGTGTTTTGGTACAGACAGTTTATTTGGAAAACGGAGGTTCAAATTGTGTATATTTGCAGATGATTTTAATTTGTTATATAGATATGCCGGTGTTTTAGTTAGTCGAATTTTATGTGTAAAGCAATCTAGGTGTAGTTTTCTTCGGTTAGCCATATTTAACCAATTTAATTTAGAAAATCCATGAGAGATATGGTCTCTTTTCCTTTAATGCCTAGAATGAATCTTAAACATGAATTCTGTAATTTCTGAATTCTTGCTTGAGTAATTGAGTCCAAACAAGGTCCATAAATTACGTCACCATAATTGAATTTTGAAAGTACTAGAGAATCAACTAACATTTTTCGTAACTCACTATTAAAGGAGATTTTTATTTGAATATAGAAATTTTAAGGAAAAGAATGCCTTTTGAATAATAGAAGTAATATATCTTTGAAACCTTAATTCAGAGTCTAAATATATGCCGAGAGTTTTTATGTTATCGGAAGTACTGATTTCCACATCAGAAATTTTAATTTTACAGCTATCATTTAAAGTTATTTTATCTTTTTTTTTACAAAACATAATCATGGCCGATTTATTTGGATTTATTACTAATTGATGTCTTTCAAAGAAAGAAATTATAGACTGTATGTCAGTTTCAAGGACTCTGATGCTTTCTGTTAAACATGACTTATCAAAAGAAATATATATATCAACGTATCGTCTGCATATAGATGATAGGAGCAAAATTTTAGTTGTTTATAAAAATCAGCTGTATAAATATTAAATAATAAGGGTCCAAATATGGATCCTTGTGGGACACCTGTTTCTTGTTTTTGACATGAAGACATATTAGGACCAATTACTACTTTTTGGTACCTTTCATTTAAATAACTTTTTATAAGTTCTACAGAGTTGTCGGAGAATCCATAATAATGAAGCTTAGAACATAAAATTTTATGATTAATAGTATCAAAGGCTTTAGTAAAGTCCAAAGATACCAGTAAAGAAATTTTGTTTTTATCAAATGCCCGAAATATGTCATCAGTTACATTTACTAGACCTGTACTTGTACTGTAACCAGCTCTGAAACCTGATTGCATTGTTGGCAGTATATTATGTTTATTCAAGTATTGAGTTATTTGATTAAAAATAATTTTTTCAAAAATTTTTGATAGTGTAGGTAAGATACTAACTGGCCTTAACTCTTTGTATTCTTTTGGCTCTTTTACTTTATTGTAAGGAAATACATATGATATTTTCCATGCTTTTGGAAAGACATTATGAATAATGCAAAAATTTATAATTTATTAAAATGTTTTCAATTTAACTTGGCACGGTGCTAAGTATAAGCATTACGAAAGGTAATGAATACTAAATGAGAAAATAATTATAGTTGTCGTTTTGCTCCTTCTCCAAACAATTGTCTTTTATTGGTTAAAAGTCCTTACCGTTCTAATACTTCACATTCTATAAAGCCATATTCGAATTAATTAAAACTGTTCAATTTTCAGTGTTTTTTATTTTTAAATACAAAATATGCCTAGCTGTGTTCAACAATCTTTTGCTTTTTTTAAGATGAGGATAATTAATCGTAGCACTTTATATACATACTAATATTTTTATAGCATTTGATATTATCTTCCCTTAGATTAGATTTGTACTTCTCCTTATCCTCTATTTATTAGTATAATGCCTAGATCACAGAAATATAAGTAAAATTTATATTTCTATGTTTGCTTTTAAAACGTAATGAGGACATTTCATAAGTAAATTTTGCGCTATGATATGTAGAGTTTATTTATCACACATTTCTTTAAATGAAATACGCGTAACTAAAAAATTAGGTGCAATTAATAATACATTCTGATGTACCTATTTCTCACCAATTGATTTATTTTATGAAGCACGTACTGATCTAATTTGAGATGGCTGGAGATAGGAAGTGAAACCATCATTTAGTAAACTGATAGGTTCTCGTAGGAGCTAATGATACAGGAAGTAGCAAATGAAGATCGCTCTAGTTGTATAATTTATGGGCTCCTGTTCGATTCGTAGTATGCGGCGTCGGCAGTTTCTATAATTGAAGGAATTTTAACAGCCACAGGCGTACGCCTAGCGAAAATGAATTTAAGCGTTTAGGTAATATCTTATGTAGATAACGTAACTTGTCACGTATCTGTAGTGAATGCTTTGGTATAAAAACTCACGGGCGGGTGCCGAAATCAGATCAGTTCTCTCAGCTATTCCTACCAATATGTTCCAAGTGAGTATCCAAAAAACATTCAACATTTGTTTATTGAAAAATAACATTTATTTCAGTTAAATAATATTTCGAAAAGGGTCAAGTTAAACAATTTCCGTGCCCTAGGCACTAGAATAAATTCTAATCTCTATTTTATACAATAGTTGACTTTGTTGTAATTTTGTAATCGAACATTTTTTTTTATTAGTTTACGTTTTTTTATTTTTAATATTTACAATTTATAAATAAATAATTAAAATTTAAAAACGAGATCGTGTCCTTGTGACATCGAATCCCCATCTAGATAGCGGTTTGTGATACTCTTATACTACTATTTACTAAAGGTGTACATCACTACATTTTAGATGAAAATTTTAATTATTATTAATATGTTTTATAAAAATGGTCTATAGACTCTAGTGTATATGTAAAAAGAAACATTGAACTAGAAAAAATTACTCTAAATCATCGAATAACACATCAAATAAAAAAACCGGATTTAATACCGATAAGAACTACAAGGCAACCAGACTGCCACGTATGTACGTATATAGAAAAAAACAAATGGTCAATAACGAATCCATAGTTAACGTTTAATTATTTTTATGTCTTACTAGTATATATGTTACTGTTTATTAATGACATAAATACATTATGGGAAGTAATGAAATAATAGTACTTAAATCAGACATTACCTATGTATTATACGCTTGTTATTTATAATATTAGTGGCGCGCGGATTATATTTCTATTTTAAATTTCATTGTGAGGCGTTTGTAATATCAGTTTTTTTTTATTTCTTTATTTTAAGTAAATAGCAAAATGTGTATTTATTCAAATATTCTGCGACCACTCAAAATTTTCTCACCACCTCTCTGAGGCTTTTTAAGAACCACTAAACTAGAGTCTAGTACCACTACGGCAAGGGGTACGCAAAGAATTTGGAAAATTTCTCTGTGCAGTTATTATAGACCATTATGTTTATAACAATTTTAAGATTTTGTAAAAAGTAATTAGAAATATTTATATTCATCGTTAACAGAAGATTAGTTTACCTTAGGCCTGAAACGTCCTTTTTCATATAATAAATCATAAAACCATACCTGGATCAGTGAAGTCTTTTATTTTCATCTTATAAATATTTTGAGGCAAGGTATAAAGGGAATTTATAGTCTAGTGACCATTAAATTTTGATAATAATTATTGGATATTAAATAACAATTTAAAACGTAATATCCTTCTAGTTTGTGGTCCTCGCCGCCCTGGCCGCCGCTGCCTCCGCCCAGCTCCACGGATACGGGGGTCAGCAGGAACATCAAGTCGACCATTACGTAAGTCGCATCCATACACAGTTAAACAACTTAAGCAAAACTGTTTTTCTATAAATTCCATTGAAAAGAAAGTCATACAAACGAAACCGAAATCACTTTTAGTTTTGAATGAACAGTTACTTCCTCCAGGCTATTGACCTAGTTTTCGCTATGAACTGGATCATATATTAACATGACTCAACCAGCATTACACTCTTGAGGATAATATCAACTATACAAGCGGCGTTTTTACTACCGTACATATTGGTGATGGTTTCCGGAATCTTACATATGCAACTTTCTTTTCTTTGGACTCATCGCAATGTTCAAAAATGGAAACAATTTGTTAAACTTTAAATATTCAAATTAAAAGTCGATAACGGAGAAATTGTGATTGTGACGAATTAACTTCGTTTCTAAAAACCTTATAATTTAATTTTAAAATTTTCTCGTTGACGTTTGTGTTTGTTTATTCATATTACATATGTACATACGAGTATATTTGTAGTGCCCTTTGCTTGCTTCATAAAGAAAGTAGTAGGTGTTGTTCAATAAAATGTTTTATGATATGTTTTTAGTTGCTATGTATTATTGAGTTGTCAGATTTCGACTAGAATAAACAGCAATATTTGTGTTCGTTAAATTTATATTTATTTTTATATATATTTTCGATTATACAATATTATTAACTAATATTTTTACATATTGAACAAATATTATAAGATTTTGCTTATGAATTTTTAAAAAACTTATTTTTTTTAATTTATTAATTCAAAATTTTTAATAAGTCATTGTTTGTAGACTAATATCAATTTTTAGAAAAGCGTAATAATTTAGAAATATTATAAATTGTGTAAATGTCGCACAAATATTAAAAGATTTAACAAAAATTGCAAATGGGGTCGCAAAAATACTTTTAAATGAAAGTTTTAATTTTGCTCTATCTAAATTAAACAACTAAGAATCTTGCAGACATAATAATAGCATAATTTAATTTAACATAACCATTGATTTTATTTCAAAAATATTAACTTTTAATTATTTTTCTATCTTTTCAAATAAAAAAACTATCAGTGATTAATTATTAATTTAATTATCCAGTAAATATTAAGATTTATTAAAAATACGTGTTTATAATAATAATAAGAAAAAGAAGTAATGAAATAATTTATATATTCTTCAGAATACTATTCATACAAAACTTTCGATTTCTTTTTTAAACCTGTTTTTAGAACAACATCAGTTATTACTTTATTTATTATTATATGATTGCTGTGTTTGATAGTTAAAACCTTCAATACAATTCAAGTTTAATATTCATTCAAATTAGAATTTTAATGTCCGAAAGACGAGGTGGTTGTCTCCTTAGAGTATAGAAACTACTGTATAGGGAGTACTAACCAACTTCTTAGTAGAAAGGAATGAAGCCATGACAAGGAAGGGGTTTCAAGAGTCTCCTACACAAATGACAGACAATTTCTAGACAGATTTATGCGATGTTCTATTTTTACAATCCAAAGATTTTAAAAGTAAACTATTTATATAATACAAAGAAAAATACAAATAAATATATATAACAAATAAAAAGGTAGCATCTGGCTCCTGCAGAAATGGCGGATTGACATTTATCAACTGATGAAACTTGGTTTAACTAATTTCTGTTCGCTCTTCCTTTATAATAATTTCTATACTTTGAGGTTGTTACTATCTCATAATAACATAGAAGAATGTAGTGTAGTGTTTTTGTGTATGAAATAAATTTTATTTAGATTGTGTGCGACAACAGTTGTTGGACACTAGTAGTATTGTGTATTTGTAGTAGAGTGAGATGTGGTTGTTGTGTTGTGTAGGCGCACCCCCGGTACGAGTTCAAGTACGGCGTGGAGGACCACCACACGGGAGACGTGCACTCGGCGTCGGAGTCCCGCGACGGAGACGTGACCCACGGCGAGTACTCGCTGGTGGAGCCGGACGGCACCGTGCGCCGCGTGCAGTACAGCGTGTCGGGCCACAGCGGCTTCCAGGCCGTGGTGTCGCGCTCCGGCCACGCACAGCACCCCAGCCACGCCCCCGTGCAGCACGTGCAGCCCCTGGCCGTGCAACACGTGCAGCCCGTAGCCGTGCACCACGTGCAGCCTGTAGCTGTGCACCACGTGCAGCCCGTAACCGTGCACCACGCCCCGGCTGTAGCCCTACACCAGGCCCCGGCCTCCAGCCACGGAGCCGCCACCTCCTACTCTAGCCTTGTTCAGCACCTCCAACCTGCCCATCACCATTAGATACTAATGCACCGTAAATTCATTTTTGTTATCAATGTTACCAATCCATATTTATATTTTTATATAAAAACTTTATTAAAACTGTTCAAAATAAATAATAAGTAATATTTAAAAGTCGTATGCTTCTTTATTTTATCCATTACGAGATTATGTTGTTTCATCAATTAATACTTATATATCTTGTGTGTGTACAATGAGAAGCGGTTGCTCATTTCAGCAGCACGCTTCGATTGAACAGAATATAAGGTCTGGGATCAAATTCCTGCTTCGTCAACCTTAATCGAAAAAAAATGTCACTGTGTTCAAGCCAAAAATAAGAAACAAAAGACCGCACTTAAAGAAACGGAAAACAGTTTTCAAGAAACCGGCTTCCGTTATAACTCTGTTAAGAGATGGTCAAGATCATGGCAAGTAATGCTGGTGAATAGGAATGGGATAAAATATAATTATGTAATGTAAATGTGGTGATCCCTTAAAAAAATGTGTAAATACCTTTAAAAATATTTTGATTATCATGTGTCCTTTGAAAGTTACAAACGACGTATAGAAATGCATTGCAAATAACAATGTTTTTCTAGCTAAATCCTGCTTACATCTCGTCACTGGGGCGGTAATTTTAAACAGGTCTAGTAACGGCAAAAACCTTAATCCGGCACTGGTTTAAGTTAACAACCTTCACCACTAAAATGTACGGAAAACTTGTCATGAACCAAGTACTTTAGGTACTTGAGAGTTGAGAGGTACAGTGCCGTCTAAAGTTGTTATGCAATAGATCAGCGGTGGGATTCCTACTCGTAATAACTACAAATGACCATTACCATTACTCTTGCTAAGTATCAATTACGCATCGAAATCGGTATTCTGTAAGGCACTAGCAACTAAATTTAAGACAAATCACATCAATATAGAGTGTTCTTTATTTGCCATGTTACGTATAAATCACAAAAAACTCACTGTTAATATAGTCGCAAGTTTGTAGTTCATATTTGCAGTAGATATTATTACAAGTTCAAATAATAGCAATCAAAGTTATAAAATCCCATCTTTTCAGGACAGTATACGAATTTTCGTAGTTCTAACAAAAAAAATTTGGTAATATATACTTTCATTTGTATTCTTACTTCGTTTATATTTTGTCTAATACTCGTATTTTATACATAGTACACTAAATAATAATGCTTCATGGCTGGTAGCCTGATATTACTGGCCTCGGTTCATTCATCATCGCTCATCCGGGAAAATATCACATTTCCTAGTAGATACACAATATTCTATTTTTTACATTAATAGTTTAACGTGTCATATTTAAACGGAACGGATAAGTGAGTGATCTATCTATGATCTTAAGCCAGACCACCAGACGGGGCGGAAACCCAAAGGCCCACTACCGCTTTGGCGCTCCGCAAAGCGAGCCTGAGTACTGGCGTCTAAAGATCTCCGGTATATCCTGAGACGCTTATTGAAACCAGTCGTATGGACTCCTATTGGTTGATGTTCAATTTGTAATTGTGGCTTTGCTAGTGGGAAATTTTAAATGAAAATTTGTATACATAGGTATAGATGCGAGTAATTTATTGGTAATATTTTTAAGGGTATAACACATCTATTGTAGAGTATAGTAGTCAGTTACTTAAAAATGAAAAGAGGTTCAATAATACTTTATAATAATAACAATGCAGGGCATTATTAACTATGTAAAAAAATGCTGCGCTAACATAAATGTCTCCTTAGGGGCAGTGCCCCTTTGAAAAAGCCGGACAGCAGTGATGGCAAATCTTTGTGGGAAATGAGTAAAATAGATGTTAAATTTTTATTTAATACTAGCCCGTAGACATTAAGTCAATGGCCAAGGGGATTGTGATAAAAAGAGTACCAAAAATTTGGAACCATCGAAAATAACAGAAAACTTGATACTTGACCCTTTTTATTGGTTGTCAATTTCAAAATCCTCTAGAAAGTTTTACGTTTTCTTTTAGTTTTACAACTTTTACTTTTACAAGTAAAGAGCTAAAAATAAAGATCAACGTCAAAACATTGGTATCAACGAGGTTACACCATGAATATACCGCACTATGTAACACCATTCCCAGTGGTGCCGCAGTACAGAGTGTTTATAGAAATCAACGCCTGGGTCACTTAAAAACTCTTCGTGGATCAGTGTCTGCCCTGTGGGTCATAGGTTCGCCACCACTGTTCTAGTGAGTAGAAAGATTGACCTTTATACCTACGGATCTATACAGTATAAATTTTTCGACAGATATTTGCTATGAAGTAGATGTGGCTCATCCGACAATGGCTAATAAGACATTTTTGATGTATTTATTTATTTATTTTATATCATTATTAAATTCATTCTTATAGTCCTTGACCTGATATATTTTCTTTATCTTTCACAAAAACTTCAAACCCATTAATTGAAACCCCAATGTTTTTTGAAATCTTAATGTAAAGCATCAAAATTAATAAAATGCGTAAAATAATGTAAAAAATATATAATTTATTATTTATAAACACACAATCACAATTACATAGACCTTAATCTAATAATGTCCATGGCCTCCAGAGTACGCTACGGCACCGTGTCCTGCGTAAGCGACGGGCTGGTGGACGGCGTGTTCAGCGGGGTGCGCAGCGTGGCCGGACCTAGTGACCACGGCGTTGAAGCCGTTGTGGGGGTCGGCCGTGTACTCCACCTTGCGAATGGTGCCGTCAGGTTCCACCAAGGAGTATTCGCCCTTCACAACGTCGCCTTCGCGGTGCTCGGATTGGGTCTTGTGGTCGCCCGTGTGGGGGTCTTCGACTCCGTATTTGAACTCGTATTTGGCTGGGGCCTATAAAGCAAAGCATGTTGTGAATACATATTGTAGGATATGTTGATAAATATCTTATGCCTGTATTCATAGTCAAGGTACTTCGCCAAGCATTACTCCGGTTGTACTCGTCTTTTAGTAAGTGACATGTTTCATAGTTGAAACTTCGTGAATTCTCGGCTAAGTAATAACCTTAAGGTAGACATTTGTAGAAATTAGTTATTGCGTTGGAAATATTTATAAATTTGACAATTTGACAGTATTTGACAAGTACTTAAGTATGAGTCAAGGCTAAGTACCGACTATGAATATAGGCATTAGATGAAACTGGGTCTACAGCTTACAGAGAGTTTTCGAACCAGTCTAACTCAGAAGAATTTTATTTGGTTAGTAATTGCTAATTGCTTAATTGCTTAGAACAAATTGGAGCGAGTAAACCAATGCGATTTTCCATGTTTTTATATACTCGTTTATTAATTTTCTAATTAAAACATTTCTCACATATGTTTTATTTTCTCAATAGTAGCAGAGTAAAAAAAGATTAAATTTTGGTGACGTAAGTAATAGCATAATAAGTGAAGAGAAACAGTAAAGTGATGTCCCCATTTAATAAATCGATCTTTAGTCGGAAAATCGACGTTACAGGAACATGCGTAATTTTTATTATTTTTAAATATTGTATATTTCATAAAATGATTTTCATATATAAATAAAGATATAATAATTAATTCCATGTCAGAAAATTTAGACAGACGTATCTAAGTAACGTCTATTTAATCATGAAATTACCGCGGCAATTTGCGTTAGTGAAAATAGTCAGTGTAATGCAAATGTGATAGGTTCTATTCGTCAAAATGATGTACTTATTCTAACTATTGCACTGCTCTTGTATTTTTTCATATCGTAGATTGACTATTAAAAAGATATATTGGGAAATAAAAAGGGTTCCACATTAATATGAATTGTTGTAATATCGACGACTATGTTTGTAGTAGTACCATTGAGAATGAAAATTCCATCTGTTTCTCGTCACTATTACACTTTAACTTGTATTAATTCAACTGCATTGCTGTAGATTGTTATAGCGTTTTAAACCATTGGAGAACAAAAGTATATTAGTTTGGTTAACAGTTATATCGATGATGACAATTGTTCGATTATATGTACTATAAATGAACAAACGTTAATTTTATATACTTACAAAGTAATCTACAGCATGTCCATCATCGTGCCCATGTGGGTCAAGTGGATAAGCAGCTACTGTTGCTACCAGAGCGACTAAAGCGAAGATCTACACAAAAATATAAATACTTCTATATTATGAATTATATCTATTAATACAGTTTTTAGGAAGTTCATTTTTATTATTAATATTATAAATATTAATTAATAAAACTAAGATATTAGATATTGACAATAACCAAATTCAATATTGCCAAACTATATATTTTCATCCACAATCTTATTTGAAAAATGATCACTTTTAATTCAGAAATGAAATATATTCCAATTATTTTTCATTTTAGAAAGACTTGGGTTTAAATCAAATGAATAAATAATAAGATTCAAGACAGATTTTAGATTTATTTAATACCAGATAATTTCGGAGATATATGATAAAAATTAGCCAATATGAATTTTGAATTGATATAATTTGAATTAAAATTGACTACTATTCAAATTGAAATAAATATTAGAAGTTTTTTGTCATATAAATAAATTTTGCTATGAAACCTTTAATTTATACATTTTGTAATTTAAACGTAATATACTGGTGCTAATATTTTGATTATGTCTACTGAAAATAACTCTAACATTTAATTAAAATACGTAGTACATATATTAAGTTTTATTATTTATTACTAATTTAATATACTGTAACCTTTTTGAATGTTTATTTAATTAACAAATCAGTGAAATTGAACGTAATAAATGTTTTAACGTGCAGATATAAAGTCTAATTAGAATATTTCTAAATATAAAATAGTGCTCATGAAGATGTACATGCAGCGATAATGCGTAAACACGTAAGAGTTTTCTAGAGTGTAGAGAAAAACAGCCGTTTCACTTATAAATATTAATCACGAGTCCAATTAGACAATGAAATAGAGAGACGACACTTACTTTGGAGAACATTGTACCGTACACAAATCGCGAATGCACTGGCACAAACAGAAGATTATCTCCTTTTTATACCTCGGCGTGCTCTCACTAAGCCATAAAAAACGACAATCGCATTACGTTACTAGTAAATTTAGGAATTTGAAAGCGATATTCCGGCCATTTTCCGCCATATTGGAGCATACATATGCATAAATACATCACATGTACATTATACGTCCATTAATGTGTCAGTTTGCCAGTGTGTTGTTTCACTTCCTATGTTGCCTTGGGCGGCGAAGGATGTCGGTGCTGCCTAACGGATGCGGGCAGGAGAGATCTTTCATTAATTGGATGTTTATGTAACTATTCTGATCCACTGTTACTTCTTTCCACACAGACACATTGAAACATACGAATGATAAACTGAACTGATAGGACTGTGCTAGCATGATATCATCGTCTTCTTCGTTACACTTTCCCTTCTTCATTTGTTTTTTGTTTGTTGTAGGTCAGTCATCAGGTTTTCAGATTACCTATTTACATATCTGTGTTGTCATATTGAGAACAAATTTCAAATTGGGATTATTCTCAACATAAAATTCTAATATTACTAATGCGAAACTGAAGGCTCACAATTTTACATTAGTTATTCCAAATGTTAACGAGCAATTTTCAATCTCTTGATTAGTACGCTCCAATTCGAATTGGATTGAGTTTGAGATTTGAGGTTCAAATCCCAGCGTGACCAACTTCTAACTAAATAAAAATACTACTGTATTTGAGTGGTTGGTTTGGTTTTTCATCAGATGGTGATATTTGATGGTTTAATGTATTTCGGCAGATATATTATAATTCTGAAATAAATTGTGAAAAGAATATGTCAACCGCCGGGATTTGAATCCGAGACCTACATCTTGCCGGGATGTTGTTGTATCAACTGAGCTACGGCTCACTTGTCTGTACTTATCACGTCGGTTGACATATTATCTCACGACTCTACTGCTAACTAGTCCTATTTAATATATTTATCACCATATCCTTCTTCAGAAGATCTTCAAAATCTCGGCTTTTTGATCTAAAAAGCTCAAATTTTTACTCTAAAACAGTTATATTTATATTTTCCCAACCAATTGAGTAGGTGTGTGTTCTGTGTTACTTTTCATCATTTCATCCTCATCTGAAATAAATATTAGCAATTAATTATACAAAATATCAATGAAATTCATATTATCCCCATATAGGTATAAAACTATATGCCACTATAATGTACGAAAAAGCGTGTAATATTTTCAGTCAGCAGTGTAATATATGTTTTTTTTATATTTTTACTGGTTTCAGTATATTAAGCCTTTCTTTACATAGACAAAATTAAGCAAGGTAACTACATCATAATGCCATGTGATTTTGAAAAGTCAGTATGGAATAGTATATTAAAACATAAGTTGTAGAAGGCAACCTTTTCAAGCACGAGTTTGAATTTCGGGAACGAGCGCGAAGCAGCGAGTGCCCGAACGAACGAGTGCTTGAATTGCCTTCTATAACGAATGTTTTATACTATTTTCTCTGTTTCGGCTTTTATTTACATTATTTTTTATAATAATATTTGACAATTTCCATTAAGGGATTTTTTTGATAGAATAGTTAAGTTGGTAACAGTGATTTCTGTTTCTTTTATACATAGTAAAACAAGCAATTTGTTTCATGGCCTCCCAAATAAATTAGAATTACTTTGTCAGTTGCCTAGATATTTTGTGTATTTAATGCAGTCATGCCAATCTCAAATAACAAAATATAACCAAAAATCGTTTAAGAATGAAGCTCCTTCCAACATCAATAAGCGTGCTGGAATATGATATTCTAATTCCGAAACAGAGAATAGTATATTAAAACATAAGTTGTAGAAGGCTACCTTTTCAAGCACGAGTTTGAATTTCGGGAACGAGCGCGAAGCAGCGAGTGCCCGAACGAACGAGTGCTTGAATTGCCTTCTATAACGAATGTTTTATACTATTTTCTCTGTTTCGGCTTTTATTTACATTATTTTTTATAATAATATTTGACAATTTCCATTAAGGGATTTTTTTGATAGAATAGTTAGGTTGGTGACAGTGATTTATGTTTCGTCTGTTGCCTAGGTGCTAGGTCAGTTGCCTAGATATTTTGTGTATTTAATGCAGTCATGCCAATCTCTAATAACAAAATATAACCAAAAATCGTTTAAGAATGAAGCTTCTTCCAACATCAATAAGCGTGCTGGAATATGATATTCTAATTCCGAAACAGAGAAAAAATATTACCGTTCAGATTTGTCATAATGACATGGAACAATTGAATAATATAGCTGCCGTGTCAACCCATACATATTGATTAAGAAAGCGTTACTCACAAGAAAATTTTTATAAAATAATATTTGTTGATAACGTGAAACCGGTAAATTATTGAACAAAACGCGGCTGTTGCATATCTTACCACGCCTTAGATGTCTTAAAATCCTCGCTCCCCGAGCTCGGAATCCAATTGACATCTGCGACGGTTAGGATACTTATAACTATCCTAGGTATGTTAATAGTGCAAAGAAAGATAAATAATCTATCGTAAAAATATTGAAGTCATTTAGATCTTTAAGTTTTTTCAATTCAATTCCAAACTACTCATATTAAAAATAAAAATAATCTTTCAGTTTCATATACTACGAGTATGTTCAACTATTGGTGATTAGTAAAAGGACCATCATTTGGAATAAATAAAAAGAAAGATCACTTAGAGTTGAGATAATAATAATAGAACATTCATAAGCAAATAAATAGTAAAATTTAATTTTAAATAGGTCAGGTAGTATATAAATCAAGATTTAAATACAGTAATTACTAGGAATTTGAATATAAAGAAAAAAACTAGAATATTTGAAGTCCTATAAATGAGCATTTAAAATAAATCATTATAGCAATTATAGGATAAATAAGGGGTTATTACCTCATTAGAGTCGTTTAACTATATTAGAATTAATACAAATATTTTAAATTTTATTAAGCAAGGATTTTTGTGGAACAAATTGAAAAGAATTAATTTTTAGTAACAATAAACATTAGCAACAACAACAATGTACATAAAGAATATAAATTGTAGTCATAATTATATCTCAGAAAGAAATTATAAGCATGAAGAAGAAAATTAACTTATCAAATAATATAACTATTTTATTTATGTATGCCACCTACCTAGTTTAACAAGTGATGTCTATTTTATAGTAATTACAGAGTTCACTTGATATCTTGTGTAATATCCTATTTCATATACATATATTACTTCCTTCAAACTTACATTATGTGCGTTCCATGAAATCTTTCATCTAACTTTTATTTATATGTAATTAAAGAGATATTATTTCATCATAATTAATTAATTTGCTTATAATTAAGTCATTAAAATTCAGTGTTAACTTAATATTCTAATTATCGTCATTAATGTTATGTCAAAATTATACTTTTTATTACTTTATGATACATGCCTAATTTTGACATATTTATAATGTAAATTTTAAAATCAAATTTTAATTTTTCACATATTTTAAAATTAACATAATAGGTTTGAGAAAATTATACTATTCAATATGTACGATCAGGTCGCTTTTACTTTATGAAATTAATTTTTAATTATTTAATTATTGTAAAAGATATGAACAATTAAATATCGATTATCAATATGTCACTAAAAGAAAGTTTTCCGTTTCCGGTTTTCAAGTTTAATATCATACTGAATATTATTATTAATTAAAACAAACTTAATTAATACAATATTTCAATGAGTGTTATTGAATATAATAATAATTAAATGTTTAATTATATATTCGACTTTATTTAATTTATAATTCGTGCCTTACCCAGACTTCAAATCTACATACTTAACATTTATTATTTACATACATATTTTGTGAATTTATAATAATTTTTTTTCTATCATTTTTTGGAACCATAATTTTTCATTTTGATGTCTCGTCCAGTAGTGTTTCTTCCGATCTTCCTTTCCTTTCCAACTCCCTACAGTACGGACGCATATGTTTCAAAGTTTACTCTTTTTTTCCGTCTATATAATCTTTCTTCAAGTTTGAGCCAGTTTTTATTGCTGTTCTCCTCCTTCCCACAGAGGAATCTTCTTATATTTTGGAGTATACGATGAATTCTGGATTTCTTCGTTTTTGTTATCGGATTTAATTTTCGAAAGGTGAACCAGCAAATTTTTATCTTCAAATCTTTACCGGTGAATATTTATTACGATAATTTTAACTTTGAATATTGGTAAAACTTAATAATTTCTTTCTTGCATTGGAATGCATCCTCAAGGCTAGTGATACTTTTGGAGAAATTCTTAAAAAATGGAGGTTGTACTTGAATGTTGTTAATGAAGAAAAGTATTAAGCTTGTTACAGTAACAAAAAAATTAGAATAATTATTTTTTGTAAACATTTATATAATTGTAGAAACACCTGATTATTCAATAAAATTTGCATAAACGAGTAATATTGTGAAGATTTGAGCTTGGATAATAATAAATAAAAGAAAGTGAAAATTTGTGTGAAAATAAATCATGGTATATTTATAAACATTCAATAATACTATCTATACATAATGAAGAACATGGATGACACATGAGTAGATGACATGACATGAACATTGTGGTTACATGAGCTATGAACAATGAGATGAATTAACTTAATCATTTCCTTTAGTAATGTCCTCCGAGTCCAAGTCCGATGTGTCCGCCGGCGTAAGACAGAGCCTCTCCGCCGTGGCCGCCCAGCTCCAGGCCTCCGTGGGCAATGACGGGGGCGGCGATCACAGCCTTCTGGATGATCTGCGGGTGCACGGCGTGACCTTGACGCTCCACGATGGCGTTGAAGCCGTTGTGCTTGTCGGCGGTGTACTTGACGATACGGATGGTGCCGTCGGGTTCACGGAGGGAGTACTGGCCCTTGACGACGTCACCGTGGCGGACTTCGGATTGTTCTTTTTCGTCGCCGGTGTGGTGGTCGCTTACTCCGTATTTGAATTCGTATTGGGCGGGAGCCTAGAAATATATGCTTTGTTAAATAGGGTTTAACAATCAATGTTAGATCAAGTTTAGACATTTTTTTGGCTCGCTTATGTTATTATTATTGTTGGAGGGAGAATAAACGACTGATGTAATTTCATTTGAATTATGAAATAAGTAGCATTGTAGTCAGAAAATTTAATAATGAAGCCTTGGGCCAAATTTTCGCTGCCGCGTGCAAAAATTTTATCGCCCGAAATGTCCTGTATGCATCATATGTAACTATGGTATATAAACAACTACGGTAGGTGCATTCGTCCAAGAATGGTGGGGGATCAGCAACCCGTTAAGTAACAACACACCTCTCTCTAACTTATACGTTTCAAACTTGTTAAAATGCCCCGAGTCTGTTGTTGTTTGCAACAATAATTTAAATGAAAACAAAAACATAAACAATAAATTATATATTTCATATCATAAATTTCTATAGGAAAAAGCACTTATAAAAGTTTGGATACCTGCTTGGAATTGAAGGTTATTTTAATCATGAATGTAGTATCCATTTTACCGAAGCGGGTTTCGAAATAAATTTAAGAAGCGAATTAATGAACATAAAAACAAAAAAAAAATACTAAAATCTAAGGGTACCTATTTGCAACTTTCATAATATACCTACACGTAAAGATAAAGGGAAAAATGATGATTATGATAGAAAATACATCAAAAAAGTGTGAAATTATGACATGAACTGCTATTTTTATCGATTGTAACTTTTTTTATTTCTATTATAAACTATTCTTAGTTATATAAAATTTTTATCACTTGGCCTAATTAATTCTTTATGTTTTTACTTTGTTACAGAAATATATTAAATCTGTCATAAAATAATTTCAATGCAACCACTTTACTTTTCCTTTTTTTGCTCATATTCTGTTTTTGTGTTTTAGCCCTTTCTTCGCACTTGGTCGAATGAGTTTCATTTCGAGAACCAAAAAACACTAGTTTACGTCTTTATAAATTTATAAATATCTACTATGTTGTACTAGAATGTTACAGTTTATTAATGAAATAAGTAAGAAGTACATTACATATAGGGAATATAATAATATACCTAATACCCGCGCAGATATTAAGTTTAATATGATAATATTGATAACAAATTCATATTGATATTCGGATAAAATGTAGAAAGAGTAATGGTGATTATAAACTACTCGATGTTTTTTTAATTTTTGAATTCTAACCGTGAAGAAATACTTACTTTTAAGTTTATTAAATATATCAAAAATGAAAAATAATAAAAATAATAATTAAAATTAATAAGTACCTATATATATTATATGAGTTTGTCACCTTTTTTAAATTTCTAATATTAGAAAAGTTTAACTATTAACCTTTTTAAAAAATAACATTGTTTATTTAGTCATATTGGTTAAATAATTACCTATTTGTACGAAATATGAAATATAACATTAAAAAAAATACGTTTATCACTTGAGTCCCGTTGAAATCTCCTTATATTTCCTATATTGTTAGTTATTCTTTCAAAATTTAAATTATTAAAAATTATTTATCAACAATATATAAATGCAAGGAACATATTTTTGTGAACTAAGCATAATATTTCGTCAGATTTTAAATCATTTAGAAACACCATATACTCCACGAATAAAATAAATTCATTTCATCCCACTGCTAAAATTATAACATTGAAAATTAGTAATCTTTTAGTATAAATCACTTTTTTAGGCGGCTGGTACATAAATTGTTGTTTTTCGTATCTGCTGGCAACCTTAAAGTATCAATTTTTATTTGACATCTGTCAAAGTCAAAATTTTTGGCCGCTTGTTTGTTCATTATTGATTTACATAGTTCATATTAATGTGATTAATTATTTTAGAATATAATAACAAATGTAAGTAAAATTTTAACTATTCCTTTCCAAATATTAATGAAAAGTAATGAATTTGCGAGTAAAAATAGCGGCCGTAAAGTAAATGCGGCCGTAAGGTAAATGCGGCCGTAAAGTAAATGCGGCCGTAAAGTAAATTTTGACAGATGTCAAAAATTGATTTTGAATGAAAATTCATAATTTCTTGTTGTAATCGCCTAAAAAATGTTGTGTGCACCTCGGCTAAAAGTTATTTTTGGGCCTCATCTGATTTGTAGCCTCGGCTGCAAACTTCTGTTTCGGCCCAAAAAGATTACTTTTAGAACCTTGATACACAAATAACTATTATTATATTTAACAGTAAAATTTATCTATATATTATGAAATAAAATAATAAATAAGTGAAACGTCGATTTTCATTTTTCTGCAAGGTAATATTTTAATGCATATAACATAAAAATAATTAATATCGTTCATTTTAAATTGTTTTCATTCATATTTAGTAAAAAAATGTTTTATTAAAGATTCCAATTTGTAACAATAAGCCAATGAAACAAGAAACAGTTCACTTCACATTTATAGTTCTCGTTTTCTTGACCTTCGAGGGCATTCACTCCAAAGTCAATGGCAAGGTAAGGTTAACCTACAATCATAAGTTTTCATATATTTTATAAAATCATTGAACAGTTTTGTATAGTTCAATACTTAGTATGTGTTTTTGTTTAGTTTGGAAAAACAATTTTCAAATACATATTCTTGTACACTTTATTTCTGAACTGATACTAATGTAGTTATTTTAATAGACATATTACAGTAATAAGTAAATTAGATTGACATATGTAGGTCTACTGCAAATTTCACTATATTGTGGTTTCTAAGACCAAAAAATGTAAAGTGTAACGGAAATAGGAAATTTATATCTCCGACTCAGACTGAGATTTCATTTATACTTAAAAAATTATTTATGAGGACAGAAACTAACAATTATTAAAAGGAAATTAAAAAATATTTGCATATTTAATTAATCTTTTCATTTAGTAAGTAAAAAAAATATAGCTTGAAATACAGTATTCTGTAGTAATTGAAAGAGAATTAGTAGTTGACACTTGGTGGAACATGATGAATACTTAAAGGTGATTAATAAAACACTTGGTTACCCCACAAAAATTGTGTTTTATTAATCACCTTTAAGTACTATTCTGTATTACTATTACAACCCTACATGAAATAAAAAATTACTAACAATAGCATTTCTAATGCCTAGTTCACACGAAGTTGCCACAAATTTCTTTATTGAAAACTTCCCGGAATGTTAGCGGCGTCCATAAAACCACGAGATGTTACGGCAAGTTTATACTCGTAACTAACTTCTCATCTAAGGAATGATAATAACTAAAATAACGCGCCTCCATCCGATATAACTAATATTACCAAACTCAAATTTGTCCAGAAACTCTCTGTTTGTCACCCTAGGCCGGCAAAATGTAGGGATGTCAATTTAAGTTCTACCAAATTTTATTTTATTGAAAATGTAAAACGTTAATTAAAACCACTATATGGTTTATTATTCATACTATACTCGTGTTGTACGATTACAATTAGATACGTTAATTGAAATGAATTGAAAAATATAAATTCACATTCGTTTTATTTTTTAGGTTAGAATAAATGTCACTAAATTTATTCAATAAAACAAGTGAATTGTTTATGTATCCATGTGAATCGAAAATGTTATCAGCTCTAATATCCCTAGATTATTGATAATAACGCAAATATTTTATCATAGTTGCCGAAAGCACGTTTCTTGGTAACCGTGTTAATCCAAAGGCTAAGGGCTGTTACCTACAAGCAACGTGCTTAAGAAAGTTGTCATAAAATAATAAGTTATTTATCAAATTTCACATATATCAACAATTGTAATTTACCTAGCAACCTCATGACATAAGAGAAATACAAGGATTCGAATGTATATTTTTATAGGCTAAAAATTTTCAACATAAAAACCTATAGCGTATAAAGTTTTAAGTAGTAACAATATATCTTTAATATGAGTAAATTAAAAGTGTCATTGGTACAAAAAAATCTTATATATCACAAGCCCAGAAACTCTTTTGAGATATCTCGCATTTGCAGACCTCGATTTCAGCTTGGCCTGACAATATAAACTCACTTTCGCAAAAGCTTAGTTAGACTAAGATACAAAAAAACTATTGTGAATCATTTCATATTTGTTTTTAAGTTCTTTAAACTTTCATATTTCTTTATTTTCAGGTAAGAAATTTGTGACAACCTTCCCCTTGTGAACTAGATATAAAAGAAGAAAATTAAGGTTTCAACAAAAATCTGATTTGTTGTCAAATGAAAACCCCAAAATAATTACAAATTACACTATTGCCAATACTTGTGGACTAGGGCAAGGCTAAGGTTTTGCAACGTACCTACTTGTTGCATATTTAGATCCTAGGAATCATGTCACCCAAATTCGCAGTGGCAGGATTTCTGTAACTTCATTGTAGGGGTAATAATTGAGTCTTTATATCAACTTATATATAATATTTTTTTTCACTGCTAGCCTAGACACCCACTACTATTAACTTTTAATTGACATGAGAAATTGTATTTCACTGCCGCTTACTTGGTATCCATGGTCACCTAGGTCAATAATAAATTATTGTTAACCATGGTCAATAATAAAATATATCACTTTTTAAAGAAACTCAAGTTGCAAATCCAAATAGTGTTTGAATCATTTAACTCAAGAAAAGTGTAAAGTAAGGATTGGCAATTTAAATATGCCGTTTAAGTTAAATAAGTAAATCAAATAAAACGAAATTAAAAATGAAAAGTTAGGTTGACAATCTGAAACGATAAATATAAAAACAAAGACAGCCGACTTTATTTTTGTGAATATTAAGAAACAAAGTAATGTTCATGTTCATATCAAAATACTAGTAGTGAAAAAAATAATATACTACGGTTGAGAAGACCATTATTGATCAAAAATTTTGTAAAAATGTACAAAAGGAAGAAATTGATAATAAACTATTTGATTTGATCAGCGCCTTATGTCCCTTAGTTGCTTTGTACCTCGGGGCACATCTTGGCGCTAGGTCAATAATGATCGCCTTCTCAACCTTGATGTATAATATAATATTTATAGTAATAAATTAATTGAGTCAAATAGATACCATACACAAACAAAAAAAAAATAGCCCACAGGCAAAAGGAGTTACTAAAAGAGATAAAGTTGGTATAATCATCTCCAATAATTTTTGAGGGACAACTTCCTCTTCTACACAATTAAGATGAAAGTAAGATTGTCTATAAACAGATGATATTCTCATTACAATTTCATCTGCCTTGTGTTTCTCAATACAATGATAATTTGTATTTTGTTCTAATGTGCAACAATTATTTGTAGTAATGATAGATTTAATTATACTAAAGAGAAAATTAAGAAAAAATAGCAAAATGTAGTCGAAGTAGACAAATATATATTCAAGTAAATAAGAAAGAATATGTACTTGGTACTTAACATTGATGAAACGTTATAAATCACTATAAAAATAAATAATAAGTAGTGGAGTATTCCAGTACATTACTTAATTTATATTGCAATTTCATTTGGTGCATATGTATTTCTAAAATGACCTATTTGTAACCATGATTGGTTAATTTAATATGAGGGGAAACAATTAAAAATTTTAAAATAAGTAGAATTTCGTAAACATTCGAAGTCCGATAGCAATTTCTCCGGTTTTATGGAGCGGAACAGATGTTCTTTACGCGAGAATATAAATTAGCAAACATGGTACAACATACAATTTCTTATACAGGAATTTACTACTTTTGGATTTTGCGTTTAGTCTCTAACTAGACATAATAATCTTAACGACCTTTCCGAAAAAATCTCCGCTAAATTATCTCATGCTTGGCTGCTCAAACTATGATTGAGATATAATTACATAACTCTACGACTCTGATCTGTTCTTTTTGTCGTAATTGCAAATTTTGAATTACGGCAATCGAGTACTTTATGTTAATTTGTATTACAAAATAAATATAATAGATCTAGTTTCAAATTGAAAATGTAATGTTCATTTAATTTGAAATAAATTGCCAGGAATTACTATATACTTATTCATTAGGTATTACTAAATTTTATGATCTATATTTTATTTGAAGGTGTGGTGTAAATATAAAATTACGAAATAAGCTTAACTCTTTATTGCGATTTTTTATTCCGTAGTTAGTTATATTGATGATGAAGCTGAAGTAGCACGTTGAAATTTGTTTACATTTTCTGTGGTATTACTTTTTAAGATCGGTATATCACAGTCGAAAGGTTAGAGAGGTATAAAGTTTAATTAAGTAAGTATATTTTGTAAGACTTAAAGAAATATATTATTTTTGTGCCTTTACAGAAATTTTTTGAAACAAAAATTTTTAAGCCCCTTAGTTGATAAGTGTTTTAATATTTAATTTAAAATACGCATTTCAATTGTAACTTACTAATTAGACAATATCTAATATTGCATAATACATCATTTTACCGTTACTCTTAAAGTAAACTACCATTAATTTTGCTATTTATTTTTTAAATAACCTTCTGATATAAATTCAGGACATCAAAATATATTCATATATACCATGAAAATTTGTGACCTGTTAAAATTAATTTAGCGCTTGCACAGTTAATTCACTACCTTTTATCTGGTTACTAGTAACGTCACGTATTATCGAATGAGGGTAATACAACGAAAACACCTATACACATCCATACTTCTGCAGGATTTGAACTCGCAGCATTTGGTTTGTAAAATCTGAACGATGACCATTGGTCTAAAAGGCTTTAGCGAATTATTTTATATGTTATAACTATTCTTCTTGAAATATTTTTTGATAATACTATTTCCACGATTTAAAAATGTTGTTGTTCGAACTTACATGATAGTCTACGACTTGTTCAAGGTGACCTGGGAAGGCACACACAGCAGCTACCGCCGCTAGGAGTACAAGGACCTGCAACACAGAGCATGTTTATTCTCGCATCAATCCATGTCCTTCTGAAGACATAAAATTGAAATACTGCTCGGAAATAAGCCATAAATCTAATCAATTTCGTGCGAGGAAACCGTACCAATTTAGAAAGTAAAATTTACAAAGAAAATCTGTTCGTCGTTAACCTACAAATTTCACTTTTTACGGCTTTAATATTCCTCTGGACGTTTTCCGGAAGTTGTCACTTACTTTAGTGTACATATTGGCTAGTATTTCACCGATCGTCAGGTATTGCACTGCACTGATGCTAGCTGCAAGTGAGCAGTGTCTTTTATACTAAAATCTACGTTCACCGCGAAATAAAAATGCCCCTATAGCGTATTACGTTATTGAAATGACTTGGAACAAATATAGGGACAATTTGAAAGTGAATGAGTCGGTGGACGGGACGGGGGCGACGCTTGTGCCGTGATGGTTTTTTACTTCCTCGTCGCCGTCAGCAATTGACATGCATTGAGATGTGTCGATACCTGACCTAATTTTTATTGCAGTTACTACTTATTTGTTTACAATAATTATTATTTTTTCCACTAGTATATTGTCAAACACAGTGGCAGATTAACGGGACTTGAAGCGTTACATTTTTTTGGGCCCCATAGAATAAATTACTTATCTAACTACAATTTACATTACCTTTAATTTTTTTATTAAAAAATATGTCGAACCTGGCACATTCTACAGGTCCCTGATAAAAGGGGGAGCTGTTTTCCTTAACGTAATTATATTTAAATAAAATTTACTTTTTATTTTTACGATATATTCTCGTTTTACTCTTATACCGGTCTCACACCATCAAAATGCAAAAATAAAATCATCGAATAATTTTCTTTTTAAGAAAACTGTTACCATACCTATATTTGTTAGTTTCAGAGAAAAATCATAGCGTGTGATGAACCATCGTAGAAAAAAAGTGTGGAAGATCAATTGTAAAGTCTTTTCATTTCTCTTTTCAAGCGATGATATGCTCGTTAGTTACTACTACTCGCAGTAAAAATTGTTTTACCTTGCTTTTCGTAAAATATTTCAAATAACTATTTCTTAAAAAAAAATACTCGTTTAAGAGCGGAGTGAGATCGTTTACCAGTTGCATTACATATAGTTAATGTAAAGATATCTTATTTCAAAATGTTACCTACTCCCCTAAATGTTTGCCCTTTCGCAAGGAAATCTATTGCTTCGAAGTGAGTGAACCTGAGCAGAGGGCCTCTGCGAGTCCCTGTTGTTCAGCCTGAAGCAGCCGCGTCCAGTGCTTGTGCATAAATCCGGTACTGGTCAAAAAGGAAATATCTACCAGTACGTTATTTCGGCCAAGAAGGTATTACCGGATCTTTATTCTGTAAGTTTTAGGTCTATTATGAGAGATGAGTTTAATTCGTATTTCTTATATTATAATAGCTTAACTTCAATAAAATGAGACATTTGGCACTCCGTTGCTACAAGTTTCAGATATTGAAGACATTATTAGTTGTAAACCTAATTTTAAGTAGAAAATAGGATGACCATATTTATAAATCATAAAAATGGGATAATTGCAAAACCAACCAATAAAAACTTGTGATGAGTATGTCACAGCCGCAATTGAAAACAGGGGAGTCAATAAATTTCAGGCCAAAACGATTAGGAGTGATCGCTTGGAGAGATGTCTGAAAAAGGTGCACCGAAGACAACAAGGAAAAATAACTACCCAGAGCCTTACACCGTAAGTAAATAAAAACGGGAGAGGATGCAGAAAAATCTTTTATAAATTCATAACTGTAAATCTCAATAATTTTATTGGCAAAATCACAAACCTATTATACAAACACATTTTAAATTACATAAATTGAATTAGAAATAGAATTCACAATTTATTCTTGTGGTTTCATACTAGAAGAGACTTAGTTTCGAACTACCGAATAACATTGTCTCATCTCGATCTTTAGTTGGTCTTAATTACTCTAATAGTCTCTTTATTCTAAAATGTTACGAATGACGCTGTCGTCTTTAAAATCGATACTTGAAAAGTAGTTTTTCCCGAGGAAAGCTAATAAATTTTATCGATATTTTGACTACAATGTTGAATAGTTCATTTGACATTTTATTTCGACGTGATATTGCCCATTTAAGTGGAACTTAAAATCTAAATAATATTAGTGCAACCAGCCATTAAAAATATAAGTATTTCAGAAGTTCATTCCAATTGTGAAGTCTAAAAGTTCCATTTATTGGTCATAAGTTTTTTCATCAACATTTTTGTTTCTTTTATCTTTCGTAATAAAATTACATTAAATTAAACGTCATATATAAGTAATAAATTAAGATGTGATTTCCAGTCAGGAATAGGTTCATTGAAAAATCGAGATAAATGACTTGAAAACAAGGATGAAACCATGAAATCCGGAATCTAAATATATGTTGACCATTCATTTAGTAATATTTTTTCATAAGAGTAGGTTATCATTAACTTTTTGTGGTGCAATAACTACAATATTTTCCAAATTTTTATTATATAATAAGAAACATTTTTTTTTTCTTAAAATATTTCTCCAAGTCTTGTATAAATTTATAAGTATTATGAAATATGAAATAATGTAGCTTATTTCGTACTTAACTAAAATTAAATTAAATGTCTCATTATTTTGCAATATTCACCTTGCAAAATATTAATGGTTATTAGTCGAAAATGATGAATTAATAACAAAGAGAATGTAATTTTTTAATGCATGGTAATGTGTAGCAATGATATAAAGACATGTGACTTATTACCCATTGTTGTAAGTTGTGATTGTCAATAATCAGTACCTATGCAGATTTATATAATGATAGTTGTATTGAATTAAGCACACATAATGTCACTTGGCGATAATTTGCACAGTAAACTTATTGTATAACATTAGTCATTAAATGATAGTGTCCTTTGCGAAGTGTTGATTTTGTTACAAATTAAAAAAACAAGTAATATTAAACGTTTTCCAACTTCATTATTTAGATTATAACACAAGAAATACATTAATTTTAGCTAAAAGGTTATGTGAGCTAATTAAATCAGAATTTCTTCCATATCTACAAGATACTAATTAGCCAGGCCTCTTCAGCTGCCGTTGAGAGATTTTATCCTACGTAATATTTATTCACCAAGAGAACATGCCTACTTTATGAAAAATATTGTTTTGAATTTCGGGACGCTTAACATTTTTTCTTGAAATTTTAGATAAATGAATTTTCAGTACCAATTAAAATTTTCTAGTATGAGCCTTATCCCTACGACATTCCTTGATTTTTTATGTACCTTAATAAATTTTGACACATTGATACAAATTGGTATAATAAAATAAAGTACAGTTTGAGCAAATAACCATGAACGACTTATAATTATTAGCTTTTAGCAAATTTATTATTTAAAAATGTTTATGTGATTATATTATATATTAAAAAATTAAGTAATAAGACTGACAACGTAGCGTTCGTTCTGGTAATATTTGAGACGCAGGACTTGGAGAGGAGGCAGGTGTTATATGCCTTCAGTATACGAGTATGCTAGAGTCATTTGTTTGTCCGTAGAGATTTTTTCCTAAAACAGTTTTTCTTGTGCCATCTAAAAATGTGAATCGTCAATTTCAAACAACGGTGTGCTATCAGGTTTTGCTTCAGACTTGGGCACAATGCAATGGAAACAAAACTTAAGCAAACCTATGGAGATAGTATTATTTCAAGGAACCATGTTTTTCGGTGGTTTTAGGCATTTTCAGCAGGAAAAGAGTCGATTGAAGATGAATCTGGGATCTTGTACATTCAATTTGACGGTTAACAGTACGGAACGATTGGAGAAGAATTAAATTTGATTCACACCATCATACTTCAGATGTTGATTAATTTAATGAGGATGAGAAAAAATCTTCGCAAAAATGGTTAAAAAAAAATGAGATTTTGACCAGTAAAAACATTCCTGTGGGTCTTCAGCCTTCTTATTCATCTGAGTTGAGTTCTTGACTTTTTTCTCTTCCCGAGATTGAAAAATTATCTCAATGGTAATTCATTTTCAAACACTTCAAAACATTTAAACAACTGTAACCGACCAGCTGAAGGTGATGTTAGTATCCGAGTTCTAGCACTGCCATGAGGATAGGAAGAACGTTCTCCACCAAGGAAGTTATTTTGAGGGAGACACTATCAAATATTAATTATATTCAAACAATTTAAAAAAACAGTTTTATTACTTAATTTACACACCTCTTATATATAAAATTATTACAATAATTTAATAATAATAAATTACAAAAAGTAATAAAAGAAAGAAAAGTACAAAAAGTAACAACAACTCTAACTTGCTAAAATACATAATATTTATTTGGATGTACAGTGTTCTTCCTTTGCCTTGACAATCTATTTAAATCTCTTTGAAACTACTTTATTTTATCAATTTTTTATATCAGTATCGTGACATAATATATCTAAATCACTTCATTAATTATCTTTTCTTTTCTACAGACTTTATTTTCCTCAGCTTTTTGAACTATGATTCACATTAGAAGAATTCCAGGTCTATAATTAAAAAGATGGAAGAGAAAAGCTTGCAATATCAAAGAAGAGATGAGGACTAAAGTAATTATGTGGCATTAAAAAATATATAAAGCATTATCATATTCAATGACAAAGAGGATTGCAATGAATATTTTGAGGAGTTTATAATTACTAAAAATTTGTATCTTAATTATCATAAATATTTTTAAATAATTAATTTGCTCAAAACGAACGATTACTTGTTATTCAAATTATTTTGCGCAGGGTGTATGATTTTTAAAGGATATTGAAATGTTCGTGCGATTAATAATTTATATGTCGATAATATATCATTGAGTATGTAGTATATTAATTTCGATTTTAATTTATTGTTTCGCTTATTTTTTCTTCTAATATGTATTATAATAGTAGATTTATTGTCTCAAATTCTTTATCATCTATTTCCCACATAAAAATAATCCCTGTGATGCTCTCTTCAAGTCAGCAACAATGTCCGGGATGTTATATCTGGTAAACGTTCTGTTATTATTGATATCTTCTATAAAAGAAGATATGTGACATCCAGTAATGGGACATAATCTGTTAAATAGATTCTTTAATTTTATATTTATGTAATGCTAGATTACTCGTAATTTGAACTAATGCTTATTTTTACATGAAAACATAAATGGAAATCATTAATGCTAATTCCATTTAACATTTCAAGTTGACTGTGTATTAATTTCATAACATTGCTCTAAATAACCTAAATTATTTCGAAATTATCTTATTAGGTGCTTGCAGAATATATAAATAGTATACAAATATGTTAATATGAACTTCTATTTAAATTCTAAATCACTTTCAATGCTTACTTCGCATTTGTTTATTTTTCATTTATTTGTGTAGAAGTAAACGATGTTGTTTTATTTCTACAAATGTGGAATGCAGATGTTTGGTCTTACAAAACGTCTCCTATCACGCCATAAAAAGTAGAACATTTCGCTTCCAATACCAATTAATCTTTTATTTTAGATTTCTTCCTGATTTCTGATTTAAAATCGATTACGCTAGTTGTTTATCAATTGAAGCAACGATTACACTTCTACTTTATTTATTTTATATGTTACTCAACTAACGATTTCTGCTGTAAAATAGTTAGTTGATGTAAGATAAAGTAATACATTTCATAGTGTTTATGGTGCAAAAGAATACATAAATTCATTAATAACTCCTTTATTAAAATTTATGATGTTAAGAAATATTTAACTGCAAACTACAAGTTCGATATTTAATAACTTCTATAAAAGAAATTATTTTTAATAGTATTTAATCACGGTGATTCAAAATTATGGTAAAGCAAAATTTAAAATCATTTACAAAATAGACGCCGACTGTTTGGGTGCTCCAGGGCTCGAGCCCCCGATAGGAGATTTGGTGGGGTGCGGAGCGGAAGTTATATTCAGTTTAAAAATATATTAAATTTACCTCAAGAAACTATAACTTTTGATTTATTTTTTGGAATGTAATTTTGTACTTTTTTTCTTCAGTTCAAGAATCATTTAAAGGCTGAATATTGTTTTTTCTTACAGAGTGTATTAATTTTAAGTGGGCCACTATTGCTATCCTGAGAACTATAAAAGATATGAAGTTAGCTAAATTAGCAAACAGTTTCTATACTACAAGAGTATTAAAATGACCGAACCAAAATTTTATTTTAACCAATGGTTTTCAAAATTTGGGACACAGTTTTCTTATTTTAAATGGAACATCCTACATATTTTTATATATTTGAAATCTATATAAAAAACAAATCCAATGATATGTTTGAAGTTAATTATTAAGGTAAAAATACAATCCCTATATTGATAATAAGTTTGAAAAACTTATACTTGAAAATAACAGTTGCCATGGAAAAATAAAAATCAAACGTGAAAATCTTCGTTGTTTTTAATTTATTTTTTTCTTTAAATTAAAAAGTTTAGTTAGAAGAACGCAGATTTTGATGTTTGATATTCATGTTTTCATAGCAACTGCTATTTTCATGTAACAGTATACAAAGTTATTGATATCACAACAAAAAATTAAGAAATACTTATATATATTTTTTTCATTTGTTTTACTGTTTCATTTTTTATGTTTTGAGCACCAGACAGAAATATAAAAAGTCGGCGCCACTGATGTACATATGAATATATTCTGTGTATTTCAGTTCTGGAAATAAAAGAAGACAAAGTTTGAAAATTTTATTTTTGGGTATACAAAAATAAAGAAATACAAATATCCACCCTATCATTTGATTTCATATGACTACTGAGTAACATATAAAAATGATATGAGACGAAAAATGACACAACACAAATAAAAAAAAAAACAGAAAAATAGTAAACAATAATGAAAGAAGAAAACAAATAAAAATAACTCGACTACAAATTGGGTATATGATTAATGACGAACCCAGGATTGTATTTAATGGGGAGTTATATATTTTTTACGTATAAAACCTATCGCACATTAACCAAGTGGATAATTTTTTTCTTTGACATCTCCATGGTAACGAATTGTTTTCAATATTTTTGGTATATCGAATAAATAATAGCTATTTATGTCAGTACATAATGTAAGATCTTTAGTAGGGCGAGTCAATAAAGCCTAATTATGTCCGAATTCCATACAAAACTTTATGTACGACAGCGAAAATCGGTTTTTCTTAAAAAAAAGTAAAATGTCCATGATTTTAGAAGAATGAATCAAGTGTGCTTTTCAGTTGTTTGAATACGAATTTGTTTGGTCCGGTGTCAATGTCAAAATTTTGTTTGAAGCAAGATGCAAGCGTGTCGGTCTCAGAGTTCTAATAATGAAAAAATAATAAAGATTCACTATTTCCTCCAGCAAGCATATATGCGAAAAGAAATACAATGCGAATCGGAAATGGTGTTCTAGTAAGAATGTTGAAAGAACTTTACTTTACTAGTACTATAAAGAGGTACTTTATGGCCGCAAAACTATGATATAAATCAAACTTTAACGTGCAGTGGTACATAATAGTTATTTATGATATAAGTGTTAAAAGTGACATTTTATGAGTGAGTGGGGAAGTTTGAAACGAGGCGAAGCCGAGTGTAACAAACCCCACGAACGAATGTTTGATTGATATCAAAAATTTTAACCCCAACATAATTTTCAAAAGTCGGCGTTTGTGATCCTACTAGCAGGGTAATTATGAAAATTATATTAATTTCATATTGATACATTTGCTGGTTGCAAATATATAAATCTAAACTGTCAATTTTAGAAATACCTTAATATTAAATAAAGGTTTTATAAGTCGTTACAATCCATTTATAGAAATTGACAAAAGTAATCATAAAAAATTAATTAAATATAGTGATTTTAAATAGTAAGAGTCTAAGGTGTACCTACAACCTATTACTTTTCACTATTAAGCGTTTAATTTACTGTTTCTTTTGCTTTTTTGTATTTTACAATAACAATATTTCATATTTTCTCATTTTTCTGACAATGTCTTTGCTAGCTTTTGAAGGGCAAATGTTACTGCTACGAGTACAATATATCGGTTGATCATCGTCGTAAAAATATTAAATCAGATTATACACAAACTTGAAATGTCCTCATTTATAAAAATTAAATGTGCTAGTTTTAAAACTATCCCTACATCTCCCTTTAGCAAAGTAGCAAAAAATAGGAAGAAAAAGGGAAAAGGAATATACCTATAAGAAAAAAAAATTTAAATGTTTAATTGCAGAATGTATTTCATGATTTGTGTGTATTTTAAGTAATTCCTTTGTATTTCAGACACGTTTTCTATTTATGTATACAAGTCTCATTGGAATGTTTCTTATTTTAAATTTATCTCATTCCAAAATGTGTAATAATAATTTCTAAAAATAAGAAATAACTGCTATTATGTTAGTTGCATAATAGTGTGTGACATGACATAGTTTTTGTTGTGTTGGTTATTTTGCAACTAAATAAGTCTGTCAGTACATACACATTACTTGGAGCTGTTATTAAGCATTTAATTTTGTACATTTTCATATTATGTGCAATTATTTTCTATATCACCGATACTTTATTATGACTGTAAGTTCATTGATGCAATGCAAAATGTGTCTCCTAATGAATATTAAATAATATATTAATTGACAGTATATGCTTTATGAGATCTTATAAATTTGCTCATAGTTACTTAGTATCAATTAGATTATTATATAAGTATTAATTGTAATTTTATTGTAATGTGATTCATATTTAACAAATACATTATGTATATGAGACAGAAGTAATATCCATTACATAATAATATGTAAATGAGCCAGATACATTGTCAACTTTCAGTTTGACAATTTATGTCTCGTTACAGTTGTAGCTTATAGTATTTCTTTATTTTACTTTTGAATAGATTTTTATTTGACTGATGGCCGATTTCACTATTGTAGGTTAAATCAACAATCTGACGAATAAATTTTATTCATTGAACAGTCGAAAGTTCCATTTCACCTACCAAAATCGGTGGATAGTTAATTATTCGTAGAATAATATTTTTCCATAATATTTCTGCATTGAGTGTACAACATTGTTTAGGCGATGAATGCAAATAACAATTCGTTTCTTGCACAGAAAAGTGAACGAAAATTTCGTTATATTATATATGTAGGATTTTGCATCATTTCGCGTACAATTTTTTATGATATAACATATTATGCTAAGTATGAATAGAGCTTAAATATTTAAATAAAAAAATCGAACGATGTACGAGTAAACAAAATAATACAAACCTATACTATATTTATATTATTTTTAGAAAATATAAAATTATATTAATATATAAAAATAAGAAATACTCTATTATCTGGCTAGAAGACGGCTTCTCATTAAGGCATATAATTTTTTCTTATTTGGATTGCTTACAAAATTACTGGAGTCATATAATATTTAAAGCAAATATGTTTGAAAGAATTTCGAAGAATACATATTGTGATATTTATAAAGAAATTGTATAATGAATACTTATTAGGGTTAGATTACAGACGTAATAAATGCATGATTATTAAGAATTTTTGACAGTCAGTAGCTTAAAGAAATGATATGTTAGTAGGATTTGGGACTGGAGATGAATCCTAGGTGTATTATAATGTTAGCTTCATACCTCTTCGTCAAAATCCAAAAATATCGCACATTACTCTCTGCAGGAAAAGTTATAGTATAGTGATCTTTCTTTAGTAAGCAAAGCAAATTATATATTATACAAATTATATATTATATTCTCATAACTTCTAAAAAACTGTTATAAGCCTGCAGAGCCGTAACTAGGGATTTGAGCGCCTGTGGTAAAACAATCATTTGCGCTCATGTATAGCAAGAAAATTAAAAAAAAATCAATATTCAGAATAAATATTTAATATTTAACAAACATAACGCCTTAGCGTTAAAATTTAAAAATAGCTATTAATTTCACTGATATTTCAGATAATTAATTTTATTTTAAAAGTATATTATAATATGGTATTTGCACGCGGTCAGTATACGAAATCTCAATTTGCATTGCTTTTTTATTGATTATTTATTTGTCCATTATTGAATAGTTTTGTTTTACTTTGTTAGTTTTTATTAAAAGATAAGAAATTTATAGTATAGTAAATTGATTTAATTGAAGTTCTGGTTTAATGTCTTCATTATGAACAGACTTTTCTTACGTCCTACCGCTTTAACACTTACGGACCGACTTTTCTAATGTCCTACGTCGTACACAGGGGCGGATTTACGCACAGGCACAACAGGCACGTGCCTGGGGCGGCAAATTTTTGGGGGCGGCAATTTCTTCGGGTCGATATGTTTTTTCAAAAAAATTTACAAAATCAATCAGAATATTTCAAAAATTAGGAAATTAAGAGTATTTCCTTTTTGTGAAAGAGTTTTATTTCGTATAATCTAATAATTATTCAAAAGTTGCTCCATCTTTCATTAATATAAGATTGCAGCGCCATGTCTTTAAAATGATTTTTTGCAGTTAAGTCGACAGTACTGTTTGCATTGATTTGAGATCTTCATATTAACATAAAAATAATAATAATAATTATACCAACTTAAAAAAAGAAAATGAGGTTGGGGGGGGGGGGGGGGGGCGTCAAATTTTAGTTTGCCTAAGGGCGGCAAATTTTGGTTTGCCTAAGGGCGGCAATTTCGTTAATCCGCCCCTGGTCGTACAAATAAACATTCTAATTTATAATGTATTGTACTTATTACGTTTTATTCTTTATTGATCATTATGTAATGCAAAATCAAAATAAAACAAAATGAATGTGCGCAAGCAGCAGTATTAATGGATAAAGGTTGGAATTACCGCAGAAGAACAGAAAGCGCCCGTGTTCCATACATCGGTTTCTCGAATGATACAATGGTATAGAGACATTTGTGACAGTAGATGTTCCAGAAGACCTGGACAAACCCGAAATCATGCAAAAACTCTTGGCCAATGCCGAGTCTTAAAAGTTGCCTCCTAAAAATGTGCGATATTTTGAATGCAACATTATTAAAATAACTTCATCTTATTGGCTATATATTTTTCAATTAACATTAGAGCCATATTTGTTTTTCTTGTCCAATAGATGAGAGAATATAAGATTTAACAATTTTTAATTTTATAAAAGAGTGTTCATAAGGGGCTGTATTAACTGGTAAAACAGCAGCTATTGTAGATAATTTGCGAAAATTAAAAAAAATACGTTTTATAAATATTTAACCTAAAACCATATAAATGATTAAACTTTTGCTCCCATAAGTATTTTGCGCCTGTGATGTGCAACGCCGTAATTACAGAACTGCAAGCCTGCTATCAGAACCAGAAGATGCAAATTTTGACAATCTTTTGCAGCACGACAGCTTGTAGCATCATAATGCACGTTCAGCGATGGCAAGTAGCCAAATTTGATGTTGTAGTGTCTACCACATTTCCTTTATTACTTTAACCACGATCCAAACAATTATCATGCCATTACTAGAATTCAACATCAATACTACAATTGTCAAGAAATATTTTTTACTTATTTCCATATTACTTTTAATTGTTAATGAAATATCAATACATAGTGTCGCTAAGAAGTAGCTCATTTATTTTTGTTTAGTGCTCCCCATGGTTACGCCGTTACTTCAGAGCAATGTTAAAGGTATCATTTTCTTTGAATATTTTCTGAAATGGTAGAGGATCGAAAAAATATACCTGTTTTTGATGTTTTTTCAACAAGTCGTTTTAAGGTTTTATGGAACTTGCATTGTATTTAGCCGTATTTAAATGTTGAAAATGTTTCGATATTATAGATTATTTATGTTAATAAAATAATATCGACAAGAAAACCAATGTATTTTGTTATTTTAACTTTGTTATCAACTATATCGTAAAATGATATCATAGTTTGTACAATAAAAATCTAGTTATGATGAAAATAATTTATTTTATAACGAGTACAATAACATATACGATGTGTGAAATGAATAATAAGAACTATATGATATATACAACAAATATCGAGCGTAGAACAACAACATGGCATTAGTGAACACAATCTTATATTTCTTATAATTCAAATTTAATTTAATCCCCCATATCCAATTCCTCCTCCAAGTCCACCGAGTCCTCCTCCTAGCCCTCCTCCTAGTCCTCCTCCATATCCTCCTCCGAGTCCTCCAAGTCCTATCCCCCCTCCGAGACCGCCCTGACCTCCCAGACCACCTAGACTGAGCCCAATGCCATGCTGCACCACGGGCACCACGGTCTTCACCGGAGTGATCACCTTCTGCACGACAGGCTGCACAATGGCCTTGTGGACGAACTGCGGGTGCACGGCGTGGCCCTGGCGCTCCACGATGGCGTTGAAGCCGTTCTTGTCGTCGGCGGTGTACTTGACGATGCGGATGGTACCGTCGGGTTCGCGGAGAGAGTACTGACCCTGGACCTGGTCTCCGTGTCGGATCTCGGATTGTTCCTTTTCGTCGCCGGTGTGGTGGTCGCTTACTCCGTATTTGAATTCGTATTGGGCGGGTGCCTGTAATGAAATTAACGATTAGTTGCTTGCTAACAAATTCAAAGTAAATGTAACAGACATGATTGCATTAAGATGAAGTAGGACCGGCTCACATGTCGGTTTTTTGGGCTCTAGATAGAGGGGCTTTGTACTTTGTAATTTCTAAGAAAATTTTACATTGGTTTACAAAAGATAAAAAAAATTAGCAAAATTAAGAAATGGTAAGATGTGAAATTGATACGCTGTAAACTGACGTTCATAATATTTGAATAACGGAATGATTATGGTATTAGACATTTAAATTGAATGTCAGAAGAATGATGGACAAAACAATAATTATATTATACATACTAAATTAAATATGAACTTTTTTCTTAAGTAAATATAGTTTTTTTATATCACCATAATGTAACCATGACAATTCTTATATATCTTTATTAAATTTTATTGCTATAATCGCTCGATGACATTAAGCATTTTGATTAGGTTAATATGACGTGTTTGGAATATTAAAAAATATCAATTTTTATCATTTCGTACCATAGATGTAAGAAGCTTAAATAAAATTTAATCGATTTTTCTTGATTCATATGCACAACTGCGTACTTAGAAAGAATAAACTGAGACCAAATTTAGTAGGATTGTAATACCTCCCTTATTATACTTGGTGGTTGATACTTATTATTTAAAATATAAATATGTTTCGCTAGTTTCGTCCTTACCCTTAATATAAATAAATTTAATGTAAATCCATTTGACTTATTCTTCATTTGGATGTGTGAACTATTCGTAACTTGTTAACAGACAAAAAGACAGTCATAATTTAAATGCTTAGATGTGTGTTGTGAGTATATAACACCGGTACGCGTATACATAATATATGATATTCAACATATTCTTTAAGCAAATCCTTATTCGAATTCAGCGAAACAGTGAGTGCTTTATATTTTTAATTGAAAGATAAGTTATCGATAGAATGTAATTATTACTGTTATTACAAGTCACAAGACAATTTTATGACTATTATTTTATTTCGACGTTGTACTGATTTGCGGAGAAGAAAGATATTGTAGTTTAAAATGTTAACGCTTTATTTATAAGATAAGCATAACATTGTTATTAGGTGCCAATGTTTTACAAAGTATAAACCTAATTGAGGTACCGATTCCATTATATAGATCAACTATCCGCCAACCACGATCCGTTATAAATGTTATGGCACAAAAAATGTCCCTAATGCGTCTAGACTGAAATAATTTCCAGTGTTTTAAAGAATTTTTTTAGGACATTCAATTGTACCGATTTTTATATCTAATTTGTAATTTAGGGCTAATTTTGTGCTGGTTATTTTAAAGTTAAAGTAAATGTTTAATTAGAGAGAAGCTAATTGTTTTTTGATATTTATATTATAATGAAAAACATAATTTTGAAAATTATGTTTGTAACTTTAAAATTAATTTTAAATTGAATTAAAATAGATTAATTGATGAAAAAATTTAGAGTGGCTGAAGATTGCATTATTATAAATATACAATACCCGCACATAATCACTTAGATTTACAAACCTGGAACTGATATTCCTATTTCAGTATATATAAAATGTTTTTGTATGATATTAAAAATTATGTGTATGTATTATAACTCTTTGAAAAATGTCGATTTATTGTTTATAAATGTGAAAACCCTAATAATACCATTCCAATCCAAAATTTTCAATAATATGTATATTAGTTCTATTATGGAAATATAATGGAACGTGGAACATAGTTGAATATGGTTTAATTGCTATATTTTTTTACTTACGTGTAAGTCTTTAACAACAACTCCGTGTCCTTGTATACCTCCTAATCCCAATAACTGGGCGTTAGTTGCCACGGCTAATATTGTTAAAATTAAAACCTGTGAAAATAAAATTATTCACATAAAATAATAATAAATGCAGATTTATTAATAAATAATAACAAATATTCAGCCCTACTTATAAACCTATAGAATACCATAATATAAGCCAAAAAGTCTCAGGGTTACCTTAAACGTCGATTAATAGAAAAATATCGCATCGAAACACTAAGTTGTCAAAAATGAACGTTATTTACTATTTCGATTAACCAACCTTTAAGGTTTAAGGTAATCGACACTTTAACCAAAGGTGAAAAACTAAAACCCACAGATTTGAAAGTTATGGTTGGAATGAAAGCTAAATATATTTTAATGGAACAAAAATAACTACTGAAATTTACTTATTTACTAAAGAAATAATGTAAAAACCATTTTGAGTAAACCTAAATGATTCGCGTACTATTTTCCAAATCTATAAATACTACTTATTTGTTGACTAGAAAATTTATACATAATTGATTTGTTTCAAAACCTGCTAGGTCCATTATAAGCTTCAAATGCAATGGACCAACTTGTGCGACTTCTTAGAAAAATATTTAAAACATAAAAATTGTATAAGTTTAAAAAATGTGGATCACATTTAGTGCCAAAGATATTTCGAAAAATTAAAAATATGTATTAAAATATTTTGATAAAATAATAAATTTCTTTAATTTCTTACAAAATTCCCTTGGCCCAACTTACGGTTTTGGGCTTGTTTATCGATTTTATTGGTTATATTCCGTGAGTTTATTTTAACATGAAGCATGGGATTTGTCATGTCCTTGGTAGCGACTTCACATTTGATTGACAGCAATGATTTAAAGCGTTCACCAGGGAGTATCGCGTCCAATTTAAAGTGAAATATAAGTTGTCAAATTCACTTCATTATTATCTGTCAAATTATGATTTTTTTTATTTAATAACACATTTCCACGTCGTTGGAATGGACGCGGTGGACAAATTGAGTGACCTACTAGGTAGCCTGATCTCAAATTATTGGATTTTTTTTTAAACTGGAGAACATTAAAGACGAAATTTTTTAATGGCTATATGTATAATAATTAAAACATTAAAATATAAAATTTAAAATCACTCTAGAAACATCATGCTTAACCAAATTACAAACATTATAAATGAGTTTTACTGTTGTTTAATATCAATATCTGCTAGATTGCATTATGATTTGGACGCTAATACATTGCTGTTAATCAAAATAAACTCACGGTATATATTTTATATATTAAGGACTTTGACATTTTGAAGATAAAAATAAATAAATTTTTGTCTAAATATTATTTAATTAATTGTTAGGAAATATTGTTATTGTACAGTAACATATTTGTAATATAATAATAATAATGTTTCTGTATTTCAACTTAGATAAGCTATTTCATTTTGATTATGTTATGAGACTGAAGTAACATTTTGTTATAATATTTTTACGCATTATTGATTGCACCCCTGGCTGCATTAAGCGCGATTTTACCGGGGTCGGTATTTAAAAAGAAATTGTAATTATATTTTAAATAACATATATTTTTGTAAGGCTATAATCTATAAAGAAGTGAAATGTAAGTGACTTTTCGTAGCTGCTTACATCTAACCACGTATAAATGATTTGAATCACGCTTACTCGCCTACGACCAAACTCTTAATCACGCTCGAGGGACACGTTGGTGTCCGGATTATAAAAGTTTATGTTTCAATTCCTCCGTTTTACACATACCATGAATTACCTTTATTTTTGATTTGTTACATTTTTATTTTATCAAAAAAATCAATACTTGAAATAAATAAATTCGGAGTATCTCTCCCTCACTAGTGAAGCAAATGTCTAATTTCATTAATAAATTGAATTTATACATTTTTCTTAGAACTAAATTAAATATATATTAAAAATTTATCAAAATAAATGTAACGTATTTATTAAGTAAATAGTAGAAAATTATAAAGGCCTTACTTTGGAATACATTTTGTAATATTGTAAGTATAACCACTTGAACTAACTTAACACTAGAACAATCTTTAGAGAACTGATTCTGATTACGATTTTAGTGCCTTTTATACTAAAACGTAACATTCTCTGCACAAAAAATAAATAGTGTCACATTTCAAATAGAATAACATTTCATGTTTATTTCTAATTCATGTAGAATGTATAAATTACAGGTCCTAAACTAGTTTTGCATTTTTGAAATGTTACTTACAGACATGGTTACTCCAATCATGCTGCTTATAGTTTCATGTAATTAGCCAATTAGTAAGACGAATGAAATTCAAAATTTGAGTTAACTGATGCAATTAAAATAAGTGTTTAATAAGATAAATTATATGGATTTCTTAAATAGGGAAAATAAAAATATTTACCTTTTATTAACGAAAAAATGTATATTACAAATGGGATCATTGGTTACATTAGAGCTTTTTTTTTGGCACAGATAAAGGTAAAGCCTATGCTAAATACGATAACTAGGGTTAATAGTGAAAAAACCTTATGTAATCATTAGTTTATTTTAGAAGACACCTGTTCAAGAAGGCTTCGTTATAAGAAATAACGTAATATTTTGCTGTTTTAGAGTTTTTGGTGAAAACACATTTTACCTAGACTGTCAGAACTTATAAAACTAATATATTTATATATTTTTGTGACAGTGTATCTCAGATGTCAGAACAGAAATATGATTACCTAGATAAATTTATTAATGGTCGATTGTATCAATATTATTTAAATTTTAGGTTTTCTTTCAATGGACAAGAAATATGTCAAATGAACATGAATATTTAACATTGCACTCAAAATTGCAAAAATAATTTTTTGTTTAAGTGTTGCTCAAAATTTAAGTCTTGGTGCTAATATAACGTAAAATGGTGTATAATAATTATGAATAAATTAATAATTAAAATATTTATGGTGAATAATGAGCACAGTAGGTACATAGTATGAATAATACATGAAATAATATTAATTTACACTACTGCATTATGACCTTAGTATAGTTGACTGGTTGTTTAATAAGGAGTATAACCGAAACCATTATGCTTAAAAATTAAAGTACATGCAGAACCGAAACTAAAAATATATTTATCATTTTACTCTAATGAAAATATAAACTTATGAATTTTATCCACAAATATTTTGATGAGAAAGTTTATAAACCTAAAATATCTCCAGGTAAAATGAAAATCGTGAACTTAATCAATGAAATGCAATATATGCAATTAAAATTCTTTACATTTTTTTTGTAACAAATATGAATATCTAATAATTAATACAAAACTTTAATAATATTTTGGTGACCCTAAAACACAATCATTCCACAAAGCAGAGTTTAATAAATTGCTACACAAAATTTATTACAGAAATGTGAAAAGCAAATACATATAATTTTTGATGTAGTCCTTATAACGTTATACGAACGTTCTCTGCCGTTTTGAAATAATAATAAAAAATTAATAAATTAATTATTATAAGGAGTACTCTTTACATACACTAAATTATTTCTGGCTTAATTTTCGAGTTCTCGTGCGCCACATAATTTTTTATAGATTTTTTGAAAAATAGGAAAAAAAACAGCGGTGCACCATGCACCAAAAAAAAAAATGTAACGCAAAGTTTTTTGTTAATCATTTAAAGCAAAGTGAATAAAACGAAAGCGGTTTGTGTGTTTTAAAAAGGATTATAATTTCGTTAAATCATTTTTCTGATTTTGTTAAAACATGCAATATAAGAAGTTCAAAGTATGTACATTATTGTCTATCCTAAAAAATATAGAATTGAAATATGTAATTTTCTATTTATGGAATTTTAATGCATAAGGACAATTTTAAGACATAACCACTAATGTGAATGGGTTAAGATGTTTAGACGGACCAACATATTTGTAACGCCCGGTGGGGCAAGTAGTTGCCAGTCCGGCTCTGTGTGCGTATGTGTGTATGTGCATCATTTCATATATACATGATTATTCAATTTCTGAAAAGTAGAATATTATTTAAACTTGAATTTATATGTTTTGTTATAATGTGATGAGTTGATTAGATTTTGACTACAATTGGTCAACCAGACGAAGAGGCACTTCACTTTAAGTTCAAATTGTTTTTCATGGAATTTAAATTTATCGAAATTAATGGCTGGTTTATGATGGATTTAATTTATGTAAATTTAGATATACAAATTTAGATTTGATATGTACGATTTACCTTGTTGGTTTATATTTTTTTTAATTTAAAGATACGAAAAGTGTCCTATCAATTTCATATAGTTCACGTGGTTTGACACAAATAGAATGACTGTTGTAATATAGGTATACTCTTAAAGAATAAAATTCCAAAAATGTAATAATACAATCATGCAAACAAATCACAAATTTTCTAAAGATTTTACAAGAAATGAGAACGATGATGACATAGTTGCCACTCACCCTCACTTGAAACTATTATTCTCTGCGCCAAGTTATAGTTTGAAATACTGTGATATGTTTGACACATTTACAAATTTACATTGAATATAAAATGTGGTGATATTTTAAATGTACATTCTGAAATTCGTAAATCTAAATTTGTAAATTAAATCCATCATAATCCAGCCATATTATAGTTTGAAATTTAATTTCTAGTTTAACAGATAAAAAATTATGTTTTCATAGTTTTATTTTAATTATACATCAGGGTATACAATTTTTATAGAACAACGTCTCAGTAAAAGTAAAAATATGGGTTGTTAATAGAGCATTAAATTGTATCGACATTTTTCTTTCAGACAATTTTTTGTTTCAAATAGAATTGGTATAAAAATTGTAAACCTGTAGTTGTTTAAATATTATTTTGGGGATAAAATTATACACATGTAAAATACGGGAATTAGGTACATATAAACATTTATTGTAGCAAATATGTTGCTAAATAACGAAATGTCAATCGTTGTTCGAAAACTATTTGAGGATTAATAATCACTTAAGTTATTTTCCGTTGCTAAGCAAATTTATTCAGTTTTAAATTTTCATTCGAAGCGCTCATCTTAGTTTGAAAATGCTTAGAACAATTTTCGGAAATCTAATTTCCAATATCCTTTTTACTCTTGAGTACTTGAGAAAAACTAGAGTTTCTTATACTGCAACAAGAACAAGAGTGGATGTCTGATGGCTCTGCACACTATACAAAGTGTATATTCTATTAATTATCTAAGAATAAAAAAGTATTGTATAAGTGTTATTATGATTTATTATGTGTATTTGTCCGCATATTATTTTCACTCCATACTACTTGTAATTTTAAAGTACATAATTAATAAAATTTTAAACAAAATGTTAAACAAGAAAGCAATATAGAAACTTATGCGCCGCCACTGTTCGTACGGTGTACGTTGTAGGAAAGTGAGCGATAATAATTTATTGTCAGGGAAGTGTTCTGATTATTCACGCATCGTGAATACAGATACTCATACGTGGCTGACATGCGTAACGCGAGCCTCCGGGTACTCCGAGAATGTGTACAGCTGCTTCACTACCGCTATAACAGCCTGCATGGACAGCATCGTTCACTTTTAGTATTATTTGCGGATTGAGTGCGATTTCAGATCAATTAGCGAATACTATCATGATATAGATATACCGTTCAATCATTTTTACTTACTTGTCAATAGTTTTTAAAAGTAGTATCTCTTATTAAGTTATGTAATAATTACCATTTTTTGTGGTTATAATATTCCTGGAATGAACAGAAGTTGTACAAGTACTATACGTAGATACCTGTGGTGAAGCGTTATACTGTTATTAAGGAAAGTACAATCAAACCCCAAACAATATTTTGGAATAATTGCACATCTACTTTCTCGCATGTACGAGTACAGCATCGTTCACTTTCAGTATTACTTGCGGAGTGAGTGCGATTTCAGATCAATTAGCGAATACTATCATGATATAGATATATCATTCAATCATTTTTACTTACTTGTCAATAGTTTTTAAAAGTAGTGTCTCTTATTAAGTTATGTAACAATTACTTATATCTGTGGTATAATATTCCTGGAATGAACAGAAGTTGTACAAGTACTATACGTAGATACCCGTGATGAAACGTGATACTGTTATTAAAGAAAGTACAATCAAACACCAAACAATATTTTGGAATAATTGCACATCTACTTTCCCCATTGTCGGTATATGGCAAAGCTGGAGAGAGTACAGCAGAATCATGAATCTGTTTATTAGTAGCAACAATCTAATTCGATAAATATCTGATTTTGATAATTTAATTTAACTATATTTCATAAACAAAACTAAATCACTGGTATTAATAATGTGTATTATGAACAAAAAATTCCTATTTAATTAAATTAATTTAAAAAAATTATTGTTATCAGTACAGCTTGTTATATATATTTATAAAGTTTATCCATAGGTTTAGAAATATTGTGTATATTCTAACAAAAATATTTACCCGTAATTGCACTAAGATAATTGCTTTAATAAAAAAGTCAGAATGAACATAAGTACTTACACAAAACAATTAGTTAAGATAACATGTACTAAAGTAAATAAATTGTTACGTTCACAAATTTGTTCAAATTTTATTATTTTTTTATGGTAACATTCAATATATTTTAAACTTAATTTATTCTAGGTTTACAAATCTTAGTTGGAGGTTGGAGTTTTTTACGTTGAAATTATTTTTTCTTGAAGAAACGGCTCTGAATAAATGAAAATAAATAAATTATTACGATAATTTTCAATAAACAAATTACACGAATCAATAAAATGTCTGATTTTTAATAAAAAATAACGTCTTCGGTCGCAGGCTCGAATAACGTCTCATAATTGCGCTGAATTATTATTATATATTAAATTATTTATTAATGCATCATTTATTGCATTACGCAATTTCTTTTTATTTATTTCCTAAATCATTCTGATTTTCATAAAAAATGTTGTTTATTTATAGTTAATGTTAAATTTACGTATTCCTGTTGAATTTAGTAAATAAACTTTTTTTTTTCAATTTTGTAACTTATCTTCGTATATGTATGTAGAAAATGTAGAAATGGTCTGTTTTTCTTGTGGTATTTTATTCATATTAAAAGCTATAAATTTGATTACGAAAACCTATTTTCACCTACATATATTTAATATGAAATAACTTATTCAAGTAAAAACTGTAAAAATGCTCGTGTGTTGCACTATTATACAAGAATTTAAAGAAGCGTAATTGTTTGTTTACATGAGTAAAAAGAAAAAGAGGTTTCATTGAAAGTTATTCAATGTGAAAACTAAAATTGTACACATTTCATTTGCTGTTGGAAGAATAGAAATTTTCTAGTCGAGTAAAATGAGAGTAGGATTTTCTTACGACATTGATATTGTAAACAATTTAAATTATTGTAAGCATTTTAAATTGTCAAAAATATTGTCGTATACTTGTTTACTTGCTTTCTTTTATTTTGTAATAAAAATTAATGAACAAGAAATTTCTTCAAAGACATTTTTCAATATCTCCTGCAAAATTTCGCTATTTTAATATGACAAAAAAATTTAATTAACAATTTTTTAAAAAATATTTTAAATGAGACTGAAATTATCAAGTGTGAGTTGAACTTTGTGTAAAAGTATTATAAATATTAAAGAAACTTATCTATTGTTTGAAAATATTTTGTTTATTAATATTGTGTATTTTGTAATAAATTACAAGAAATTGTGAACTTTTAATCGATTGTATTATAAGGATGTCATAATCTTCTAAAGGTATACCATCTTTTACCTCACAGGGTAAATTAACTTACTTTTTAAAAAATCTGATGGCTCTTCTTTTCCTCTAATTATATATGTAAGCGTTACTTTTATCTTTAATCATGTATTTTCCTGATATGAACAACGCGAAACGTAGCGATTGTAAAAACCTAATAATTTAAGACACTTACTATAATTTTTATACATTAAGACATTGTACTTATAAAAGAAATTTTATTCATGAAAGTGTTATTGTCAATATCAACACAGTTCTTACATCAGCGATATAAGCGTTTTATTTAAAAGCAATCTTCAAATTTTACCTAACTTCGACCAATCTTATAAACAACTGAAATGAATGTATTGCGAACAATAGCTGTAGTGTTTCATAGCTTGACGAGAAATTCAAGCTACTCGACTTGACCTGACTTGAAATCAAGTCAAGCAGTAGTAGCCGAATTTCAAGTCAAGCCAAGTAATAATATTTCAAGTACTTGAAATATCATGTACTTCTTCAAGACTACTTGATTTTTCATCAATTTTATTATGTAGTTTAAAGAAATCACAATGAGGATTTTACTAAAGACTTTTCTTTATACCAAAAAATCATAAATAATTCTAATTTGCACCTTGTTAATAAAACTAACATAAAGATAAGAAAATACAAATCTATCACGAGTTTTTGTAATAGTTAGAGCAGCCATGGAACATTGTCTTTTAACATAGCTGAGGATGTTGGTAGTTGGTACTAATAAAAAACTTAACTATCTACATTAATTTCGTTTAAAATGTCATGTTACCTTTTGCAGCATTGTACAAATCACAGTTAGCATAACTATGCATGCTATTGTAAAATAATAATAAAACAAGTAATTATTAATATCATTTACGATATGTCTTTTTATTTGTACATACTTCTAAGAAAAGTTCGTAATTTTAAAGTTGTCTATTAATTTTTGGAGTTAAAATTGCGGAGTTTCCGGTAATCTAATAAGTGATAACCACAATGTAATGAAATATTCCTAGGTAATTCGAGTTCTTGCTTTCCCCTTACTTCATTGTAGTTCTAGTGATAAATTTAAAATGCTATCTGTTTATTAAATAGATTGAAATTGCCTGATATCAAGGCAAGTAGCTAAGATAGAAAATCAAGTCAAGTCAAATAATTCACAAAAACCATCAAGCTACTTGACTTGATGGAACCCTAAATAGTTGAAAAAATTAATCCTTTTTGAAGAGAATACACACACAATAAAACAAGAATGCTTGCAATCGCATTCGCATAAGAAAGAAACTTTACAACGAATGAGACTAGTAATAGTCGAATTATAAAAATACCAAATTGAAGTGTAGGGCATGTCAATTAAAGGAGCGCAATAAATCCATTAAAGGCATAACGAAAAAGAGAATAGATCTCAAAGAACAAGAATGTTACCACGAACAATACGAAAAAATGTATCATAACAAAATACAATACCAGATTACAAACCAAAAGAAAAAGAAGGTAAGGAAAGAATTGATAAATCTGGAAAAAAGTTGGACAACTCTTTCACTTCAATGTTCTCAAGTACGGAACAAAGTAATTAGTTAAAACCATAGGGATTTCTATGATGATGAATGTATACAGTTATTAATTCTTGCAGCAGAAATTGAATACGTGAGGATCAAGGAAATCGATTTTATCTACAAAGTATTTGAAATAAAGAACTTATTTACAATTTTCATAAAAATATATTTCTCTTTAAATATTAAAGACTTTGTACAGGATTATAACACAATAAATACAAAGGAACAACACAATACTGTTTAGTAATCATGTCCAGCGTACACGTAGGCGGGAGCAGCGTGGACAGCATGCTCAGCGGGGTGGTGGGCGTGGCCGGACTTGGTGACCACGGCGTTGAATCCATTGTGGGGGTCGGCGGTGTACTGCACCTTGCGGATGGTGCCGTCGGGCTCCACCAGGGAGTACTCGCCCTTGACCACGTCACCGTCGCGGACCTCGTGCTGGGATTTGTGGTCGCCGGTGTGCGGGTCTTCCACGCCGTATTTGAATTCGTATTTGGGGTGAGCCTAAAAAAAAAGGAAATTAATAGTGATTTAAAAGTAGTTTCTACAGCAAGTAAATTCATTTACAACAAGTGGCTGCGCTGAAGGTGGCCAGAGTGGACGCACGCCTATATCACAGAATAAGTTTATACAGAAGCGACAGTAAGACAGAGAAACGAAAATTAGAGAGAGATGGGGGATGTGAACAAATTTAAAGGGCTCATTGTTTAAAATCGGAAAGTTTCGTCACATCTTAGGGAGAGATAGGGGAAATGAACAAATTTAAAGGTCTACACAATGCTCCACAGTCGTAGGACTGAATAGGGTAACATGAAAGGTACCGATACGGATTGTCACTTCTGTATGTAACTATTCTGTGCCTATATCCTAAAAACAATTTTTATCTCAATCTGGCTCTGTATAGAACCTCGCACTGTAAAATATAATCTACCGTACTTATAATGTAAATAATTATTTTTTACATTGTGGTAATTTTGTAAAATCCATGAATTCTTTAGTATTGATAATAACAATATCTATTCATTCATTTGACGAAGTGGTACAATCGAGATGAAAATCCTATCTGTTTTAGATTATTTTATTTGTATTTTGGCGTAGTAAGTTGTCAATCTACAGCCTTTACAATGTACCTACAGCTTATAGTGTCCGAGTCACTCGAACAAAGCGGTATTTTTATTAGCTTAAAAATGAGCGTTTTTGGGATTTGAACCCCAGATCTCATACTCCGCTCACTTCAATTTGAACTAACTGAATAGTACCTAGTAAAAAATAGTATAATTTAGTTACTAACTTTAATACACGTCACGAGAATAAAAAAATCTAGTATTTAAAGAGTTTACAAACGACTCAAACATGATATTTGTTCTAAATCAAGAGAAATATAGAAAAAATAATACAAAATACAAGTAAATTAATTCTGGACAATAACTGTTCTCGATGTGTAAAACATCCAATAGCTTTTAGTCAAGTAAAAAAAAATATTTCATATGTCTAATTTTTGTTTGTAATTCTTATTAGAGCAGATAACAAATACGCAAAAAATATATTTTATAATTTCCTACTAACATGTTTACTAGGTTAGTTAAGTGTGCACTATATAATTGAAATAATGCTAGGAGTTACTTTGATGAGAAGTTGAATAATTTATATTTGTAATGTCTAATATTTCCCAGAACCAAAGAAAGAAATAATATTGCGGAAATACTGGAATAAGTTATGTAAATATTGTGAATTAGAGTAAATAGATAAACAAAAGATCATTGTTAGAAAACAAAAGTAATAGAGGCATTTATAATTGTAAAAATTTTCTGTTGTATAATAATGCACTCTAAGTATGTCAGTATACAATTATAGCAAAAAAGCATTTTTAATGAAATTTTAGTTCATAATTCTTGTTTAAGGTCATTGTATTTATATTGGCAATAAATCAATTACTATTACTTAAATTATGCTAGGTGGAAATAATCTGTGTAAAATTAAAATTTTATACCTATTTGTAAACTCAAGTTTGTTCTACTCAAGCATTAAATACAAAAAATATATAAAATATATATTATTTTAAAAATAAAATACTTATATGTAATGTCCTTTTATTTTGTGAAATATGTAATCCTTTATCTTTCATTAAATAAATTGTTATTACGCAAGAAGAAAAAAAATCAAGAATATGGAAATTATATTTCCTACATGATTCGTAGAACCAATAATTTACTTTCTTCTTCAAAGTAATAAATAATATTACAATTGAAATTGGTTATCTACTTCCTAAATAATTTAGATTTGTGATTGTGAAAATAATTTAATCTTTTAATGTCATTTAAGAACAAATAATGTTGCACAGTTTAAAGCAGGAAATTGTCGTTTATTTTTTGTCAAATAGAAGTTGTATATGAACTATTGGAAAATATCAATTACATACAAAATTTATGTTTCCTGAACAATCCATTCATTGAATGTAAAATTGTAGTACAAATAACTTCTATAAATTTCTATTAAATAAATGAAACATTTTATTATTTTCAAATTACTTGTATACTTGTAACATTCTAATACTAGTATGTTCCGAATAGTATAGCTTCAAAGCAATAAATAATATTAAGTAACATATTTTTATATATAAGATCTAGCCAAAGCTACTTTTTAAAGATATGGTTGAACAAATAAAACGGAAAACCTAAGTGAAAATATTGAATTATTTAATTTATAAGGAAGTTATCAAATGAAATAGACTGTAAAAACTGTTCAATTAATTTGGAAGAAAACGATGCTGTATTAAGCTGTAAATTATAATCGAATTATCAAAAGAAATAGAAATTAAGCGAATAATTTTCATTATTCACTTGATTTCATACCTTATATAATTAATTATTATTTTGCTTTTTAAAGCATCAGACTTGCAATTAACTTTACTCTAGCGACGAATCTATAATTTTGTAATTGTGTAAGTATTTTGTTTATTTATTTATTTTGTTAATTTTTTGTAAAACATTTTTATTGTATTCTTGTAGTAACACCAGTACTTTGATAATGGTCATTTAAATGACCGAAACCGGTCGGTAATTTTAAGCTATTAAAGTGAACAGTGTGAATAAGACGTTTTTGATTATTACTTATAAAACCATCTACCATTCCTATTCATATCTTCACACTTGGGCATCCACCATTTCCATTTAAATCACTTTCTCAAGGGTATCTATTTCATGGCTACTAAAATAAGAGTTTGCAATGAACTCACGTAGTAGTCGACGTGTTCTTCGTGGCCGTGATCGGCCTGAATGACGGGAGCTGCGACGTAGCCTTCATAGCCGCCGTATCCACCGTCATATCCTCCGTGAATCACTCCGGCATGAGCGCATGCCACCAGGGCGACCAGGATTGCCAACTGAAATGCAAATCAAATACCAATATTTAAGATAATGGTCCATATGAGCTATCTGTTATGGGTATTTTTGCTAAAAGTGACGTTTGGCCTCATAGGTTTTTAATATAAAATCAGGTTAAAAGCGATTTTATTATAAAAGTGGGCTCGTAATATGGGCCAATGTTTATTAACATAAGACGTATTCCATTTACGTCTTGGATCCGACGTAACTAACAATTTTTAATTCATATCACATATTTTTCTATTTATTTGACTGGATTACTTTACCCCTTCACATAACATGTATTGATTTAAATGATCCACTTGCCAAGGCAGATCAAAAAGTTCAGTTCTAACTGATATAAACTGAACTGATATTAGTGTTCTGATCTGACCCAACTAACAAAAGGAATACCACAATAGAACGTTTTTCTTTTCTTTTCAAAACTATGATTGCATCCGTAAAGTTGATAGTTGTAATTTTTTTACTATAAAAAAATCTAACAAATAATTGAAATTCTAGCTCATGGTGTACCTACTGTAGTTAATAAGGGCTAGATATGAACTACCAGACAGTTTATCGAAATTATTTTCCAGCTAGATACGAAACAATAAAAAAAATATAAGCTATGTAAATATTATGTGTATATGACATATGATAATATATAAATGAGTAAAAGTTAGTGATAGAATACATTGAATGAGTGAAAATAGTAACCAACAAGTAAGTCGCAAGCAACCACATGAAGTTTTCTTTCAGCCAGTAATGGTTTGGATCTCAATAAATATTGAACAAACATTACTATTTCAAAAAAAATTTCGTTTTGCAACAGTTTTGTATCGAATGAAAATATTATTTACATTTAAGCAATGATGGTAATACATTTTTAATTTACTATAGTATGTGTTAAACATAATGTAGAAGTTTTGAGAACTAAATACTATGTTGTACTTCTACACAATTTTGACAAAAATACTAATTCATTTTTAATAAAATTTATAAACTATGGTATTTCGAAGGGAAGTTTAAATGAAGTTCAACAAAAAATATGTACAATTTAGCGCACAAGGAAGTTATATGTTGTCCATATCACACTTTTTATTTTACTAATTGTTTATTGTTTTCTACGATACAAATATATTAAATTAGCTTCAAAAAAATTAAAAGTGTAGAAGCCGATTAAATTTTTATTTAAACCATAAACTTAGATAAATAAATGTTTTATTAATATCAATTTTTTTTTTTCATACAGAAAATAAAATATTTAATATCAAACATCAGTACTTCTTAGGTAATAAAAAAAATACAATATTGCGAACAAAAAATTCCAGTTACAACCGAAATAAAAAAATAAGGTCCATTTTACGAACGCACTTTTATAATAAAAACGCTTTTGGGTACTGTACTTTTAAATTAAAATCTTTTGAGGCCAGACGACACTTTCAAAAAAGCGCTCTATAAAAGTGAGTTCGTAATACGAGCCAAAGTGTTTAATTTGAATCCACTGGTATTTAAATCCACAAAAGCAACAAAATTCCACTTGAATGAATATCACAAACCTTAGCGAACATGTTTGTAAATAAGTAGTCACTGTGAAGCTAGGAACAGAACTGATTCCCTCTGAAATTCATTGTTCTTTTATACTAAACTGAGTTTATGCAACACCCACTTCAATGGACTGCAGAAGAGGAAAATTCGGCGGGGGTATTCCTCTATGACAAATGTTAACTTGAAAGTTATTGCTACACGCAGCGTCAAATTCCGTGAAATATGGGGCAAGGTTGTGTTTTTATTACTGTCGTTTAATAAAAGGGGGTTCTGACAGATTTCTTACATTTTTCCGCTCCTTGTCGTTATGAAAAAAAAGTTTTGCAATTTTAATAGACGGATATTGAGATTTTGTTTTATTGTTAATTAGTAGATGTTGCGACATGAAACGTGATTGATTTAGTTTCATTTGTTTACCTTGATAGAAATCTTTTTCTTACAAAATCTTATGATTATTGATCTTGTAAGTGGTTTTTATCATTAAAATAATAATTCTACTAAAAACAAAAGGTCATTGCAAGTGACATTTTTTTGTATGATTGCAAATAGTGCACAAATTTCGCTAATACTAAACCATAATTACAACACTTTTACCTTATGTTGCTTAATTATGAGAGACATATGAATTACTTTAAAAACCTGACATTGATATTTTTATAAATAAGCTGAATTAAGGTAATTCAATTTTATAAGTAATCAGGGTTGGTAACGGTTCACATTAAAACAAATTCAGTTTTAAATTTAATTTATTTTTCTTCTCTTGCAACGATCTTTTCTGAAATTACACATCGAGATTCACTGGACATTTTCCTTGTATAGTGTTATTATTGTTAGTCAATAGCATCTACAAAGAGCCTGCAGCTTAAAGAAAATTTCAAATCTCTTAGATAATAGAGTATTATCGAGCGCCGATTTTTTAAAATTTCCTTGGAGGCAAATTTTCTTATAATAATAAAAATAAAGAGGAACTAAAAAAATATTTTTATTTACTTTTCTGCATAGGTACTCATGTATGTCCATCTAGCCTACGTTAACACATCACTCAGTAAATAATTCATCACCTTTAAAATAATATCAACCCAGGGTTTAATTATTGATGTAAAAACAAATGCTTTGCTAAGGGAAGTATCTCCTTGGTAGCATGATTGGTGTAACTTTAATTGATTGGTATTCACAACACAATTCATAACTTTAGAATTTGCTTTGGTTTCAGTAGGTCAAGAATTAGATCATTCTGAAGTATTTGTACCACTTTTTAAACTCCTGAAACCACAATAAAATTCGGTACATCATTCACTAGAATGCGCTCTTGTTTAAGCAGGTCAAGAATTAGAGCATTCTGAATATTTGCTCTGATTTTGGTCCATTAGAACCAGAACACAATAAACAGTTTTATTGCTACAAAATGTGCCAAATCTGCTATAGAATGTGCTTTGTTTACAGTAGGCCAAGAATTAGGGCAAACTCTTAAAATGTTCTAATTCGTGACTCACTGAAACCAGAGCACAATCCAGACCAACAAAATCTGGTCCAGAATATGCTCTGGTTTTAACAGACATAGTATTAAAACATTTTTGAGTGCTCTAATTTCGGACCCACTTAAACCAGAGCACAATCCATAGCAGCTAAATCTGCTCCAGAAGGTATTCTGGTATCAGCAGGCCAAGAATTAGAGCAAATATTTGAGTGATCTATTTCCTGACCCACCGAAACCAAAACACAATCCAGAGCAGTATATCCTGAGATACGCATTATTACCGGTCCTATGTATTCCTATTGGCTGACATTCAATCTATAATTGTGGCTCTACTAACGGGTAGTACTCAGTTACTAAAAAAATGGAAAGAGGTATAATTATTCTGTAAAATAATAACAATTTAGGGCTTATTACTGACGTAAAAAATATCTGGGATTCTCATACATCACAAATTTTTAGTTGAATCCAAATAACCATTCTGAGTACTACAGAAGTAAAATAGCGATTTATATTTTAGTTTCAGTTTTTGAAGGAACTGAGGTTCTGTACGGTTTTATTAAAAAAAGTCGATGTATAAACTCATAACGTATAAATAATAATAGCAGTTTCAATTTTGATTTGGAATAATCACAAATAAAGATTAGTTATCCACGTATGAATCCGAGACATATTTTTTAAAATAAGTTCCTATTTAATGATCAAAAATTGAATTATATTGTTTTCCATTCAAGCAATTTAATAATTTTAATAGAACTAGGACAAAAACGCGTGTGGGAACGAAATAACCACATTTTAAATATATTTTGATAATATTTACGATTTTAATGAATTGAATTTTCAATTATATTTTTTAATTTGAATGTAACAAATATTATTCTTTCATTATATTATATAATATTTAGCTTAAAAAACATGTAATATATTGTAAGAAGTAAACATATGAAAGAAATTAGATATTAAAAGTATAATAACAATAACAACAGATACTACATTGCACACATAAAATTTTCTTAAATTTTCTGATAAAGTGTAATTCGATTTCTGAAATAAATATGAATTAAATTTTCTCATATGATTTCTTGAATGAGTTGCTGCAATAAAACTGCTTTGAAATAGTTTAATTATAGCATCTTCAACACTTTAACAAATAGTGTTCACAACGCACGTTGAGAAACTTCATACTCTGAATACATTGTTATTATAATTAAGAGACGAAATTAGTATCGCTAAGAAACGTATGTTCCCATAAAAGTTTCGCATGATACTCCTACATTTTGGTTTTGCAAGTTCATTATAAGTGTTTACATCACGACTCTTTTATTCCAAGTTATTTTAATTGTTGAAGAAACTGCACATTTGTATTTAAATGAAGATCCTCGAAGGCGCATACGAAGGTTAGAAGGAAACATGATCAATTAAAAATTATGATTATTTTATGTACTATTCGACAATTTTATCTTAAATATGCGAAAATAATTATATGTGATTGAAAATATGTAAATATAAATAAATATATTACTCATTTATATTTTCTTATCGTATCATCCATTGTTGAGTATGCCATTGTAGATATCGGTAATTATATATTTATATTGTAAAATTCGTTTACGAGACGAACCTGTCAAATACTCTTGCTGTAAACTGTAGAGAATTAACCAGAGGATTATTTTTGTGGGAAATAGATGGTAAATGAATTGATTCGGCAGGACTCGAACTAAGTTCTTAGAAGCTTAGTCGGTCATTTTACTTACTATATCACAGATCCCGTAAAATAAGATATAAATGTTAATATAACAGTTTCCTAATCAGTGATTCTCAATATATATATAAACACAGAAATTGTGTTCCTAAATCCGCAGAAGTCAATTGGGTATCGATAAATAATACTTATATTTTATATCGGATGTGTGAATATGAAAAATTTTGGAATTTAAAAAATAAATGACAAATGTTTCCAAGATTGGTAAATATCTTTGAGCTTGTTTACTTTTCTTATTTACATTTGTTAGAGAGCGATTTTAGTTATTTAAACAATATATTAAAAAAAAACTGGAAATAAATACAACTGGACGATGTTATTTACAAATAGTTTTAAGTAGTCTTGAATCAAACTAACATGCATATATTATTTCTCACCATAAAGACCAGTATTTTCATTACTAATTTTGATTTTGCCCTTTATACACAAATAGTTTATTACTCGTATCTTTTCACATTTTGTATATTCATTTTATTTTTGATATAATGTTATTTTAAACAACAATCTATTAATGATACGTTATTATCTAAAGCTTTTAATAATATAGTATTCGTATATCATAATTTAAATAATAATTTATGATAAAAGAACGAAAAATGCAGTTTCTCCGACAATTATGCAATATTGTCGTCGTACATCGTATAAGTCCGAAAAATTGTTGCCTAGCAACAAGACCAAACATTAATGCTATGCGAAAAAGGTTAACTATTCGTTTATAAATTTTAACCTGAAAACATCAATTATGGACATATTCGAATAATATATTTCATTTATATTATAAATATAAATTACCCAAAATATTTAAATTATTTTGATGAATTGTAGATCAATCTCTAAATAACATATTTAAGATACAAGTAAAGAAAGTTTGTCATATTATCAAATATCTTTGGTCTTCGTTGTTATTTTAAAATATTGTAATTCAATCTTCTTTGGCAACTCAAACATTTCGATAAGGCGTTTATGTTTTTAATTTTGGATAATATAAATCATAGATCAACAAGTTATCGATATATTATTATTTTCGAAATCAATTTTCTCCCACTATATAGTGATCTATAAAATAATCCCTTTAACCAACCTCATAATTCTTAAGGATACCCAGATCACCAATGGTAGCAATCGGAAATGAAACTTATAAATTTAGAATGATGGTATTTATGTACGATAATATTGGAACTGAAGTACAACTTCTGTTAATGAGAAATATAAATTTATCAAAAACATAAGAGTGAAAACCTGGTTTGTGTGTACAAGTTCATAGTCATATTGGATGATGAACTGCTTTTCTTACCTTGAAATACGATAATCAGTTGCCAAGTCACGCCAGACAGAAACATGTCAGTGGAAAGTGATATTTTTTCAACGCAGTGAAATTTTGATTAGAAATTAGAAGTACGTTAAAACTATTTCATACATTGTTACTTTTATGATTTAATTTAGTGTTGGTTAACATATTGTATATTTTATTACTGTGATGTCCATGAATTATGCCATATCACTCAAAATTGTATTTATGTATTATTTTGATGGCTTTATGGTAATTTTATACCTTTATGTTGTGAAGTGCAATATCTAATTTATACATTTTACTTGCAATTAAATTTGAATTACACTGGTGTAGTCAGTCATATCTACACTTCTATATTTAATGTAGTACATAATATCTCAATAATCTTATTTTATTGGATGTAAGGAGACAAGAGTCTACAGTACTTGATCAACGTTCTTATAATGCATGGTCATCAGTTGGGCTCTTCTACATATTACAATTTAATGTATTTGAAAAATATTTTAAATATACGCTTAATGTTTTCACAAAAAAAAATACATTTTATTACTACAGAATAGGTTGATACAGAAGCGACAGTAAGACAGAGAAGCGAAAATTAGAGAGAGATGGAGAATGTGCACAAATATAAAGGGCCCATTGTTTAAAATCGGAAATTTAAAGAATGTGTTGGATAATGTATCCAACGACGTCACAACAACTCAGTTAATTTGAACCTTGCAAGTGTTGTTGACTGACAAAACTTACATTAAAATGTGAGTATAACTTGCCGTAATTGAAGTTAATAAAATACAGTATATCATCAATTACTGGTCTTTATTCAGTGGAATTATTTGTTTTTTAATTCTAACTGATATTCAATATTACTTTTAACCTAGTATGGTATCTTATCATTCTACTGAAGATTACAGGGTAGCTGAAATGTTAATGATTGATGATGATGATTTGATAATAATCGAGTATTAAATAATAGCAGGACATGATTCTATTTAGGAACGTAGGATAGATAAAATTGAGATGAGAATTTCATTTGTTTCTAAACAACTTTACCTAATGAGTTCCAAAGCAGTCTGACACATTGATATCGATTATTTATATAATGTGCTCATCCCATATTTTTGTTTTATTTTTTTCCTGTAAATCTAGCAGCTACAATATATGTAAATAATAATTTCATGCTATTAGTGTACATCGTTTTGCAGATGTAATTTTTAAAAATATAGTCACGAATCAAAATATTCAGCTCACCCTTGGAGACGAAATATAAAGTAAAGCAATTTATATTTATTATTTACATGTAAATAAAATAATATATACACAAAACAAAACCGATTAGAACACTCTGTAACTTTTAGATTAATTAACTTTGACGTTTTGGGCTTTGTATCATCAGTGTATATATGAGTACGTGTCAGGTAATTCTTTGGGTGAGTTTTTGATTCAGGACATCACGAAAATACGAAGCGGGAATATCTTGAAAATTATGAATGAAATGTATTATATTTTGGAATATTTTATATTGCAATATCATAGTATGAGTCGCTAATTTTTCCCATGTAAAAAATATCGTAACATTTTTTGGGATGACCCCATTATCGAATTTGGTTCACATTAACCAAGTGAACCACCGTTGCTCATAGTGAACAAGTACCTTAGGGAATATTTTTGTAGAAATATTGTTGCGCAAATGAAAAAATACACGACAAAATGTATTTTAGAAATGCATTTATTAAGAAAAGTGTAACAAAATGAACACACAGACATATGGTACTTCATGAAATGGTAGTTAGCTCAGTGATAGTATCCGTACCCCCCCAGGGCGGCGCCACCGTGCTGCAGGACGGGCAGGGCGGCTTGCTGGTGGTGGACATCAACGGGCTGGGGCGCAGGGTGCACCAGGTGGCCGTTCTTGGTGACCACGGCGTTGAAGCCGCTGTGCTTGTCGGCCGTGTACTGCACCTTGCGGATAGAGCCGTCGGCGTCCACCAGGGAGTACTCGCCCTTCACCACGTCTCCGTCGCGCACCTCGTGCTGGGTCTTGTGGTCGCCGGTGTGCGGGTCTTGGACTCCGTATTTGTATTCGTACTTGGGGGGAGACTGCACGGAAATGAAGCAAAATAATGAAAAATTGAAATAAGATCATCTATTCGTATAAATAATGGAAAGAGGCAAATTCTTAATTAACTTACTGTTACCATCAATAACGGAAATTCGAATATAACAATACAAATTTGCATTTGGTTTACCAATATACGAATATAAAACTATAGAGTTTGATGAAAAAGTCGAAACAATCGTCAATAAGACTGGTAGTATGATAAGTGACTAGACTTGATTTTTCGAAGCACACCCTTATAATTACTCTTTGTCAGTAGCTTGTACACTGTTAGAAATGTTTTTACGCTAGCAACTTTAATTTTTATTAATATGAAGTGCAAATTTGTATTGTTTTATTAAGTAATATAATCCATCTTGTACTAACAGCTGTTATTGAAATTATAATATTATCAATGGAGTTAAACAGATTTAAAAGTAGATATATTAGGAAATGAATAAATTTGTCTATAATTATACAATGGATAAAAAACAGTAACTGAAATACTAGCAATAATTGTTTGTAAGCTAACTTGATGTATCGTTGAAATCTTTAAACGCGTTATATCATTCTTAGCATATTTGAACATATTTAAGTAAAAAAAAAAAAACATTACAATGATATTTTTACTAGCTTTTTTAATATAATAATATTTGTATGTTTCTTTAGGAAAGCATTATACTGAAGTCGAAAAAAATAATGGTCTTTACCATATATTAATAAATAAATGTGAATGATTGAGTATAAATTTATATTATTCATTATTTTCGTTCAGGATAACTAAAACTTCGTTTCGGATTTATTATAGGTATGTGCATCAAGAGCTGTTTTAGTTCATTATCAACAGATAGTATTTCATTGGAGTTAAAACATGTAAAATATTTAAATACTAATAAACAAATATCTGTGTTAAAAATATGTTTTATGTGAAATTTCATTGAAATAATATATGAATATTAATATCACATAAAAGCAGTTTGCATTATATGTTTTTTACGGTAATAAGTTAATTAAAAGAAAATAAAATACTAATATCTTCAAGTTTCAACTATGAATGGGTATTTCCCATATATAATAAAATGCAAATTTCATTTTTGATTCCTTGATAAAACACACGCTACGAATTAACTTACACGACAATATTAATTCTACTCGGTGTAACAAACGTGTTTAATGAGAAGAACCAAGGAAAGATAGGTAATGACTCACGTAGTAGTCGATGTGTTCATCCTGGCCATGGATGTTGTGGGCGGCGACGAGGCCGTCGTATCCTCCATCCAGGTGTCCTGCATTGGCGCAGGCGACAATGGCGACGAGGGCGAGGATCTACGCAAACGTGCACAAACATGATAGGACACGACCAGACATGGACATTGTTAGAATATACATGTTTCTTCCTGGCTAATTACACGTTAGGTTGCGTCGGAGATATAATCTACATTATTTTTAATTGATGTAGTGTCACTGCACATGTCCTAAAATCTTAGTGATAAGGATATGTTCATTAGGATTACAGAAAACCTGAGCACAATCAGGACAGGACACAACCAAACATGTACAATGTTAGTAGATGCAGGTTCTTTGAAATTATACGGTATGTTGCGTTGAAGACATAATCTTCATTATTTTTAAATGACGCCTTCTATATAATACTTCGAAATTATTGGATGGTACCAAAAACATTAATTAAAAAAATTGATAAAAATGTATTTAAATGGTGGTGTTATCCATTTATCCAACTTTTGTAACTGGTAAGCGAAATTAATAGTGAAATCTTTAATACAAAAAAAAATCTCTAAAAAAATAACGATTTTCAGAAATTTTACTTTATTATTTATAATGTATTGCATTCGTACATTTTAAAATTTTTGTACGTTGTACAATATTCGGAACTAATAAATAAAACAAAAGTAGTATACAAGTGTCCCAAATAATTTGTTAAGGATGGGGATTTCAAGACGTGTTGAACTGTAAAAAATTTGAGGTCGGTTAAATTAGACCAAAGTTGACGCATTAAGAAACCATTTTATCGACGTTTTTATTTTCAAAAAAAAAATCATAGGTTACTAGATACGAAAGAAAATATGTAAATTTTACGATTTTTAATTTTTGCTAATAAGTCATTTTCGTGAGCATCTTTTTGAGACACATTTTGTAATAAATTTACGGGGGTTCTCAAAATTTTTTGTGGTGTACCCTTTTCAAGTTATTAGTGTTAATTTTAATATTTCATTTGGGGCTTACAGTAGGATGTGATAATTTTGAATAGTGCTTTTTTTGCTATTCAACCATATAAAAAAGTCCTATTTTATTTTAATAAGTAATATGAAAAATTAAAAAAAACTTGTTTTGTCTTTCAAAATAGTCCCCATGCTTAATAAGTTATTTGGGACAATCATATGTAGAAGAATACATTTTTTGTTTATTCTAGCTTAAATTCAATACATAATACTGCTTTGTATTATTAATAAAATAATTCATATTTTAAATCCTTTTTAAAATAACTGAGTACATTTAATTTAATTAAACAAAATGTAAAATGTAGATAAATTATATACCTATTATTGAAATAATTAAATTAAAAAATTGGTTGCTTGTTATAAGAAAATTTATGTAAAAATTTGTATTAAAATATCAATAAGTAAAAAAAAACACATGTTTATAAGTTTGAAAATATCAATTGGCACTATTAAATTCATATATTTGAATGCAGTATTAAATTTGATAATCTTTGCAATTAAATTATTTTATAATAATGACTTGGAGCTGTAGTTTGAAATATATTTTAATATCTGTAAAATTATTAATACGGAAGAATGCTTTTAACAATTTCCTTGAAAATCCTTTTACTGGCGGTATATAAATACTTCAAGAGTGTGAAATAAATAATGTTTCAATTCATTTTAGAACAAATAGCAATTAAACTACAAGGCAAAGTCAAATAATTTGTTGAAAGCGAAAATTATAGAATAATTGTATTCTGCGTTGTATATTAAGATTAATGAGTATTGCAAAAGAGGATATGGATGTGTTAGATTCACGCACTGATAACGAAATACAAACCTTGGCGTACATGATGGTAAGAGTAAGTGGTAAGCACTACGAGGTGAAGAACTGTACTGCCTTCTTCGGTGTTTTTTCCTGCTTTTATACTAAAAAAATTCATGAACTAAAACATTCACTAATTAGGTGGATATGTTTTCGGTGGGGCATAAATTAATTTTTATGTTCAAAATATGTAAACAAATGATAATTCGAAAGTATTCTAGGTATTGTTTAATTTGGTTCTGTGGATTCCGACATAATTAGGTTAAGGCTCAGTGATTTTTCTAAGGTTTTGTTTTATTACTAGAAATAAAATGTGATAACAAGAAATAAAGGAAGATGTACCAATTAAGGTAAACTATAATAATGTGTTTTTTAATTTTAAAAGAAAATATCTCCTTTCCATATATCATACACGAAGAACAAATGAGAAAAATACAGTTAGTTCGTCTGTATTCTTTTTGGGAAGAAATGTAATCAAAATCCAGGAACCGCACATTAAAGATATGGATCAGTTTTAAAAGAGATCTATAGTTTGATATGAACCTATGATGATTATTTATACTTTCAGTTTTGTATATTTCAAAATAAGTTACAATATGTACACCTATTGGTAGGTATATCATATGATAAATAAATTAATTAAAAAAAATACAATTGGTCAATACATTCATCAGATCAATTAAAATATCAATAATACAATCTCAGTTTGAGTGTAATCTCAAATAATCGAACAAATTTCTTTTTACTTTTAACTGTCATTCAACTTTTTGTTGTAGCGATAAGAGTTGATCTACTGATTCTAGAATCAAGCTGATTTTAATATTTGTTCTGATTCACCAACTTGGCAGTTTTGCTTATGTTTTGGACAATTTATATAATGTTTTCTACTTCCGTTTAATAAGAGACTCTTTATTTCCCTAATTGCATTTAGGTTGTTCATTCCATTACTTCACTAGGGATATAATGAGATCATTATATTACGCGTAATCAAATAGAAAAGTAATCATATATAGAAACATTAACAGCTACAAAAATTGCTCGTATTTTAAAATTCGAAAACTTAAATGGCAACATTATTTCATATCGTTTATATGTTTATAATCAACAATTTTGTTGTAGTAAGTAGTATTTTGGAAATGTCATCAAAATATTAAAAAATTATAATTCCAAATACATTTTTGTACTTATGCATATGGAAGTAGAAAAATATTATACGAGTATGAAACACGTAAGGAAATTAGGTGGTTAATACATAACTTTTGTTCTTACAAAACTCGCCTACGTCTCGTTTTGTAATTTTCGCATACCTTAAATAATCACCTTTGTTTTCTTACTTATTACATAAATACCTATTACGAGTGAGAATTATGCTTTCTGTAATTTTTTTTGTTGATATATAATGTATAATTATATTTTTCATACCTGAAAAATAAATAAAAATGACAAAAAGAACGAAAAAAGGAAAAATGATATGGATTCATATATATTTGGGAAAATTCAAATATTAGATTAATCTTACTAGCCAAAGTCTTGTGTATATAAACACATATATCAAAACATCAAAACAAGGAACAAATCAGATGATCAAAGCTTGTTTAATGGAATAAGACGGATTAGGTGATTATTGATTTTTCAGTTTACAATGAATCAAGCCTTGATTAAGGAATGGTGAATTTAGCCGTTAAACATTCCTAGAAATACAATTTTTTGACAAAATGATTTGAAACATCAAAATAATACTGATAGACGTAGGAATATAAAAATCAAGTAATAAATTCAATTATTTTATTGTATACACTTTAAATAAATATTTATTTAGATAGATTAGTACATATATGAGCAATGTCCACTTAAAATGGTGACTTAGATTAGACATTAAAGTATATACAGAACAGAATTTTTGACATTTTTTCTTGTATGCTTATACGTAAGAAACGCAGATATGATTTCTTTATCTTTCCTTTAGAAACATTTTTTCTGAATATATCTATTCAAATTATAAATTGACAGTAACATATTTATTAAATTTCATTACAGTTTCGTCGCAAACATTCATTGTTATTTTGAGAATATTATACATACGTTTTTTAAATTTTGTTTTTTCTTCAAATTAATTATCCTATCTAATGATGAAATGTAAAAAAATTATTATATGAAAAATAATTTCACTTTTAGCAAGTAAATGTAAATAAGTACATAAGTATATACTAATTTATACAATTAATTTTATATTTAATCTATAAAACAAAAATAGATTTTTTAAGTACAATAATATCTACGTAATTTATAATTAATACAAAATCACATAAATTTATACATTTACTTTATTAAACGAGTGCTGGATTTAATTAAATTTGTTTATTAAAAAATATTTTCGTTATTTTATGAAATTAATTTTATATACACACACAAAAAGAACAAAGTTAAATTTCAAAAGTAACTACTATTCTTTGTAAACAATATTTTCAAGTATTAAAATTTACTTAAAATCCTAAACCCAAAGAAGGAAATCCAAAAGGAGAAACAAATCCTCCATTAGCATTATTCCCCTCATTATTCACCTGCGCGTTATTTCCATTATCATTAAAGTACTCATATCTCTCCAGCTCTTTGTTCCACCTTCCTTCAGGTCCATTGGCTTGCCTCTTGGCGATTCTGTGCACACCTGCAGCCCAGTGTTCATCCCAGAATTCTTCACCTTCTTGTCTCTCCTCTTGGTTCCAATCTCTGTGTTCCTCGTTCCACTGGCCATCTTCACCGTCGTTCAAGGTGACTATGGGAGCTAGTGCGTTGAGGAGGATGCCATAGGAGTGAATGGGGGCTACAGGGGTGATGATTCCATGAGCGATGCCAGAGCTACCGGAGGAAATGAGGATAGAGCCAGAGGTTGTCGCTACTGCTAGGCAGCAGAAGATTAACACCTAGAAGATAATGTTGAAGTTATTAATGATTATAGAGCAAGGACACGTGTATACCCGTCCAGTGAAAGAATTTTACAAAGCCGAGGGTACAACAAATTGTATATGCCGGGTGAATACTTCAAAACAGAACAAAGGACTTTAACATAAAGAAATCGTTTTTCGCAGACTATTGCGTTTAAAATGCCAACAATCGGAAGGAAATAATGTTTTCACCTAATTTAGTACAAATTTATGCTTTTTTAACTTTATTTCTCATTATTTTATTCAAAACTTACAACACATCTTTACCGAATAATCATGTTTAGCCATGACTTGTTTAAAATGAAATCTAAAATCTGTTTGAAATTTTGACATTTTGACATTAATAATAAAAATGTATTCCATTGAAAAAGTTTTCAATATAAAAAACTTTTATGCTGGAAATAGCTACCGTAGAGTGGGAGATTTGTTTTCAACATTCAACTGAATCTCCCATTCCATCGATTTCAACAATAAGGAAATTTAACAGTAAATAATTAAAAATTAATAAATTAGATGGAAAACATATTCCCCTTTCGATTGGTGTCATTTTAAACGCTCTATGTTAATTTGAGGAGCAATAGTCTGTGAAAAATGATTTCCCTATGTTAAAGTGTTATGTTCAATTTTGACGTATTCACCCGGTATAGTGTTTTAAGGGTTGACTTGATATTCAAGATACTTCAAATCAAGTCAAGTTCAAGTCAACTTGTAATAGCCGAATAAGAAGTCAAGTCAAGTAGAAATATTTTAAGTACTTGAAAAATCAAATAGGTCAATTTTATTATGTAGTAATCAAGAAATCACAATCTGAAACGGTTCTGTTTCCATATCCGATGAATTGCTCATTTTACATCTTACAAGTTTCGAAAATCAAAGAGCTCACTACCTAGTGGCTGTTTCAGTTAATTTGGGTTAGAGTTCGTAGATATATAGAGTACTACAATTGATTTTTAATGTTTTACAAATAATACACAACTGCTTAACAGGTTTTAGAATTTGGTTCCTAGGGATGGAGTACGTAGGTATAATTACAATGAAATGAAATATTCCTAGGCACAGTGCTCGCAAATACATACGTAGTAGAATCGCGACTTTTGACTTTTGGGACGGAAAGGATAATCCCCTGTAAAATTGGTACAAAAGCAGAAACTTATTGGATGATTTTTCTGTCACTTTTAATTGTAAAGGTAAACCAAAACATATACCTATACACTATAAAATAAATATTTATTGTTTATAAAAAATAAGTTTTTGATTACAAGCTTGAAATTCTAAGTACGAACATATAAGCAAAATTCAACTAATATCTAATGGAAAATTGTACTGAGTAATACGCTTTTATCTAGTCGACTGGGACGCCCCCTGCAGCGTAGTGTAACTCCCAGACTTAAAAAGTCACGCAGTTCTACTATATCTTTGCGAACACTATAATACGAAAAGCTGATCTGCCTCTTGCTAACTTTATATTATTTTAGTTATTTTCATTTCATTTCCCCCTCACTTCATTATAGTTCCAACGGTAAATTTTAAAAGTAGCTTGAAATTGCTTGATATCAAATCAAATAAATTATAAAAACATTAAGCTACTTGAACTGATGACCTCTAGATACATATAATATTTATGTTACTAGTATTTTCTGAAATAAAATATGTAGTAGTCTCTGCGCTTTTTTGCTAGAAAATACGAAAGGATAGAATTATGCATGTCGAAAGGAAGGTAGCCGAAATGCTAGGTAGAAGAATAAAGGCGGGAAGAAATGCCAAAGAGAAGATAAAAGAATAGTGTCACAGAAGACTCAAAAGAGAAAGAACTGTTTGAAAAATTTGCATGGGACAGAATTTAATGGATAGGGCGAGAAAGGAACAGCGATTAAATAATATATGAAAAAGCTGAAGAAGAAAAATATCAGTTTATTGTCAATATTTCCGTAGCAACTTATAATACCCGCATATCTACAATAAAATTGGATAACCGTCCCTAGCTCGCGAGCTTAACCTCTTGATATAGTTTTTGACAAATTTTCGCTTTTCCACATATGTCAAATATAATTAGTAAAATGGAAATGGCTAAATTAAACACATTTTTTAGCTGCACTTCATTTAAACTTATTTCTCTTGAAAGTTAAATCATTCTCCAGCTAAACATTTTTCAACTTACATACATATGTTTCATAGCTTCGAACTTTCCTTCAAAATGGATCATCAAAATTTTTATTAAAATGTTTACCATTATCCCTTATTGTGCTAACCAAAATTATTTTATTCGCTCAAAAACTTGCAAAGAAAGAGATATTGTTTTCATTTATTTCGTACACGTCTCAGGAATATATTCTGATAGTCAATTTATTAATAAGAAATTAAATGTCTCCTACAAAAATTAAAAGCCATCTGAATCATTATTTTTATTAAATTTCTGCCAAAAGTAAACTTGAAAGCCGATTGGAACTATATAAGTAGGTGTATAACTAACGGCTAGTTGTTTTTGAATTACCTACCTGAAAAATGAAAATAGAAAATTGCAATATAAAAGGGAGGTGCACAACTAGATGTTACAGCAGCCCTGTATATAAAATTTCAACATTCTAGGGTTAATCATTTTTGAGTTATGCGAGATACGTATATTCGTATGTACAGACTTCACGCCGAAACTAGTCAATATGGATTCAGGGATAATCAAAATGGATATTTCCGTTTAAGTAAAAAGTGTCAAAATTTGGCGGAAAACTTTCAATGATTGAAATTTTGAAATATCAATCATATACTCGTAGGTTCGTTCATTGATATGAAAAATACAGAAGTAAAGGATTTTGGACAATTTCAGATGAAAGCAAATTATTACCCCAGAACCTAACAGTAATAGTTATGTGATCAGAGGTTCTACCAACAAAGAAACTTTTCATATAATATTATATTTGTGCTTTGAATAAATATAATTTTGCAAAACTATGTTTTCTACCAGGGTCATTTTAAAATCAAAATTAAAATCTATGATGAGCTGGTGAATATCTCAATGTAGCATATCAGAGTGGAAAACTTGTAATATCAAGCTTCCTATTTTTTGTTTTTATTTGTCACGATAGTTACATTTAATTTATGAGACTTCCCTACATTTTTAATTAAAACATGGCTGTACTACTGTTCTAAAGAGGCATAAGAAGCATAAAGAATATATTAAACTATTATAAAATATAAATAAATATACGATTATACTACTTTTTACTCATCCTTAATTGTAGAAATCATATTATTATTTATTTTGGTATTTTTTTAATATTATACAAAATGACTGGTTAGCACATATCTAAAAAAGGATATATTTTAATTAATAATGCAATTGTTTATATAATGATCACTTTAGATTTTATATTATGTTTGTTCTACAGTGTAGTCTAATTCATAAAATACTTATCAAAAATACAAATCAAAACGATTTCTTACATGTTTTGAATAAAATTTTATGTATTTTGTAATTTTTTTCATAGTTTCATAAATGAATTAACTTAGTAGCTTTACGTGCGTGTAAGAATTACATTCGTGCCAGATATAAGTATTCTTGTTTTGTTATTTATACTCTACACACCGTTAAATTAATTTGAAATTATAAACAATGTAGTATATTATTTATACTTGTACAAATATTATAATTTAATTAGGTTTATTATTTCAACTTGAATAATTTAATATGATATTAAACTTTACAACATTTAAAATAGCATTTTCATAGAAGTTACAATAACAAAAAATTGGGTTGAATGTGCGTAGGTATGATAAAAACAAAATTGGATATAAATTTCTTATAGTATAATGATATGGAATATAAAACTCGATTTGTTTTATTATAAATCAGAAATTAAAATAAGATTATTAAAAATTGTACCGTAAAACAGATGAAAGTTTAAAGAAAAAAATTATGAAGAGGTAAAGTGAAAAAAAATATTTAAGTATTAGAAAATTATTAAATATGGTAATTATAAAATATATCCACAATTACGAGGTACGTCCCGAAAGTAATAAGTAATTTTTTTCTACATTAAGGATTTTCTTAGGCCGATCTACCAGGATTATGCGAACTTTTAGATGTAGGAATTGTTTGAAGAACTGCAGTCATGTTTTGCTTGCTTGTTGCGTGGTGAAATGCATAGTTTAAAAAATTTGCGTTGGAATTTGTAAATATATTTGGCAAATGATTGAAATGATAAGAGCAGTTTTTGCTCTGTTGCAGGCATAAAGTTACAAGTGGCACAAAAATTTCAAAGATGAAAGACAATGTTTTGAAGATAATCAACGATCTGAGCGCCCTTCCTTGTCAAGAACCGATAAAAATGTTGATCTTGTCAAAGCTGTTGTGGACACTGGCAAGCATTTGAGCATCGTTCTGATTTCTGAGGAAGTCGGGTTACCGAAATCTGTCGTTGCGTCGATTTCTCACTGAAGATTTGAACATGTGAAAGATTGTGCAAAATTCGTTTCATAAAACTTGACTTTCAAGAAGAAAAACAGCCCTAACTTGGCGCGATGTGATTAATTTTGTTCCCCTAACGTAAATATGACCTCAAAGGAACTCATGTTGGGACCATTGAGAACATCCAAAAAGGCGTGATGAGTACTTTGAACAAACTTCTAGAAAGAGTATAGGTGGGTGCCATGGCCCCTTCTAATATATTACTAATAATAAAAAGTTAAAATGAAGTATTTACTTACATATATAAATTTTGTCGACAAGGACAAGGCAAACATATTTATTATTCATAGAATTGGTTAATTTGTTACTTTTCTATTTGAGATATTAAATGTATCTTTGAGAATTTAATTTGAATTTTTGCTAATTTTATAAGATTGTAACAATATGCTGTTTTCATAGTGTGAAGTAATAATAGTAAAATAAATGATTAGACTTACATTTAATATTTTTCTGATAATAATTATAAAAAATTATTTTGGAACCCCGAAAAGAAAAGTTCTGCGCAGGCCTATGAGAAATAAACTTACAGAACTTTCATAATGAGTGGAAAAACCGTTAGAACCGCTGTATTGTATCACAAGTGTGTTACTTGATTACATGCAATTGTAATTTTTTTTGAATAAAATTATTTTTTTTTAAATCACTCTCATTACTTTTCGGGTGTACCTCGTAAGTAGAAATTAAATACGAAAATCTAGAACATATTTTACTGTATATGTTGTTAACAAATCTAAATTTGAAGTACGCTTTAAATTTCCTACTGAAGAATTACCACCGATTGATTTTCTATAAAATGATGCAACGGTTTTCAACTTCTTAATAAATCTGTACCTATCTCGTCTATATAACTTAAAACGAAGTTTTATTGAAAAATAACGCCAAAATATTGATGGCGTCACTTCACAAATATTCGTAATTTTGCGATAAAAAATTTATTTTTAGGATTTAAGTCGTAAAACAAATGAGATGCAGTAGTATCCCTGGTGCAAGGAATACCCATTGAGTACCGCTGTAATAATACCGAAGCACTGCACACCACAAAATTTTAAGATTCGAATAACAACGCAACTTACGATTGAATTCATGTTGCTGTTAACGTATGATCTAGTGAACTAAGATAGTTAATCTTTTGTTGTGTGGAATTTATATATATTTTTTCTTACCCTTAAAGGCCTTGCCCCTGCTACTTTTACCATATGAGTGTCCTTAACACTCAGACTTTATTTCCTACATGTGTATAAAAAACTGCATATTTGACATTCATATTCGCGCACCTTACTTGATATATAATTAAATTATTAATTAATTCTGCAATACTAGCAGGTGTAATTCAAAATTAATTTTTATCCTTTATTGTTATATAATATTGCATATTTTATCATAAATATCAATTATCACTTCATATATCATGTTTGTCGGATACATATATCAAAATATTTATTTATTACTATATAAAATACATAATAGTTATTATTTATAATATCTAAGAGTTGTATTATAAGTTTTTAGACAAATACGAACCAGAATTATCTGGACTGTATCAGAATTATTAGTTTCTGCTATATATCACTGTTTTTCTATTATAACCTGTATGTCCTTGCAGACTAAAACTTTGTGAGTTTTATCACCAAATTCAAGTAAAACTTATCACGAAATAAGTACTTTAAGCCAGTAATAATAATGATAAAATTAAAATTAATATTCTAGTTAATGTTTTTTAAGTGAATTTTTGTTAGTGATTTTTAACAGAAGAAGTATCGGAATATACCGAAAGAGTTTTACATTTTTTATTTTGAACATTTTTAATAAATGTTGTTTGTGACTTTTCTGCTATTGGCGTCTTTATACGTGAAATATGTAATAATAATAAATTGACAAAATAATAATTAATATCACAGCAACACCATTAAATAGACCTACTAGTGTGACAACTTTATCTAATTTAATTGAAGTTCCCGAAATCCCAACGATGAGCGAGGAGACAGAAACATTCTGTATATATTTTTTTGTTGTCTAATTTTTTCAGCCGTTGAAAAACACATATAAGGATTTCATGTATTACTACAAATTTTAAGCTAACATAAGAATTATAATCTGTGTGTACACATATACTAGTATGCTGATAATGAACCCAACATGAGGTTCGAAACTTTGAACATGTATCTATACTTATCCTGAACCTGAAGTCTCCCTTAGTGGGGGTTAATTGCGCTGTCTAAATATATTTTCTTACTCACGCGATTAAATATTAGTTATTTACTTTCGGTCAGAAGCTCAATGTGTATTTGTAATTAATGTTTCTAATTTATTTCTATTCTTTCTATTTTATATTTAAAATTTAATTTACGGTTTTTATGTTTTATATAAAATGGTTAAGAATTAAGGTATTCCTAGAACTTTGGATTTTACTTTTTACATAAAAAAATGCACAGAAATGTAAATATGTTCAATCGAAATTATGATTTTTATGAATATAATACTAGAAATAAATAAAATTTTCAAGTATCCAAAAAAAAAAAAAGAAAATTAAAAAAATAGTATATTTGATAAAGGATTGAAGGTGTATAATAATTTTCCTAGCAGGTTAAAATCTATATCTAATTATAAACAGTTTGCATATAAGCTGAAGCAGTATATTATTAAAAAAGATGAGTTAAGATTTTTTTTTATATTGTAAATAATTTTTATATTTCGTTAAATATGTTTATATTTATTATTAACGTTTACATTGTATTTATTTTGTATTTGGTTGGCCTTAAGGCGTTCAATAAATCTATAATAATATACAGGAAGTAATAAGTTCATAAAATGCAAAAATTGAAAAACATATTAAAATCTTGAAACATTAAGAGGTAATATTTTGACTGCAATAGTTTCTTCTTTATTCCAGAATCAAAACACTACGAAACGAATGCTTCTTTTCGACCCGCAAATTACACTATTGACTTTAATAAGAGGTATGAAGAGAGGAAAAACCAACCACAAAATTAAATATAAAAACTTTATTTATAAAAGTACAAAACAAATAAGAGCAAGGAGCTATCTACAGAGCTAGTAATGGTGTTGTTGCTGAGGTTGTGGGTGCAGGAGATGCCCGTCCTTGGTGACGATTGCCTGGAAGCCGCTGTGCTTGTCGGCCGTGTACTGCACCTTGCGGAACTTGCCGTCGGCGTCCAGGAACGAGTACTCGCCCTGCACCTTGTCGCCGTCGCGGTGCTCCGACTGCGTCTTGTAGTCGCCGGTGTGGGGGTCCTCGATGCTGTATTTGTACTCGTATTTCGGATGATGCTGGAGGAGAAATATATTGTGTAGTTATAGTAATTAAAAATATTACCCATCATATTTTTAAAATGTAAACACTGTCCCTAGTTTTGTAAGTTATATACAGGTTAATTAGTATTCGAAACCAGGTTTCGACGTTTCGTTGATACAGGTATAATTTGGAAGGTCAAGGGATTGTCATACAAAGATTAATAACCACGTACCATAAAACAACAAAAGAAATATGATATACCGTAAATTGCTTTGGAATTGTCATAAGAAAACTACCCAAAGACCCAAAGATACTTATTACAAAAATAAGAAATTATTAAATTACTATTGTATTACTGTTATTCAAATTAAATAAATTTAGCTTGACTTTGACCTTTGCTATTTTACTTTATTAAATATAATATTTTTATAACGAAAAATTTCAACTTTGTGTAAAACAGTGACAACGTGTCTGATCTTCTTTACGACGGATATAAAATGTTTCTGAACATTTTTTATCAAACAAACTAGACCCATAGTTAATTTATATTTAATTCGAATTATTTTAATCGGGTATTAATTTTTGTTGATTTTGTTTCAGGATATTTTATCAGTTTAGATTTAAGCGATTTAAGGAATAGTTTGTCTCATGAAGATCCCTAAGTGATACCTTTTTACATTTACAACGAAGGAGGATTTTATTTTTTATCGTTTTATTTCGATTCTGCGAGTGAAAATACTACCTATTCTCGGTTTCAGTATAGAAAAATGTGACTTACGTAGTAATCGACATCGTGGTCGTCTTGTTGGAGTCCCTCATGACCGTAGAGGGCCCCGGAGTCGTGGTGTCCTCCGTAGCCTCCGACCAAGGGGCCTGCGTGGGCAATAGCCACAATGGCAACCAGGGCGAGAACCTGAAACATGGATTTCAGTTATTATTTTAATTTTTATCCAAAATTCTTAAAGAGATGTAACATTTGCTTAGCATTTCACGGTAATTAATTCAAAACCTAAATACTTCTTTACATTTATCATATACTCAAATATGTTCAATTCTAATATTGATATGAAATTTTATCAATTACCCTTCAAGAACCCTTATAAATGGTAATTGAATATTTGTATACATGGTTAAGTTAAGGAATGGCCATGTTTATAAAAATAAAAGTCATAGTTGTTTTACTGGCGAGTAGAAAAAATATAGTATTCATTTCATTCAATATAACAATGAGATGACATTTTATTTACAAATTGATGATATAGGTTGTCGAATATAATGGTTTCCGAACTATTTGGACGCAGCAATATTTTTATTTGGATAAAGATTAGCGTAGCTTAGTTTTGATTCACACATCTCACACTGAGCTCGATTCGAATTATTGGATGGATTTGACAATGAAAAGGTATTTTTAGTGACCACCAACCGTTTTGACTGTGAAGTTATTTATTACTTCGTGAATGAAATAAATCTGTTAAACATAATACTCTTTGTACAAATTTACATACTTGTAGACTAAATGTCATAGTGAGTTTGGTATTTAGTAGTGAAATAACGAATTAGGTGTTATTTTATAGTACGTGTACGGTTATCATCTTGGAATAAATTATAATTGAAATCAAAGTAAGAAATTTTAATTCTTTAATTGTCAGTCAATTTGAGAATTATATAAATCGATATAAAATTACTTCTAAAATTTTTTTGTGAATTAATAAGGTATAATTATAAAGAATCAGAAGATGCGTTGTATTTTTCTTTTGAATAGTGTTTTATCACGTATAATTATAAAAGTTTTTTTAGAATATTGTAGTATTGTTAAGATTAGTATAGTTTAATTACTATCGTAGTGTCTCCCCTTTTATTTTAGCAATATGAACAGACTATATATTTTATAAGTTCTATCGCGGCTGACTAAAATCTTTGTAATAATAGTAATTTCGTTCTGAACCAAGTAATTTATAAAAATATAAATTATCAAGTATTAATTACAGTGTAGAACGACCATAAGTATCAGTTAAATAAATATATCTTGCAGTAGATATAAAAAGGACTATTTAAAATTATTATAATTTATTTTTAACCTTGATAAAGAAAACAGTTGTTATTTACCTACGTGATATAAATAGTGCTAATAAACATAACGTACGCACTTGAAAATAACTCTACTATGTAAATTCTTACGAGCCTACATGAATCTGATTAATAAATGACAACTCAATATGAATATAAAATACAACAAAAATAATTTTTTGCCATTGGCAATACACGTGTATTTTTTATTGGAACACATATTATAATTAGTAATCTGTCAGAGTGATAATGATTATTTATGATGCAGTAGTTAGGAGTTGGTGAGGTATTTGGAGAATGCTAAAGGAAAGAAAGTGACATTGACAGTGTGAAATGACGTCGGCGAGAATTGATTTGTCATGACTGAAGGAACGCAAGGTCGTTGCGTCACTAGACATGAAAGAAATGCACGACGTGGATGAGTGGTACCGTTTTTTCCTGCAATGAATGCAGGAATTGTTTTACATACCGTACAGTTCACAATATGCATAAAGTAATAAACTGACTTCAATAGCGCACTGAATACAGTAGATCATATCTACCCAGTAGCGTAACAAAGAGAGGGGGGGGGGCTTTTTATTGAGTGCGCTCACCCATCTGTCAAGATTTTTCAAAACAAAGGCGCCTTTTCAATAAATTAATTAAATTCATTATTTTTTTTAATTTCACCTCAATAAAAAAATATTGATACAATGTACTATTGTTCCCATCACAATATTTTTAATAAGCTAATTTTAATAAATATATTTTAGTTAAATATTATATTTCTATTATTAATATACAGGTGGTCCTTTTATTTTGTCCACTACATGAAAACGGGCATAAATAAACCTAAAATGCATTTATCTAAAAAACATATATTATCTAACTTAATTCAGAATAAAATTTTCTACAGAAAAAGCAAATAAAAGATATATGGGCCAATTTAAAATAAGATAAGAAAATTGATCCCACAATTTGAGAACAACCGGTTGAAAAAAATGATTTTTTTACTAATTAAAACAGTTTCGTGAAATATTAAATTAAATAATTTATGAATTTACTATGGCGCCTTTTTACTGATAAAAATTCGCCAATGGATTTTTTTAGTTAATTCACTGTTTCTACCTTTATAAAGGAAGTCGGGGAAGCACATTAGTTTTTGGCATTGATTAAAATAATTAAAAATATCAATAATAAAGCTAAAATGCACAATAAATATATTAAAATTCATATTACTCTTATAAGATTTCAAAAACAAAAGAATTTTAAATTATTACAGTAGACATCACCTCAAAACCATAGAAAACATATAAGTATAATAAAGACTACTTAAATGGTATAGACAAACCCTGGAATAAGTGTAAAAAACTATTCTAAACTTTACATGGTGTAAATCAAATGTTTCTTATCACTGTTTAAAATTATATTTTATTAAATAATACATTATATCCAAAATTCTAATTTTTATTAACAATACCACTTTGATAAATGAATTATTATAAGAAGTACAACCATAACTCATAATAAATTCTTTGTAGACTGAATTTACGTAGTAGACATTTAAAGACAGAGATTTTGAAGTAACATCTATGACATATTTTATGTTATTTCTATATGATGATTTGTCCAACCCTGATTTATATTTTTCTAAATAATATTTATAGAAACAAATAAAAATAAGTAAGTAAGAATGAAGAAAATGTGAAACGCTATTAATGTAAGAAATTTTTATTTTAACGTCGGGAATATTATCAACGCGTAGTAATTGAAAAATCAGTAGTATAATTATATTTACCAGATGTCATTGTACCGGTATCCATATGTTGTTGGGAATTTTATAGGGAATATTTTTGGTACGATATATGGAAAGTGTCCTGCTTTAACAAGTTTCTACAAGTATACAAGGAATCGCGAAACTTCAAATCAGAACGCGTTCTCCGAGTAAACCACCGATGTCCGGTTTCATTTAAAATGGTGTACTAATAAAAATAATTAATTTAATTTAAATATATATTGTAAAACTCATAAGCAATTATTTTAGTTATTAAAATTAAGTATAAAAATTAAGAAACATCCTGGTGAATGGTACTTTCAATAAAACGAGAGCTATTTACAACACAAGGCAGATAGAAAAGTTTTTATGGCCGAGCTGGTAATATTGTAGGACAAGCCAGTAGGTGGAGATATTTTACGACTATAAATGTGTGAATGTTGTTTTTAAGTATCTGCTCTGAACATGAATCATGTTACTAGTAAATATTTAAAAAAAAATATTGTTGTACTTGTGTTTCTGTTCTATATTACTTGTTTATAAATATTTACATTTTTTAAATAATAATATGACTATTAAAATTTTGTGAGACGGAATCGGAAGTGTCTGATTTAATTATAATTATAGTGTTAATCCAGAAGCAATTTCTAAACACTTAATCAAATCTAAATGTAGTTCAAACATTTTATTACTATTATTATAAAATAATTTAAATAAACAACAAAATATCAGTATAAATACAAAAAAATACCAAATAAAATAATTTCAAATACACGCCATGCCTTTCACCCGAGTTACGAAATGGAATTCGTAAAATTTTAGGTAAAAATATTGAATCCACTGTTTCTTTCAGACATGTATTCTGGCGAGTGATGATAATTTTGAACTATTGGAAAAATTTAAATATAAACTTATGAAATTACACTATATCTCCTCGATGAGTTGTACTAATGCCGAATCTTTCAGCTCAAGTAATCAAAATTCGGAAAGAGCGTATATTATGTTAGATACCGAGTAATGCATCTAGAAATATCTATAATTTTGTGAATTAGCAGCCTAGTAAAAAACAGATATATTTTTGATGCATTTATTTATTAAGCGAAGACAAATAATTTTTTCATTAGTGAACTTTTTTTGTTGAATTAAATTTACTAAATCAGGAGTTAAAGATTGATATTTCGTGCAACTTAAACTCAAGTAAACGCTACTAACTTCAATAGTTAGACTGTGTCACGTTATTATTATTATTGAGGAAAATAAGGTTTTATAAAAGAACGTAAAAGAAAAAACAAAAACTGTCCGCAAACTATCCATGTCACCAAAATTTCTTGATATGTCACGTTTGCCTTGCATGTCATAAATTTAACTAAACGTTGTATTGTTTCAAATTGAAATTTAAAAGAATTATTGATTGAGCCCCTTTCAAAAAAAATAAGACTATTTCCTCGGACTACAAATATAAAGAGGAAATTAATATTTAAAGTCTGCGAAATATTTTTATACCTTCTTATTGTAATATGTTGGGAAATAATATATCTGTTAATTTTATAAATGCATATTTCTTCGAAAATATTTTATGCTCATTGATTAAAACTATGTGCTTGAAAAACAAGATAATTAATTTCCAAAAAAATAATAGCAGTAGAACAGTTTTGAAATTGGGGTTTACACGGGACCTATCGGAACTCGTAACAAAATTTCACCTAAAGGTTTAAAATTTTTTAGCCAAATTCTGTTTTTTATAAACCTTTTTAACCAAAATTAATAACTTTTGCTGATATTGTTGAACATAAAAAAGAAACAAAATAAAATATCAAGTCTTTTGGTTTACAGATTATCAGTTTTTCTTTTTCTACTTTTTAAAAATTTATATTTATGCATTATGACCGTCCGAGAATAAGCTTACTAGACCGAAGACCTTTAGCCCGAGAGTTTTTACACCGCTCGAGGATATAAACATCAAGTAATGCTTCGCGGTGCATATAATATACTTTTGTCTTTCTATCATTTAATGCTTCGGAGGTGACTTCTAGTTTATATCTCTAGTATAAATATATTACTAATACCTGTGACGCATTTAACAATGCGTGATAAACCGTGGGTGATATATTTAGTTAAATAAGAATATTTAAATTCAAATCAATTTCATATATCGAAATATATGTTCTGTATAATAGAAATCAAAATTTATTTTTTTAATTAGCAGAATTGAAACCGAAATCTCTAATTTAAATGTTCATCAACCCTTTTTAAAACACCTATGTAAATCTTCACTGCACTTATAGGTAAAATTTAAAAGATGCACTAATATAAATATATAATGCACTAAAATTTACCTTGAAGAACATGTTCGTAATGCGTAGGCTGAGGAGCGAACAACCACACTGAAGTCATTCTGAATTGCTTCCCCTTATATACGGTAACAATCTAGTGGAAAGCATTCATGTGTAATTAATTAGTTACGCATATAAGATCCAATATTCCCTAAGCCTAGAAAACAATTTTATGTATATTTATCAACCATCTGTAAAATAATGTAATAAATAATTCTGAAAGTGGAAATTTCATGAATATGGATCAAGGAAAGCACAGGAACAGTTCAATGTTAGTTTCTTTCATTTTAATTTAACTGTACGGTATATTGAAACAAGAATATACATACAATAATTGAATTGTTAATTTAACTAGTGTAAAAGTAGTAATTATGCGGATGCAATTACAGAACATGCAATTGAAACGATTCAAAAAAGCGTAAATGTGTTTCCTATCTATTTAGATTAGCTACATTACTTTTATACAGTGTTGTGTATGTCCCCGGGTTAAACTTCAAGAAATAAATCATTTTTACCTCCCGCCTATCAATATATAGATAAGGGAGGTATTGTTTTTGGTCAGATTTCTCGAGTGTGGGTTTTCAACATATGAGCACGAATTAGGGTCCCTAGAATACGATTTTACTATTTTTACCGTGATGTCTGTATGTCTGTGTGTGTGTGTGTGTCTGTGTGTGTGTGTGTGTCTGTGACGATTTTTCGTCCACGATAACTCAAATACGATACATGTAAAAAATATAATATTTGGTATTTAAGAGTTCTATTCTAATATGATGAACTGATTAGATTTTGACTACAATTGGTTAACCGGAAGTAGTACATTACTTGAAGCTTTAAACCATTTTTCCTAAAAAATGCTTCTAAATACCATATTTTCGCAAATTTCGATATTATAAATACAAAGATTTTTTAATTTTCTACCGATCTGTATAATTACGTTTATATATGACTTCTAGCTTGATAGAAAAAAATATATAAATTATAATAATTTTACATATCGTTTAGGCTGAGAAATTTCGATAAAACATATGAGTTATTCATATGTTCATAAAATTTGACACATGATGTCAAATTTGATGTAAGTAAGTGTAAACGATAAAATAAGTAAAAATGAAGTAATTTTATTGTGAAATTTAAAAAGATGGAAGAAATATATTAGGAATGTATTTGCATGCGTGAATCAAAGTAAGTTCAATTCCGATTTTAGTAACGTCAAAAATAGCTGTCTTATTGGTTATACAAAATTTATGAATGAAATTTTAGGTATGAAATGAATTAATAATATTCTGAACTGCAATAACAAACTATTTTTAAAACTACAAATTAAATGTATTGAAAAACATATAGAATATATTACTACAGTGGCGGGAGGTATTGTATTGGACACACCAGATTTTTTGACTATAATGTTTAAACAGGCGATATAAAAATAATTATATTTAATGGATTTTAATAATAACTATAAATTTAGAAAAATAAAGAATATACAAAAATAAAATCACATGTACAATAAAACAATTCGTCTCACATAAAAACTTACGAACAAAATAAAATTTGGTATTTCAGTCATAAAACGACAAATTTAGAGGAACGTATTTATACATATCATCAGCTAAGTAAAAGAAATTTCTTCTTTTTAGTATTTTTAACAAATATTTTAATTACACGTTCTACATTAATAACTATTTTGCGATGTATTATGTTCTTATTCTTATATGCAAAAGTGCTAAGCCACTTTGTTTTCAGATATTTGCGATGTTAAATTTATTTTAATTTTTGATATTCAAATAATTCAGTACTCGTTATTATAATAACTATATGATTGTATGATCCATGTTTTTCAACACCTCTCTCTTTAGTTAACCCAAATACCCTTCTGTTTTATCCGAGCATGCGAATACAAATAATATAATTTCAGTATTTTCTCAACGTTGGAAGAATACCCGCATTATTCCAAAACATAAGAAAGCCAACAAAACTGATATTAAGAATTATCGACCTATATCGATATGAAATAGCTTTGCCAAAATATTTATAACTCCATTTTTCAAAATACTAAAACTTTGATTTCTCTTGATCAATATGGCTCCATACGAAGACTGTCAACTTTTACTTACCTAGCCTGCATTTCTCTATATATTTTAGAGGTTATTAATAATAGAAGATAGGTTGAGTCGATTTTACTTTGACGTTCAGTTCGATAGATTACTAATGTCCAAAATCTATTAATTAGTTGCGATTCCAGCCCTATTATCTCCTCTAGCTTCTTATCGTCTATCATCGTATTTTTTACGTTTATTATATTGGTTTTTCTTCTTCTTAATTCATTGCAAGTTCTGCTGTACCGCAAGGTACCAATTTAGGCCCTCTACTATTAATTCTATATGGCAATGAATTTAAACTATTTTAAACTTTATTAATAAATTTAATCTTTCTCAGATGGTCAGATGTTTTCGATCTTCAAAGTAATATTAATATACCAATTTCTTGGTGCAGTCTTAATAAACTGTCTATTAATATTAATAAATATTTCGTAGTGTCCACACAATCAGACCAGACTCACCACATCCATAAAACCAATCATTTATCTATTCCTTTCTGATAGTAATATGGGAACTTTTAACATTCTTTTTATAAATATAAGAAATATATTTTTCAACGCCGCACGCTACTTCCCTATACGCCAATTAAATTATACACATTTTTTGCTGTACTATACATAAACTTATTACATTTGAAGATAAAAAACAATTAATCGAAATTTCAGTCATACAGCGTTTATTCCTACAAAACCGACGTTTCGGTATACACTTATACCTTCATCAGGGTAAGTAGAATCTATAGATTATAATCATGTAAACAGCATACATTCGTAGATTCATTCAGTATTACATACATCGTACAAAATTCAAAAAAGCACATACGCATCTAAATTGTCTCACGGACGACAACCGATTCCCATCCCTCATTATTACATTTGAAAGTGAGATACATCAGTCCCACATGCAAAATTTCAATATTCTACGGCTAATTATTTTTAAGTGTGCGAAAAGTTCAAAAAACTCTTCCAGCAAAGTGCCTTTTTGGTACTAGCGATTGCAATAAAAATAGAGATGTACAATTAAATGTTATAGCAGTCCCATATACAAAATTTCAACATTCTATGTCTAATCATTTTTGAGTTATGCGAGACATATTCCTACCTACGTATGTATTATATGTGCATACGTATGTACGTCAAATCGAAATTTTTCCACGATTATAATATTTCCTTTATTTTGTACAAGGATATAAAATGTATCAACTGGAAAAAGTCATTATTTGAAACTTTACATAAAGACAATTGAACTTCAAGAAAAATTATTATTATATTATTTGTATTACAAAACAATATAAATATTTTATTCACAACCACTATTGTAATATGTCAATTCCTAACCTGCCACAGGTTGGAAACGTATGTCATTTTTAACTGCAATGACAATCTCACGGGTGGGAAATACTTTAAAATCCCTTGGGGGGGAAGTGTTTACTATGGTTGCCTAGTAATACTGTCATAAATCTCTAAAAGTAAGGTGATCAGTGCTGTCAAACATATTAAAATAAATTTAAACATTTGTTTTCATAGACTACTACCGTACATTAATTTAGTTTATTGGAAAAAGGCGATATACGAGTAGAAGTTAATTTGGATAATTGTGAATAAAATAGTATACATAGTTCGGTGGGAGTTTCATTACAGCCTTGCGCTATATCTGAGCCTCGAGGCTACGCCTCTAGGTCATATAATAAGCCCTCGGCTGTAATGAAACATTTCCCTCCTCACATGTAATATACTATTACTTCGAATGTTGCTATGTGGGTGAATAAAATACTGACTTCTTTCTATTTGATCACCAGGGTAACGGCCCCTCACTAATGCACTATTTTTTTAAATTTAAGTACGGTTACTAGAAAATTTTGTGTTTAGTATGGGAATTTAAATAGTAAAAACAACACAAAATTGTAAATTTAAGTTTTTCTGTAATTTCATCAATAAGAACTATAAAATATTTATTTTTGTTATTTCTTAAGGTACATATTTCTTTTTGTTTTATATTTGGCAGTTTAATTCGAGAATAATATGTAAGTATTTCTAGTAATACACAAACATAGAAATGCAAATATTTTAAAGCAAAGAATATTAATCTACAGCAATAAAAAAGGTAATATAATTAATCGATTTGCTGTAAATATTAAAATATAATATATATTAACATACATTAATTTGCAGGATGTGTTTGCTATCTGGATTTTTAATTTTTTTAATTAACATTTCGAATTAATAACTTTGTAAATCATTTTATTTTAAATTTTTTAATTTTCGTTTGTTTTCTATTTAAAGTAGGGTGTGGCTTGACTTTTATTAGTAGGACCTAGAAAAATTCGGCTCATTATCAACGCATTTGATCAGAATTTCAATTAAATCTATTTACTATGCAACAAATTTCTCATCTTTTAGTAAAAACGAACAATAAAAAACAAAGGCAAATGAGATTACATACACCCTGTTACGAAGACCATTTGCAAGATCCTTCGAAAATAAAATTAAGTGCCGGAAATATCAATGAAATAATCGAGAATTTTTAAATTTAATATCGGGTGTGTTAATTTTTCGGATCAATGTGATATATAGGGGCGCAAATAAAATTTTGCCACAGGCCCTCAAAACTCTAGTTACGGCTCCGATGACAACAATGACCTAATTATTCGTATAATTATCGGTATATATAAGGTAGCGACAAATATCCTAGCAACTACAACAATATATGTTTCTATATTAGTAACACAGAAACTTGTGATTGTAACGTTTCCTTGGAAATAAGACACTCTTTTATTTTGACTTGATGCAATGTCGCACGTATTGCTCATGTCTGCTGTAATCGCGGGGACGATGATCCTCTATGAAGCTTGGTGGTCGACTAACTTCCGTGAGAGGTATCTCGCGAGGAGTACACGTCGATTAACCAAGAAAACATTCAGGTATATACCTCCAAACCAGCAACCCTACCGGCACTACGGTGACCGAGGGTTTGGAGGGTACGGGGGATACGAGGGGTACGGGGTATACGGGGGGGATCCAGGGTATGGGTACAACCTCAGGCCCGAGGAGTAAAACCCTCCGTGGTCTTGGGGAGAGTGAATGTGTGTGTGGACAACCTCAGGCCCGAGGTCTAAAACCCTCCGTGGTTCTGGGGAGTGTGAATGCGTGTGAGGACAACCCTGGCCCGAGGTCTAAAACCCTCCGTGGTTCGGGGGGAATGAATGTGAGTGTGGACTACTCCAGGCCCGAGGTCTAAAACCCTCCGTGGTTCTGGGGGTGTGAATGTGAGTGTGAACTCCGGGCCCCAGGTCTAAAACCCTGCGTGGTTCTGGGGGGTGTGAATGCGATATAAAGTTTTAAAGCGAACATACATATTTCTATGATAGAAATATGAAAAAATGCCATTTTCACGTTTCCATGGAAATAAGAATATTTTATTTGACCCAATGATTGCTCTAATCATGTGGAGGTCGAAGATCTTCAAACCATGCGTATTAAATATACGCAGTTGCGGCTGGCTGTCCGCGTGCTGACAATTATGTTGTTTTTACTCTGAAAAATATACAAATCACACAAGAAATACGAAAGGTAAGTTGAAATTTGAAGATAGGGTGCTATTATCTCCACATGACGTTGTAGGGAATTCTGTAGCTGTCAGATGTTTAGCCATGCGGTCTCGGTACGAGGTTAACCATGTGCTCGTGGAAAAAACCTGCTAGAAACGACTTCTACGGTCTTCTGGCGACTGTTGGAGAGCACGTGGTCGGGGGATTGAAATGGCGGTGAGTTTGCACTTCGTTACAATACATATAATAATTTTCTTAATAGTTCATTAAAATAAGGTTATATTAAAAAAAAAAAACGTTTGTCTCAAAAAGGAAGATATTGAACAATAAGAAACATGATTATAAAAGCCTGAAATAAAAAAAAAACGTTTTGTGAGGTTGTTGTGTCTTATGTCTGTTTCCTTCTTCTAAAATTATGGCTAGTGGCCTGAAACAAGTTGATTCAGACTGCCTCAGTCTGTTTTGTTTGCGGCAGTGTGGGTACCAACATGCAGAAACGAAGTTTGTAGGCGCCCGAATATCATATGTATTATAACTTTTCAGCAATAGGAAGTTGACATATTAAATCTTAGTTAATTAGTAAAAAATTAATGATGTGAAAAACAACTCTTACACTTTTTCTTTGTTTTGAAACCCAAAAATAGCAAAGCAAATAGCATAAATAGCAGAGCGGTAAGTTTGGGTATTCAATTCGTAATGAAAATGGGGACGCCATTTTGTGTATTCACTGAGAAGACAATGAAAAATGTCTTTTGCGCACCTAGAAATCGGAATTCTCTTTGTCCATTAGACGGCACTTAAAAAATGCCTATTTTTATTTGGTTCATCTTTGATTACTGAACCCAATATTTTCGGATCATAAGTGCAATAGAATGTATAATGCGATCAAAATTTCTTCTTCCGATTTACAACCTTTGGTAGGTCTTTGCCTGTTCTATAAGTCTTCTCCATTTCGGTCTGTTCTCGATCAACTGCTTCCAACTGTTGAATTTCAAAATTTTTATGTCGGCTAATATATTTTCGAACCATTTCTTTCTTTGTCTTGTTCTTATTTTTCTTCTTGTTGGCGTCCATTTCAAGACTATTTTTACGTTTCTCTTGTCTGTCATTCTTGTCACATGCATTAACAATCTATATTTATATATAACTATATTTTCTTTATCTATATGGCGCTTCTGTGGTATGTTATATAAGAATAAATTAAACTTACTTACTTAATCGTTAAACCTTTTAATTATTTCTGGTGTCGAGTTTTAGGTGAGTTTGAGTTTATTTGTAGCTATTTTCTTCTGCTATTAGAGATCTTTGCCACATTTCTTTCCACCGTTTTCTGTCCCAGGTCTTACTTTTTACATTGTTCTTCTTTCTGTTGCTTTTCTGATTTCATGTATCCTCTCTTTCCTAGATCCTCTCTTCGTGTCCTTTAATTGAGACGTGTTCTAAAATTTTCTTTATTTCCCTACTGTCCTCAAAAGAATAAATAAAAAATTTCATAATAAACAAATATTTATTATTTCTATTACTGATTATTATACTTATACCTGTATATTGTACTCAAAGTAGATACTCTAACATAATTTTACTTTTCTTGATTTCCAAACAAAATTTATAGCGAATCTAATAGCGTTTTCGATTGGGATGCACTGACTGCACTCAGTGCGCACTGCGGGCAACTGGCGTATTCGATTGGGATTTCCAGTGCAAGGGTGCAACCTTTTCCGTATTCGATTGGGCCAGGCAAATTGCCCCCAGTGCGCACTCAGTGCAATAAACACTGCACCGTCTCTAGCCGTAGTGCAGCTATGTTCCAACACTGAAAGGCGCGATGAATTTGAATCTGGAAGACATCGTTACTTTGCAAATATTACTCGAAACTTCATCTTCAAGTAGTGATGAGGAAAATATTGAAAATGTGGTGAAGTAATATCGGAAAAGGCCGAAAGTGAAAGATTTTATCACTGAAGTAAAAAACGAATATAACAATGATGATGTGAATACTAAATGTTAATATGTACAGTAAAATAGACTTGTCATTTGAAATGAAATGATTATTTTTAATTCTTGTAAGCTTAACTTTAATAAAAATTTTATTTACAGTTTAAAAGATATTTGCGGTTATCAAGACAGACTTGCAATCAGGGTTGGCAAAAATCATGATTTATTTAAACAAATCAAAAATCATTGATTTTTTTTAAATCAAATAATTCATGATTTTTTTTAATTTTTAAAGATACCTGAGTATTACTGCATTTTATAATTACTTTAAAAAGTAATATAAATATTTTCTTTCATAAACGAAAACGAAATCTAATAAAACTACCGATTCATCTGAATAAAACCAGGAAGAGTAACAAAGAATTTTTACTTTAAGTTACATATTTTAATACTTATATTTTCCTTCTGTTATATGAGAATTAAAAATGATACAATACCATTTAATTTTAAGATATTATTATATTCAGAATATATTTTGCTTATTATTAATAGATTCGTAGCCAATAATGAATTTTTTATTATAATTAGTATATTTTTTTATCTTTGATAAAAATCAATGATTTTTATTAAAAAAAATTAGTTGATTTATATCATGATTTAAATCGTGATTTAAATCAAATGATTTAAATCAGGCCAACCCTGCTTGCAATCAATTAATAACAATGTATGAAAATACACATTTTTTCGATTTCATGTTTCTTTCGCTTTCTGTACCACAGCTTAATCCCGCCATTTCTAGTGCACTGAGTTTTTGGTGTATTCGATTGGGGTAGTTTTACCTGCTCGACACTCGGGCAACCCGAGTGCGACACCAGTGCCGAGCATGACGTCATACAAAAATTTCCGAGCGCACTCGGTGCACACTCAGTGCATGCCAATCGAAAACGCTATAAATATTTACTATATATTAATGCTGACTTATATATTCTTCAATTAATATTTTTCGAGTTAGTTCCAACTGTGCATTTCTTTTGGGAAAACCCTCGTATATTTGCTTAGAATCATCAGGAATGGCGCCCGATGTCCATTTGAAGACCGGTGCAATTCCACAGTTCGCTCCACTCTACCTACTGTACTGTTTGACATTTGTGTGCTCGATACTGCAGAGGAGTTTTCATGCAACACATATGTTCACTTATGTTTTCTGTTCGTTAATCTGAAACCCTTGATTTTTGCATTTGCATTTAAATTTGTAGTTACTTGCTTCAGTGATCTGATATTTTTTGATACAAAAACAAGTTGAAGCTAATGGCGTAACTAGAGTTTCATGAAGGAGGTGGCCCAAAATAAATTTTTCAAAATTGAAAATACCTATACGTGTATGGATATATAACACAAATTTCTAAAAATGATACGTAAAAATTGCACTTTTTGAAACGAAGACGAGGTCTGAGTCCCCTGGGTCCCCGTCTAGTTATGCCACTGTCTACCGTAGATAATGCATCACCTTGTTTGACACCTGTGTTTGTGTAACTTTCATCATTCTTACTATTTTTTTCGGAATACCCAGCTTAATTAGCGATAATAACTTCGCTTTAAGCCGGCTTCCCAAAACGCGAGGCTCGGCGAATTTTTACCAGTTTTTGGCGAGCCTCAAGCCATGGGAATGGGGTGAATCGTAGCTCGTTGGCTCGGCTCGGGCTTCCCGTCAGTTGTCGGCAAATTTGACACAAGTCAAAGGAAATGCGTCGCTCGCCTAAGCTCGGCTCGTTATGTCCTTTCCAACGTTCCAACAGGCTCATTGTTTGAAAATAAAACTTGCAGGTTTTGTTTTGTATAATTCTGTTTCATAAATGTTTAACATATTTTATATATTTTATTATACACGTATATCAGGTTCGTATTTAAAATTATTATTTTTCCGCATTATTTTAAACTACTTCAGCAAAACTACTTATCTTTGATCTACATCTTAATTATTATTATGTTATTTTTATTATTATTATTATTATTATTATTATTATTATTATTATTATTACAATTTAGATGTAGCTACAATTGAATATAGGATGGCTGGCGAAAGGCTGGCACCGAGAATATTTGTTATCCACCGGCGTCTTTTTCTTTTGGTCTGTAGTTTTTTTAAATAGTCACCTCTTAAAATGATGTAAGCAGCTGCACAAGCAGCAATCTTATTCCGACGATTATTCATTTTCAACTGAATAGCTTGGCAGAGCTAGTACAAACGAGCCAAAACCCCTTCACAAGCCACGAACCAGACGCCGTGGGAATAGTCAAAGCGCACCAAGCTTCGCGTCGAAGGAAGCCGGCTTTTTACTGTTCTTCTTTTTGATAATGTGATGTTTATAGTAATTTCAGTGAAAAATCTGTTATTTTATAAAAAAAATAGTTGCTTTTATTTATAAAAAGTTATTTACAGATGATAACAACAATAATATCTCAGATAAATAGTGTGGTGGATGAGATGAAGAGAAGAGAATTAAAACAAATGTCCCTAAGAAGCTCGGGTTTTAATGATGGTAGCCATCGTAGGCGTAGGCGGGGGCGGCGTGGACAACCGGGTGTTGGGCATGTCCAGACTTGGTGACCACGGCGTTGAAACCGTTGTGGTTGTCGGCGGTGTACTGCACCTTGCGGATAGTGCCGTCAGGTTCCACCAGGGAGTACTCGCCCTTGACCACGTCACCGTCGCGGACCTCGTGCTGGCTCTTGTGGTCGCCGGTGTGCGGGTCTTCCACGCCGTATTTGAATTCGTATTTGGGGTGAGCCTGGAAAAATAATTAATAGTGATTTTAAAGTAGATACTACAGCAAGTAACATAGGATGAATCGTATAAATTTAATTGTTTTTAGTTAAGATTTCGGGAATGTTAACATGTTGAGTAATCTGAACATTGACTACTATTGGACAAGCAAGTCCTCAACTAAACCCATGGCAAAAGAATTAGACCATAAATAATATCAACATACCTAATGTCCATTAATATATTATCTTTAGGGTTAGCCTGGGTAATTATATTACTTTGTACTCATAAACACTGATATCATATCATTATGCGATGAGCATAAATATTAATTATGTGACAAATTAACAAACAAAAATTTTGCTCTAGATAATTTTTATCCCTAGATTTGAGTCTATTAAATACTAAAAATGACACCTCAGCCAGATGTGCGCGATACTAAGAAAGTATCGATACTTGGGTATCAAAAATATCGAACCAAAAGTATCGATACCAGTATCGGATCGAATAAAAAGTTTTTATATTTTCAAGTATCGAAAAAAAATGTAAGAAGAACTGAAAATATATATTATTTGTGTAAAACGAAAACATATATTTGACTGTTCTTATGTTTTACAATAAAACTAAATTCTCCACTATTCTTTATTGCAAACACTAAGGAAAAACATATTAGTTAGTTTTTTTTCTAAAAGTAATAAAAAAAGTTAATTTTATAAAAGAAAATCAAAAAAGAAACAATAATTACCTACATCTCCGATATTGGGTTAAATCTATTGATATTAGTAAATTGGCGAAAGATTGGTATCGATACTAAAATATCGGTATCGAAAGAAAAGTATCCAATAATGTTATATTATCAGTAGCATCGGAACATTCCTAACCACAGCACCAAATGTGCATCATATTTGGCATGTGATGTGAACATGACTTCAATACTTTTTTATGATAAGTTTTTCTCACATTTTAAATGTTAGCCTACAGCCTATGCAAGAAATACACTGCTTCTAGTATATTACGAACAAATGCTAAAAAAATTATTAGGTTAACTAATGATGGGGTTGTACGTTTCTACAGTGTTTAAGAAACCGGTTAATTAGTTAGTTGAAATTTGATAACAACCGTTTAGCCTATTAATATTAAAAATTTATTTAATAGTTACCGATTTCCAAAGCTATAAATTTGATATTGTCTTTAGCAGTAAATCATAACGAAAATGCCACCATTATCCAGTGGTTGCGTCTGTATGTTCACAGAACTGTTGTGTATATAAAATTAAGCCGAGAAATTACAAAATTATCATATTTAATTAATGTAATGCAACAGGAACTTGCTTAGATCTATCTAATTATTTTTTCTGTTAAATTAACCGATTTTAGTGTCTAATCGAACAATGACGGTTAACCGATTCTGGTCGATTATGCGGTTAAATTATTTTTATCGGTTTACCGATTAATGGAAGAACTAAGGTTTGAAATTTGTTGTCACGACTTGTTACTGTTTTCGACGATTTTTCACAGCACTACTCCATACCATTCGGACACAGGGTTATCTTGTTAACATTTTATGAAACTGAACATGCACCGATAAGAGACATGTAAAATTTTCACTGCTGCACCTGTAGTACTTAAGGGTTTGTTTGGTTTTTATTTGAAATGTGGTAACAATCAATTGGAATTTTGAAATATTAATGAAAATTATTAGAATTATAGATGTTGATATATTTAGAAAATAAATCACGTAGAATCTTACATATCGTAGATTGGATTGATTAAGCATATATTGGTATGCAAAATGTTTGTGGTTTAGTTGAAATAGAGGAAACATACGCAATGAAAATAAATTAAAGAAATGCAAATAAAGTCGCGTGCGAGTGATAAAACTACTAAACGTTTAATGAATAAATTATTGCTTTGATTTGATTAGAATTACACACTAAGAATGTTTTATAAAGAGTATAAAATACATGTTTCTTTCGATATAAAACCACTGCATTAATTATTAGCTTCAGTTAACTTAAGAGTATAATTATTTTTATTTTCGTAATTATAACAATGCACACGTACCTTTAAATATTCAAAGTTAGCTGTATATAAAGAATATTATTTTCATGCAAATTTATATTAATGGGTAGGAAATGATTTTGAAACTACATAGTTGTAAAATAACATATATATACCTATATAAAAATGTACTAACAAAGTAAAAGTAATGTTATGCAACTTTACGCAATAAAATATTTACTACTATTGTTATGAAAATATATATAAAAACAATGTGACATCGAATGTGAAATTACTATATTCATAATAGTAAGTATAACATACTGTAGAGATTAGGTACCTACTTTCTACGTAATAATGAAGAAATTATTATTTGTTGCAAAAATTTTAAATTTTGATTATTTTCTATTAAGAGAAAATTTTGAAGTGCGTACCTTCCTAATATTATTATGTATTTGCTGTAAACTTTGCAACAATTTTTTTGAACTTGTAATTTGGTGAAATGGTAAATAGAAAGAATAAAGTTATAGACACCACATAAATATGTAAGTTAATTATATAGAATGGTGTATTAAAATTATTTAATAATAATAGGTGCTAGATTGTATATTAAATATATTTGAAGGTGAAAAAAATTGGAACTGCAAAAGTAAAGCACGTGTACGAAATCGATCATGAAAATTTAACTTAAATCCGACGATGTAGAAATAAAAATTCAATCTTGTCAATCTCGACATAAAATAAGTCTCTTTTATGACATTTGAAGAAAGACATGTATAATTTGTTTTAAAAGTTGATAATTTTTTTTATTAGGTAATATAAAAATGTACTGTAATTTACTCACATTGTAAAATTAATACCTGAGATTGATGGTATTTTCAGTTGAGGGATTAAAATTTTACTTCCGAAATGCATATAGAAATTTTCTATAGAACATTAAATTCAAATAAATTAATTTATTTACGCTTCATTCTTCATCGACATGCGCTTAATGAATCAAATTTGTATTATTTTTTTATAAAAATCTGTACTAAAGGATATTTGTTAACAGTCATTTATTTTATTCTCTCACTAGAGTATAAAGTATTTAAAATGTATCATGTATTAACTCTCAGTCAAGAGATTAGTATTTTTTTTTGCGGCATCTTCACCATCTGATTATGTGTTTGTTTTTCACATATTTTTGAAAAATAATAACAAAAATATCAATGGATTATTGGATTATAAGGCACGATATACCTACTACTTACATGATAATAACACTTCCAAAATTTGTATTAATAACATGTAAGAAACATTTTTGGTACAGAAAAAAATGTCTATGTATAATAAAAAGTGATCTGTGTTAGTTTATGAATTTTGCATCTATTCGGTTTCGCTGTTCTTCGCAATTGCAAAATTATTATTCTTTAAACAGATATACAATTATGATCGAGAAAATATTTGTATTTTTGGAAGGTTGTGGATATGTATGGTGAATGATTACTGGAGTTGTGTGTAAAATGATATATTCTTACATAGTAGTCAACTTCGTGACCATGAGACAAAACCGGCGCAGCGTGGATAGCGGGGGCGGCGACGTAACCGCCATAGCCGTGTCCTCCGTACCCTGCATCGATGATGCCGGCTTGGACGCACGCTACCACGGCCACCAGGACTACCACCTGTCGACAAAAATCATATACAACATTAATATTACACCAATATGTACGTAATCTCTTCTTGCAGAACAATAGTTATCTTTTGGACAAAAACCCCTGTCAAATATCCTCTCAGTAATAAACCCCGGATTTTTAATTTGGGTTATTAGTTTTGAAATTGATAAGGTGAAAATAGAACAACTAACTAAAGTTAATACTGCAGTTGAAATATCGGTGGAATGAAATGGGCTGTTAATTGTTATATGGTATTTTGTATTTGGGGTTTTGAGAGATATTAGAACTTATTTTTAGGCGGCTATTGTATACATAGTTGTTTTACGTATCTGCGAAAGTCTAAATTTTCGGCCGCTTGTTTGTTAATTAATGATTATATATAGTTATATTAATGTGATTAATTATTGAATTGTAATTACAAGTGTAAGTCAAATTTTAACTATATCTTTGTATATATTAATTAATAAATAACGAATTTTCAAGTGACAATAGTGGCCGTAAAATAGATTTTGACAGATGTCAAAAATAGATTTGGAATGAAAGTTTATTATAATTCCTAAAAAATGTTATGTACATCTCGGCTAAAAATTCTTTTTGATTTGTAGGCTTGACTTTGCCTCGGTTACAAACTTCGGATTCGACCACAAAAGATCTAAAATATATAACTCTACCTTGTGACCAGACACAACAACAAAAATTATATTTAAAATAAATTATGAATGCAAATATTAAGTCTGTCTGGTGTGTTTGTTTTGACGATCCAGACGAATTTTAAATTCATAAAAATACGTTTTTATTTAAATTAATCTCTGTAATTGGCAATAAATTACTTATTCATTACGTCGATTAATTATAAAATATATTCTAAATTTCAGGAATAATTTATATATTGGTAAATAAATTGTCTACAAAAAATAACAAAAATATTAAATATACAAACATTAGTGTAAATCGATGTTTGATTTATAATTCTATTTTCTTTTTTCGTAAATTAAATTGTTATAAGATTTCCAAAAATACTGCATTTTATTAAATTTGTAATGGTTTTAGTTCACTTACACCTGATTTAGTATTTTTAATATATTTATAATTTGTAGAAAATATATTAAATATTATATTAAAATATATCAATTATGTTATTAGGTAAACAGTAGCATAATAAAAATGTTATCTCATCAACTTTACTTATTATTGTTAAAAAAAGTATTGTTAAATGTGTGTTAAATTTGAATTAAACCGAGTATTACACTGAACAGATAAATTCACTGGATAAGAAAATTAAATGAATTATTATATCCCGAGCATTAAAATAATAAAATGAATTATTCAAATTCATACTCATACATAAATTAATAAAAAACATTTTATATTTTAGGTTAGAAATATGTTTATACTTAACACATAGAATTAATTACTACTTATTTTTATCCATGATTGACCAAAAAATGTTACTGAAAGCGTAATAATAAAAACAACTTTCGATTTTCTTATTTGTTTTGTCTGTGCTCAAAGATAAAGTTGTCAAATAAAAATAAATAAATGCGGTAGATCTTTAATACTGGTAACTATAAGTTGACACATAGATTTTATTTTTATGATGCATGACAAAATCTGTTTTGTTTGGTTCTACTTATTTTTACTGAAAGGTTTTTTCTAATTACATAAAAATGATATTTTTTAAAAAAATTCTTTGGGTTTTATAATAGTAGAACCAACATTGTATTTTTGACGTCACTAATGTATGAAAAGGGAGGTGTTTGAAAAACAAGCACTTGTTAACTAAATAAGCACAAAGTCCCCGCGTCACATACGGCTGGAGTTTAGAAACGCACCTTGAAGTACATGTCGCTAGAAGTAGTATTCACTGCGAAGAGAACTACACTGGCTGTCTCCTAAAATCCATCTTCTTTTATACACGAATTTCACATAATGTGAAACGCTTGCTCCAATTAGCCGCACTTGGAAAAATGTCGGGGGGGCACCGTGTTACGTCGGGAAACGGCGTCATTTGAAAGTTGCGGCTACGGGGAAGACGACGACTCCACGACTGCACTCTCGTTTTCATCATCGGTTCGGCTTCCCGGGGCGGACGTGCTCGGATCTGCAGGCGCCGATGTTCAATCACCTGGAACCAATCGCCAATTCGTTGCAAAATCTGCATATTCGGACCCACCAAACTGAAAGTTGCATTAGTATAATTTGCAATGTCACAATCATATTATAATACATAAAAATTACACTCATTTTGAAATACTTTCAAAATTATAAGAATTAATCTTGATGTATTACATCTATTACTTATTTTTTTTATTTAAATTGTAACTTGCATTTGCGGTTAAAATATTTTTCCAAATATTAATCTGTTTTCGCAAAAAGAAGACACAAGAATAAACTTACACAAAAAGATAATTTGTGATTGTATTAGCCGAAGTAAATCTACATTTACACATATATCTGAAACGACGGACCTACAGATAACACGCTAAACATAGTCATCATTATTAAAATTACAATTACTTCATTATTGTATATAGAAGTCGGAGAAAAGCTGTTGCTTCTACCTAAGAATAAGTTCCTTAAGTAATAAAAAGCCACATATTTTTGTGTGCAGAAACTTAACTAAAGTGACCATGGTTATTTTCTTCTGTAACCAGTTAACTTACGAAACGCGGTTCTTAAAAATTTTACTTAGTTTTAAGTAACCAGATTAACCAGATAGAAGAGCGATTAGTGTAGTTAGTTAAGTCAACTGTTTGACGTGATTCACGTTTAAAATAAATAATTTCTTTGAATTTGTTTATTTTTTTAAAGATTTTTAATGATTACTTTATATTTGTATTGTTTTTAAGAAATATAAAATTAATGGATTTTTGTTTAATAGAAATAAGAGGTTAATATGTCGTAATGTACGAAAGAAAAAAGAAAATAAAATAATAAAAATATTAACTGCCACCCAATAGATCAATGAACTAAAAACTGACATTACGCGTAGGATTAATTACAGCGTTCCAAAAGTTAGCAGAAATTTTAATAACAACAAAATAACAATTTCTTGTTCACGATTACTTTGGTTAAATTTTGGAACACACTATTATTATGTAAATCCAGTAATAAAACGTTTTCTGATCGACCCTAGACTTCGTTGCTAAGCTCATAAACAATTTTTTTTTTCCGGAACACTAACAAAAACACAAACACGGCATACATACCTATATTTTTCAAAAATAAATGTTCAATCAAATTCTCACTAAGAGGACCCATTCTGGTATATTTTATTAAAGTTATTTCAAGAGATATTGCTGTATGGGAATTAAATATAAAATTCTTTTGTTATTTGTTCGCGTCTTGTTATCTTTTAGTGGTGTGCCAATCTTTCTTTATCGTAGCTAACTCTACCTAATGGTAAATGTACCGTGGATGACGAAGACTTCATATCCTGAATAATTTTTCACATGTGGAAAGTGCGTTACAGTTTTAAGATTATGAAATTAAATTTGAATGATTAAATCTGAGGTCAATCTTATTGAACTACGGATATTAATTTTATTATAAAAGATTAATAATACGACAGATATAAAATTAAATAATAAGACCATTTGATCATTAGAAAGGTAATAGTGGTCATTTCAGAAAGTTTTCTATTTCAGCCTTGGCTAAAATAATAACTACTGGTTATATTACGGAATAAGGGCTCTCTCTGACTATGCTATTGTTCTTAGATTAAAACAATATAAGATAATATATTTTAATTGAAGATTAATTAAAAATAAATAGTTAATAGTGTTTTCTACATAAAGCTGAATTATTCTCATTATTTAAATAAAATCTGAAATATGCCATTAACCAATGTCTTAGCTTATTATATTTAAAGTTTGTAATAAAAAATAAATTTAATTAAAAATGAAATACCTATACATGAAGAAACAAAAAATTAAAATTTTAGTAGTGAGAGAATTTTTTTTCCTATAATTTAGAAATTGCTCAACTGTTATACTCATATACAATCGAATAAGGGTGTTACGATGGAATGAAAGACACACACACACACACATGTGCACAACACACACATATGCACACATCCGTGCCTCTGCAGGATTCGGACCCGCAACATTTGGGATCCGAAGCCTAAAGTCTAATAAAAAAATATAGTTTCACAAGACAAAATATCTTGTCTTGTTTAAAAAGACAAGAAATTTAGGTATATCTTGTTTATCCACAAATCAAACGGATTCAGTATTACTCGTAAGCTTATTCTACTTTACATTAATATCAATATTTATAATATGTATTATTTTAATTTTTTAAATTATTATTATTATCTAGGTACATAGTTATAAATTCAGTAATAAGACAATTGTCTAAGGCCCAGCTCCACCAATAACACAAATTTTTAGCATCAATAACAAATAAATATGTAGATGTTTTATCATCAATGTTGAATAGTATTTTTGACTTTATATTTCAATATGATATTGTCACTTTATGGGAAACATAAAAATATAAATAATATTGGTGCTATCAGCCATTATCATATAAAGTCTTATTTGAATGTATGTGTTCGTTTGCAATAATAAATATGCACTTTAACTAATTACTCTACATTAGAAGTAATTGCAGAAGTAATTATTAGCAATTCTTTTGTGGTGGTCTTCTATATATTTAGCCCTCAAAAATCACTTATTAATTCTTTTCCCATACGGGGATGAAATAGCGGAGGAGCCCTAGTAATAAAAATTGATTATTTCTGGTTGGTTTATACTCCGACTTTCATTCTCATTCGCAGAAAATTCATACCACTTTATTCAACATGCGTGTAATGATGTCTGTAATTTCTATCCTCGGGACAAGGCTTGTAAAACGAGCTGCATGTTGGTTAGAAGTAATCATAAAAGTGCACTGGTATACCTACATTCAGTGAATTACAAATTTGCAACACATTGCTTGTTATAAAGAAAAATAGTAAATCAACTTTTCTCCATGGTTTCATAAATTTAAGAATCTTTTTACATAAAGTTTTACTTCATTTTACCGTGTCAGCAGTCGAATACGTATACTCATTTATATAAAATATAAATAGTATTAATAAAAAGTGTAAAGAAGACAGGTGAAAGGTTATCTGCTGGCCACTTCAGATTTAATAAAATTGATAAACAATAACAAAAGCAAATTCAAGAACCACAATACTGACGCAATATTTTAAGGACAAAAGTATCCACAATAAAATTATTAGGAGGATTAAGTTTTTGTGAGACTGACGAAAATTTAGTATCAAATTCAAAAACAAATTATTTTATTCACAATCACTATTGTAATATGTCAATTCCTAACCTGTCAAAGGTTGGAAATGTATGTTATTTTTAACTGCAATGACAATCTCACGGGTGGGAAATACTTTAAAATCCCTTGGGGGGGAAGTGTTTACTGTGGTTGCCTAGTAATACTGTCATAAATCTCTAAAAGTAAGGTGATCAGTGCTGTCAAACATATTAAAATAAATTTGTTTTCATAGACTACTACCGTACATTAATTTAGTTTATTGGAAAAAGGCGATATACGAGTAGAAGTTAATTTGGATAATTGTGAATAAAATAGTATACATAGTTCGGTGGGAGTTTCATTACAGCCTTGCGCTATATCTGAGCCTCGAGGCTTCGCCTCTCGGTCATATAATAAGCCCTCGGCTGTAATGAAACATTTCCCACCTCACATGTAATATACTATAACCCATATTTTATATTCTTATTCTATCTATTATGCTTTATATTAATAAGGTATGTTTACAGGGGTAAAATAGAAAAAAATTCTGGCTTAGGTACGTGTTAAATATATATAACAAAAAAAAATAAAGCATAGTGCCCAAATTTTATAACCGGTTCAGGAGCAACAAATATACATAAATCTGGCTCTATTTGTAGTGAAGGATGCCACAATTTTTCGGTGCAGTTTGGATGTTCCAAATAAATTGGTACTGGTTTCCCTCGGTAAAACAATATAGAATAGTAATTATTATTCCTCTAACAGTAAAAAGAAAGAAACATGGAAAAATGCATTAGGAGAAAACTAATATGTTTGCAGCATTTTATTTTAATACGGATATTTTATGTATTGAAGAAGATTATTATTTTAATTAGAAATTATGTTTAAATAATGGTAAACATTACAAGCAAACGATTATATTCACAAGAATTATTAATTGTTCCTCATTCCATTTTTTAAATTAGATAACATGTTCTCTTACTCTTTTACGACCGGCGTTCTGGATTTACAAATCTTAGTCCTCGAGTTTTGCGAAATCATTAAAAATATCTCTATTTCATGTAGGTTAGAAATGACTATTATAAATAAAAAGAAACAACTCATAGCATTTCGGCATAACCCGAACCAGTTCAAGTTCCCAATAACTTATCTATCAGATAAAGCTAGATATTTAAATATTCTACGAATTTATATATAATAATGTGTTGGAAAGACGAATGTGACATTTATATGTCAGATATATTTTATTTCAAACGTTATACCTACGTGGAAAGACCGGACCTTAATATTAATATTAAAAGACATAATTTTATCAAAACTGTAATAGTATCTTTTTATCTGTTAATATTAATATTAAATGTAATTTGCTTTTAATTTTCTTAAAGCTATGATATTACTAATTATACAAGTAACAGTCGAAATAAACTAGCATCTACGTTTATGCCTTCTTAGATTTCAATCGTTTTAGGATAATTTTCTTTACTTTTATTCATTTTATAAGTAATATTGGTTGTTATGCAAATGTTAATAAGTATAATGTATAAATATAAAATCTAGTGACAATTATTTATAGCAAATGCTGAATAGTTCATTTGACATCTTATTTCGATGTGATATTGTTCATTGGAGGAAAACTTCAGTCATATTGGTGGAACCGGCCATAAGTGGCATCTCTAAATAAATTAAGGCATTTGTTTCGAAAATAAGTCATTTTCTAGGAGCACCAATTTCGTAATGTTATTGTCTTTAATATAATATAAAAAATACATTTTAAAATATTCAGCAGTAGATAAATATTTCAATAATTTTAGGTTTCAAAAATGCAAAATTTATGAAAATTTACATGAAGATAACCCAAAATTAAGTTTAAAATAAAACTTTCTTATTAATTGTTCTGGGCCATAAATTTTATACATTTTTTAAAAATAAATTAAAATGTATTTTTATGCAAAATTTCACTTAAAAAGAAACCGAGAATATTTTGTCAGATGCATTACATTTATTAATTACAAATGAAAATTTATTTCCTCATCTGACAATTTACGTAAGAGACAGGCTTAATTTTGATATTCCTGAAGAAAGTCTTTAATTATACGACAATATGGAAGTAATAAAAATTTACCTCGGATGCAAATTCCTCAAATAAAATCGGTATTACTTCTGATGAAATATTATCGTACAGCATGAGAACCAATGTGAAACAATATTAAGTTTTATTGGAAACTAATTTGAGCAATAAAATAAAGCAGGAAATTTGTAACAAATATATTAGTTGATTTATAAGCGGAGATAAACAAATTATACGACGTCTTGTGAAATCGACACTGATTATTTTGTTTATTACGCCGTGAGTTTCATTATAAGACACATTTCTTCATAATTGTTCAATAAACAGGTTCATTGCAAACACTATTTAAAAATTCAATATAATTTTCCTAATGTTGCAATACGAAGAACATTGTTTTTGTTAAATTAAAATAATGAGCAACAAGGAATATTACAGTTATTTAGAACTTGGTTGTTGGTCCTGTATTGGATGAAACTGATAAAAAGATTTGGTGTCCACAGGATAAGTCTACTAATGTGTGGATAATATTTTTATTATTCCGAGTTGATTAGTTACAAGTAGAGTAATAAATTGCACCGTAAATCTTGTTTTTTTTCAGTAAAACTTACAAGGAACAATTAAAAAATTTAGAATTACAAAAAATTACATTACATTACATTCTAAAAATTACCGACCGAAAACTTATTATTACTGTCTTGCTGAAAATTAGGGTTTCACGAAATTCTTGGTCTTGTCTTGTTCTTGTCTTGCGTCTTACACAAAATCTTGCTCTTAAATTTTTTAATGTACTTTATTTTTCGCGTTGCTTTATTTATTTATACGAACGCTGGGATATTTTTTGTAACGAACTAAATTATTAATACTCGTAATTTCGTAAATATAAGAATGTTTGTGGTTATGATTTATGTTGATAGAGAATGACAACAGATGGCAATATCGGAAGGTTGTTGATTAGAGATACTCAAGTACTGGAGTATCTCTAGTTGTTGATATGTGGTGACAACATATGGGACTAGCGTTATTATAAAAATTTGAATTAAAAAAAAAGTAAGTACAATGACAAGGGATAATAATTAGTTCATATTGCAGTAGAATATTTGAAATCGTAAACATTTTTGCGTGTTCATGATATATACATAGATTCCGTTTTCTGCAATATTCAAACACAAATAATTATGTACACGTGATCCTTATACGACGAACCTATCAGAATTATGCTCATATTCACAAACGTTCGTTATTGTTATAAGCATAACGCTTCGAATTTGTTTCAACAATGTCAGGAATCAAATTCAAATTTTTATTATACTTCAACATCGACTTTTGTTTTCGTTATTGGAGAAATTATCATTAAAAAATTTAATGTTTATTTATGAATTTAGGCAACACCAACATTTAAATCATAATTTAATTCAAGTCATTTTTTAAATAAATATAATTGATTAACATGAAAAATGTGTAATATACATTGATTACAGAAAGTAATATTTAAGAGCATAATTATAAAAATATCGGCATACGACTTGCACAAGATCACTAAGTAATGTTTAATTTACCTATACTGTTGCTACAGTTCTTTCAACTAGTAAGACAGCAAGACAAGACAAGAAATTGCAAGAAAAGTCAAGAAGTTGCAAGACAAGTCAAGAAGTTGCAAGACAAGACAAGAAATAAGGTAGCAAGAAATCCACAAGACAGGAATGTTTTTTATTTCTTTCTTCGTAATGCAAGACAGGACAAGACGATGCGCTAAAAAGTGTAACAAGATGAAAAATGACAAGGCTTTTCATCTTGTTACGGCTTGTCATATTTTCTGAGGCCTATGACTCTGGTGTTGGTAGGTCAGCAAAATGCTGACTTCAGCAAATAGCAACGGCCGTCTTTGCTGATTAAGCAGTCTATGATAATACCGGCCAGAACACGAGTCATAGATTCAGAACAATGGATTTAATTATATCTTCTGCGAAGATATAATTAAATCTTTAAGGGGTGGTAATGTAACAGTAATTGACGAATTATTCCAAATCATTATTGTTTGATAGATTTCATAATATAAATTGCGCGTTAACAAAAATGCACCGTGGACAAGTTATATTTCGTAAAGTTTAATAACCTATTAACGTTTTGTAACTTATCCACGTGCGATGTGCGTAATAGTTACATTGCCAACCCTAGCACTTTTTAGGATATAAATAGGATTTAATTTAGTAGAGTTAGGCCAGTCAGAGTCAGTAGAGTCGGTTAAGCAGAGTAGAGTCTTAAGTGGTAAGTTGATGTCGCAATGTAGTCAACGACTCAGTAGCAGTCATCTGACATGGTTCAGACTGACTTTAGTCCAGAGTGACTAGCTCTGTAGTATTTGTTTTGGTTTTTATTTTAGTGTTCTTATTGTAAATAATGTAAATAAATTTAAAGTTAGTTAAAGCAAATATGTGTGTGCGCCATGTTGTCGTTATCCTGGTTCAACCGTCATCACCAGTTAGTATCATCTAGCATCATCATGTCCTCCTCGAAGTAAAAAATGACAACATTCATCGCCTTCATCGTCGTCAACCCCCCCTGTTACATAAGTAAGATTCTTGTATTGGTGAAATCCTACTGAAAATAGAAGTTTCTTTGAACATTAAGTGTAATTTTTTCATATTTTGTGTGTAATATTTTTAGAAATATTACTAAAATTATTTTCTCACTAAATTTGTTATGAGCATGGGCGCCAACTACATGGGGGCATCGGGACATGCCCCCAAGAAAAATTTTCCTAGGAGCAATGTCCCCAAGGAGATCTTTCCCTTAGCACAGCATATTTTTACATCAGTAATAAATATCTGAATTGATATTATTTTAAAGAATTATATTACGTCCGGCCGGGAATTGGAACACGCTTTAACGTGTGCTCTAATTCTTGGGCTGCTAAAATCAGATCACATTCTGGAGCAGTTTGGCTGTTCCGTACTCTGCTCATTAGTGCAAGTGTTTGTACTAGTATTTCTTTCTTCTTATAATTCTGTGTTTTGATTTTAGACATTATAAGATATTTGCCCTTACAGAAATTTTAAAAAGTCGACGCCCATGGTTATGACATATACTATTATTACATATTTTTATACATTTATTTCGCTCATTTAATGCAATAATTATTTTTCTAATATAAATACAAACATAAGGATTATAATCAATGATACTTCACAGTCACAGATATTTACTTTTATTTCCATGGATGTCGGATTTTTAACGAAAATGTTACATTTTATATTTAATAAATCAAGTACTCCAGACGTACTGTTGCATCAATTATATGATGTAGAATTTAATTTTAAAAAACTTTGTACTCTCGTAGGATTTCTCTGAATCTATTAGGAAAGAGAGTATCCGGATTTTTCAGAAATATTAGGTTAAAGTCATATGTGCCGCGTTTAATTGCACACCCTGTATATATAATATAATATAAACAGTTCTTTATTTATAACATAGAGATTATTTATTTTAAAAGATGCGAGTAAAACAAAAACTTAATAAAACATGCAACAGTTTTATGTATAACTTTTATTTCTGAACAACTTTACTATTTACAGTTTTTGTTTTAAAATGAACAGGAGAGTAGAAAATTGCATTCCACTAATTTTACATCCCTTATACCGATCACCAACCGGTACCTGGATAAAAATATAAGAACGGAACTACGGAATTAATATTAAAAACATCTGCTTGTCCTCTTACCACTTTCCATTATAATCAGGATCACTTATTATATTACTTATCTGTTATATTATTTTGCTTCGCATATTTTCGATTGGTCCTCATTTTTGCAATATCTATAAATTGTAATATATGTAAAATGAATTATTCCTTTTAGATTATTAGATAATTATTTTTATAATATTTTCACTGTCAACTATAATAAATGTCTCCATCAAATATAAAACATTTTTTTCCATATAGATAAACAGGTTAACCGCAAATGTAACAAATATAACGAATAATTAATTACATGTAACATTGGAATGGGGCTAGGTATAAACAAATTTGAACTACAAAGTTTTAGCTAATGACGTAATATTAAATTATTATTTACAAGATTCTCATATATTTATGATTAATTAAGATATTTTAGAATTACACATCAGATCTTCATGACAACGGTTGTACGATTAACACCAAAATGTAATCAGATTTAAACTAGGGTGATAGAATATTATATCCAAAATTTCAACTTTTTTTATTCAGTAGTATTTGAGTAATCGTTACAACATCCATCCATCTATCCATCCATCCAAACACCCGGACAGACATCAACGTTAAAATATTAAAAAAAAAAATATAGACTACAAAACGTGCTTATCCATTTGTAAATATGGATGTGTTTAAAACACAAAAGTAAAATTCTAAGAATGCAAGAACGTTAAGGAATGAAATTTAATTAATTGTTGTTATGACTAGAGTGTGGGTTAAGTATTCTCTTAATTATATTCTTAAAAAATGCAAGTAGTTAATTGAATCTTATAAGATGTCAACGTGATGTTGGCCATGCGAGGAAGTGGGATTGGCTGGAGAAACAACGTGCGAGGCTACAAGCGCATCATCTTGCAATACCGGAACAGAAAATAACACTGGTTTGTCGTCATGAATACTAATTTCCCAAGCACACACATGTAGTGTGCATAAACACAAATCTGTATATTCTCTCAACTAGTCGTTCCAAGAAAAAATGAATTTACTTCAACAAAAAAAAGTAACAAGTTCTTTTTCTAATTTAAGTTATTTCTAGTTTAAGTGTAATAGAATTTAGAAGTGTATTAAAGGGTTTCTGTTTAAATAGAAATTTAAACAATTAATCAGTCAAAATTTGTAAACAACAGATAATTTATAAATAAATAACAATTTGTAATTAAACAAATTACGAAAAAGAAAACACGATACTTGCAATAAAATAACACATTAAAATTTATAAATTAAGTACTAAATTAAACCAAGAATAACATAACAAAATACGGAACAAGAAAAAATTAATGAAATTCTTGGACACGTAACGGACGTTACTATAAAAAAATCTATAATGAAAAGCCGTGTAATTCCGAAATTTTCATTCATCATTGTGAAATATGTAAATAAAATGTCATAGAAGGTTTAATTTTTATCTTCTACCTTATATTCATTAAACATATTTACTCAAAATTACATCAGGAACTTGCTGTTACATGTTATTACACTGGATTGACTAGGTAGTTCAAATCTCAGCTTCGCTAAAAAAATACAACTATTAATAAAAAATGCATGGCATACTACAGAGATACGTTTCCTGTAAAACAATGTATAACTGATAAACTTTACCCAGCAATGATATCATTATTTACCTTACCCTGTTTATTCCGAATAGTTACGGGTAGTACTAGTCAGTTATGTTTTGAACCTTTGTATAGGCGTCATAACAAGAAAAATTTAAACATTTTTATTTAAAATTAATCAGTATATAAGACTCTTACTCCTTTTTACAAAATTTGTAATTTTCGCACATTTCTGACTCGATCACCGCAATGACGAGTTCAATTTCTTCCTTTAACTCTAGAATCGTTCTCGATTTTTTCACGTAAGCATGTAACTTCACATAACCCCACAAAAAAAATCAAACGGCGTCCCCTAAAGATGATATTGCTTGCAAAATTGCGTCAGTAGAAGCTTGTAAGGGTGTAGATGAAAATCCATTGTCAAAATTCGCTGCATGGTGTTTTTCGAAATGTTTACGACGGCGAATCGAGTTTCGGAGACTTCGGGCAACACTTTTACTCACTAATGCAATATTTTCAGTGAATCGGCAATTACGACGTTGCTCTAGTATCTTACCATCAGTAACTGAATTACTTTGCTATTTTTTTAAATATGCTTCAAATTGTCGATGAATCGTCGACAGAATTTTGCACCTGTTCGCAATTTGCCTAGTGTCTCTAAAGACTTTTTCCGTCTTGAAATATGTTTTAACAATAAAAATACGTTCTTCGATAGTAAAGCGATTCATTTTCACTAACCGCAATATTTGCAGTGTCAACCGGAAGGAATGAAAATGGCGAGAAATATTAATTATGCATTCTTATTGGAACATCCGCTATAAAAGTAGTAAAAGTACTTAAATTGCCTTTTTTAAATGTATCTGTTGACTTATTTTGTTGCAGTTTATTTTCTGCCGATATTTATTTGTTTTTATCAGAGCGATGACGATTTGATGTTCCTATGCTACTCTTTTTATCAATTACAAAGACTTTGAAATCATTTGATATGTGTAATAGTGACTGTAACTAACATCTACATACCATCATACAAGAATCCAATAACTCATACATTATTCTAACACACAAGTTCGGCAACATTTTATCATCTCAACAAAATTGTGAAAAATTGTTTTTCCAGGTTTTGTCTGACATATATTCGGAATATCCTTGATTCGGAATGGTATTTTGTTTGCTTGGTATTGTCCAAACATTAGGCATTACCTCGTTGCGATTTGGAACGTACCCCAAATGCTGTTGCAGTTCGACAACATATATTTACCAATACATTGAATGTAAAACTTGTCACATACCTTGTTTCAAGTTGAATTATAGTGATACAAATAAGTAAATTACCAATATAGGCCCAAATAATAAAAAAAAAGTTAAAATTATTAACATTTTTATTGTGAAATATATACAATAAATCATTAATTTCATCTTATCAGTAGGTAATAACAATTCTTGCAACACAATGTTTTTAAAAATTTATATATATAAAAAATACTATTTTGTATGAATTATGCAATTTTTCACGTAGAGGAATATTTCTTAACATTGCATTACATAGAAGAAATAGTAATATTTTATAACAAGTCATAATTAAATCTTATTAAATTAAGAAATAGAGAAAAAGCTAGTAATTGCTTCTGTGACAATTCTCAGCCTGTTAAAGTTTAATTATGTGAAATAATATACGGAATTATAACACTTGATTGTAGTAATTTGTTTCGAAATCCGATCTTCAGCTTCAATGCGACATAGTTCTCACCTTCGAAGTATATATTTCGATAACGAATTCCCACTGTTAAATTGTGCGAATCGGTCTATAACCTAATCATAACTTGTCTTCCGGTTGCTATGAAATATGATGTTTTGAGACGTTTAATTTTGAAAATAATTCATTATTTGTTGCGATGCAGCAACTGTGAAAATACACACTGGAGAAATTAACCGCTTTGTTGATCGTTCTGTAACACTGTTTTTAAAAATGAATTGCAAAATGATAGCTTGGTACTGCTAACATGTTATCCATATGATTTCATGTGCACACTGGCGTTAACTTGTAATTTCCTTTAACATTTCAATAATTTACTGCTTTTCAATGTGAAATTATTTAATCAGTATAATTGTATATATAATTGTAAATGTTGTAATTAAATTAAAACGTTAAAACTAAGTTAATCCGATTCGTGTATAAATAAATTTTAGTTATTTTAACATTCTTTAGGAATTTTCAATTCTACATATTTTCATTGTTTCGTTGGAGCAACGATACATTTTCCTTAACGTAGATTTTTTTTAAATTAATAATAAAACCCTGAATTGTTATTCTATTAAAGAAGAGTTTCAATCATTTACTGTGCGATATGATGCGAGCTAGGAGCTTAGTTTTAGTGTTGTAGACTAGACGGTTAGGAATACGTATTTTTTTTTAAATCGGCGCCCGTGTCTGAGGTTTTTATTTCGTGCAAAGTTTTACTGCAACCTCTGTCGCCGATTATTAACATAATAAACTTAAATTTATTTAAAGTACTAAAATATATCTCAAAATAGTAAACAAAAATAGTAATCAGATTTATTGTACTTCTTTCCATTTTTAATAACTGGCTACTACTTGGAGTGAATCAATCTCCGTTACTATTTCTGTTCTTTATAATCTTCCTCCACAACTCCCTATCTCTTGTTTTGTTCGTCCAGTTGCTAATTCCGGCTGCTTTTAGATCTTCTTCCACTTCTCTCAGCCATGTTGATCTGGACCTGCCTCGTTTTCTTCTTCCGCCTGGGCTCCACTCGATTATTGATCTTATTGTATCCCTTTCTTCTGCTCTCCATAGATGGCCAAGCCATCTCATTCTATGTTCTTTAATTTTTTTCACTATATTTTCTCCTAATTCTTATTCCATTTTATCGTTCATTCATTGTCATTGTAATTGTTTCAGCTACTTATAATGTTATTGGTCTTATTATTGATTTATATATTCTGATTTTGTTATTTTTTGTTAATAGGTTGCTTTTTAATATTTTTTTATTTGCGTAAAATGCTCTATTTGTTGCTAGAATCTTTTCTTTAATTTCTGTTTCTCTTTCTCCTTTACTTGATAACATAATTCCTAGATATTTAAACGTATCTACTATCTACTTGTTCAAATGTGTGTTTTTATTCCTTTGTTATCAGCATTCTTTCCTAGCAGCTTTATATTGGTTCTTGCTTCTTTGATTTTTAATCCTATCTTATCTCCTTCGATCATTATTTCTTGCAGCATTTCTATCATTATCTTCCTATTCTTCGTTGCAATAACTATGTCGTCGGCATATGCTATTATTTGTCCTCCTCGTGTTCTTAGTGTTCCTTTATTTATTTTACTAAGTACATATTCTAAAACTACGTTGAACAATGTTGCTGACAGCGCATCTCCTTGTCTGACCCCTTTATTTATCTCGATCTCTTCTGTCTCTCCTTTTTATGTTATAATGCTTATTTTATTTTCCTCATTGTCATCGCGGTTAATCTCCTTAATTTTGCTGGTATATTTAGCTCCTCAAGCTCAAGAGCTGTCATGCGCTTTTTTCTTTTAATGGAGTCGAAGGCTTGCTGGAAATCAATAAATAACTTTTTTATGTTCATATTGTATTTTGTATTCAACTGATTTTTCAATTATTTGTTTGACTGTATATATGGCGTCTATTGTTAATCTGCCTTTACTGAATCCACATTGATATTGTCCAATTATGTTATTTTCTTCATTTACTAATCTCCGTTATATTAATGTGGTTAGTATTTTATATACTGTGTTCAACATAGTAATACCTCTGTAGTTTTTACATACTTGCTGGTCAACTTATTTTGAATTGTCACTATTTGTCCAGATTCCCATTTTTTTGGCATCTTTACATCTCCATATTTTCTGTTGTATAAGTTCGTATATCTGTTGTTGTAAGACTTCCCCTCCATATTTTATTAATTCAATATTTATTCCATCTTTACCTGTTTTTTTTCTTTTATCTAGTTCTTTTATATATTTCTCTCTTTTCCTTTCATTATTCAGATTTTCTGTATGCCATTTTATTTTTTTACTACTATTTTTTGAGTTTCTTTTCACCTTTTGTTAGGGTTGCTGTCACCATAAAGTGATCCGAATCTGCGCATGCCCCTCTGTGGGTTAATACATCCGTTTCTGATGATTGTTTTCTTCTTGTTATTTTATGTTCTCTTCGGTGTTTAAATTTGTGCAGCTTATTATCAAATTTGTTCTTGTCTGCATAATCTTTGTACGTTATCATTTGTATTGTCCTGTATTGTGTGTCTTCCTGCTACTTGCTGTATATAGTCTTCCTTCCCTATTTGAGCATTAAAGTCTCCTAATACAATTATTGTATCTTATTTTGGTAGTTTTTCAATTTCTTCTTCTAACACTGCATAGAATATTTCTTTTTCTTCCGATTTGGCATTCTCTGTTGGAGCATATAAATTTAATATTGCTATTTTGAAAGGTATCGTATCTATTCTACAGTAGGTCATTCGTTTATTTATTGGTTTAAAATCTATTATATTATTTTTCAGTTCATTTAAAATAATAAATGCCACTCCGTATTGCCCTTGTCTTATCCCCTGATTATTTTACAATATAATTGTCTTTTACAATTTCTCCCGCTCCACTCCACCTAGTTTCTTGTATCGCAGCAATATTTATTTTATACCTTAACATTTCTGCAGCTATTTATTGCTATTTTTTGCGTTTTATCTGATATACTATGTATTACTAAATATTTTCCAATATTAATGAAATGTATAGTTAAAATCAATCATTGTGTCAAGAGTTGGTCATATTAAAAAATAAATCGTATTTAATTATTTGTTTTAAAAATTTAAACGTAAAAAAAGTTAGCTCTACACACATAGCTTTATGATTTATGTACACTTCTACAATCAGTTTGTGCAAGGTACTTTCCATATATTCTTTTTATACGAAATAAAAGAATGGTATTAGTAATTGTTGATTTCCATGGTATGAGATAGGTTTGAATCTAAAAATTTATTACTTTCACTATCACTGCCAGATATCCGAATTTATTTTCACGAATCCGATTCATCATCATTTTCACGAATATTCCTGAGAGTTTGGAAAATTTATTCTGCTTTTTATGCATTATTACCTCAATATGTGCAAATTGTTCAGTGAAAAGTAATAAACAAACGAGTCATTCATATCAAACTCACATGAGCACGTCTAAACAAATGCGTTGTTTTGTATCGCGCTACTTCTTTGTTTACACGCCAATTTTAAAATGTTTGTTAATAAATTGCTTATAAAATATTATATTTTGATAGAATGGACAGCAAAGTATTCCAAAATGTATCATAGATATGAATGATACTTGAAAATATTTCAAAAAAAATATTATTCATTTCTGTTCCACTTTATTATAAGTAATTATGTTTATTATATATGTATATATGTCTAAATAGTATTTTTAATAAATATGAGGAGATGGTATATTTATACTGTACATAGGAATATATGAAACCCATTTTATAAATAAATAAACAATAGTTATTTGTGTATCAAGGTTCTAAAAGTAATCTTTTTGGGCCGAAACCGAAGTTTGCAGCCGAGGCAAAGCCGAGGCTACAAATCAGATGAGGCCCAAAAAGAACTTTTAGCCGAGGTGCACACAACATTTTTTAGGTGATTACAACAAGAAATTATGAATTTTCATTCAAAATCAATTTTTGACATCTGTCAAAATTTACTTTACGGCCGCATTTACTTTACGGCCGCATTTACCTTACGGCCGCATTTACTTTACGGCCGCTAATTTTACTCGCAAATTCATTACTTTTCATTAATATTTGTAAAGGAATAGTTAAAATTTTACTTACATTTGTTATTATATTGTAAAATTAATTAATCGCATTAATATTAAGTATGTAAATCAATAATGAACAAACAAGCGGCCAAAAATTTTGACTTTGACAGATGTCAAATAAAAATTGATACTTTAAGGTTGCCAGCAGATACGAAAAACAACAATTTTTGTACCAGCCGCCTAAAAAAATAAATATTAAAGAATTAGTTTCATAACATGGATTTTCTTTTTCTTTTCTTATCAATTGAATATCTTGAGACAGTAAAAAATGTAATAGTAGTCTAGGCAAAATAGCCTCCTTAGTCATTTTTATAGTAAAATATATTTCCGGAAATATAAACTAATGTTTTTATCAAACGATGTTTTATTCCTTACTAATACTATAAAATAAAATACTTAGAACAAACAGCAATTAAAAAAAGAGTAACTTATTTTACTTTAAAAAAATCATATACTCAAAAATCATTGACTTCAGAACAGTGGCGTAGCCAGGAATTTTGGAAGGGGGGGGGGGTTCAAAATTAGATTAGGTTACTTAATACATAGGTATGTATATCTATTTATTTATTAAGAAAATGTAAATAAATGGATATATATGAATATTTTATTTTAAATTCGTCAAGGAGGGGGTCCGGACTCGTAAACCCCCCCCCCCCCCTTGCCTACGCCACTGCTTCAGAATCAATTAATACTTCCTTAATACTTTGTTTTCCGTTTTAGTTATTTTAAATTTGGAAATAGTTTTACAGTGTAATTACAGAATTGATATTGGAATGCACTTCATTTCCTTATATTTTATTCAGTACAATTTATAAGTCTTACCGTATTTCATTATTAAATATTTTACAGCTTTATTTTATAAGTCGGTTCTTTTCGGTTCTTGTATTCAAAAACCATATAGGATACCAAAAATATTCTGTTAATATTGTGTCATTAATATTTACTTACCTAATTTTTCATAATGTATATATACGAGTAAATGTTTTGATTGGTTTTATGTTGAAACTGTTACAGAATTGTTTGTTAATAAAAATATTCTATATTTTTTCTTCATGACAATTTCGTAAACTGAACATTTTACCATATACATTCGTATCTGATAGCTACTGCGTACCCAGGAAAATGAACAAATGTGTAATATTTAACACTATATTTATATAAGTAATAAAATGACGTCATTTCAATAACAAATAAAAATAACTTTTATTTCAATATTTCTCCGGTAAAATTAGTGTTATTAACACAGTTTAGGTTCGAGTAAAATTTTAACACTAAAAAATTTTACACGGACCGATTTTTTTCTGCGTATGTAATAGGTTTTGAACGATTAGATTTTTTTAGTAATTTGTTTATTACTAGAATACGTGGTTTTTGAATTTCCAATCTTTTTTATTTCATTCGAAGTATGTCTTTTTACATTATAGAGCTATAAAAATTTGCTAACTAAAGTTATTACTATAAAATTATAAGTATTCCTGAATGTTTTGGAAGCAGAGGTTTTCACAGCCCACTGTTTCATCTCGTAGATATGGGTGTGGACGATTGGGAGACATTACAACGAAGTCGGTATGTCAGTCTTGTGAAGTATTTACCATCTCATTGATGATATCCATATGCTTCATTTGGACTTGCATAGTTTCTAACGAGTTGAGTTTCTATTTTTTAGAAGAAAACTCCTTTTCCATTTATGGTGCTTAAAAATTTTATTTACTCGCGTTCAAATTTAACGAGAAAATATAAATATATAAATCATTCACCAAGGCTTATTAACATTGATGAGTGTACTAGATCTCCTTCTTTGTTCTAGCTTGCATGGGGAGCAAAGGGGTCATTTTTATGTAAGAAATAGTTCGTAAAGAATAAAATTGATAGAAGCGTGTTGGCTCTCGTTGAAACATCTTAGTTAAATAATAAAATAAAGAAAACACTCGGTAACGTTTCAAATAATTTTATTAACAAAAAATTATTTGAAACGTTACCGAGTGTTTTTTTTATTTTATTATTTAGTTCGTAAAGAATTTAATTCGGCGGAACTAGCACTTAAATTTTCAGAAACATGGTCGGTCACCATAAGTATACATTATAATCAAAATTAAAATTCATAGCTACACGTTTTTTTTTTTTCTTTAATTTGACCTTGTTTTACGTCATGGGGACTCGAGCCCCCATACGGAAAAATCTGAGAGGGCTTTGTCCCCACTCGAAAATAATACAAATACATTCATTTTTAAATATTTTTAAATACAATTTCATAAAATTTTCTTGCTATATTGTATTAGCGAATGTATTCTGTTTCTCAAAGATGTACTAAAAGAAAATAGTAAAGTTTGTAGTTTATACAGGCATAGCAATCTCCAATTTTTAAAATAATTATTATATAAAAAATAATAAAATTAAAACCATAGTCTTTCGTATTTCTTTTTATTGTATACAATGTTGAAATTTTCAGATTTCTATTTTTACCTTTTGTTTGGTAAATATCATCAAATGGGTAATATTCTTGAAGCGATTTTGAAAAATAAACATTAGGCAGTACATTTTCAATTAATATTAAGATTTAGATTTGTCGGCTATTGAAATCTCTATAGATATACAGGGTGAACACGAACCTAATGTCATAAATTTAAGGGTATATAGTATTTAATATGTAGATTACGAAACAGAAAGAATTTTTTGAAAATTCGCCTATTTAAGGGTAGTTTTCATGAAGCTCACATTTTTGGTACCACTGGATCACTGGTAACACATAATATTTTATAATTAAAAACACAATTAAATACTTAAAACTAATTTATGTAATGTTGAAGGGTAATCAAAACTTCATTATTTTTAATAATACTTTACTGGCTTATTTTTATTAAAAAAAGAACGAAGAAAAACAGAAAGGATTAAATATTAAACTAATAAATAGTAATAATACTAATAACTTACATTTTCTTGAATCAAAACAAAGAATAAATACAAAAATTCATAAATATTGTTCAAAATTATCACCTCTTACAGCCACACACAGTGTAGTACGTTGAATTAGTGACACACTACATGGCAAGTGCATATGATTTTGTTGTTGAATAATTTGTACACTATTTTGGATCCGTATCCTCAATTCTTCAATATTTTCTGGCGGGCTTTGATTATCATAAACTTGGGATTTAAATGACCCCATAGATAGAAGTCCAAGGGATTGAGATAAGTTGATCTTGGTGGCCACTGTACAGGACCTCCACGGCCAATCCACCTGTTTCCGTAGATATTATTTAAATGCTGACGCACATTTCTCGCAAAATGAGGAGGAGCACCATCATGCAGAAACCATGAATTTGGACGAACATTTAATGGAATATCTTCCAATAATACTGGAAGGATAATTTTCAAAAAATCCAAATACTGGTTACCATTTAATGTGTAAGTGAGTATGTACGGGCCAAGTAAATTACCATTTAAGATTCCAGCCCAAATATTTAAAGAAAATTTATGTTGCAAACTATTTCTCACAACAATTTCCTTGGGCCTAATAATGCGAGTTGTGGAAATTATAAAAACCGGAACGTGTGAAAATTGCTTTATCACTAAATAATATTGAAGAAGTAAAATTCACATTTGTAGCATTTTGTCCGAAAATCCATTGACAAAATGTCATTCTAGTGTGGTGATCAGCAGGCATTAAACCTTGGACTTGTTGAAAATGATATGGATGATAATCATTTTTATGCAAAATGTTTACAACAGTCGCCTGAAATATTTCTCCGACAACACGAGATATTTCTCTGGTACTAATTGTTGAGTCGGCATGCACTAGGTCTAGGACTTCATCCTCCATGTCGTGGCGTAATCTGCGACCGCCGCCATCACATCCAGAATTCCTTTTTAAATTTCCCGTGTCGCGAAGACGTTTTTTCATAGTGATAAACATCCTGCGATCAGGGTGGCGACTCCGAGGATACCGTTTGGCATACAATTCTGCTGCTAATACCGCGTTTTGTCTCACTTCACCATAAATTAACAACATATCCACTAACTCAGAATTAGAATACATTTTTTTAAGAACAAGAACACTGCCAAAATGACTTACATCAATACTTTCAAGAATAATACTGAAATATTTTATTTATTACACAATTACGTTCGTCAAAAATTCTATTTAATTAATTAAAATCTTATACAACTAATTTTGAATGTACTTTTATTAACCATATTTTTAATGAAATATTAATTAAAACAGCAGTAAAAAAAAGTTTTGCTAAGAAAAGACGAATTTTCATTTTTCGAATTTTCAGAAAATTCTTTCATTTTCGTAATCTACACATTAAATAATATATACCCTTAAATTTATGACATTAGGTTCGTGTTCACCCTGTATAAATAGAAATTAACTTTTATACATAAAAGTTTTCCATTTCTATCTGTACTTATTAAGCTTCATATTCACCTAATTTATAAATAAAACATCATAGTAAAACAAAAAATAATAAATGATCTTTGAATGTAACTAATGATAAAAAGCATAGCAAACAAAGTATGAAGATTGTTTTTTAAATTTTATTATATTTTAAAAGAAGTGTTACTTCCAAATAATATATGTAAACATTATTTTTTCTAAATTTGTAAAATACTATTTGTATATATTAAAATTTTTAATTATTGGTTAAAAACATTCCGGATATAATATATTCATTACCTGTAGGACGAAATAAAATTAAATAAAATTAATTAAGTGCAAATTCGTGAAATGTAAAGTGTCTGTAGAAAGAACGAAAAATAAATCACTTCATTATCACTTTCCTTTCCACTTCAAATACCCCGCTAATCCTAGTCTCTGTCCGTATCATTTCCATTGTACTTACCATAATCACCTATTGTTCGATAAAATAACATTCCGTATATTACATATCTAATTACGCATACATGCAGGATCTCACGCTGGCGATCTGCATAAGTAGAAACGCCTTCGGAGAAGCTAAACCAACTATTGCTCCATCGCCATCTGCTATGTGTGTCAGGGTGAATCGTGCAAAAAGCTTTATTATTTAAAACAGGAAATTTTACAATTCAAATCATTAACAAATGGAAACTTGAACAGCAATTTGCTTACGACTCCGCAATTTGAAAAAAGTGAGTTTAACTTCCTCAGCACGCCATGGCGGTTTCACTTTCCGATAACAGTTTCAAAATGGCGGAAGTGTGGGTGTCCACCGCTAAACTATTTCTGGAAATATAGATATATCATACCAATGGCAATAGTGGTTCCGGATGAGTTATTTATTCATTCAGTATATCCGTATTAAGGCTGTTCGATACTATACAAAAATTTCGCATCTGGATTTTAAATAATCTCCTGTATGGTATACAACCAGAACAACACAAGTCGGTATGTTTTTCAGAGAAGGGCCATAAATCACAACATTTACAACTTAATCCCTCGAGGTAGAATTCAAACATTTCATGTTGGCAAACGAGCTCTTTTCAAGAATAAAATCTTTTGCTTATGAACAGTGCGACTTAGAAATATTGAACATCACTTTACTTATGATTTTTTTTTGTCGAACAAAGCGGGTAATGCATACAGTAATTAAATATTGAAGGCAATAAATACTCCTTATCTGTTGAAATTCACGTCTCGATCAAGGCCGTCGGGAGCGAAAACGGGCCCCGGTGCATAAGACACGGCGGGCCGTTTTATATTTTAATTTTTTTAGAATTTTACTTGTACACATATATAAAATTAATATGTATTAATTTCTAAATAATAATAAAATAAACATCAATTTAGCAGGTAACAAATATATGTTGTTTATATTTTTCGTGCTATTTGGATGCCAAAAAGATCAATAATGTCATCAAAGACACTCCTTCTGACAAGTTCGACGGTTAATATACATAAACTTGACAACCGATTTTGACACATTGTTATTCTTAAAAAGTTTTTAATTCTTGCAAAAGCACTAAAACATCGTTGTCCCTGAGCAACGATAGCTGGTATGGTTCAAAATATTCACAAAGCAATTATGTTGGAAAATAATGTTCCTTGGTTAAGTTCTTATAGCTTATTTAATAAAATAATGGGACACATGCTTCCTTCTTGGAAATTGTGAATAGTTCGAAGATGAAGCAGAAGTAAAGTCCTGATTACACCCTGGCCCTGATTATTTGCAGGCTTTCTTCCCCTCTCGACGACCCTGGTCTCCATCTTCAAAATAATCCTCCAATGATGGGTTGGTGCAACTGGTTTAAATTTTAAACATCCGTCACACGGGGAGGATAATTTGATGAGGGAATGATGAAGTCTACTTATTTTAAGATATACATGATCACAGGAACACAACATTTTGGTTGGGAACACGGGAGCACATGTTCATTTTACTTCATTTAACTAATTCTATTTACATTTTTATATTTAATGAATCATAACTTAACTAAACCACTTTAAAATTAAACAAATTAAACTACACAGATGTAACAGTTTTAGTATCTGAATTAATTCGATTATTGTTTAATTTGTAATATTGTTTAACTAATTTGTGAAACGAAACAGTATTCTTTGTTGTAGAACTCATGCTGACAGGAAATTCGATGTTTTCTAAATTTCTTTTGGTCATAAATAGTTCACAGTTAAGTTTTGTAAGGTTTCAAATTCCGTTTGGCATTTCGGTATATTGTCTTCGAAGGTTTGCTTGGGATGGTCATAAACCATTAATCAGAGACAGGAAACCGTTCTGTAATTCCTGGTATAAGCGTAGAGATCTGTTTTTTTCTGGAATCCCAGGACTGTGGGATTTTGGTGCATATGTACAGGGAATTGCGGAACAGGGATGAATTTTGGTAACTCGAAACTAGTGGGCCATCTCAAGCAGATTTTCAAGATTTTGCACAGTTGAAAGTTGACAGTCGAGGGTTGAGAGTCGAGAGTTGAGAGTTGAGCAGTCAGCATGAACAGAAGTAAGTAGTCATGTAAGAAACATGACATAGTATTGAAGAGAGTTTTATTATTAAGGATTAATTAAGTGTAAATGGTGTGTGTTTTTATATTCATGTAAGTAAGTTTTGTGTAAATATAATTTGAATGCATGTAACTTGTCTTGTTCTGTTAGTTTAAGTTTATTAATAATTTGTTCATATTCTATTTAATATTTCAATATATACTTTTGTTACGTTGTTAATTGAATTTAATTACCTGGCATACTCATCTACCATTTGATATTCAAAATTAGTTTTGGTTATTTTACCTTTAAAAAATAACCTGGTGGCAGCATTTAGGAAACTACCTTTCGGTAATAATAATTAATATTTAAAATAAATAAATAACTTTACTCTTTTACACAGACTATGATGCGTCTGATCTTCAACTAACCCTAACTAAGACAGCCTTACAAAACTATGTTGAGAGGCAAATGTACCCTCTCAACTTCTTATCTAAATACAAAATTTTGTTTGTGAAATATGATCTTTTCGGCATATGGCCCCATAATTTCTTATTTTTATTACAAAAATGTCTATGCCGATAAAAGAATCATAGTTCACAGAAGAAATGCAGTCTACGAACAAGATGGAAACCAGGGCCGTATTTTCCATCTTGCTACACAACTCTTTAACAAAATAAATCTAATCAAAATATTGACCGCAATATTCATTTATCATTTTGTTCCAATGTGATAGTGTCCATTTGACGGAAACTTAAAATTTAAATAATATTGGTGCAACCGTTCATAATACATGTTTGTCATACTCTCTTTTTTATTACATCTGCATTATAAAATATCTGGAACAAGCAGTGACGCTTTATCGTCATAGAGACTGGTTAGCATTACAATACAATAACATAAACAAAAACAATAGATTGATGATTTTGTTATTGCTTAGCAATTTTAATGGTCAGTGTATCTATGACTCAACATTCAACTTTTATAGGTCTAAGTTGTATAATACAATTTCTTTTGGCAATCGAAATCTTTTGTAAAATTCAACATTATTCCATTTGGTAAAATTGTCAAATCTGTCATCTACAGTCTACAGTATAATCACATCGGATAGGAAATAAATAATTATCTTCTGCTTCTTCTAATAAATCATCCACTTCATTAAAATTCCTATCTAGATTATAACAAATTTAAATTTGTGACATGTAACAAAAGTTAAGTTAATTTTGTTACTGCCTAAAATATTTGACGTGTAATCAATATTATAGGACGTTTCAAGTGCTTTAGAATTTATTTAGCTAATAAGTCAGTTTATTAGCAAATAAAAACTATTTGGAAAAATTATTTATTTGGTAAATAAATTATTTAGAAAATTTATTAGGATGTAGATATCTTGACCCCAAATTATAAATAACTGATTATACTTGTTTCGATTAAATAAACAAGTAATATGCTGTCTACAAACTCCTTTACCATGGATTCGATATTTATAGAATTTGTTGAACGTGAAGAATGGGGAAATAGTTTAGATACTCTTGTGTTACGTCATTTCGCTCAGTAAATATGGCATCTCATCTTTAAAATAATTTTAATTCAGGACTTTATTAGGTACTGATTAAAAAAAATGATAAGCTGAGAGAAACGTCTTCTTGAGGACTTGAGTCCCGTCGCCCCTGTTCACCTGCATAATTGGCGCCCACGTAACGAAGTTGGCCCGTTGAGTTGACCAGTCAAAAATATAAAATATAATTAAATTTCTGGAATTTAGTCAGTACAATAATTTCGAAACATCATTTCTTATCTAATCAATTTTTGATAGTTTTATTTCATTCCAATCGGTTTCGACCCCACTTCTGGATTTTCTTCAGGGGGTGAAAGTCGCGATATAAATAAATAACATAAAACATTCATATTATGATAAAAAATTGTTTGATAACATTTATCAAAAAATTAATCAGTATGCTAAAAATTTAAAAATGACAATATAAATTCCAGTACTATATTATTCCTTTCAAAAATTAATCAGTATGCTAAAAATTTAAAAATGACAATATAAATTCCAGTACTATATTATTCCTTTCATTTGTTTAAAATTTCAATACTGTTTCCTAATTAGTTTTTGATAACAAATTCAACAACAATTTGTGTAAGCGTGCGCAATTTGAAAAAGTGAGGTTAACTTCCTCGCACGCCATGGCAGTTTCACTTTCCGATAAGAATTTCAAAATGGCGGAAGAGTGGGTGTCCACGCACGTTCAAGCGACCGCTTTGCGTAACATGTCATTTTCGGGTTCAGGTAATGTGTGGTTTTTGCGTGTCCTCGTGCAGTAACCAGAGCATGACCGCTTCTGAGACAATGTGTGACTGTGGCATATCACTGCATACGCTACCTATGTATCACCGTGAAAGGTTACGAAAACCCAACATATTCATTCACGCACCTTACCAACAATGTAATTAATTTATTTTAATTTCACTGCCGGCCTATTAATGCGCTCCAATATTGGCCAATTTCTTGAAATTTTGTGCTTGCGTTTCATGTTAATTTGTTTAAATCACTTAAATTCCATAGAATATGTAAATGGGAATTACACATGAATTGTTTTTTGTATAAAATGTGTTGTGCATAGTAGAGTGCACAGAAATTAGCAGAGTTAAATGTATAAACACTATCCATATTTATTTCAGAATATAGTAAGACAGTAATGATTGTTTTTGTTTTGTCTTTTCGGACACATCAGATGTAGATGTCCAAAAGACATCTGAATAGACGAAACGAATGTCGACATATTTCTTAGTTTTTAATAAACAATTTAATCAACGAATCTTACTGTTATAGTAATAGATGCAAGGCATATAAGTACATCATAACCTTCGAGCACATATGAAATAAGGCGAAGATTGCGCAGTCAAAGTTCATGTTACCATTAGTGATTTTGTGAGACGAGACGAGACAATATTTTTATTTTTCTCGTTTCGTCTCATTTTAAATGTAAAATGTTTTATCTTGTCTTGTTTATTTCTCGTCTCGTATATTATTATACTCGTCTCGGCCTCGAATATTGTAGTCTCGCACGCCATCTGTGTACAGTATTTGCATACCTAAGAAAAGTTCCCTAGATTTAGGGAAAAATCAAAGGTTTTTTTCAGACTATTATTATTAGGATAGATATGAAAATACAATATAATTATCTGCTCCACCTACATTTTGTCTTCGCGTACCAGAAAGGCATATAAAAATGCTCTAAAATGAAGGTAATTCAAATACCTGATTGTTTTTTAATTCTACACTGTTACTACTATTAGATTAGACATTAAATAGTGTTGGTTAATTTGCATTTGAACGAAGACACATTTACTCTGAATAACACATACTATTTTTTCTTCAAACTTTGATCAAAACATCACAGTACATCGCAACAAAATTGAATATGTTATTGCTAGCGAACGAAATAATATTTAAATGAAATATTTTCACTAATACTAATTATTTGTTGTATATTTTTATATTCTTATGCAAAATGGCAATATTTCGACAATAGTTTAGGACAGTGGTCGGCAACCAACGGTACGCGTGATTGACTTTTGAAATGGCACGATAATATTTTACCTGAAAGCAGTGTTGCCAGAATTTAGAAATTTCCTTAAAATTTTAAGAATTTACCATTTAGATAAAAGATTTACAATAAATATTTTTAAGGATTTTTATAGTTTTTGTATGGTACCAAACGAGATTAAATTATAGACCTCTAAAAAGTACAATTTATTTTATTACATTTGTTTTACTTCAACTTCAGCCTTTTCCTCTAGTGGCACGAGACATGGCTGAAATTTAAGAATGTGACACTTGATTACATAATAGTTGCCGACCACTGATTTAAGACCATACCGTGAGTATTTTTTAACGAGAAAAATGGGATTTATCATATCTATGGTTACGATTTGATATTTGTTTGACAGCAATGTGTACTTGTTTGTCTCATTTATATTGAAATATAGGGGACGAATTTGACATTTGCTTTTTGGGTTTCAAAATTTTCTGACAATTCTACATCAAGTGCAATAACCTTTTTAAGAATCATTAACAAATTGAGAGGAAAAGGTAAAATTGCAGAATCGTCTGCTAGATCTCTCAATTTTACAAATTCCTTATGTTTCATTTTAAATGAGACAAGCAAGTATACATTGCTATCAGTCAAATATAAAGTAGTAACCATGGATATGATAAATGAATAAACAGAATTAGTTTAATTTACACTTGGTTAGGGGAAGAGAGGTTTACCGATATCGGCGAATTATAAAAAAATCTGAGAAATAATTTGTGATACATTTACTTTTTATTTTTTTTGTTTGTTTATGTCACAACAATACTGCATTTTACTAAAACTAAAATGTAATATAGACATGTATATGTATGTACAACAGTAAAAGAATACAAGAATAGGAAAGAAAGCACATTCCTAGAGTTCACAGAGTATTTATTTATATAACATAGATGCGATATAATAAGTATAATGAGTACGAGTCACATAGAGAACATGATGAGTTTGGCATGGCGATGATCAGTTCACCCCGGGCCCAAAGCACGGCAAAGCTCTACGAAGCTAAATAAATAATACCTGGTTTGCGGCGCGCTGGGCCCGGGGTGTTGGCGGTGAGTGGTGGGTTAGTGTAACAAGCCGGCGCCCAGGAGCCCGTGGCCGCCCAGGGCGTAGGGGGACGCGATGGCGGGGGCGGCGATCACCTTCTGCAGCACCGGCGTGGCGGGGTGCGCGGCGTGGCCGGACCGGGTCACCACGGCGTTGAAGCCGTTGTGGGGGTCGGCGGTGTAGTCCACGGTGCGGATGGTGCCGTCGGGCTCCACCAGGGAGTACTGGCCCTTGACCACGTCGCCGGAACGGACTTCGCTCTGGGATTTCTGGTCGCCGGTGTGCGCGTCAGCTACTCCGTATTTGAATTCGTATTGAGCGGGGGCCTGCAATACAAAAATGTCAATTACAATAATATAAATGTTCGTGTATCATATCATATTTATTCGACTGCATTTTACTTTAGTGTTGTATGTTTCTTAAAAATACTAGTGTAGTTTACCTGATATAAATTCATTGGCTTTGTATTGCATATTGTATTTAGTATTAATCAAGTATAGGTGCACCCTCTACAAAAGTGTGCTCCGAACCAAAATTTAAATTGGAATAGATGTACGTAATATTGATAAAGTTGGAAAAATAGCAACAACTCCACAAACATTCTCAAATTCATCAATTTGGCTATTTTTCCCTGATTACTGTCTTTTTATATTTGAAAGATCCTTTTGCAGTTACTAACCGTGGTTCTCATTTATTAATGTAAATTGTCAGTGAATAGGCTGTCAATACGCAACGGACATTAAAGCTTATAGTAAGTTCTGGACCATTCGACCGAAGCAGTATTATTATTTTTGATTAATAGTTGGAGACGATAGGATTTGGTCTTACTCGTAGATATCACTCTCTACTTATTCGAATCGTAGTCCAAATAAGTCGCTAAAACTGTGAGATTTAAAAAAATATCACCGCGATGACAAATTTAAGGTAAAATCTTTAAATTTAAGAAAATTTTTGTGTGTAATATAAATAAAAATACCTATTTAATATAATGAAAAATAGAAATAATGTCATACTGGAATGTGTTTATAACATCAGTTCCAATGACAGTTTAATATATTATACTTCAGCTATACACAATACCAAATAAATATGGTATATGGAAATCAGACGAATAATTAAACGAAATATATTCAGGACTTGAATTTAATTCATTGACATATTTTACTGGAAACATTATACATGTATTATAGAGTCTGTCTAACTATTTCAAACAAAAATAATGGTATAAAATTTAAAGAAAAATTAATTTTACGAATTGGTTAAATAAACATTATTAAATTGAAATAAAATGACAAATGTATTATCCAATACAGCTTAGCCAGGATTTTAGTGAGAGGAGGGTTCAGGCACGTAGCCAAGGGAGGGGTTCGAGAGGATGAAGCCCCCTCTCCCCGGAATTCTAATAAATCTAGTTTAAATTTATCCAAATGTGTCTAAATGTCGGCAAGTTTACTAAAAATCAGATATTTTATTAAATCATTTAACTTTCGTAATAATCTGTGTTTCATTTATTCACAGCCCCTTCTCCAAGAAAAAGATAGAGGCATGCACAATAGAGGAAAATTATAATATACCGCTTCTCCTGTATTTTCCAAAATTTCGAAGTACACGAATAATAAATAAAATCTATATTCTCGTTAGAAAAAAAACCCTTGGTACTTCTTAAATAATTTCTTAGTCTTCTGAATTTCCAGTAGTTCCAAAAAATGTCGACCGCTAAATATCTTTTAGCAAAATGTCGCTACTTTATGATACTTTTTATAATAAAAGTCTCTATATTCTTATTAAATATATTGTTATTCAAAAATAAATTAAATATAATCGTTTAGACTCTGAATTAAATAGTTCGCTAAGGGGGACGGGAGGTCTCAACCCAAAAACCCCTCCCTGGTTACGCATGTGACGATGATAGGCTGCGATTCAAGGAATTTCTTTGGTAAAATATAACCAGTATCTGAAATAAACAGATTTAGCATACCCACTTTGGGTAATGAAATAAAACGTGAGGGATATGTTTATATTCAAAATTTTACAATTTTTCATTCAGGAAAGTTCTTTGTTTGACAGAACATAATTTCTAATAAAGCTTTTTTTAAAAATTTAAGCTGAAAAAGAAATTCGTAAATACATTTTGATAATCCAATTTTTTTCCTACAATGTATCTATCTAGGCTCGTAGGTTGTTAGAATGACTTAACCAGAAATACCAACGGTTTATATACTCGTGCCAATCCCACCTTTCATTGTTGTGCATCTCGTAGGTTGCAGGGGACGGAAACGTTCGACGGATAAAAGTGTAATCGAGAAAGGGGATCGCTCGCGCTCGTGATCGGGCTCGACATGACGTAACACGCTGTCTTGTTGCACATTGACTCAATCTGGCACACTTGCGACCATAAGCACTCTATGTTTTCAATTTCAACGTAATTTATATGACAGCGCAATTAACTCTAAACTAAATATTAACTTGATTTATTGAAGGTATTTGGAGCAAATACTTATTCTCATTGCAAACTGAGTAAGCCTACTTTTTTGCTCAAAATGTTGTTTATTGAGACAAATACCAAAGAGCTGTAAACCTTAAGACCAAAAAAGGAGAACAAGAAAATGATTAATTTATGAAAATAGCTACAGTTAACTAATTACACCGACTGAACTACTTGTAACAATTTCAGTGATAAATTTAAAATATTTAGGAAACTTTATTTAACATTGTAGCAAAATAATAAATAAAATATACTGCTCCAAATTTTTTATTATTTTTTTACAAATATGTTGGACGCACTGATTTTTATTTAATTCTCAGCTTTGGAATGTTTTACAACAGCCTATAAGTTCTAAAATTAAATTTTAAAACAAAACTTATTTTGTCAAAAATAACAAAGAAGAAATAGTTCACTTACAAATTACAACACTATTTTCGATTTGGAATGACTGCATTTTTAAAAACTACATTTTTCACAAAACTATATAATTATAGGTTTATAACTTTGGTGCTCTCTGCGAAATTATGATTTAAATAAAAATAAAATATATATATTGCTTTTATTTTATATAAATAAAATAAGACACATATTTATTTAAAATTTTATTTTCGATTGAACGATGGTTTCGTTGATAATATTATTGTTTGTAGACATCCGAAAGGACATGAATATGATCAACATATCGAAAATAAAATTTAGAAATACTGTAATATTTTGTTTAATTTAAAATAAAACAGCTATTTTGATACAAATATATTAAGTATGAAAACCGTTAGACAATATGCCGGGAAATTTAATATTCACATTTCATAATAGTAAGATAATTCGTAGTCGACTCTGGATTGAACGTATTATTTAATTCGAGAAAAATTTTTTGGAATACAGTTACTTTTTTATTTTTCGTTTTGTAGCAGTTTAGGGATTACTTAAATAAATTTATATGTGTTATGTCCATATTTATTATAAAAATATAATGACGATTATATTCTTCTTTTGAATATCATTAGTCTATGAAATTCATCCAAACTTATTTTGAAATTTAGTGCCGAATTTTTTTTCTTTTCCGATTCATTATATTTAGACGTGCAAAATATTGATTTTAATTTTATATTGTGTTAATTTTTTAGTCATATCTTGTAATTTATTTAGAGTTTTCTATTTGAATTGGTAGACTTACGAAGTAGTCGACGGCAGGGGCGGCTTTGACGATGGCGGGTGCGGCAATTGGGGCCTTGAGCAGGGCGGGGGCAGCGTATGAGACGGCGGGGGCGGCGTATGACACAGCAGGGGCGGCGTAGGATACGGCGCTCAGCGCCGGGGCGCCGATCAACCCTGCGTGGCACGACGCTACTAAGCACACGACGGCGAACACCTGAACACAAACATTACAGATAACTCACATTCCAACGGGGTGGAACTTGTATTCTACAAGATCGAACTATCCATGTTTATGGAAATCACCATTGCTTTATTTACTAACATTGAATATTTTGTAATAATTTTTAAATTATCCTCAATTTAACTCAAAAATTTTAAAGTAAACGGAATAATGCAGAACAGTGTAAATGTAAAATGTAATGAGATGTAACAAGAGTGGTAAAGATAAAATTATGCAATTGTATACTGCAACATATTAATATTTGTGTTACACTTGACTTTATAATATAATAATTTACAATTATAAAAAAAGAATAAATAAAATAAAGATATCAATTTTTTTATGTATAGGAATAAAATTTTATCTGTTTTATTGTCTGTTGTTAATGACTAAAAAAGAATATAGGGGGCACTCTGCAAGATAAATTTAAGTACCATAAACTTGATCTATTATTAATTACGACACGAACACCGAAAACATTTAAAGCATACCGACTCTACACACATATTTACCTAAATAAATAACTAACTCATATTTAATTATGATTTTCACGTATCGTTCATGCGTTTAATAACAGTGATATATTTACAATGTTAAATGGTAACCCATCCATTTTTAAAAATATTATTACACATGCTTGAATATACAATAATTGAATGTACATATAATGCCATGTGTACTAACTGAATTTTTATATAAAATATTTTAAAAAAGTAATTGTTACATGCATAAATTAAAATTATTTTTATGCAAATTTTTAAGTAATAATTAGGCAAATAAGTTCATTAATTTTAATGAAAAAATTAATTAACCTACCTCAAAATATAGTCATAAATAAAATAAAAATACTTATTAGTGTGAATAATAATAGTAATTAGCAACAAAGTGTTGATTTCACGAAACATCCGAAACCGGAACATCACCAGACAAGAATGAACACGTAGAACACAACCTACCTTGGCGATCATGTTTATTTTTGTTAAGAACTAAACTGTTGTTTTAGAACTGAGGAGGTATTGAACTCTACTGACTTGTCTGAGTCCCTCCGAAGCTTATATACTTAATCTGAACCACCGGGGTCCGTGTAATTAAAATAAAAAACCTGAATACTGTGTTACATTTTTCGCGGGGGAAAAAATTCGCCCCATACTGAAAGTGTAGTGTTGGGGCACTTTGTAAGGCAAGGTCAGTTTGGCGGTCGGTATTGCAGGTAAGCGGCAATGGTTTTTGTAGGTGTCGTCAGCCATGATCCAATTGTGTGAGCGTTTAGATGCACATAGATTGCGGTTCGAATTAGCTCAACTTGCACTACATTTGAGATAAGTTGGAGCGGAATCTCGACTTGACTCACTTGAAAGTAATACCTGCCACTATCTCTATCAAGCTGCAGTTACTACATCAACGTTATTTTATTATTTTCCTTCTTTTTCATATTATTTTATGTACACAGACTTTTCAGACTTTTTCAGGTCCATCATTTTGATAGTCTTCTTGGATATATTTTTCTTTCCTTAAATTTTTTGTAATTAATATGGTTTGAAAGAAGGGCTTAAGTTTTTATCCTTGGAACTGCACTCAGTTTTTTGGACACAGACTTTTTATGAAACTTTTTGTAGCTCCTGAAGTCAGATTTCTGATTTCATTAACATGAGATACCTTTACATAAATGGTTAAATCTATTTACGATTGCAGAAGAACATTCACGTGTAATCTGTTCTGCAATTTCGTCGTCTTCTTTGCAGAATCGACAGATGTTATTTTCAACTTTACCAATTCTGCATCCAGAACATTGCTGACTAATTACGGTGCTCTGCTACTCCGTGTTTGTTGTTTGCGGATGATCATGGTGAAAAAATATGAACTAAAATTAGAGTAAGAGATTTGTTGATTGTTGCATTTGACTGAGAAAATAAAGAAACACAACAATTTATTGCAACAAAACTACAATAAAAATTAATAGATAAGTTTGCCGAAAACAAGGAAAAATGTTTTTTTTAAATTTAAATTAAAACTCTAAAGCAAATTGAATTCCTTTGATTAATATTGTATTTCCTTTTTTTAGCAGCACACCTACAAATATGTAACGCGAGCCGCCACTGTAAAAATAGTATTTCAGAGAACAAAAACCTGTAAAAATAAGTGTCATAGTTCTAGGGTTTTTTTTTTCTGAGAACAGGTACCTCTAATTTCTTCGTCTGATTGACTGTATGTCTCTTCAGTACGACAGGTATGGCTGATTCCTCTAAGTTATTAACTTTTAAATAATTTATTTGTTTTCTTAGTAACTGCACGCGTTTTTTTTATAATTTCAAAAAAAAAAAACTAGAATCTAAGATGAAAAGTGCGATATCGTAAAGAAGTGAGTTGGCCAACTTTTTAAAACACGAAGAGATTTGATTTTATTATCAAGAGAAATTGTCAAGATGGTGAAAATATGTGGAAAAAAAAAAGTGAAGTAAGTTGGTGATGAAAAAGAAACAAACTTATTTGGAAGGAGAGTTTGAAAATTGTAAGTAGAATAGAGAAGCGTAAAAGAAATATTAAGAAGGAGGTGGAAGGTCTAAATTGAAGAAGACTTGAGAGAGAAGAAATTTTGCGTATAAGATACACTGGAAGAGAAAGACTAGAAACTGAACATTAGTTAGAACACTAATAAGAAGAAAAGTTGAAAAAGAATAATAATCTGAGCATTAACAATGCTTATTCTTGACTGGGCAATTGATGAAGGGAAAGAAAACTACTGGAATTCAGTCAATGGGATAAAATTTTATTTCCTCTCCTACCGGTTTCGACTCCACTTTTACTCCCTGAGGAAGACCCATGTAGGGTCGAAACCGGTAGGAGAGGAAATAAAATTTTATCCCATTGACTGAATTCCAGTAGTTTTCTTTCCCTTCAATGCTTATTCATTTGCGAATATCCTATTCGAATGATCCCGAGGAATACCCACATAGCATTTTCATATAGAATACGCAGCAAGTGACGACCAAATATTGGTGGGGAATATTTCGTAGTCGATACGAATTGAATTTGTTTTTGCTTTCTAAATGACACAGTATATTAAAAAACAAATTTGAACAAGATAATTTGAATGAAATTTCACACAGTTTAAGCTTTTGGTAGAAATGAATCAATTTCAAATCAAAACTAAAGGTGTAATTTAAATTAATTTTTTTGTCCATATGTTGAGATGAATATTATAAAAAAAATTTGAAGGAAACAGAAGAAGAATGTAGAAGTAACAACTTTTACTTGAGATCATTTTTGTGGTGTAATCTTTTTTTTTATTAGATTTAAATTAATAGTAAGAAACAAGAATGTGCCGCTTGCTGTTGAGCGTAAGTCGAGATCACGATCCAGGGTGTGGCGTGCATTATACAATACACACGAGTTCACTTCAACACTTTCACTGTTCCTTACGGTGTATGAATGTAAATTTTTCTGCATTTTTCTCCAAACCGCTGCCTTGCGCTTTATCCTTACATCATAAGTTCTGCCGCTCCACTAGGACAAAATACGACACAAAAAGCCGCTGAGGTCATGTTGTTTATTTATTGCATCTGATTTATCTGCTCATGCAACCGCCTGACAGCACCTACACAACTGCTGCAGTGTGTCGTTTTGTTTATCTCATTAGGTATCTCGTTGACCGGATAGTATGCGTAACACGTTTCGTGTTAGCTCTTTCCACTTTTCTTTTATGCAGAAACATTTGTTTACTTCAGATAACTCGATTTGCAAGTTAATTTTAGGAAGAAAGTGGAAACATGTGTAGAAATTCAAATCATTTATTTCACCGTTACAACATTTGTTTATCATATTGTTTAATTATTATTACTTCCACATTTGTAACTGCTTTTATTTCTTCACAAGTACTGCAATATACATACATATATTCAAGATTAAGATCATTATTATTACACTTTATTTATATTTATATAGGGTTCATAGTCAGGTTATTCTAAACCGGTTGTGGTTCTGAGAACTTGTGTTCGAGTCCCTCCGAGTCGTATTCTTTACCATCAATTGCCCACATAAAAGTGGCTCATTTGGTTCATTTCCCGTGAAATAAGTGTCCGAGGAATAATGCCATTTCAAAATGGTATCTGTCTGTTCAGCCAGCAATGGGAAGGGTGTCCATATGTCCCGATTTTTATCCCGGTTTTTTCTTTCTTGTCCCAGTGCCCTGACAAATTCTTTCGGGATCGTTAATTGTCCCGATTTTTTTAACCACGCGACAAAATTAAATTTTCGTGCTTATCTAACTACACTAATATCCGAGACTGCACTCGTGTATATTCGACAAAAAATTATTAATTTTATAATTTGTAAAATATCCTTTATCAAATATCAATGCTTTATAAAAAAAGCCTAATAACAAGAAATGTCATTAAATTAAGTCAATTTTAAATTCTATAAATAGGGTAAATGGGGAGAGATGGACTGGTAGGAAATGGATTTATAAGGTGTTTTTTGGCGATTGAACCAGGTTCATATTGTTTTTAACCAGGTTCATTTTTAATGTCATTAATGTGCATATTACCAAAATACAATGGTTTAAATCTTTATACCATCATTTCAAGAAGCTGTCAGTTTCACAAAACTAGATTAGAGAGAATTATCGTAAATAAAAGTAATATTTTGGTAGAAATTATATTAATATAAGATGAAATTTTGTTAATTCTCAATTTCATTAATAAGTTTTCTAATTTTAATTCTGTTATACCATTATTCGAAGAAATCTCCATTTTCTTACGAATCTGTTAGATATATCTTATAGGGAAAGATCATTTTGTTCCTTGGACAACGTAAGTAGCCGCTGGAAAATTAATACAGTCAACACTGAATAATCAGAAATTTACTCAAAAAATTGCAAAAAAAGTGCTTTATATACGCAATTAGTTAATTGCTACTTCTGTAGGTTTAAACTAATTATTTATGTACATACTTTATAAACCTATGTTGAGGAAAGATGAACCAGAGGATTGTTTTTATTAAAAAGTTCAATTCAACCGGTAAAGAGGAAAAAAAATCATTCATACATAGAAAGTTAGACGATCTATTTGCTATTTCATGAGTTCTGAAGAATTGGTATTACATTTTTAATAAGAGGGGTGATGATAATTAAGAAGCTGAAGATTATGAAAACGAATAGGCGAGATGCAAGGAAAATTATTTTTTAAAAAATGATAAGAAAGATGATTGGATAAAGTGTTTAGTTTGTGGTCGCTGTTTACACAAAGAGTGTACCATATATGACAAATGACAAGAATCTGTTAACCAGTTCATCTCTTCATAGCCTTGGTCCGTCTCACCTGTATAGTGGAGGAGTTGGACTTTTTTGAACCAGGATAAAATATATTTGTAGTTTTCAGAACATTTAATTTTTCTTTTTCTTTATTCTTATAAGTAAGCCTGAATTATTATATTGTTATAAATAAATTTTGTTTTTTAAATATTATTAAATATTATAGAGTATTTTTTTTTTTCAAAAAGTGTCCTATCTCTTCACCCCTTACCCTAATAATTTATGTTACAATTTCCTCGGAAGTAATTGAAATATAGTTTACTAACATGTAGAATGTTAAATTCTAAATAAATTTTATTTATTGCACTGTGTCTGTAAAGGAATTCATCACCCCGTATAACAAATGAATGAATTATTATCAATGTAATTGTAATATGTAATATTATCAGTAAAGAGCGGATTATATGCACTAAAAAAGTGTCAAAATCTGCATGCAATATGCATTAAAAAATCATCAAAATAAGCATGATATATGCAAAAAAGTTATAAATATACACTTTACAATAAAAATATGCAAAAAAAATAATGTCATCAGGCTCGTTTTACTGATATCATTTTCTTATTTCTATTTTTACATGCAGTGTTTTATTTGGAACATTTCATGAAATGTATAAAGACAATAAATATCACAGGTAATTCTAACAAAAATAAAAAAATCTCAAATTCATATCATATTGAAATTTACAAAAGCTCTTTTTTGAAACAAAAACCAAAAAAAAGTCATCGTTAACGAGAAAGTTGCTATATGCTGCATATATTTTTAATACATTTTTGTCGGCATTACTAATTATTGTTATTGTTCCAAACATACGAATTTCAGTGACAGATATTATTTACTCACCTTACTTACAAAATAAGAATTACTTAAGTTCTAAGCAGTTCTAAAACACTGATAGAATCACTTTTTTTTTGTTCTGACGAGAAATTAAATATGATTGTAATGGTTTCAATGAGTAAATTTTATATAAATGCTCACTTGTTAAAAGTACGTTTTTTATATTTGGCATTAATTTTTGAAGAAACGTGAACATGTGAAACCAGTTTGTTGATATGCATAATATAAACAACACATGCAATTGCATAGAATCCGCTCTTTAATTATCAGTAATGTTCTTTGATTTTATAATACCATTTTGACTGAAACATACATATAGTGCAATAATCTACAATTTTTTTACCTGTTTGTCTTGGTGGAAAATATGGACACACTAGCAATAAGTGATATATTTATTATCATCAGCATTGGCGCTACAACTCTATATTCTAGGAGTTTTAAGCCGCAGGTGATTTTGAAAAGTACATTCCACCCCTTCCGTAACTTGCATTTTGGTGGAGTAGATTGTTAGTGTAAAGTCACCTACAGCTTATAGTGGCTTCCGAACCACTTTGGCATAGCGGAATAAAGATTTGCAACGTTGGGATTTGAACCTGAGATGTGAAATGAACGTTGCCCTTTATATTTATATATTTATAATTGAAATCTGAAATAAATTAATAATTAATATCAATGTTCTTGTGGTTAGATATGACATCACTAAATTTTATGGTTTTTTATTATTTCGAATATACGAGTAGAATTGAGTCGCATGTAAGATCCAGTATTCAATTCTCAAAGTCAACAAAAAAAAATTCAAGAAGAACATCAATCACACAACTAATATAGTAATTATATTGTCATTATTTCTTATGCATACAGTGTGTACTTACATAAACACATCTATGCAAACATATAAATACATATGTTACTAATAAGGTATTGGGTACTTTACATAAAATACGAATAAATATTTATAGATGCAAATACAACTCAGCTTATTTATGTTAGTTAAATATGATCTTCATTTCTCAAATAAATTATAGGATGCTAATATAAGAAAACAATACTTGCTTTAAAATTATTTATACAAGAATAGGTACTCAAATCTACATTTTTTTTCTTATTTTGTTCATTCTTTCATCTGTATTACAAATGTTCGTAGTAGGAAAAGGTGTGAAATACTTAAAATAGGTACAATAATTTATTTAAAATTGTAATCTGTAATTATTATTTTATAAAGATACTACAGAAGATCCTAGAATAATTATTTTTATTCAAATTACCTTAACTATTGCCTATTCTTTTATCTTGAAATTAATTGCAAACTTCAGATTCAATAAATAATTAAGCACATTTTCTCATCCAATCAAATTCAGCTCTGTGAACGAATTATCTACTTTTGTGACACAATAACGAATGTGTTACCAAAATTGAGGTTATATCACCAAAGAAATACGGTACAGGAAATTATTTTTTTATTAGGGAGAGCATTTTGGTTACTGCATCTTTTTTATTGTTTTTAGAAACAGGCATTACTTATTTTGATTTATTGATTGAATTGATGATAAAAGATACTTTTAGCTTAATATTTTTTTCAAATACCTAATTCAAAAACTTTTGAATTTGTCATTCATGTCAATAAAGTCATTTATAAAGGTGATTTTGACATTTACAATTTATGCTTCATTGTCTATTGGTATTTTCGTAAGTTTTTTAATTAAGTAATTTAGCTTTGACTAATATTTTTGTTAGTTACGTATATTGTATACTTATAGAAAAAAAGAAAATAAATGTAAATATTTAATATAATCAATTTTATCGTAAAGTTATTAAACTATGCTCCTAATTTGAAGTAGAGAAAAAGTTATTACCAAATTTTAATAAATCGATATTTTTTCCTATTGTTACTAAACTGTAACAAAAAAAGATAGAATCGAAATTTAAAACAAAGTAATGTAGCACGTTTAATAATATGTAATAATTTGATGGACATATTTATACGATTTGTAAAATATTAAATATATAATTGCAGAATAAGTAATACTTTGCAACTAATATACTTCTCAATCTTGACATTTCTAAAAAATATTTTAAATGCGATTAATTTTACTTGAATGATATTAATGGTTACAGTTATCTAACAATAGAATCAAATTACAAAATCATAAGCGTAAAATATAATAACCGTTTCATTATTGCCTTTAAGGAATCAAGTTACAGTCACCTGCGTTAAAATTAATAAATTTCTACGAAACAACTTTTCAATTTTAACTTCATTCTGGTACCCTTTGCATGATGTAATTTCGTGAATAATAACACTATAGAGACTTATGGGCCACATAAACAAATTTGAGTTGGAAAGGCTTGAATTCCCCACACCGCGCAACGGTGTAGTAATGACACATATTGTTGTAGAGTCACGTAAATAGTGCAAAGGTTAGAGGATATTACAAACACATGAAATGATTTTTATAACGTTTGAATTCTAGTGCAAAAACATTCACTTTCTTGTCCTGGTGCTTAATCTAGATCTCATGTGTAACCTGCCATTACTTATTGCGACCAGAGGTATTAAACATTTTTAACGCGTGGGTCTAACGTGTTTGAGTGTTTTTCGATTTATGCCAGAATTATATAGAGCGAATTAAATTTATTGAAACTGGTACAGATTTTTGTTATTTCTTCCGTACTTAAACATGAATGGAAACAAGTTTTTGTGAAATGTTAATAAATATAATGAAACTGACTTCATACAAAGTTAATTTCTTGAAAATTAAAATAAAACCATAAAAATCTAAATATCTTAAGAAAATATTAATAATTTCAAAAATTATACGGAATTTGATTATCCTAATGCAAATGTTAAAAATCAACTGTAACCACAAAAAAATAGGCCACAACTGCCAAATATGAACATACGAGGATATATGTTAAAATGATAATGTATAATCAAACTGTCACTAAATTTAATTTTAATTTTTTACAAATATGTTGTTTCTTGCATATTTTACAGAAAGTTTCTTTTTTAAAATATATATTTGTAATGAAATATTCGTAAAAATGAGGATAGTAAACTGTTACTTTCAGTTGTGTGATTTTTACGAAAAGTTGATCAACTTATACAATTGATGTTAGAAGCTGAAATATGATAAAAATTCATTCATCCAAATTTGCGGTATACATACAAACATCCGGACTGACCTACAGACTTCACGCTAAAAATAGTCATAACTCTTTAAATAAGACCCTAAATTATAGAAATCCGTTAAAATTTCAAATTGTTAAAATCAGTATACCTAGTTATGACAATAACTTATATAGGGCGGATCTGTAAAAATACTATGTAAAGAATTTGTAAGTGAATTAAGTATGTAGTATTTTTTTCTAGGATTGTAAATTAAGGCAGCAGAAATAAAGAAAAAGAATGCAGGATTTTACTTTTTTTCAGTGTCATGAATCTGTTAATGGCAGGGTAGATCTAATAAGCCAAACTAACTTTTGTAAGGAACACAACGCCACTTTCCACATATATTTGAAAATTTAATTCTTCTCTGATTGAATTTATGTAGTACCTTATCATGTAATGATTGGTACCTACACCCCAAACGATATGCACAGGATATCATTAAAGATTTATAATTACTAGGTTTCACGATAGTGTTCTGATATACTTGTAAGGATCTACTTCCTAAATATATCCATTATTATTCATTTAAATATTTTTATTTTAATAATTTTAAAACACTGTTAAATGAGTTTAGTTCAAACTACAAAATTACTGCAAAAAATCAATTGCCCATATAATGAACGCACTGTTATAATAATACCGCTTTTAGGAAGCGTGTTTTTACATTACATTCTTATTAGGTCAGACATTACTTTTACAGAAGTGTTTTTGTGTAATATGGGTATGGACCAATGCGGTTCAGGTAGTGTTGCCACGAGACGAGACGAGACGAGACTTTAGCTTGGTCTCGTCTCGGTCTCGAGTTGGTCTCGAATAACGTGGTCTCGTCTCGGTCTCGAGTCAGTCTCGAGTAACTTGGTCTCGTCTCGGTCTCGAGTCTCGACGAGAGTCTCGACTTTTCAAAATTTATTATCAATTTTTTTGTTTATTTTGCAAACAAATATAATTTCTCTAATTAAACATAAACCCAGATTATTATTATTTTCATACTAATTTCTAAAATTGTAACTAGAGAGGTGATTCTATAACTTGCGTGAGCATTAATGACTCCAAAAATAGGCACATTTCTGATATGCATCTCTTTTGACTATGTTAAATTTTTAATTGTGTGTTATTAAAATAAAAAAAAATTGTAAACTTGTTTTTATTTATATTAAGAAAAAGGGGCGATCGCCCTCTTGCTTGGTGGTTGGAAATTTTATTAAAATAATATTAAAAAATAGTCGACGGCACATTTAGCGCATAGCCGTTGCCCGCAGTTTTTCAATTTGAAAAACTAAAAATCTAATTCACTAAAAATGCTACTTTATTTTCAATAGTAATTCAGATTATAAGAATAAATTAGCTTAAAATTAAAACTTTGATTTCCTGTATATATTTTATTATAAACGGATTTTTTTTCTCATATTATTAAAATTACTGTCTATTCTAACGGGATGTAAATACAGTACTGATGAGAAATCGTAAGAATATTGTTGGATTGAAGTTTTTCAACACTATCTTATTCTTTGTTCATCACATCATTGATTATATAAATTAGATAAATTTTTACTGCAGAAAATAAAGCAACTTCCAAAAGTCCCTCATTTCTATACTCCATTCACTTTAGAAGATAGTAGATTTCGTTCCGAACACAGGCGGTTTTACACATATAAAAGAGGTATATTTAGTCTCAAATAAAAATATATATCTCACTAAAAAGCAATTTTTAAATTTTCCCTGAGTAAATTTTGTTTGGTGATTCGGCCAATCGAAAACCTAGAATCCTAGTCGCTAGCCTACACTATCTTCTTAAAGCGAATGAAGTACAGATGGCGATATTGAATTTTCAGTAAATCGCACATCGACAGATGACACTACCTCCACATTCAAATAACTTTTTCGGAATTCCCTAGTAAAGTGATTTGTCAAACATGTTTTATATAAATAGCACTATTGTTCTTAATAAATAATAGAAATATTATAAGCGAGACTCGAGAGTCTCGACGAGACTTCTCGACGAGACTCAATCACGGTCTCGTCTCGGTCTCGATTTGAGTGCCGAGACTTGCTCAATGGTCTCGTCTCGACTTTTCGAGACGAGACGAGACGAGACCGAGACTGGTCTCGAGTCTCGTGGCAACACTAGGTTCAGGTCGTGTTTTAACAATGAGAATACAAAAATAAATATATAGACGTATTACGTCTTCAAGATTTCTGTTTTTAAATCCATTCACTTGCTACAGTTGTGCAATTAATAAATTTCGATTGGATTTTCTTAAATAAATTTACCAGATAAAAATTCAGATGAGGAGATATACTTTCATAATTACATCATGCCTTACTGTCCTGAGACTTTTAGTTCCAAATAATAACCCCAGTTTACTACTTCCCTTTCACCAAATCACAGTTGCAACAGATTGATACAATTGTTACTTTAATTACAGTACCTGAGTAATTCATTTTGTATATGTATATGAAAAAAGATTAATAGTTAAATAATTTAGTTTTCAATATTTTTAATATGTCAAACGTCAAAGTTATTTAAAAGTAGATCTTATAAATTATATACAGTCAGTATGCATTAATTTCCAGAAAATCAATTGTCTATACAGACCGATTCAGAACAGTTGTCAATGTTAAACCATATAGTAAAGAGGACTCATTTTGAGTAATATTAGATAAATATGAAAACGTTTCATCAAAAAGTTATAGTCCTTTAGAGCATCACCTGATAAGACAAATTTTTGTTAGTAACTCAGGTACTAGTTGTACCAAAATTTTAAACGTTGGTAAGAGGATACGTTTCTGTATCTCAATCTTTTTGGTCTATTTTTTATGGTATGTACACATTTTATAAATTTTAACTTTCATATCTTTCCCACATGAGTTGACTTTGATTGAGATACACAAGCAAAAGTAAATCAGATGCATCTAAATAAGTACCTAGAATCCTCATACAGAACTTCGATATGACGGACGAATGCAGGTCAGGGGTGTCCCTTAAAGCCGAAAATACGTCACATAAAAAGAAGATTTCTGAATGCGTTTAAAGTACAAAAACTAACAATGCACATGTGCAAAGCAACTCGGAAGATTCCCTTAAAACCTACTTGATTGCAAATGTAGTGTTGCGTTCACGATCGATGACACTTGGATTTAAATATATATAACATTATTAGAAAGTATTTAAAAATTTTCGCATGGACCAAACACTTTATCCGTTACATCCAAAGTCCGTTATATCGATTGTATGAGGATACTACTTATTTAGATGCATCTTAATTTCGCTTCTGTATCTCAATAAAAATCATCTCATATGGGGAAGGTACGAAAGTTAATAGTATATTAAGTATTAAGAATGGTAAGGTCAATTTTCCGGTCGAAGACAACTGTTTGGAAAAGGAGAGAAGCGACGACTCGAATTATTGTCTCAGATAAAGATTCCTTCTCATTCGTAATGCTTATATAAATTTTCGCACGGTCAAAATTAAATTATCCATTAGTAAAAAAGTATCCAAAATGAAGTGTATTAAAATTCATTCATGAAAAACTAAAGTCCGTTTCCATTCAAATATTCATTTCGATTTGCATTAATAACAGTACATTTAATTTTAATAGCAATAAATGAATGTACTAAATCATTTCCTTGCATATGTAATAATCATGTTTCACTTACAGTAAGTATATTATACTTACCGTTTTGTTAAACGTAGCAACCAGTAAAAGAGTAAAAGCAACTTACTGCTCAATCTAAAATATATATTACATCCAATACAAAATTAGACAAAATTATTGAGACAAGGGTTTTGTAAATATGTTTCGAGTAATATGAAGTTATACCTCATATAACTTATCATCTTCGATAGATTATGACACAATACATATGTAAAGTTTGGCAGTACTGAATCACAATTCTAGATGGGGGAAATTTTAATGGTCTTAACAGACTATCATGAGGAATAAGTGCTATAAGATAATAGTACAAGTACTTACACATTAAGATTTATTTATTAAAGAAAGAAGTTAAATAAATTCTCAATAAGGATCCCAATTCTTAGGCGTAATTTGACTTTAAAATTGATAAGTGCTTAAGTTTTTACCTTGAAATAATACAAAAAGTTGGTGTACAAAATAAAAAAGTGTTTATTTATTTAATTTATAAAGAAAAACATAAAATATTATACAAAGTAAAAATACAATATTATTTTAATGTCACATAACAACATATGTATATGTAATAACAGTTCATTTTCAATATTTAATACTGCTAAATTGGAAACACGATTTTGTGACAGTACTTCAGTATTTTATTCTCCAAATGATCATGATCTTTCATAAATTGCTGTGTGTATAAACAGAATTAGTGTAATTTTATAGTTTATAATAATTACCAAAGCAAATAATGAAGGTACATACCTACATCTAAATTATTTAATTTTTCACCGATTATTATGTTTTTCAGAAAAGTCATTATTTCTTAAATTAGCTTTCAAAATATATCTATTTACTCTAAAAGCGATATAATTATCTACAAATTTAAAACTTTCATCAAAATTTTCTAAGGAAAATCAATTTTTTGGTGTATAATTATTGCATATCAATTATACGGTAGCAAATATCTTTAATACAATTTACAATAAATTTAGCATTATAAATTAATTTTTAGTTTGCAGGAAAAATATTATCTTGTCATTCTGTAAGTAATTCTTAACAGAAATTTTGTTTGGGGGTACTAATTCAAAATTTAAAAATGTTTAGAAACCCCAAACCCCTTTTTAACTGCGTCTATACCCAGACTTCATAACATACTATTGGGTAAGTATACATTTTTTTCAATATATTGAATAATGTACGTATGTAGGTATATGTAAAAATATTTAATTTTAAATTCCAAAAAAATAAATCGCAAAACATTATATTATAATAGTCGTCTAATATAACGTCGAAAGAATCTTAAAAATAAATTGTAAATATTGGAATATTCAAATGTGTTTTATATTTATGATGACAGTGACAATTATAATAGTTTTCATGTCCGTTAGGAATGTACATAATTGTAACAAATTATTTTTATTTATTTATAAATTCATCTAGTTACAAATTGGTAATTGAAGTTTAAATTGGAGTGAAATGTCGCAATCAACAAGTCATATTCATATGTAATTGATTAACTTAATTAACTTATGTAGAGCGCATGTCATGGTTTCAAGCAGAGTTGGTCTTGACACAGGTAATAAGTGTGCCGAAACGACTTCTTCTCTAAGATTGTGATTAAATAATGTACGTTTAATACTACCGTGTTACTTTAGTAGATTTATTTAGATTCGTGTTCAATCAAAATACACAAATAAGTCAACCATGCAATGGAACGAATACAATAAGTCAAAGAAAAAGGGACGATCGTAATTCATAAATAATACGTTGTTGCATTCGGTTCAGTGACTCCATTGCAAGGTCGTTTTTCAATTCAGGGGATTGTAAAACTTTATAAGAGATTGAAATTGATCTGAATGTAGTGCTGCAGGTAAAATGACTCAAATGTTATGATTCATCTTATTTAAATTTGTAATTGATTTCATTGTTTTATTATTTTACTTTCTGAGTAACAGCGTCAGAAACAGTAGCAACACTAGTAGTATGTTGCTCCAAGCAATCCGTTAGTTTACCACACCTTCTTTAAAATAGTGGTGCTCAACCATTGACGGAGTTCGAATTTATGATATAGACAAATTGAATACATAGCTCTTCACATTGCAGGTTTTTCTTTAAATCTCATCCTGGATCTCAATTTTAATTTTAAAATATTCATAATAGAAAACCTACTTTTGTAAAGGTACACTTATCCGAAACACACATTTTCTTTCATCTATAAATGTCTAACGATCTCCATTATTGCATTGTTCCCATTCCTTTTGCGAACATATCTACATAAATTGATCTTCAATCCGTAACAATATATACGGTTGCATCTATTCGTTTAAAGTTCTCAGGCAAATATTGACTTTCATTTTGATAAATGGTAATATAAATAAATTACACCATAATTTAAATTTTAGTAATTATATTTGAGATATGCGGAAAATACAATATTCTTCGCGAATCACATCAGGAGGTTAACGAGATGTGCCTCGCGAGCTTCAAGGTAGGTATCCCTGCTTTAAAGATAAGGGCCGGTTTTTTCACCTCTGGTTAAAATGTCGGTTACCTTACAGGTCGATTAGTAGAAAAGTGTCACATCGACAAATTGATGTTTCCCAAAAGAAACATTTACTATTTCGTTGTGATATGTTTCTATTAACCGATGGTTAAGGTAACCGGCACTTTAACCAGAGGTGAAAAAATCAACCCTAAAGAATTTAATAATTTGAAGGTATATAAGCACTAAAATAATTATATAGGTGTGTATGTGAGGATCTTATATGTACGATGACTCAATTCCTCAATTTCTAGAATTATAAGAATATAAATTATTTTGTAAGGATACTATTCGTTCCGGACACGTTAGTATGTAGAGCCACTAAGCGGTTAATATAAAAAGTTTTTTTGGACATCGACAACGTATTTCGCTTGTCAACCTCAACCGAGATGCAAGTTTTCACACAATAATTTAAATGTCCACCTCATATTCACGGTATCTGTCAGCTTACAACCTCCAAGTATAATTGAGATATTTTCGTAAGAGCGCTCACGTCACTACAGCAATCCTCACCACAAACATGCCCGGATCGAAAGGCGCATAGGTTTGTTCGAGCAGACAATTCTTGATAGTTTGAGGTATTCCAGAACAGAGCATGCGTCAGTTTTGGATTAGTTCCAAATTAGTTAAGGATTTTGACTGCAGTATTGATGTACAAGTTAATATAATTTTTAAATATTTGTTGATTTAGTTTGAATATCATTTATTTGAGCATGACTAGCTGCTTGATATTCTCAAATTAGTCTTCTATAAAAAGAAAAATCAAATTCTTATTTTATATTTATATCTTTATAATATTTTAATTAATATTATCATATTTCTCCCTAAAAACCACAATTTACACAAAAACAAACAAGTTTGACAAAGGCATACACAATGCGCATGTGTAGTTTTAAAATTTGAGATAAATCCACAAAACTTTCCATCAGTTTGAAACTAGTTTGAATAGTTGCTGACTGCCTGCATGAAGGCCTGACTCACAGTCAAAATTTGGAATTGTTGCCTATTCTAACGCAAATACATTTATGCGCATGTTTCTAACAGTCCGTAACAGTTTCTTGTTGCTGCTCGAACAAAGCTTATATGTACCAAATGTTTTGGGGGGGGGGGGGGGGGGGGCTGCTTTTCAATACGAAATAAAAACTGAAAATAAATATTTAGTATACGAATTATTAGTCATTACGTTGTAATTTATTAAAGTTTACAAGTTATTGAATTTTGATATTTTCCAGGTGCCTCTGTTTTATTTTGTAATAAGTAGTGTACATGTTTTAATGATTTCTGACTTGGTGGGGGCCCACTCCCCACTCTTATATTCGGGCCTGCCCTGGGGTGTGGCATAGTATCTATATCTAAATATATTTTTTTCAAAAATTCTATGTATAAAATTTAATAATAATAATAATAATAATAATAAGTTTCTGTTAAAGATTTTTCAATTATTACAGATATTTCTGTTGTCACATTTTTCACCACTTGGAAGTACCAGTATTGCCTTGAAGCATATCTTTTTGAATTTATTGTTCTTTATCGATGCTTTCCATTAATATGAGGATAACCTCTATTAAAATTTACAGAAGTTTTTTGGGGTGCTAATTCAACATTTGAATGTGGTTAACACTCCCAAGTACCTCCATAACTACGCCTATGAATATTCCATATCATCTTGTGTCCAAACATCCTACCTTATTATAAAGTGTGCTATTTTAATTTGAAAAATTATGCATATTTAATACGATAATTAGAAAAACTGTATAAATTCAGGAAATTATATTGTTTTCTAATATGTTCTGTACGTATATTTCAATGGAATATATTTTATGACACAATTAAAACAATTACAGTTTGTATGTAATACATTTTAAAATTTGTTATTAAGTAATAGCAACATTTGATTTAGTATAAATTAGCTATTATATTTAAATAACAATAAAAATATAATTTATAGATTGTTAACGTGTAATTATCTTTGTTATTTATGAAGTGATTGTTAGGTTATTGTTGAACATGAATTTATTCATAGAGTTACATAACTCGGCTATATATGACGGTAATTGTAATCGAAAATTGGTATGATTTACAGAGGTGTTATTGAAAGTGCATATTTCCAGAAAAACGGGACAATTTACTGATTTTGAAACTGTTAACAAATAAGATTAATTAACTGGAGAGAAATCTACACTAAATTTAATTAATTCTTGAACAATTATAGTAATTATTATAATTACATATTATACATGTAAGCATTTGTTTTAACAAAATTGTAATAATTATAAGCAATGACAAAAATTTACATATTCATATAGGAAAAGTGTAAGAAAAACTAAAAAGAATTTAATTGATAATTGTTTCCCCCAAGCATTAAATTTTATGGCATGTTTGTTACCGTTGCCGTTGTTAGGAACATATAGAGAAGAATTACCTACAGAATATAACGAAATTATTGCATATGTCAATCGAACATGTGACGAAGCAAAATGTAACAAATTAAAGATTTCTTTAATATCAAAACATTCATTATTATTTACCACGTTTTTATTCCGCAAATAATTATTCGCTGTTTGTGATTGATGATGAATTTTTTCTTTTCTTCCCTGCCTCTCAGCTCAACTTTGGTTTCCAGGACTATACATACAATTCATAATGTCACCGCTGCTTCACGAAATAATGAACACTGTTAATTAAATAACGATGAGGATAGTTCTAACATTTTTTAAACTGATTTGGATTGACAATGAAATCCAATTTTATTAAATATTTTTTTAAAAATTATAAAATATTGCACATATAACATAATTAAAATATAACAATTCAAATTAAAAATAACAAGGACATTATAAACAAAACAAATATATTACTATTAAAACTAAACAAATAACAAAACTAAAATATATTGCACTTGGAACAAGTTACAAACTATTTAGTAATAAGTTAAACATTAACAGAAATAAATAACAATCGAGATTCAAAATAACACAGATGAGAACAATACTAGAACATCAACACACAATTCAAAATTATACAAAAGCAACATTGGAACAAAATAAAATATAAATAATATAGTTTAGCTTCTCGTTTTCTTCAAATTACTGCACTCTTTGTTGCTTCAAATTTTTATGGTCCAATGAAATTATAGTACATCTTTACTTATTAAATAAAATATATTACACTAAATGATTTTTTACAATTATTTGTTTCATTATAAATAATATAGTTAAAAACGTAATTTGATGCAAAAAATGGTTAATACATAATCCTGAACTTTGGTTCAATTGGTATATTTTACAATATATCCGAATATAAATTCGAGCATAACGCTAATACGTTCTTCAAAATAAAAATTCCATAATATTTATGAAATACTTCTTATGGTATTTTGAGGTAAAATTTATATTTTATATAACATTTAAAAGTCTGAATGATATTTAATTTTATTTCAAAGAAAACCTATTGAAATTCAATCATTTATCTTCATTTTCGACTTCTACTAAAATCATTAAAGATAATTGATTGAATTTCAATAATTTTCCTTTATATTTAGCTATCAATCAAAGATTTTAAGAAAAAAATAATAATCACTTAAACATCTATTTATTTATTTAGATAATGATTATTTTATTTCTCAGCGTTTGTTAAACAAAATTGTACGTATAGTTTCAACTTTGGCTTAGACATTAGTTTGTGAAAAAATAAATATTTTTAATAAAGTGTTAACCATTTTTGGCAATCTATACTTTTTTATACCATATAAAACAATAATTGTCAAAAAATGTATTGAAATATTATAAGATATCCAATTTTCTGAATTTAGTAATATCAAGGGAAGTATTGTAATCGTATTGATTTTGATATTATGACATTTTAATTGCGGCTACGAGTTGTATGCAATATATTTTGATATAAATATGATGTTTGTTAGATCATCTGGATTTATGTGGACACCTTTTCTTAACTATTAAATTTTACTTTAATTAGCTTTTATCTTATCGCTCCTGTATAAATTTAAACTTGTGACGTGACGTAGATTCCCTATCAACTAATGATATCTAGCATATTTCACATATCTGCCATATCCATTGCTACTTGCTGCCATCTGTTGGTACAATTTAGCCATATCCCCTTTTCTGTCGTCAGGATTAGGCGGAAAGAGAATCGGTCCTTTGGGATTAAAGAAATGTGGCCGACCTTTTCCACGAATTGGCGGAGGTGGTACATGTTTGGAATAGCCTCTTGAAGATGAGTAGTGTCTCAAACCTGGAGTCGTGAACGGTTTCTTTCCTGTTCGAATCAAGCCCGGACTTGTGTAGGGAGGAAGTCTTGGTTTAGTTTTAGTTATGGGTCTGAATCCTCCTTCTATTTCAGGCTTAGTGAAATGACTTTCCTGCAAATGTTCCAAATTTGATTGGTGGTCTTCAGGTGTTAGTTGTTGTGACGCCACGAATTTGTTTATTGTAGAGTATTTTACTTGGCCATGATGTTTTATGAGAGATAAATCAATTTGTTCTTCTTTTGGAATATCTTTGAGTAAGCTCAAATCAACTTGAGGTTTTTCTTTTAATAAACTTAAATCAATTTCTTCTTTTGCTCTTATATCTGGTATTTGAGTTAGGTCAAGATCAATTTCTATTGGTTTAAGTACAGTAACTTCCAAAGGGACTAACTTTTGATCATCCTTTAATTTAGAATGTCCGTGTTTAGTTTTTAGGACTACACTTAAATCAATTGGAAGATTATGTTTAATGTGTTTGACCTCATGTGCTGAATTTTTCAGCGGTTTTTTAGGTCCCATATAGAAATAAGTTTCATGTGTAGGAGGTACCTTTTGGTCTTCTTCGTCGGCATAGTCGACATGTTCGTGTGTGTTGAGTTCGTTCTGCTGTTCTGCCTCCTTGGAGAGCACGTACTGGTACTGCACGTTGGAGTCGTGGGCATCGTGGCCATCTTCCTCACCGGAGTTGGAGTTGAGGTACAGCTGACTGTGGCTTTCACTGTGACTGACCTCGGGATGCTTGTGCAGACCGGAGTGTTTGACTACGGCGTTGAAGCCGCTCTTGTCGTCGGCGGTGTAACTGACGGTGCGTACAGAGCCGTCGGGCTCCAGGAGGGAGTAGCGGCCTTGGACGGCATCGCCGTGGCGTTTCTCCCACGCGTTCTTTACGTCGCCTGTGTGTGGGTCTTTCACTCCGTAACTGAATGTGTATTCCGGGTATTTCTGAAAAAATATTTCATTTTATCATGTTCAAAAATAAAATAAATATTATTTTATTTACTAAAATTTAAATGATGAATTGACTCTTATACCGTATTTTTGAGAAACAGGAAATCCAAGTTTCATTAATTGAAAAATATATTCCTCAAAACGTGCACTCATAAATTTACTATTACAGTAAAATTCTAATGATTGAAAAACTCCCAAAATTTGGTAGATAGAGGATTTCAATAAGCGACGAAACCAAATATAATTAGGTTTTAATTGAAAAAATATTACAAAAGACATTATTTTCAAAAATAATACAGGAATACTTATATTCTCTTTTAAATACATGGAGATTTCAACATTTAGACGAATAACCCGAATAAACCGACCGAGCTATATAAAAATCCATTGCCTCTAATAGTGCATTATAATAATAATGATCATCTCATCCTCTATGGTGCAATCAATCAAAATTGGTACCTACAGCTTATAGTGGGGCCTACAGCTTATAGTGGGTTCTGAACCACGTGAATACAGCCGTAAATGTATTTGGATAAAGATTGGCATAAATCGCAGACTTCAAAGTCCATTCAATTCGAATCGAAGCGCCTAAACTAAATGAGAATTGAGCCACCGCTCTTTTTTATTGTTATTATACATAGTGTGTAAGATTTTTTATTTTCTTCGCTAACATTATTATTATTTTCTAAATCTCTTTGTACCCTTTCGAGTGTAGAGAATGATAGCTATGTAGGTAGATTACATTATTAATTTTTTTTCTGTTTATTGCTATTCTTCTTGTCTCCTGGCAGCCAATGACGTTACTTTTTAATATTTCTTCATTGTTATTTTTTATGTTTTAGTATATTTGTATTCTATATCGTCCGTATATGTCCGTACTAGGTTTATTGTTTTTTTTTTTTTTGTAATATCTTTTATTTACTAGTATTATTAAGTTAATTTTTATGTCCTCAATTGTTGTAATTTAATTTAGCCATTATAATAAAAGAATGGTATGATAGAATGTTATGAGTTAGCTATATTTCTTCTTGTTTTTTTTTCTTAGTGGAACAGTGAAAATCAATAAATGAATGTATTAGTAAAAAATCGTTAATCTAATCGAATGTTTTTCATTTCATCTGTGACACAATATTTCTTGTAGAATAGGGCCCAAGTCCCTACGGTAATTGATTCGTGACAAGTTTTACTAACATTTAGGGAGGTTGTCAGCCTGTATCATCTTCAAGGGACTTACAGCTAGTATAAGATTCCGAACTACTTGGACACAGAGATATTTTTATTTGGATAAAGATAGGCGAAGTTGGGATTTGATCCCCAGACCTCAAACTCGGCAATTGAGCCTGATCGCGCGAAATAAGTGAACCATCACTATCTGTAATTTATGAATGGATTGCAATAATATTCTGTTGCACATATGTTCACGTTATTATACCCTAGTCCCAGATATCGATAACAATGGTATAACATGTGCATGTTATCCTGCAATTGTATCAGGATCCTTTTCACTAAATGTGTTACAGAGAACAAATATGAACAATTCGCGAAAGTTTATCGATTTCTTACGTTGACGGGAAAGTTAAGTCCTGTCTGCATCTATCTGTTTGTCAGCAACGAGCTCATTCTCTTTCCAATTCGCGCCTGCTTGTTCGTTCTCGTGCCCTGGATTCGTGCTGCAATATTTATTAATTGCACTTAGAGTGACTGGCACCAGATGGCCTACCGGTCGCCATCTGTTCACTCACTACTTGATTCTGTTCTGAACGTGATGGTTCAATGACTATCAGCAAATGAGTTGTAATTAGTACTTTGTTATTTTTGAAGATGTTTATACTGATTGTCTTTCACTCTTTATATGTACCGACAAATTGATAAGTGAGAGTTTGAATTATTGTACATACGGTTTCATTATTCTACTGGGAATCATTAACAATTTCTATTTCGAAGAAAAATTAAATATCAATAAAATTTCTAGTTATGACCTTAGAATGAACTAACAGATCGAAGTTTCCATTCAAGCATTTATAGTGTAATCAAACGTTTGTTATATACCTATAATATCTATAATGATTGTAGTAAAGATAGAGTTACAAGAAATTACAAATTTCCATTTCAAAACACACTGTAACAAATTACGAATTTTTCTTCAACTAAAATAAATACCTACATAAGAGGATTGACACAATTTTTTGAAGCATTATATTATTATCAAGAAATATTAAGTCGACTGTGGTTTTGTTCATGTCATTAATCTGTCGGATTGAACCTATATAATACCAGATGTTGTAGAAGCTGTAAATTAATTAAATTTTAATTTCCTTTGTTCATGATTTTTCCAGCTATGAATATAATAAGTATAAAAAGCAATTTTATGTAAGTAAAGTGTAACTTAACAACAATTACATTTTTGTAATAATAACGAAATCATCAATTTAAAAGAAAAACAAAAATATTAATAGCAATGCCTTTTAAGGATAAAAAATTGTATGTATATATTTTTATATGTTTTGTATTAGCTAAGCTATTTAATAAAGTATTATTATTATTATTATTATTATTATTAGGATTAAATCTTTGTTGTATTCTCAATCTTCATTATCGTCTTTCTTGAGCTCTGGCTCGCATATATAAAATTATTGTTAATCAAACAATAAATTAGGTATATCTTTAAACATATTAACACTATCTACTATTTTTGTAGACAGTAATAGCTCATATTGAAAAAATAAAATGATTAAATCAAACCCCATCTACCAAATAACGCAAGTTCGAATCTCGCGGAAGCACGGTTGTGTGGATTTATTAAGTTTCTGTATACAATTAGGTATACGAGCTTTAGTTTTGCTGTTACTTTTGAACCAGCAACGAAGAGTTTTAGAATTTGAATTTTTGCATTATAACGATAGTTGGAAAATATAACAATTTTAAATGTCCAATTAAAGAAGTACAATTGCTTCAACATACAGCTAACATCTTTGGCCACGGATTATTATTATTCACATTTGCTACTATAATAAATTAATTTTAACGAAATGCTCTTTGTGACATGAATTTTGAAAACCTTATTCTATTAAAGCTTCTTTGTAATGATTTAATTATTTCTTATACACCTTTTGCATGTTGTTTAACTTGATATTTATTTACTTTTTTGTTATATGATATCTGGTAATTTCAAATTTTGTGTAATTTAATTTCTTTAATAAAAAATTAAATTTACTTACCAACACAGTGTATGCAAATATACGATAGTTTTATACGAGTACTTTTAAGTACTTTTATGTATTATTTTTGAAGTACTCCAGAAAAGTTCCTTATGATTGTAAACAATGAGTACTGGTACTCGTTGATACGATAAGTATCCGTGAGTAATTATTGACAGTACACAGCCTAGTTCTGACGGATTTTCCTTCAACCTGATTGAGCGAATTAAGATACTTAAGGTTTTAATTTCAAGTTCGCCTATTAATAACTAAATAGAATATCCCTCCGAATGGTTCTGGGGGTCTATTCTAATTTATATAACAACGTGATATACTCAATGTGTATTGTTATCCCCCTGGCGATTTTTGTTAAAAGTCTCATATGATGTCGTGAATGACGTAAAGGTGATTACCAAATATCCCTATATATTGTTATACATATCAACATCTTATGACGTCATCAACGTCATAACCGATAACAACCTCACATCTTGTTATGAATTAGAATAGACCCCCAGAACTCACTAAAAACTACTTCTTAAGGGATAGTCTATCTACAGTATAGTGTCGTTCGTAGTTTTCTAATATCTCATTTTTGGAACATTTTAGGGAAAAATAACTATTATTAAAAAAATTTATTTAATAAAATTTTTAACATCATAGATTTTCAAATTTTTCAATAAAATCTATTTCAAATAGGTTTCCATTGAAAAATCAATATTTGAAAAACAGATCATCAATGTTAAGTATACACATATATGTCAATTGTGACAGCTTTAGGGAAAACATCGATGATCTGAAATTAGTAGGTATTCAGTAGAGAACAGTATACACCAAGTACAAGCAATTATAAATATAGAATATACGAAATAAAATTTCGTTTTTTAATCAGTGTTCCGCGATGCAAGCGCCCGGTGACTCAAGGGGCGGCCGGGCGTACACACTTCGAAGAATAATTTTATTTCAAACCAATCACACGTTTGAGAAACATTATATTTTTTAAAAAAACTAGTATGATTTCCGCTGGTCTTGGGAATTAATTTTTATTGATTAAAAACGTCGGTGTTTATGTGACTAGCCAAAAATTTTTAGTACTATAATTAAACAATTATAAACTATAGGCTGTAGGCACGCTGCAGAGAGTTACACCGCTTGTAAATTAGGAGGATTTCGCAATCTCAATTTGTATGGTTCAATTAAAAAGTATACTATGATACAAAGAGTCGATGTCGTCCGCCTCATGTATTCCTGTTAATCACGAAGGTTTATTTTGAAGTTACGCAAATGGTGCAGTTCTAGCTGCTAGTTAATGTTGACATAGCCAACAAAATAGAAATGAATGGATAAAAACAAATAAATAATAAATTTTAGTAAACGATGTTAACTCTTCAATATGCTCTGATTATTTATTTTTTAGTATTTTAATTAAATATTTTTGCAATTCGGTGTTTTATTTTACTACAGGATCAAAAATTATCGTCATCTGAACGTCTTGGTTCTGCTATTCTATTCCCATGAATTACATCAAAATTATATTACTCCGCTAATTAGAGCTAGAATTAGCTATAGATAACATTAAATTTATTATTTAAAAAGGTATTTAGTAGAGTGTCCTATTAAGGAATCATTCAATTTTTTACTCTACATTTGGGCCGGGATTGACTCAGGAACACAGGTCTGTGACTGCATTGTTACGCCACTGACAGGCCTTTACTTCTGTTGGAAACAAAGACGCGAGTATTTAAGGGTTAAATTACTATTATATTATTTATTTTTAAAATACTACTGTAATATCGCTACTTCTAGAAGAAACCATTGACAAAATGAGATATTCAATTTGACATAAATTAAAAAAAAATATGACTTCGCACGACACTATAACAAAAAAATATATTGATGTAAAACAACAAATCATTAAATACTGCTGTAAGAATGGTGATTAACATTTCTTATGTACGTAAAATTTAAATTTCTAGATGAACGTAGATATAAACAATTTATATGAGTACAAATGTTTAAATATGAATATTGAATATGAACTAGAAAGTGCCTATAGAATATCATTACTTAATCGTTTAGTTTTAGTTCAATTGTTGCAAAGCAATTAATAAACCTCGATTTGTTCCAAGTTGCCGGAACTGCAGTCAATCATTTTAGATAACAAATACCATTGAGTACGCAATACAATTATTTAAAATAAATCAGGCTATTCTTGGTTACATAAACAGCGAATAATAAACTTACATATTCCTCCGCATAAGTGGCGTATTCCGTAGGCCGAGCCGTGGTAATGGTTACAGTACTCCATAACACTGTCAGTACGGCCGCTAGTATCGGTGGCTGCAAACAAAATCACATTACGCAACGTGAGATATTGCCAATTCTACTTAATCTTGATTGCTACCAGTGGCGTACTAGGGCTGGGAAACACCACAGCCCAAAAAAAAAGAAAACATTAGAAAATTCTTAAACTTTATAATATCACGACACACGACCCTCTTTTTCGCTTAACAAGCAAAACATGTACTTCGTCAAATTGTCTGTGAACCTCGAAAAATTTTCACGATCCAACTTTCAGTATAATATGGACTTAGAATTTTACAGGATGAACACTAAAAACCCTGTCATAACAAATTAACAAGGGAAAAAATGTTTTTGCTGTCATCTATCCCACTAAATATGATGGGCTGTTGTAGATATGTAGTATCTTCGTTAGATTACTCAATTTAGCATCTACTGATATAAAATATTATGGAATATGATCTTATTTAGTTGAAATATTTGATAAAATATAGTCAAGTGGATAAGCGCTATGGCGTCTTAAAATGAACTCATAACATAACCGGTGTTCGATATTGCGACAATTAAATTTTTTTACTTAAAATGGAAATTGCATTCAATTAATTAAGACTCTTGAAACATTTGTTCAAAAGATTTTATTTAATTACAACAACGAATCATATTTTATAATAATTCCACACCTTATGTCATGCAACCTCACTAATAGCACAGATCCAATACACTATATTGAATCAATGCTAATAAATTTTATTGAACAAAAAATTGCAGTTGATTATTACAAAAAACAATAATATTTAATTTTTATTAATGTGAGGTTAATTTGATTTACGTTTACATAATTACAGGAGTTAATTTTTAAATCATATTATGAATTTGTTAACGAGATGGAAAAGAGGATATTAACGTGTAATATTAAATCTAATCTAAACTATTTATTTCATTCTTTAAGAATAAAATTAGGATCTTGCGGTTTGAAACCCGAACAATACAATAAGTTTTGCTTGTAAAGCCAAATATGTGCTCTTAGCTAAGAACCATTTTGTTTGAAAAATTTATATTTTATTTAGCGGGATAGATAATAACAGTAAAAACTGTTTTCTAATGTTAATTTCCTATATCAATGTTTCTAATATTCACCCTGTGACATAAAATCCTATAGTTTTTGAAAATTCTGTATTTTTTTTAATATTTACCCAATAAACTTATTGAATTTGCATTTAAATTATTTTTAACTATCTGTTCTACTCGACCCCGCCAATTTGTAATAATAGTTATTAAGTACGCCACTGATAGCTACCGGTCACCATGATGTTATTATCCCGGCAAATTAAATATTCGCTGCTTAGGCCCGTGACTCATACCCAAGTCATAATGCTCGACTAAAAAGGAAATTTTGAATTATCTGTGCTATTTTATAATTTACTTGTTTATACTTGAAATACTGAAAGTAAAAGCAAGAATTTTCAATTAAATATTTGAAATACGCTCAATTTTTGTGGAATTATATACAATCAAGCAAAAAGGTGTACAGTAAGCAAGAATTACCTTGATCTATATTATCCATATCCATTAAATTTAGAAAATATTATAACTGTTTTTACAGTGTTCTTCTTTTGGAATGATACAAGTTTTCTTTTTAGTCACTTTCTATAGAATATAAAAATTGTAGCCCAAGTAAGACATTATTCCCTAGGGAAATTACATTCTAAAATTCCGATGGAGATTTTAGCAAGAATCCTTAAAAAAGAAAATTTTACATTTTTATTTGAATTTATTATTTTAATGCCCGATATTATAAAGGAGAGAGTAAATTCACTTGCTTTATTAAATTTATTTGAATGAACAAATTATAATCGATAGGAATACCACTTGAGGTTTGATTTAGCCGGATATTTGTTTTTTTTATTTATGTGAACATTTGATTCTTTGACAATTTGTTGAAAAGATTTTGAGAGGGTAAATCTTTGAATCAAATTATTATCAAAAAACCAAGTGTGAATATTTATAAATAAAAAAATATTCCGCTTTTTTTTGACAAAGTAAAAATATTGAAAAGAATGCATTACCATGCAGAAAGTAAAGAAAAAATATCCAATTTATCCACTTGCATTTTGGCTTCCTTGCTAATAGTGGAATTATTAAACGAATTTTATTAATTACATAAATAACATTTCTGTTAAAATTTCAACTGTCAATTGAAGAAATAAATATTATTTACTGAGGAACTAAATTTAATCCACTTTTATAATACCAGGCTTAAAAATAATATAGATACATGTCTTTTTGTTTACTATGTAAAAGATTTATTTTTACCAAAAAATCATGCATTTCTTTCCCTTCAGGTATAAAGTATAACTAAGGTACATAAAGATTTCAAATTATTTGCAGTGCGAATGTATAGAAACGAGTATCTAAAGAATTTATAAAAGAGTCATCCTAAATTTTTCTACAATACATGAAGAATAATTTGTTAGTGGTAGCAAACTCCAATCGATTCAGGCAATATTAAAATTGTTACGGAGCCACAACTTGTTGTTATTATTAAAATTTATCTTATTGCACGATCAAATACTTTTAAAGTTTTTCCGATTGTATTTCCAAGATAATAAGTGTTCACAAATTATTGACTACTGATTGATAAATCATTTCGAACATTACGTACAGATTGAAAAACCGGTAAATAAATCTGTTTTTTTTTACAAACACGATATCGCTGAAAAGGGATCAAGTAAATCCAATTGTTCATAAAAATTTAATGCATTTTGTTTTCGAAATTTATTGAAATGGCCTTACCTATTTTTTCCGAAAAATCACAGAAATATTCACATAACCATAATGATAGTTTAATTTAAAAATGACAATTGTTATCAAAATAAAAACTTTCAAAAATTTATAACATTTTATTTCAATACTAAATCTATCTGTAATATTTGTAATACGTCGTCTACCGGTTCCGGATTATACAAAATTAACGACAACCATTGGAACATTTTCTTAGTGCCCTTAATACGTGAATCTGAATTATTATAGCGCCTTAGGTATCAATGTATTATGTAATATTTTAAAAAGTGCAGAAAATAGAAATTATAATATAAACAGTGTTAACCTATTTCACGTTTGTTTTTTTGCACCGGAAAAGGTAATACATTTATATACGTTAACAGAATGAAATAGCATTTAGACAATCTATGGTAGGATATGCTTGGTTTGATTATATTATTCTTAAAGTATTGTAAATTGATTGTAGAGTGTAGGTATTCTTTAAAAGCATTGTCAATTGGGGAATGCACTAAAATATTTAAATTAAAACTTTAAAGTAAATTAGTTGCAAAAATAGTAAAATAGCTGCGGAATAGAAGCGTAGAAGCAATATGGTCTCACTTTCCACAATAACTTACCTGGTAGAGTCTCATTTCGTGCGCGCAGAGAGCAGAGTGGAAGACACCGGACCGGAGATAGCTTTCACATCACTAGACCAAGGTGAATCTGACGGCATACATTTATAACATCTTCAGCTCCCTCCTGCCACGGCCAGCCAAGACCAAGGCCAAGGTTTCAGGAACACATGTAACAGTTTCATTGCCTAATTGCAAAAAGTTCCGTTCATCAATGCTTACAGCTTAAAGAAGGCAAATAAAACTACCACTATTTCTTAAAGAAAGTTGCTGCGAGTTAAGGAATAGAAGGGCGAATGTGTACGAGGCGCAAACAGTATGCTTCGACAGATATGTGTGGAGGAAGATGATTATTTTATTAATTTTGTAGGGTTTCTCATAACTTTAAATACGGGAAATGGCGTGAATGGTATGTATGAATTTTTGATTAAATGAAACAATAGTTAATATATTATCCGCTATTATTCCTGTATCCTGTACTTATCTAGGATACATTTCTCTATTGCAATAATGAATTATTCAATATTATATTAATGAATGAGTTTATACCTTTCATCACAAAACAAAACCACAAATAATAAGATTACAAACTGGAACGAATGTTTATAAAATACCACGGAAAGAGATTTTGGTTTTTAATGAATGAATTTTAATACACCCCAAAAATAATATACGCATTGTAAACAGTAGTAATACAGATCTCAGACAATAATTGAAGTCGTCACAGTGTACTTCCTCCAAACAATAGAATATTCCAAGCCAACGGCTTTTAAAACAATTCTTATTGAATATGAACATTCGTTATGTATAGTTAATATTTTTATTACCCTAATATCAAAATGAAACTTTAATGCATTTAAATCGAGTGCGTAAAATGCACTATCAGCCATGTTTGTGGCATAACGAGCATTGGCAAATGATATTGGCTGTTTGAACCCGCTATCACCTCTGCAATTTTGCTATCGGCTGTTGGCTCAGCGTACTTAAAGTCACAAGCGCCGTCGATTTTGTAGGATGCAATTTGTTGTAACTTAAAAAAAAAAATCCTGGCGTGTTAGAAACTTTTCGGTAAAAATAAAAAATACGGGTCTAATATTTTTATGTACAGATTAATATATTAAAAAATAAAAAACTTTGGAATATCCTATTATCTTCTTTTGGAAAAATGCCGTTACCGTACTTTATATACTATTGCATTCTTTATACCCTTATAAAAATATTGTAATTTCAAAAGTTAGGAAATTTTATATTAATGGTGATTCTAACTATACTTGCTACTATATGTTTTTCCTGCTTACTATTATTTTTAATATAAAATTGCATATAAAACTACATTTTATGTTCATTTATTAAGGAGATTTAATCATGACATATTTTCTAATGGCAAAGCGGACTCATCTGCTAACGGTCATATGCCGCCTTCAGCTTTTTTGTTAGGGCTACATTTGGTGGTCACCCTACGATGGCTAACTTGTGTGATCGGAGCTGCTGCCAGCGTAAGTAGCTGGGCCGTAAATAATATTACCAACCCTAAAAATAAAATGATCTGTAGCCTACAACAGTGCTTGAATTTGAATGAGCTAAAATTCAACAAGTTTGGATGATATTATAGCTCTATAATATTCGTTCATTGGTTTCAAATACTTAGTTTCAAATTCTTCAATACAATAGCGAATTTAGGGGAGGGCTATAAGGTCCAGGGCGGCAAAATCCATTGGCGGCAACTTTTTAAAAAGTTACCGTTTTGGAACAACTCAAAAAATTATATGTGAATCAGTTTTTTTATTTATTCAAAACTACTGTTGAACAAAATTAGGGTAGTTTTAATAATTGTGTGCTATTGAAAAACCTATGATGATAAAGCATGTAGCCTCTAGGCTGCAGAAGTATAAATACGCTGCTGCTTCAATAACTTCGTTATTCATCATCATTATAATTATAATCATCATCTATGGTACAAATTTCCTAGGACAGGGATGGCGAACCTTTTTTGATGTCCGTGCCACAATAAAATTTCATTCGAAATGTTAGCGTGGTGATACTATACGTAAGTATAATTAAATAAACAAATAAAAGCAATTCTTCTTTAAACAATTTTTTATTGATCAATGTTTTACAAAAATCAATATGCTAGAAACAAAATTCATGTTAAAAACAATTATTTTTAATGTGATTTTTGTTGCTGTACACAAGATAATAAAGATTTAATATCTGGTTCATATTTAGTTAATTTCAACAGTACGCATGCAGAGCTCGACTCATCCGTCATTCTATTACTATATTTATTTTTTATAAAATTTAATTCTGAAAATAGACATTCACATTCACACAAATTTATATGTTGTATACTGCTCACATTAGCAGCAATAAAACAAAGTTTAGAATTTTGTCTAACTAATTTATTTAATAACGAAAAGTATTTTTGTTGATTCTTTTGTGGAGATATGGACCAGTTGCAGAATCGGAAATGAATGAGGAAGAGTTTACTTGGCTAGGAGGTTATATAGCAAAAATCGGGGAAGAGAGACGGGAAGGGGTTGCAATGACCTGCAGATAAGGGTTGGAACTTAAACCTTGAAATTTAGAAAGTCAGAACATGGAATAATAGAAAGCAATGTACAGAGAGTTAGGATATGGAAGAAAACTTAGGAATGTACAGCATTTTCAAAATATACAAAATCTTTACAAGTAAATACAATTTACAAATAAACATTATCTACTAACCTAACATGCAACTATAACTAAACTTAGACATAAAATAAGAATGTACAACATATATCACAAATTATAAATTAAGTGTAGATTAATAATTTTTCTATCAAAAAAGATAACTAATAAAAAAAAATTGTTTTTGTGCGTGCCACCAAAATTTTCAAATGTACCACTTGTGGCACGAGTGCCATTGGTTCGCCATCGCTGTCCTAGGTGGAACAGCATCTGAAGTAGGTACCTTCTTATTAGTGGTTTAAGTTGAGCCAACAGGCTCTATTTTTTATTTAGTTAAGTTTAGTAGAGTATTTCTTGATTTTGGACAAACAATTTTGTTGCCTGCAATTTAAAATTTATGTTCCTTTTATAAAACCATCTAGTCAATAACTTTCAGAAGTTTTTTTATTATACTAATTAATATTCAATCTAGATTTATTTACAATTATAAAAAATTAATTTTGAATGCACTACTTATATTTTTTATATTACACTTTCTCGATAATTTAAGTTTAATTTTGTCTGTTTCCTGTCCAATTTGAGGATATGTTCAATTAAAATGAAATTGAAATGAACTGTATTTTTAAAGTTCGATAACCGTTTTCGTTATCGAGTAGAGACATTAAGAGAGAATGAATCTTTATAGTCTGATTTCTCTCTTTTGCATCACAATAATTTGCCATACTTTTACAATATATTTTCTTTTTTCTATAAGTATAACCTAAATGTTAATTTAATAAATTGAGTCATAATCTATCTCGTAAGTTAAGGTATGCTTGGTTTTAAATTTTTATGGCGCTATTGAAGCAAGTTTAATTATTTTCTAGCTGAACCTGGATTGAATCTTCCAACCCTCCAAAATATCTGTTGGATCAGTTCGAGAACTATTCTGGATTACCAGGTAAACAAAACTAACCTAATAGCTATAAAAAATTACTGAAATAAGAATATCTTTTTACAAAAAGGAAGTAAATTATATAGTGTAGTAAATATAAACGTATGCATTTCTTTTCAATTTTGTTTTTAGATATATTTTACCTACATTTCATATTTTTTTAAGTTTATGTACATTTATAATTAAAATAAATGTATTGAAGTCCACAGCAATTTTTTATTAAAAATACGATTAATATTTAAGTATACAGTAATCTTAACAATTTATTTTTTTAGGGACTCTAAAAAATTTAGTTTCAGCCACCCAAAATGCTAGATCTACCACTTCCCAGACATCACATTCCGTTCATTTCGAGGCTGAGCGCGCTAAACCACTTCAACTGAACCCCCACCTCTTCGGAGAAACCCATAAACTGATCTGAAGGGGGAGCAGGAATTTAATAAAAAATTGAAAGCAAATTATTTGCGACATTACTAATACATTTTTTTAATGAAAATCCAATTCAAACCTTATTTATTCCTGCTTTCTTATTTGCAAAATCAGCAATTAACACAATTACCGTATGGACACTTTCATGTTCAATCTCTAACAATGCTAAATATTTTAATCTATCTTGGGATATGCTATTTCGCATATAATTATTAAAGATTTTTAAATTGCTAAAAGATTGCTCAGCGGTAGCTACAATCACATGTAGAAACAATTCTTTATTTTTTCCCCTTTTCGAACTTTGTAACGTAAGATGATGCTTACTTATTTATGTGCTTATTTGTATTATATATTTCATGAGAAATTAAACATAAATGGAAGACAAATTTCAAATGCGGGCATTGAAGATGACATGAAAAGTCAAGAGCGCGACATAATGACGCTGTTGCTTATTTCCCTATAAATTATGGTCAATTTTAATGGATCTATAAGTCTTACAGATCTGTGAATTATGAACAAAATCGCAACGAAAGCAACCACTATTACGTATAATTTTAAATTAATTGATAAAAATAGATGCGTTTTTGTCAGTTTGTTTTTTACAGATTTACAGATTTGTTCGGAATTGGCCTATTAATTACATAGAAGCAAAGTGTGCCCCCTTCACCTGTGGGGCCCACATGCTTTCCAGGCGTGTGCTCTAGCTAGTTACGCCATTGGCACTAACCAAATGAGCTACCTGCCCGTTGGTTCAGATTTAGTACAACCTAACAAATTTATCAAGGAATACTATCGAAAGTAATAAATATTTTCCTTTATAATCGAAATATGTGCAATAGTTAATTGAAGAACGAAAGTAGACAAATATCTTTTAAAAAAAATCTATTTGGACGCTGTTATAGAGCTATAACAGCACCCAAAACGGGTTCGTTATAGCTTATTCGAATGATAGCCTAGTACAATTTATTATTGTAAGATTGGTAATACGAGTACCAAAATGGCAAATTTAAAATAAACGAATATAAATCATTATTTATCAATTATTTTTGGGTAATTTATTTTTCATTTTCTTATAGCAAGCAGAAGAAAACAAGAGTAGTAGAGTTAGAAATAGAAATGAAAAGAGAATGATCGTTGATGGAAAGTTAGCTCCTAATTTCTAAAAAAAATTCCCAAAATTCTATTCAATATGAGTAACCCGTAATAGGAAAGTGAGTAAGTATTCTGGTAAAGGAGTTGTTCTAATAAAGGAAGTGTATTCCTTGGAGAACTTTATTAAGTAAACTAAGCATCAATTAATTTCACTTAAAATAGCAGCATTCCTACAATTCTAACGTTGACATAACAGTATGCAAGTAACAACTTGCTTGCAGTGATTTTATTGTGCCGTGCGGGTAATTTATGAGGCATTATATCCGACGAACTGGTTCGTGCGTGTTGAGCAATGCAGGAAGGAGGCTCAGATTTCCTGACACTTCAGCTGCGGGAAAAGTGGCGGAACTGATCAAATTAGTCATGTCCATTACGCATATAATGGCAAGAAAGTGAATTTTCCTATTCATACCAGCATTTTACTTGCTAATATTTCTTTCTATTTATATTTCTTTCTCTATTGTATTTGTTTTTACTGTAAATAAAGAGCTACATTATGTTTTTATTATATTTTAATGTGAACCAATTTTCTCTTTACATTGTACTTACAAAAGTACTGACGCATTACAAATATGTCATTTCGAAATACATCATCAAAAATTCTGATATTATTTATGAATTATGTTTCTTATTTATTTATTAATATAAAATATGTTATAATAATTTTTACATCATTACATTCTAATTAACCATTAAATTAAATTAATTATCAGAAGTAATATCACAAAACCTCCTAACTTAATCGATAATTTTTTTTTTAAACTAATAAAAAATGAGTGCTCAAAAATAATAGTTTACGTGAGAAAATCAGAGAGGTCGTGTAGTACTTGGTGAAACAATGCAAAATGAAACAATTTAATTATTATTATTTTGAAATATTAATTAACAGTAATAGTGAATGGTTAAAAATCGTTGGAATTTACCAAAGTAAATTTCTTTGAAAATTGTTCATTTGAAAACCCTTTCTAATTATATATACACTCAAACCAACTAGTTTTCGTACACAAATCTTTGCGCTTTGTTTTTGAAATAAATAAATCATCATGAAACCTTGTCGAACTTAGTAACTGTTTTAGATGAACCAAAATAAACCTTTTTGGATCAGATGGATGAATTATTATTTGGAAAAGGAAGAATGAAAAAATGAAACAAAAAATTCATGCCTAAAAGTGAAATATGGAAGAGGATCTGTGCATATACATATAGAGGCTGTATGAGCGCAGAAGGGGTAGGAAACTTAATTTTTATTGATGGGAAAGTAAACCAAATGATTTATTTGAATATTTTAAAAGAGAATTTGGAAAAATGTGCTATAAATTGGCTTTAAAAGATACTTATATATTTCAACAAGATAATGTTCCCAAACATACTACACGTAAACTGCTAAAATATTAATTGTACAATTGTAGACAAGAATTGGAAACGCCTCCACTGTCTCCAAATAAGAATCTGAACATCTGTATGATTTATATAAAAAAAATTGTAAAACAAGATACCGAAAGAATACTAAAGAACTACTGCATTTATGATAGAAGTATGGGGTAAAATTGACTACTAACTCCAAGAAAATTAGTGGGAAGTATGACAATCAATTTTATTTCATTATGAAAATTCAAGAAGTCAATATTAAATTTTTAATTATTGAAAGTGACGTGTGTCACACCTGGATGTCAGTCCCACTTTTTTATTTAAATTTCGGCCTTTACTAGTTCCAGCATCATATATGCCATCTTCAGAAGATATAATATTGTTCATATTTTGATTTAAGAAGAAATATTTAAAACTTACGTGAATTTTTTTAAACTTTCGTTAATTAAACATTAAAATAATAACATACATAACAACACATATGAAGAACGTTTAAGAAGACATAAAAAGTCAAAATTATAGCTCCTGAGGATGACATATAAGTTGCCGAAACTAGCAGAGGCCGAAATTTTAATAACTATATGTGACTAACTTTCTGGTTTTTTGAATTTATCAAAAAAAATAGTAATGTTCATAACATATAGATCAGTACTACGAGACAACATTTAACACTTTTTTAATTTATAGACCTCAATGGGATTTAAAAAGAATTTTTTTATTAATAACATCTAACCTGTAAAGATGATTTTTTCACAAATTTCAGCTATTTTTGTAAGTATACCCTCTTATTAAAAGCTTAATTACTAGCTGATGGCTAAATAGATAGATATAGATAAAGAATCTCACAGTTCTTTAGTAATTATAATGTCAGGGCGGCCGCGTGCTATGATGTTCAGTTTGTGTCAGGCACACAGTCGCCTCATTGAATGAACACTATATTCTGATTTTTTTATAATTTGACATTCTAAAAAATAAATCTATCTTTTGATTAACTCATCCAACGTCTGATTTCGCTAAAATCATTTTTGAAAATTTTGTGTCTTAAATTTATCCCACTTGATATAGTATTGGATAAAGGTAATTCAATACCATGACAAGCATTGTATTTAGAGATTATAAACTACAATATCATAAGAAAAGTTTTCAAATTAGATGCAATGGGAGAAAACGACGAAATTTTTTATTGTAATTTAAGTTAAAATAAAAATATTTTTCATTACAGAAGTATTTTTTTATTACAATTACAACTAATTGTAAGTAACAAGTAATTTTATTTAGGTGAAATAACTTTTAAATTTTATGTCATCAGTTTTACAAGCTATAAAACACATAATATATAATTTTTTGGGCGAATTCTCATTAAATAATGAATACGCATATCATGAAAGAGATGTTTTTACAATATCTATAGTTCCTTAAACACTAAAGTACTAATTAACTAGTCAACTGTATTTATGACAATTATATTTGCATTTCTAAATTCAAAACGATCAGAAAGCTGTCAGTAAAACACCTCTGTTAAGGTATTATATCTGGAGATGTCCGAATTCCGAAAGGACGAAAAGTAAATCATAAGAAAATATGTTTTTTGTAAAACTGGCAAGTGTTTTGATTTAAAATAGGGCGCTAAAATTTAAAATAAAATATATAAATATATTTATTAGAGTGTATCATTGATCATCACAATCAAGGTAATAGTTTATTTAAAAATATAGTTGTAATTAAATCCGGGAAATTTGCTATAATTAAAAGATACTGGGACATTTTCAGGGACTGAACAGGGACAGCGCTCTGAAATCCCGAACTGGGCCCCGTAATCTAGGACATCTGGCCACCGTAGATATTATTGTTTAATGTACACTTGAATCCATGACAATTCGCCTGTCATGCTTTTGCTTTGAGAGTATCATATATAGAAATTCATTACATTTTAATGAAATAGGATAGATATAAATATTTTAATTAGTTTGTAATTAGTTTTTCACTTTCTTATACATCAAAGCGGTAAATAATCATTTTATTTGAAAATTCCCCATTTACATCTTCGTCGCAGTAATACAAAATAAAATCAGAACAAGTACTTTTTTCTTCTTATGTCAACCCGACAAATATAATTGGGGTGTGGTCCACAAAATATGTGAAAACAAGTGAATAAATACTTTTTCCTCAGAGTATTGTGCAACAGAACTAAAACTACAAGTGTACAAGTAATAAATAAGCTTTAATTAACTATATTCTGAAACTAGAGATAAAAATACCACCTGCACTAGCTCTTATTTGCGGGAAAACCGTAAAAAATTCCTCGGACGTAAATAGATATCAACTCTTAGTTAAGCGAGAAACTTTTCAACTTACCATAATAGAAACAAATACTAACAAATGCCAGCGTGTACAGTCAACAAACAAGTCGAAACCAATTTCTAGAAGTGGCTCCAAGAACAAAATGGAGTTTTCTCTCAGTCGCGACGATGTTGTTATTGGGTCATTACGACCAGCAGATAAACGTTTACATCTGGCTTAACGCTTATCCAACACCGAATCACGATTTACATCTGTTCTCTGATTTGGAGCACAAGCAGGCATCCACAGCTGACGCTCGTTTCCCGACTTACCTTCGATTTCGACGAAAATATTTCGGCTGTTTAAAACCGTAAGGTTTCGTTTAACTGTTTTCACTTGTTGTATTGATAAATGACTTAATTTAGCAACACATTGAATTTAATTGATGAAAATTAAAATAAAGTATATTATAATTACTGGTATATTTATCAATTTATCATATAATAGTTGTATAAAAGAGAGAAATAAATAAATAGTGGGGTACAGGGGAGTACAAATAATCTCTTTGGCAGACGTTCTGGGTCAATTTAAATGAAAAAAATATTATTTTAATTTATTTTATCTACTATCACCCTGCAATGAACTCATTAATATGCAAGTTATTGAATGTGATGTATGTCTAATGAAATCGTGTGTAAAACAAACCAAATCGTGTGTAAAAGAACAATGTAAATTAAATGGCATTTTAAATATTAAACGATTTCTGTTAACAAATGAAAAACATGTTTTGACACAATGATCATGTACAACACCCGTTAGTACAGCCAACGATACAGTATCGTAAAAAAATATACTACAAATTATCGTACATTTAGATTTTATACAATATATTTTAAATGTGAGAAATTTGTACGATAGTTTTATTTTTCAAATAGGTAATATTGTACCGTTGTCAGCACTGAGGAATACTGAACTTACCCAGTATATTGTTTGCCTGCGTGTTGCTGTATGCGTTGGGTATTTTTTCAATCATCTATAAAAAAATGAATTACATACTTTATTGTAGATTTACGGATATGTTATCATTTAGAATTCGTTATTTTAAACTGAATTGAATTTATAATGGATGAAGAAGAAATTTGTTCACCTCCCAGAAGTAGTTCATATAGCAAACAATATAAACTGAAATTTGCTGCCTATATACATTTTTATATTTCTATTTATTTTTTCTAATTGGTATGTAGATAAAATATTGTATGACACTCATGTGTGAAGGACTTTTATGCACGCATTACGATTAAGACACTCTCTTTCGCTCGTGCCTTAAACCCCGTAACTCATGCATAAAAGTACTTCTTCAGACACTAGTATCATAAATAACTATTTTAGAAATAGATGGTAATAAGTCGGAATCCTATCAAGCAATTATTTACAAAAAACTCGGCTACATATGTTCAAATAATTTATTAGTATATCATACACTGAGGGTTTAAAGTACATAATTTAATCCTGAGAACAGCGTTGGCCTGATTTAAAACATTTGATTTAAATCACGATTTATATCATGATTTATATCAACTGATTTTTTAATAAAAAACATTGATTTTTAATAATAAAATAAAGTAATTTTAATAAAAATTTAATTACTCGCTACGAAACAATTAATAATAAGTAAAATATATTCTGTATATAATAATATCTTAAAATTAAATGGTATTTTATAATTTTAATACTCATATAACAAAAGTAAAATATCAGATTTTAAATATGTAAATAAAAGTAATAAATTCTTGTTACTCTTTCTAGTTTTATTCAGATGAATCGTTTTGGTTTTATTACAGATTTCGTTTTCGTTTATAAAATAAAATATTTATATTGCTTTTTAAAACATTTAAAAAATGCAGATATCTTAACAAATTAAAAAAATCAAAAAAATCATGATTTACCTATTTGATTTAAAAAAAAACAATGATTTTTTATTTTTTTAAATAAATCATGCCTGAAAGTGAAGTTTCTTTACGACCGTAGGTGAGGGAAATAATCACATGAGGGAGTAAAGGCACTTTAGTCCTGTGTAGATGAGAGCGGGGCACAGTGGACAATTTTTCAGAAAAACTAATATATTTTGAATGTGTCACATAACTTTGTAACTGTTGTTATGCTAAAATGAAAACATATCTTGTAAGTGGAAATGTATCCACTTAATATAAAAAACTACTGTGCCCCACTATAGGGGTGTAGATCATCATGTTTGGGTACAGAGGCCATCAGAAATTAACATTTATGACGAAAAATAAGATGGGGTACAGTGGTCATTTTTTAACTTAGGTGAAAGCAGTGTCCACTGTACCTTATTTGATCTATGTCCAACTGAACCCCCTAAGCTACTGCAAATATTATTTTAAAATAAAGATATAAATAAAAATTATAATTTACTTTTGATATATTCAATCAGTAATATGTGAAATTAATTTATCAATAAATAATAACATATTATCTTTTAAATATTTCTTATATCACTATACAGGCTCTTAAATTGAAAGAAAAAATAGTCACAAAGGCGCAAAAAAGGTTTTTCTTAAATGTATCCTAACTTATCAACAGTAACTAACCACAATATATGTAAAGTTGTAGATAAGTATAAATGTTTCCTAAGATGTATAGTTTCAAATTTCTATCGCACATAGTTGAAATTATATAAAGAAATGCCCATTATTGAACCTCTATGTCCACAGAGCTATCCTATATACACTATTTTTTGTACTACCGCATATACATTTGAAATATTAATTATATAATTGTCAAATACACGATAGCTCTAAAAAGAAAATATCATTAGGCACATATTTCTGATAAGTTAGGTTTGGTTACATGCAACACCTACTTGTTTCTATGGGAAAATAATGCTTGTTTATTAAATATATATTTAATACCTCTGGGCTTAAAAGTGCGATTTCAGTATTCGAAAATGAAGAATAAAGGCAGGCTTTTACCACAGGCGTGCAAAAACTGTAAGTTAAAAATTGCACCATTGAGATTCAAATCAATTTGAACAGCTACGTACATATGTATATAATACCCTCTCTCTCGCATGTATTACCAATTCATAAATATATACAATGTTCAATTGAGTTGTAACTAATTAATAAATTCTATAATATTCATATTAATTATTTTGGATATAAGAAAGGATCTTCATTGCTTACAATTTTGTTCTGTTAGTTATTTTCTTTTGTCGAAAATCTAATTTCTCATTTGCGAATTCAATAATGCATTAAAAGACCATTATAAATTATTTTGAAAATAATTAATTAACTTGTTAAGAACTTCTCTAAATTGAATTCAACATATGATTAATGTACTAACAAATTATTAACATATTTTAATTTAATTTCCATTAGTTAAATTTAATTTATGGTTAAACAAGTTACTAATCAATTATTATTTTAAACTCTAAATTAAAAGAACAAATTTACAAAGTACAACAAGTGGCGCCAACTTTTTATAATTCTGTCGGGTGCTCAAAACCTAAAAAGTACAGTAAGTACTGTCCAAAAAATCAGAAATGCAATTAATTGTAAATGAAACAGTAAATAAATCGAAAAATTAAATATATTTATTAATTTTTAATAAATAAAATAAATGTCAAAAGTCAAAATCTACGTTCGTATGACTAGATTTTTAAATTTGAAGATAACATTAGATTGAAAAGAACGCAGATTTTGACGAAAGATTTTTATTATTCATGGCAACTGCTATTTTTAGGTCAAGTTTTTGAAACTTAATGTCAATATAGAGATTGTATTTTTAATTTAAAAATTAACTTCAGCATATCATTGGATCTGTATTTTTATATACTTAGATTCCAAATATATAAATGTATAGGGGTTCTATTAAAAATAAGAAAATTGGGACTCAAATTTTGAAAACCATTGGTTGAAATCAAATTTAGAAAATGTTTGGTAATTTAACTTCATATCTTTTATAGTTCTCAAGATATGGTGGCCCATTTAAAATGAATACCTGTATATAAGAGAACACAAGATTCAGCCTTTAAATGATCCTTGAACTGAAGAAGAAAACAAATACAAAATTACATACGATTCCAAAGAATAAAACAAAATTTATAGTTTCTTGAGGACAATTTAATACATTTTAAAACAGAAAATATCTTCGTCGTGTAAACCTGTCGGGTACTCCGCACCCCACCAATTCTCCTGCCGGGTGCTCGAGCCCCGGAGCACCCACAGATTCGGCACCAATGAGTACAATATTGGTATGTTTATGTACACTAAATAATATACTTAATCCTTTTTATGAATTAGGATTGGAGATAGTTTGTATTTCAGGATATTAACCACTAACCAGGAGCATAACTTTGAGACTAACTAATCGGGGTTACTGGCTACTTCCTTTTATTAATCTGGGAGTAACTGTTTGAACATAAATAAATAATTTAAAATTTCTTAAATTAATATTTAATATTTTATTATAAAGTATCTATAATAATAATTTTTAATTTATTCTTTAATTTACACAAATTAACAATATGGTACGTCTTTATCTTTTCACTTAAATCGTTGATAAATAATTAATTAATCTTAATAACCTGTTCTTGTATTTATCATATGTTATTGATTCATAATAGATCTCATATTGATGTGCTTATCGGATTAATGAAAGCATTTTATAATGTTATAATTAGATACCTTTTCGAAATAAAAAAAAAGAATGCTAAGATATTTTTTTCTAAGATATGTAATTCTTTTAAAATTATTTACATTTTCAAGTAATGAAAAATCAATACTGCCTATCTAAAATAACTATTTTAAAATTATATATTTACAATTAATTTTTCGATTAATTGTCTCGTTAATTGTAAACCAATACCTACTGATTTGGCCCTCTAAAATAATTATTTTATTATTATATACATTTTTAATGAATTATAAAAGTTTACTTTGAGGGCGTAGGCAAATTAGAGAGATTAGTAATTATAAATAAAAACTAAAAACGTAACTAAACATAAGCTTGTAAATATTCAAATTGTTCAGTTAAACCTGAATCAAACACCAAGTTCCACAGTAAGTATTTAGATACAAAATTATAAATTTATAATTTATTTAGTTTGCCTTCTGAATGTTATAGGAAAAGAACATAGAAATGTCATAGTTATTTTGAAATGATTCATTGTTTTTATTGAATATACAAACCAATGTACTCCTTTCTATAAACAGTGGTTTGTGTCCCAGCTTAATTTCTTCATAGCCATCTACAGCAGTGAAAGTAAACAACTTAATGTTACGGATTTACCTTCACGCTGAAGTTGACTGTTATAGCTTGACGTAAATTTAAACAACGGCGAGTAGATGTCAGTAGAGTTCGTAAATAGATATGTGAATATCAAGACTTGTGAGAACATATTACTGTAAGAACGTATTATAATAATGTTCAATATTTTTAATATTGCCATCTTCATGAATCAGTAAAAATTTATAGGATAAGTAATAAATTAGTAGATCTTGTTTTTAAAATTTATTATTTCTATTGTAGGATATCAGTTATGATATATTTAGAGCATGTATTTAATAGTAGTATAAATAAATATAATATTTTAATTATTTCATAAAGATAAAATAATTATTTGTAAATAGTTATAAGGAACATAGAACAAGAGAAACTTATTCTTTTTCCAGGTTGACATTTTTATTGTTGATCTAATACCGATGTTTTTTAGAAATTGACCTTTAAAATTAATTAAGAATCCATTATATATACTCCCATGTGCAACAGTGCTACCAAAAGTTTTATGTAACAACATAACAATAGTAAGCTTGTGTTAGTATAATAAAATTGTCTGAGTTGCTTTTAAGATCAAGTAAATATTAATTTAATGTTTTACGAGTTTACTTCTCATATTAAAATAAAAGCCCAAGTTATTAATGGGAAATATTATTGAAATTATGTCAGTTAGATTGATGGATACTTATTTGAATTACTGGATAGCATTCCATGCAAAAGATAATATCGAATTTTAATCATCGTAGAATACACTTCTTAAAATTTCAGTATGTGTTTTAAATAATATTTATTACGAAGAAAATAATAACATGTAACTACCCTACCGCAGAACCGACCAACAATATGTATGCATGTATGCTATGTGAAAAAAGTAACTACATTAAAATAAATGTTAGAAATATTCTCATACCGTTTATGTCAAAAGTTTAATTATGAAATTTCTTAAAATCTATTTTGGCGTTTGCTCTATCCATACACAAACAGTGAAACAAATTGACGACGCTATATACATATGTGTATATCACGATAAAAATGGCCAAAATGTAATGTAAAGATATCACTTTGTGTAGATTTTTGATAAATATCTTCAAATGATCAAATCGATATGGTTTCCATATCTCCTTTTTTGGTAATAAAAATGCTTATTCCAATATGTATGTAAGTACAACAATGTGAAAAAGGTACCGAATTAAAATAAACGTTAGAAATATTCTGTTACTTATGTCAGAAACTTAAAAATATCAAATTTCATAAAATAGCGTTTAGATATGAGCAGTGTTGGACATAATTTAAATTAAAAGGAGTCGTAAATTTATTTAAATTCATTTTTTTAAATAAATTCAGGTGAATTATTACAAATTAGATATATGATTTAACGATTTAAGTCCTTTCAAGCAAATTGATTTGGACTACAATTTAATTCTTTTTCCCGGACTTAATTCCTTTTATCTGGGCTTAATTCCTTTTTCGTGAGCTTAATTTCTTTTCCTGAAATTAATACCTAATTCCCAGTAAATACATTTTGTCACATATACTATATGCTGAGATGTTACGTCACAGATGTGATATGCATAGATTCATCCTAGTAATATTTTAAAAACATCTCAGTGATTGCTAATGTACTATTTTGGTCACAAACGTCTTGGTGATGTATGATCTGAGACCTCTTAAATAACATTTTACGGGTAATATGTATGAAACGTACTTATTTTTAATATCTAAACATGGTTGTAGATTGTTCTATTATTGACAGTCTTTTCCAACGCACAAAAGGTTCAGTGAATTAATAAATAAAATGTTAAAAATGTTTAAGGCCTTTTGATTTCTTTAATTATTGGTATTTCAGATATTTCGTATTGTTTAGAATTTATTATCTAATAAGAATTTTTTTTCGTAAGAATAATAAACAAAAAAAAATTAGTATTGCCAAGAAAACAAGAAAAATTTAAAAAAATATTTTTTATTTCACAAATTTGGTATAATAAATAATACGTTCTATTCACAAAAGGCTTGTGATTTGTATTTTACCTATTTGAATTACAATTCATTTTATATATAGGTATTTATAAAAATAATTTTCATTGATTTGTGAATTGTGAATTAATTCCTTTCATAAGTGATATATCACGCTAAAAATAGCCTCTATATAATGTAAAGGTATCAATACATGGAGATTTATTAATACGTATTTTCATATTTCAAATGATCAAGTCGATAATATGATTTCAATTTATAGGTACGTGAAATAGTTGGTAAATAATGTTTAATACTTACTTTTATCTTATTTGTCAGAAAGCAAAAGTTAAAATGAGTTACATACATGTTTCTTATTTAACCACATCAAGGAACTCGTTCTCGTCAAAAAATGAAATATTCACGAAACATGTAGCGTACATATAAAAATATGTATTTTTTTTATACTTTCAATAATAATACAAATTACAAGAGATCCACAAATTTAAAAATCGATTTGAGATTTGACAATAAAAACATAAGATATTCCCAGGAATTATCTGTAGATTAGAGTTTTATTCTATTTATAATGAGGGTAGGATTGGTTAAAACTCAAACATGTGACGAATAAAAACCTCAAAAAATAATAATTTTAATATTCTCTTTCAAATTTATTATTTGTGATTAATTCTATTAATTTTATTTATTTGATGTGTGACGATGAAAAATATTTAGTCTCAGATATAAGAACATAATAATTTTAACAATAATTAGTGAAATACTGTTTGAATCCTGTCTTTTTTTGTTATTTTCTACTTATCACATAAAAATAATAGAAATAGTCTCCACACCAGTGCCCTTGTGATAACGTCTTTTATAAACACACTTACGATATACATAAATATACAATTACCAATATCGCAATATCTGCGATAAAGCACATTGGCGCACCCAGCAAACGATAACAAGCCATGAGTGATATATTATTTATTCAATCTGTTTATTAATATACTATAGTTATTATCCATTAGTAAACACAAATTACGAATCAGTAACGAATGTGATATGATATTTTAAGGCTTCAGTCAGCGGGTTATAGAAATAAGAATGCATGATGAATAGGATAAATGTCGTTGTGCAAATTGGTTATTTTGACAATGGTAACCCTGCATACACGCATATCTAATTAATTTTTTAGAAAATCCTACGCTTATGGAAAACAATAGCGAATGAAATTAAAACCTTATGAATATTTGAATGATTTATAAATATGTCTCATAGATTAAGTCATGAACTATGTTTAACAACTGTATAAGTATGTAAAGTTCATTTGGAATTTACTTTGTCTCATATTAATTTTTATAAAGATATTCCCATTGAAATATCCCGTAAAGTTTTTTATTTATAATAGTTACTGTATAAATATATAATTTTTAATATCTGGGAGTTTACAGATTGTTTCATTGAATAAATGGAAATATTTGAATTTAAACATTTATACATTTTAATCGTTGCCTTTGCCTTAGAAATAAACTGATTAAGTCACATTTTTGCGAAAAATGAGATTTATATATAATTAGACTTAACATTGTTGGTTTTAGTAAGCAACAATGTTTTGTTCACTTGCTATTTTTTATTTCTGCAAGTGAATAGCTAGCAACCATACTTAAATATGTAATTTCAACCCAGAACTTGTTATATGCGAAAAATTACTTAAAAGTTAACTGATTGGATTTTATATTTAATTTATTTTTTAAATATTTATTTTTTTAACGTTTTAATTCGAATCAAAATATGTATTTTTTGTTTATAAGGCAAACAATATTAAGTCCACAATAAAATATGTTAATCGTAATAATCATAGTAAGTTATCATGTTTATTATAAAATTTGGTTATATGTTACGAATTGTTACAATGGTGTAAAAAATTATATAATTTTATTTTTATTTTAAACACATTATTCTCCAAATGTAGCATTTTGAACTTACGGCAGTATATCCCTAAGCTACAGATATTAATTAAAAATATAATAACTTTCATAAAAAATATGTTATATTTGCATTCATTTTAATTATTTATACTTCATTAAAACTATGTTTTGGTAGATACAATAGTTCTTCAATTTTATTTAGTTGTTTGTTCAAATATTAATTAACAATGTTTTCACACATATCAGGAATATTGTGTTCAAAAATTTTTTTAAACTTTAATTTTTTAAAATGAAGATAAATTATGCATTGCACGTGTGGAGTGTGCAAAACGTTTTGAAATAGAGTATTTAATCCTAAAAATAAGCCGATATTGACTTACTAATTTATTTATTTATATAGTTAATAAACTCAAGGGGAATGTATCTTTGCTTATGAAACAAAAACAGGGTTTAGTTCCAGGTGCTGGAAAAATGTTTAGGTGGGTAATTAAATGTGCTCCCTTATATGAACTATATTACTACCCTACAACACTGGAATAATATATAGATGAATAAACCTGCAATCAAATATACGAGCAATAACTTAGGAACACTACAATAACTATAAGAAAATTACCTATACCAGTAGAATAGTAAATAGCTCAAAAATTAGAAAAAAAAGGTAAAATGCAGGATAACTAATTAAGACATCAACTGGTGAACTTTGGAGAATATTAGTATATACAGGGTGGCCCAACGAAAATTATCAGCGCAATTTTTGGCCACTTAACATCAATTTTGCAAAAAACGCTCGAACACGTCAATTTTAATATAAAGGGGGACACCTAAATGGATTAGTACCAATGGCATAACTTCAACCCTAAAATGGGTGTGGACTGCACTTCAAAAATATTAACTGGAAATGGGTGTCAAACATGACACAGTTCGAAAGGCCTTTCAATTCTCTTTTTAACAGTTTTTTTATTTTTCAAATCCGATCATTAGTTCCAGAGAAATATCGTTTTAAACAAATTTTATCAGGTGTTCAAAATTGCCATCAAGTAGGCTAAAACAAATGACAGAAACTAAATAAACAATTCTTTCGACAAGTTGTTTGTAATAAACAAGTAATTTGTAAGTTGTTTTTTTTGTGAGGTTATTTGAAGTCTAAAGTTTATGCCACGCTACCCGGATTTTTAGATTTAGATTTACGGCAACGTACCGTATATCCAAAATTTTGAACAAAATCTTTATTATTGTATGGAACTTGGAAATAGTCATTTTGAACACCTAATAAATTGATACTTGAGTTTCTGTCATTTGTTTAAGCCTACTTGATTGCAGTTTTGCACACCTGATAAAATTTGTTTTAAACGATATTTCTCTGGAACTAATGATCGGATTTGAAAAATAAAAAAGCTGTTGAAAAGAGAATTGAAAGGCCTTTCGAACGGTGTCATGTTTGACACCCTTTTCCATTTAAATTTTTTGAGGTGCAGTCCACACCCATTTTAGGGTTGAAGTTATGCTATTGGTACTAATCCATTTAAGTGTCCTCCTTTATATTAAAATTGACGTGTTCGAGCGTTTTTTGCAAAATTAATGTTAAGTGGCCAAAAATTGCGCTGATAATTTTCGTTGGGCCATCCTGTATAATATTAGAATAAACATGTGTAGTAAAATATAAATACGGAATTAATGAATTTAGAGTACATCCTGCTTTGTATGAAAAATCGAAAATAATTGTAAATAGAACACGTTTTCGTATTATAAAAATAATATTATATTATTATATTATTTATAAATGCAAAGTATCAAAATTGTCACATTAGCTATTTATGCTACCAAAGAATCCTTGGGCATGTTCTGTGGTAACCAGGAAGACAGAATATGTTGTCGGAGAGGGGAGCAATGAAATTTTCGAAAATGAAGAGGAGGCATATATGTATTATAATTTCCCTCTATTATACAGGGTGTTCCATTTAAAAGTGCCACCATTGCTATCTCGAGAACTATAAAAGCTACGAGGTTGGTTAAATTAGCAAAGAACCACCATTTTTCAACACTAATGCAATGAGCAAAAAAAAAATTTTTTTTCGACCAGTAGTTCTCAAAATACGGGACACAACTTTCTTATTTTAAATGGGAACATATGTTTATTTTTAGGTTATTCAATAGAGTACTTTTTTCTGAATTCAGCGATATAAACATATCATATACTATTATAACAAAATAATTGAGAAAAATGCATGTTAGATTTATATGTATTTTATTTATATCTGGCTGAAACAGGAATGCTTTGGATTTATAAGTATATTATTAAAGTATAAGTAAAAATCAAATAACCAAATTACTTCTTTATTTTACATTATATTGTTATGAGACTAGTAAGACAAATAAAATAATGTTGTTAATATCATACTCAAAAATATGAATGATGGCAATTCAACAATAAGACAAAAACTTACAGAAATAATATAAATAAAAACTCGTCGCATAAACTGTATTGAACTTTAATGTTTTGTATTTTTTATTTTAATCTGTAGTATTTTCTACTCTGGTAATGAACTTTTAAAATAGTGTCTAGTTTTTTGAACTAGTATATAAAAATAAATAAATGTTATTCTGATATTTTTATCCTTTATGTAAATTTTATTAACTGTTACTATAGTAATAAAACTGGAATTCTGAAAATAGATATGTAAATATTTACATCTTTCTACTGTTTATTTACTTCTGAAATAGGATAAAAATAAACTATTATTTCTATTTAAATTAATTTCCATTTAAAGATCAGAGGATCAGACTAGACACATGAATATTTATTTAGTTTTTTTTTTGTAGAAAACTTTGTTTCCGCTCCAGAGTCTTTTTTATGTTATATTTTAAAGTAAATTTGCATAATTTTTAAATACTATACGTACTCATTTACATAGGTGACGACTAGGTGGGTGTATGGCAACTATTGTATATAGTTATTCTTTTCTAAAAAATGTACACCTACTGCCTTGTCGAATGTCAATAATAATTTTGTGTGTAAATTTATAATTCTGATTATATGTAGTCTATGCACAAGAAAACACTCGACGTCTTTTTGTTTACAATTTATGATAATTATTTTTTAAGGAGTGTTTTGAACTATAAAATTTGTCGAGCACACATTTATTTCGAGGTTAGCTAATTTAATTGTTTATTTGGTTATAAATCTTTTATTTCGTCTGTATCAATCTACCTCCAAATTTATGATAACAAATTTAATTATTTTTGGTCAAATTTCTCAATAGTTTACATTAAATTATTGAAAATACGTTGCCTGAACAATGAATAAAATTAATGTCTTAGAGCGGTAACAAAATTATTTATTAACAATTCATTTTTATATAGCATACAATAGCAATCGATATGAGCGCCCATAAGGGGGGGCAAGAGGGGGCGCTTATGCTTCTGCTGTCTAAGGGCTACTGGCAACTTGCGCCCCCGCTCCCCCTCATTTACGATTTAACACCGTAGATTTTTCAATAGAATACAATTACTACCCTAATTTCCAACAGGGTTTTGAATAAATTAGAAAACGTATCCACTTATCATTTGTGAATATTGTTGTGACTTGTCCTATGGAATATTTTTGTCAAAAACTGCCGCTCTGAGCTATAGCCCCTACAGCTCTTACCCCTAAATCCGCCACTGCGTTTAACTATTATAGGACAAGTCTATGAGGGTAGTGTGAACTGATTGGCGCCCGAATAATCTGACATTCCGGCGCACCACTTGTAAAATTACAATACACACCCTCAGACAACATCGTAATAGTCTAACGGTGTTGAAATCTGATTGCATTATTTTATTTAGTAGTTATATTTCTTTGCATGAAGACTTCATTAATATTAGATTCTTTATATACTGTGCAAAATAAATAGAGGAATTATTGTTCATATTGTGTTGTTTCGTACTTTAGTCTATAAAATTTATCATAAATTCTGATTTGACATAAAATAAAATTAGTATTCATAATAAAAAAAATGTCTTATTCTGTTCTTGACCGATATTGATATTTTTACGGCAGTTTCGGACAGTTCTGACCGGAAAAGCAATAAAAATAAAGATGAATTCGAAGGTGACATCATTTAGTAATGAAGGTTAAATTTGTAAAGAAACATTGTTATTGTTTGAAATTGAATACGAGCACATGACGGGTCATAAAATTTGATTGACAACGATTGAAAAATAAAACATAAGAAATAAATGAGAAAAATCATATATTAATTATTTTTACACAATAACAGCTACTTTTTGAATTATGTAATACTATCGTCCTCTAAGAATGATGAAACAAAACTACAGAAAGCTATTCATCCCGTCCCGTGCAAAAGGAATCATCAGTTAGTAGTTTCAATAAAATCACACCGTTTATAAAACATTAGAAGGTATAACTCAGTCCGTTTAGTTAAATTAAGAACATATTACCCAATCAATTATAATTTCAATATATTCAATAATTAATCCTTTAACCTATTGAAATATAAATTTATTTATCCCGTTTTGAATAACGGCCTAATAAATTTAGTCATGTATTGACATAATGCTTGTTACAACAGTGATTTCAAGACAACGACGAATGAATCTACATAATCTGCATAAGGCGTTGGGTGATAAAAAACTCGTTGATTATGATTATATTTAAAATGAACCAGTTTGGGACGCGTTGGGCGTGGTGGCGAGAAGTTCAGTGGTTCAGGCAAGGCAGACCGGCCAAGTGCTCCCATAAATAACGTCCAGGTTCGGCAGCCTTGGAAAAATCACCCAACCCGACAATTAACATTTACAAATGTGGACACATACGCAATCCGTGTGCTCTGCAAATGTCTCTTCCAAATCATTCATATATACTACTTAACCTACTGGTTACCATGACGCCAAATAACAATTTATTTCTCAGGATTGCTATCGTTTCCTGCCTAAGGGTATACTATCAGTGAAGTTGACGAGAAAAAGACATTCATGTTTATTAGATGTAAATGATATTACAAACCAAATTACAAAAACGGAATATATGCATTGATTTAAATTAGTTTTTTAATATCAGAGATTTAAATCATTTTTTCTGCAACTACTATTTAACGCCTGAGGTAGACGAATATTGGGGTAAAATAAACGTGTAGAAATAATAAATCTGTTTAACTTTGTCGATAAAGATATTGCAGTGCTTGTCAGAGGCGCACCTAAAATTTTTTTTTGAAGAAGATTTTCAAATACTGTATGTTCATTTAAGGTGGAACACTTTTGTTATTTTGACAACTATAAGAGATTACAGAGGTGGTTATATTAGAAATGAATTTCTATATCAAGAGACTATTTTAATTTATTTTCTGCGAACGACGACTGCTATCTATTGGCGGATTAACATAGGACAGGGCTGAATTTAGCATTATGCGGGTGAAGCGACCGAGCCATTTTCGTTTTCTATTAAAGATTTTTTTAACTTATAACAAAATAAAAAGCACTTAACTGATAACAAAATGAAGTTCGGAGGTCCAATTTTTTTAAATTAATAAAATTTTCATCCCGCAAACTAATAACTGTATTACTTGGAACGAAATTCAGATCATGTAATGTTCATGTGCTTTTTAAAAACACGATTAAGGGCCGATTTTTTTTTACATCTGGTTAAAGTGACGGTTATCTTAACCACCGGTAATAAAAGTAAATAGCTATTATAAAATTATTAGGCGGGTTAGATTTAGCATTTCGTGGGACTCTCCTTATATTTTTTACTTTAATAGAGTAAATTGCATTGAACCCCTACTTGGGTGCACCACTGCTGCTTGCATTCATAACTTAGTCATGCCGAAGCAGAATTTTTAAAGATATGTATTTTATTTGTATTTTGATATTCATTTTTGTCAGACTTTTTCTTATTATGTATAAGACTGTAATAATCTGAGTTCTACGATTATATTCATGTTTTATTAAAAAAAATCTCCCAAATGTTCAGTGTTCATATTTTATGTATTATTTATTAACTTTTATGAAAACTTGTAACCCTGTAAAATTTTGTTCAGTAGCTTCTTATAAATAAAATAAATTAAAAATAAAAAGAAGTTTGCGGGAAATATATGAAGAGTGTTTTAATTTTGTAAACCCACTACTATTGGATACAATTTTCTTAATTCATCTAGAAATAAATTTCCCAAAAAAATTATAAAAGAAAGTGCAAAGTAATTACAACTTTGAAAATCCATATGTAAATATAACAGCTGACAGCTGTTGTATTATAATTTCTATCATATCGTTACTAGTAATAATTACCTTTTTTGTTTCATAGTTAGATAAATCACAAAATTCTAGCATATTTAAATCTTTACACATGTGAAAAATTATAATTCCGTTATTACTATTGTGATGTCATATTCTCACCACTACATTTATTTGTGCAATTATTTTTTGTTTTGACATTCTTAACTTCTTATGGGGCTACAATCAATCTAGGATTTAGTGCCAGTGAAGAAATATCAAGTAACACATTATTGAATTGAATGACATTAAATTAAATAATGCTTCAGGTTCTACTTCCTTAGAAAATAGCGACTTTCTTAAACTAACATTTAGTTTTTGCGATGAAACACTTATATGGGAAAATTATGCATTAAAAATTATTTCAAAATAAAACAGAAACTTCAGAATACCACACAGGTGTATTTACTCTATAAATTATAACCATTTAATTCCCCAGAATAAAGATAGGTTTTGAAAATCTAGTTTCTCATGTTCCGCTGCTGAGTAATTTATGACTGGTTATTGCAAGTAAGCAAGGAAATTAGTTTTAACAACAATATCAATTTTTATTGTAGCGATAAATTATTAAATCAATATGAGTCATAATGTGTTATAGATCGTAAAATACATTATTAAAGCTAGAAAATAATTACTTGAAGAAAATATGTGAAAATGTTCAGTGTTCATTTAAAAACTATTAAAAGTATTAATTTTCTACAATTAATCTAAATTGCATTCTTGTGCGTAGAAATTTATACTCATCATATTTATATGATGTAAATAAGATTGATATTATTTCGCAATTAAATGGTTCAAAACAACTCTAATTTTATGTCTCTAACCATTTATATTTCTCTTGTTTCTATGTTTCTATAACTACTACTTTAATTATTTACTTTTATATTTCATATATATATGATTATTATATCGAAATATTACCATTTTTGCAATAGAATATGAAAATATACGTTAATTAATGTGTATTATTATTCGTTCGCAAGCTGTAGGAGCCTAAATTTTATTATGACGTGCTGTGACGTTATACGTCCTGAACAATTTCATTAGTTGCCTGACAACAGTGCCAACCCTTTTATATTGTAGATTGGCATAACTATAATAAGTGTTTTTGTTTTTATGACGAAATAGTATATTGTGTATCTACAAGGAAAAATGATATATTCCCGGACGGTAGTAAAAGTGTTGGACGGCGTAGGCGAAGCCAGCAACACCAGAAATCTGGGAAGTCTTCTTACGTGGTACATATACTATTTTTTTCGATTGGTAATGCAAATAAATATGATTGTATTTTTATTTATAGAAAACAATGGACTGCCGTACTGTACGGGAATGCTTTGTCACAGATTGGAAAAAATATTCCCGGACTGTTATTTTTCGTAGACTAACAACTACGCTGAAATACCGGAATCATGAGCGCCGACTATATGGGGTATCGAGGCTCATGCCCCCAAGGACAATTTTCCCTAGGGGCAATGCCCCCAAGGAGACATTTCCCTTAGCACAGCATTTTTTTACACCAGTAATAAAGACCTGAATTGTTATTATTTTTACCTCCTTCCATTTTTAAGTAACTGACTTCTACCCTATAATAATAGTGAGTTGCACAAAAAATATATTTAAAAATTCCCACTTGTACAGTTACAATTACAGATTGTAATATTAGCTAATAGGAATTCATGTGTGATAATAATGCGCCTCTCAGGATATCTCATGCCCTGAAGATGATCTAGTCAGTCAGCCGGGAATTGGAGCATGCTTCAGCGTGAATAATTATTGGCTGCTGAAACAAGAGCACATTCTGGAGCAGTTTTGGCTACTCTGGATTGTACTTTGGTTTCAGTGGGTCAAGAATTAGAACACTGAGAAGTGTTTGCTCTAATTCATGGCCTGCTGAAACCAGAGCACATTCTGTAGCAGTTTTGGTTGCTCTGGATTTTACTCTGGTTTCAGTGAGTCAGGAATTAGAGAAGTTTTAAAATCTTGCTGTAATTCGTGACCTACTAAAATCAGAATACATTCTGGAGCAGTTTTGGCTGCTCTGGATTGTGTGCTCTGGTTTCAGTGGATCAAGAATTAAAGCAAATATTTTTTCTAGTATTTTTTTGTTGTAATTCTGTTTTGATTTTAGTCATTATAAGAATTTTGCCCCTAAGGAAATTTTGAAAATTATGTTCAATAATGCCTTTTTCGGTTCGAAATCACAACGGAAGCCGTATTGAAGTACGAGACACTTTGTGCCGAGTAATTATTTTATGGCTCCAAATCAAGAGCAGATAAATTTTTTTCTGAAACCTTTGATTATAATAAAAATAATTTAAATTTAATAATAATGGCCGGTTGCACCAACGTTCCATAAAGAGATACATAGTTATGAATTGCATAAATTTAGAGAATCCTTAAATTTTCATTCTGTTGCATGAATCATATTTATGTGTTCCTTAGCTAACGAATACATAATCCAAAATCAACTGATCTAAAACGACAGATCTAAAAATATTTAATGAAAAAATAAAATTTTCGATATATTTTGTCAATTCTATAATATTATATATACCAATAAAGACATTTTAAAGTTTTTCTGATACATTACATATATATTTTTTTAATAAAATGAAAGATATGAGTTAGGTTGGTAAGACTGTGTGTCAGTTTTAAATGGATAAAGCTAGTAACCTCCTATTTCCATTTTGATTAGTTTATATTCTGATTAATATTAAAGTAAGTCACATTAATTGCCAAATATTGTTGAATTTGTATTTTATTTCAATATATTTTTTTGATGGCAGAAGAAGTAAAGAAACGAGTACGTAGTATGAATTTTTCTATTCAAGAGAAGGAAACATTATTACAAATTATGATAAATTTTAAATAAACTATCGAAAATAAAAAAACAGATATGGTGAACAATAAAAACGTTCGAAAATTCTTTCTCGGTTAAATTTCTGAAGTTATCGGCTCTTTCGTATATTTGACGTACATCACCATTGTTGAAAATATTTATTTCATTTATGTCGTCGAGATCGTCCACAATATCATATATATTATTCATATTTGTTATCTTTTGGTCAAGACACAAGTCATATGTTATATTAAAAACCAATACATAAATTTAAACCGTCAAAATTGGTCGTTTAATTTTAAGGAACCGTTAGGGATATTTAAGGAATACATAAACATTATTTCGGCTTGTGCAACGGTTAAGGAATACATATCATATTTATGGAATACTTAGTAGTTATGTATTCGTGGTGCAACCGGCCATTGTAAATTAGATTGTCTATAAGTCTTTAGTAGTGTATTTCTTTCGTTTCTAAGGTCATAGAAAAAAATTGTAAATAAACAAAATCCAAACTGTCAGGCACAGCTGTCAGATTTGCATTTTTGATGCGTGTGCGTATAGTAATTTGCAATGTCTTGCGAAACTAATCTCAGCGATGAGTTTCCTGTAGATATAAAAAAGCGGCAGCAGAAGCTGTAGCAGATCTACTACCCAAAAAATAAAAAAATGAGGTACAAGAAAAATGTTTAAATATTTTTATGTAGTAAGGAAAATGTAACTTTTGCGTCGCATTTTAGGAGCGAAAATAGTACTAGGCAGTTCATTACCAACAGTCATATTTATTCCATAAATATTGAATTATTGAATATAAACTTAATGAAAAAAAATTGTAAATGTACAACGTAGAAAAAGTGACTTTCCGAATTCCTGGTATTATTGGCCTCGTACTACGACTTGACCCACAATTTCCACCACCGTCTGGGAATATATCACTTCCTACTAGATAAACATTAAACTATTTTTGTAAAAGTTATGTTCAACATTCAAAATGAGGGAAATTAAAGATTTGCACTAATGAGTTGAAAATGCAAATTTTTATCTAATATATTTCTCATAGTTCAACTAATTATATCTTTGACTCGATTAATATTTCCCATTAATTAATAGTTAATGTTTATTCGAATCGAATTTCGATATATAAAAGATTAAGAAGATAAATTATTTATACGTAGTTAGGTAGATACTGATAATTATCATTTTTGAATGATGTTTTTCAAATTTTTATTTCGTCATTACCAAAACTTGATTTCTTTTCTATTTATATTACAAATTTATTCACATTTTTATGAAATGCCAATAAATTTCAAAACGAACTTGAGAGTAGAAATACTTTTTTAATTATTAGATATTTTTTCATATGTATTAAATAAAGTACGAATTAAATACTAACGACTTCGTATATATCAATTTAAATTCATTACGAATGGTACATTAACTGCATTTTTCTATAAAATAGTTCTGTGCACGCAACTTGCTCATTGTCCAAATTTATGTACTAGATCTCTTTTCTTGCAATTAAAATTCTTGTAATTAGAGCTAATAGGAAACCTACCTGAAAAAATTCGTGTGTGACTTGTATAAATTTTACATGTTTGGTTCTGTAAGATATCAGTACGAGTTTTTACTTGAAATTTATGTTCTTGTTTTAACCTTTCCTGACGCTGAATGCGAAGTAATGAAAAACGTTTACTTTTTGAATATCTTAACGCGGAAATCATATGATAAGTAATAAATAAGTAATAAATTTATTTATTTTAAATTTATGTTTAAATTTGTGTGGAAATTTGAAACTGCATACTTTGAATTTATTAAATTTGTTTACATCAATAAAAATATCAAGTTTCCAGCATAAAATATAAATACTATATAATTCATTATTATTAGTTTGATAACAACAATAAAATTTTACAATTAATTATTTAAATATGTATATTAAACATTTCTGTTAAAATATTTTTTTTTGCGAATTTCAAAAAATAAAATTTATGTTCTATAATCAGTATAACAGTACATTTGAAGTAAATTATTATTCCTAGCCAGTGGCGTATGCAGGGGGTATAAGGGGGGGTGCAGGTGTTAGTCCACCCATGAAATCTGTAAACATTTTTTAAATCAATATTTATATTATTCAAAAAAAATCTATTAAATTCTATTATTATATATTTGTTTTGCAAATTGCAATGCCACAAATATGTGTGAAGAGTTCGAAATGGAAATATTTAGTCATCGCTGAACTTGAAGATAAATTCAATGCTGCAAGGTTATGGCAGATACTGTACAATTTTTATATATAAATAAATATTATTTAACAAAAAATAAAAGAAAATCACATTATAAACAACTCCTAGGGCCGATTTTTTTCACCTCTAATTAAAGTACCGGTTACCTTAAGCCCTTAACCATCTATTAATAGAAAAATATCGCATCAAAAAACAGTCGTAAGCTAGTAAAAATATACTTAATTTACTATTTCGATGCGATATTTTTTTTATTAACCCTTGGTTACGGTAACCGGAACAAAACTTTAAATTACTTTCAATTTAGAATTATCTGCCTAAGATATCTTGAAGCAAAGGTTTCTATTACATTTCCAAGTTAAATTATTTTGTCAATTGCCTTTCAATATTTATTATAGCTAAATTTACAGTCTTTTAAGGGTCATAGTATTTCTTAAATAAGTCTTCTTAAACAAGAAAAAGATCCTTCGCATCCTGCTCGTGAACCTGGAATAACCATAATTATACATAACATGTACTTCGTAAACCTCTAATTAATTTTGAAATGAATTACATCTTCTATTTTAATTTATATTAATATTGTCGTAATTTAAAAATGCTTTACATTGAAAGGTAAATGAAGTTATATTCAGGGGTAATATAACAAGTGGTAACCTTATTGTCTATAATGTTTTCAAAATATTATGAAGTTACTCCCAACGACAAAATATTGGGTGGCATTTCCAAATATTATCGATTTTTAAGTGAATCATGAGTTTTATTTAGGAAGAGAATACAATGATTACTAAAAAGCTCATTAAATTGTCTCCATATACTTTCTTTTACTCGTTATTGGGGTATTATGCGTAAACTCTTTGTTAATGAGTTCATCTGAGCAATTTTCCCACAGTATGAAATACCGAAAAATGCGTTATGCCGGTATGGTAAGTCGTTGCTAAGCAACTAGAAATAATTTAAACCCATACAGTTATTTTTAGTTGTGTAGCAACGATTCAAATAATTTTCTTAATTTAGAGTTTTATAAAATTAAATATAAAATAATTAATTTTTCGTTCGGAGAAAAAAAGTAAGTTTTATATGAAGGAAAAGAAATCATTACGGATTCCTGTGGTTACCCCCATCGTCCAGGAACATATCACTTTTCCTACTAATTATATTATTTACGTACTAATAATGTAATATAGGAAGACAATTAACAGAAGTTTCAAAAAATAAGTATTTATTTCTATTTTTTTTTATATTTTCTTACACTATCTCTTTTCTAGCTTAATTATAATTGAAATATAAAAGTATAAAAATATATAATTATCTAGACCCTCATTTTTCATAAGTTGCTAGATATGTAAATAGAAAATATAAACATTTTTAATCTGCATCACAATTAAATACTGATGTATGAAACGTACTCACAACAAAAGAACAATAATACATTTTTTATTTTTTCAATATTAGTATTATCAATTCCAATTTTATTTAATATTAGGCGTACACATATATACTATACATACATAGGAGATTTTTTTATTTGGCTAGTTTTGGGACAAAAATTGCTTTTATCTATCTTTTATATATAAATCTATCTTTGTACGTATTATTTTAACAATTTTATAATGTATATTTGAAAGCATGTTTTAAAGTATAAGAATTTCCCAGATGTAAATGAAATTGCTTGGTACTATATTAAAAAAATATATCTTTCTTAGTCTAGTAGCGACAAAGAATATACCTTTATGCAATGAAAATAACAGTGACATCTAATAAATTATATTATTAAAAAAATTATATATGTATTTTGTCTTTTATGTACTTAATTTTTTAAACTTTTTGAAATAGTACATTAAGTAAACAATGGAAATTTTACTGCTAAATTACATTTGTTTAGATTTTGGAATATAAAGAATTGATATGATACATTTTGTGTGGATATTAAGTGTCGGGTAGGTTGGGATAGGGCCGCACTTTATTGTCGAACAGGTCCTTGGTGATGAGGCTGACGGGCTTGGCGTGCTGGAACGGTGTGCGGTACTTCCTCGGGTACAACAGGTGACTAACCAGGAGCTGCGAACCTGCAACAAAGGTCACATTCGTCACATTCAGCTAAATAATACGTGTCACTGCATGACAAGGGATTTCGCAGATATCAAGGTTGAAAAAAGAGATCACCGCGATATTATACATAAAATCGTCACATCATCACCTTGTACAAAAGATGATGCACAGTCAACAGGTCGTTTTAATTTTTTGAACATTTTATTTATTTTTATCTTTGAAATAGTAAATATGAGACGCACATCCAAAAAGTAACAGTACTATGAGCATCTGACGCTAAAAGAGGTGTTTTTAACAAATTTGGCAGCACTGCTTTTAAGGATTCAGTACCTTCTCACGAGGGGAAACGTATTGATTCAGATTTTTAATGAAATAAAAATGTTTATGGGGATGGTTTCATGAATCCTTCTAATGTACATAAGCGGTATTATAAGTTTTAAGCCTACAAAACATTTGGCACATCATCAACCACCTCGCTCACAGCCCTAATTTGGCACCTTCAGATTTTATCTTTTCACATTTTTGAAATCGATTATGGATGTATTAAAGAGGTTTTGATCCAATATGAGATCCAGAGTGTCGTCAAACAATGGGTCAACGAGGTGGCCGAAAACTTTTTTGTCGAAGGTATAAGAAAGCTCTTTTCCTAGCTCACAAAGTGCATTGAGAATTTAAATCATATATCACTAGATACGGACTTGTCTATATTGTACGTTTTAAATTTGTAGCCTAACCTAGAAGAATGGATATACTCGTACTATTTCTATTTCTTTTGCAGGCGGAAGTAAGAATTAAACGTCAAATTTAAAACCCATTATTATATAATAATATAATAATAATAAAAATAAACTAACGCAGCTAACTTGACAGATATCTAATTTCTGAGCTTACAAGGTATGTAAAATTAATTTTGCTTATTGATTCATATACAGTATTTTATGCTCTACAACTTTTATTTAAAGCATTTTTACTTAAAATAATTAGGGAAGCAGAAAATTACGAAAATATGATTTCACATGTTAAATCCCTAAGTTTGGGTGTTCAAATCAACACCCTGTATAATAATAAAATTATGAACAAGTCATCCTAGTGTTGTGCACCTTTAGGGTACTTACTCTGAATGTTTTCTCTCTTTGCGCGGACCACTGCTAAAGTGCCACTAATATTTAGTTAAGCTACACGCTTGATATTCAAGCATATAACTAGTTGTCTATTTCAACTTTTTTAACGAACTATTATAGTTTCTCCTCGTGTTTTCTTCCCAAAATTACAGAAATAACCTAATATGTCTACTGAACATAATTTTTGACGTAAAACCAAAAACTAGGAGAAAGTAGGACATAATATGAAGCCCTCCGAGGACGCCTTGTAAAATAAGACACGTCCTTGGAAACGAGGATATCTGGTTATCCTCCCTACAGCTTATAGTGAGTTCTCAATCACGTGGACACAATATACAATGGTATTTTTTTTTTGTTGAAGATTGGCGATGGTGGGATTTGAACCCCAGATATTGTACTCTGTTTTGCGAGTTGGAAGTAGGTAAATTAAATGCAGTTGATGTTGATGTATGACTATAGGGATTTTTCATCGTGGCGTGAATTTACTACTATAATGACTATAATATACAGGGTGTTCCATTTAAAAGTGCCACCATTGCTATCTCGAGAACTATAAGAGCTACGAAGTTGGTTAAATTAGCAAAGAACCACCATTTTACAAGACTAATACAATGAGCAAAAAAAATTTTTTTTTCAACCAGTGGTTCTCAAAATACGGAACACAACTTTCTTATTTTAAATGGGAACGTATGTTTATTTTTAGGTTATTCGATAAAGTATTTTTTTCTGAATTCAACGATATAAATATATCATATACTAATATAACAAAATAACTGAGAAAAATGCATGGTAGATTTATTTGTATTTTATTTATATCTGGCTGAAATAAGAGTGCTTTGGATAGAAACAATTCATTTTCTTCTTAAAACTGACAGTTTAAAAATAAAATTTAATAAAAAATAATCAAACAATGTTAGACAGAACATTATGTCTATGTTTTCTAACCATAGCACTCTTGTTTCAACCAGATATAAATAAAATACATATAAATTTAACATGCATTTTTCTCAATTATTATGTTATATTAGTATATGATATGTACATATCGCTGAATTCAGAAAAAAATACTCTATCGAATAACCTGAAAATAAACATACGTTCCCATTTAAAATAAGAAAGTTGTGTCCCGTATTTTGAGAACCATTGGTTGAAAAAAACATTTATTTTTCTCATTGTATTAGTTTTGTAAAATGGTGGTTCTTTGCTAATTTAACCAACCTCGTAGCTCTTATAGTTCTCGAGATAGCAATGGTGGCACTTTTAAATGGAACACCCTGTATAATGAAGGTATTAAACACATACCAAACATGAATGACGTTACATGCTCTATAAGCACTTACAAGGTAATTCGGATGTATGATCAGAGTAGCAATATTTTACAACTCATTCATCAGGTCATGTAAGCGTAAAAATATCCTGGCATGTGAATTAACCGACACTATTATATATGTCAGTAAAAAATCATTTGTTATGCTTCTCATTCACACAATCACAAACGCATCAGGGCGAAAATTGTTGGAAATAGAGTTCTGGGAATACGCTAATTCAGTAAAATTTCAATGCCGTTTTAAACATGTACTACTACACAATACAATCTGTCTATTTTGGAGGTAAAACCAGTTATTTAATAAAACACATGCAAATTTCATGTTTGAATCTCGGATTCAAATTAGGTACAACATTATAAAAAATTACAAGGATGTTTTACCTACTAAAAAATGTAATAAACAAAGTAAAAAAACTAATGTGATCTAAAAATACATTTATGACTTCTCATCAATAACACTTGAAATCCTAAGATAATTAATAACTGGTTCTTTTTAACAAAGAATTATTGTAAATAAGGTGTATTCTGTTGTATATTGTATATATTAAGAGATAGAATTGTATGTTTTTTTCCAATGTATAAATTGGAACAAGGCGAAGTCAAGAGGTATAATAGAACGAAAGAAAAAACATTTCTTTTGTCCCAAATCGATATTGATACTGGCATAACAGGGAGAGTTTTGATTTAAATCAAGTGATTTAATTAAAATTTCAAATTAATATTTTAGCACAATCGCTTCTCTTTACATGTACGATATCCCTGACCTAGAGATGGGCACTGGAAAGACTTTTTACGCTCGCCTCTCATCATGATTGAATAATAAAATAATTTGTATCACGTTTGCTCGTGCACGACAAAACTGGAAAAAAACTCGATTATAATTGTGTATTTTGCAATTCCTTACTTTTTTATATAAATATTATGATCTATAGTCTTACATTTGTTCACATTATTTTTTATTTAAGAAGTATGACTTATTAGCAAAAAAAAAAAATCAAAACAGTTCGAAATAAATTGAGTTTAGAATTTGTGAAAACGTGAACGTGAGTAATATTAATTTGCCAACATCATTGATTTAATAAATATACATGGATGGAGCTATACGAATAGCTGTACACAGTGAATGGTGTGGCTAACATAAGAGAGAGATAGTTATATATAAAGTTTTGCGGTGGGAGAGGGATAGATGATATGTACCACGTGACTTGTGGCAAGAAAGCATTAAGGCTGTTCGACAAGTACGTTAAACCAGCAAAACCATTGCAGCACAACCAAAAAAAAAAATATTAGAATATTTAGTACTCATTAATTACTAATTAATTACAAAAAAAATAAAATATTACAGTTATTTTTTACAAAATAAATGGGGTTGTGCCAGCTTAACCGTTAAGTTAGCACAACCCAAAAAAAAAGTAAATATAACAAATTCCTTAATATTCATTGATTACAAATTTATTACTAATTAATTACTACATATTTACTAATTAATTGATAATTAATTACTTATAAATTACTCCAGTAATGAACTTGGATGTTGTTTCTACTGGTCTTCCATTGCCATATTGGCACAATTAAAAAAAACTATCCTATTATTTAGTACTAATTAATAACTAATTAATTACCGCAAAAATAAAATTATTACCCTTGCCGTTTAAAAAAAAATAGTGGCTGAGCCAGCTTCTCAGTGAAGCTAGCACACCGCCAAAAAAAAGAGTAATTTTTTATGTTATTATTTAGTACTAATTAATTACTAATTAATTACTACAAGCAAAAATTAATTACCATTATCATTAACGAGAAAATGCAACTTTTCCAAATTTCCAAACGAAGCTAGCGCACGAACGCGAAAGAACATATTCCTATGTGAAAATGCTTCGAAAATAAAATAAATGAAGTTGACAACTATACCTAACAACAATAATTGTAGAAATAAACTATTTAGAAGAGATTGTGTTGGAGTAATAAATGGTCAAATAATGTTTAGCGAACGGTTTAGATTGAAAGATAGATTTTCGAATAGGTTTTAATCTGGAACTACATTTTGGCAATAGTAATTTTTATAAATTAAGTTGCTAAATATACCCAACAATAATAATTCTCGATATAAACAATTTATGAGAAATTGTGCTGGACTAATAAATTGTTAAATATAGTTTAGAGAAGGATTTCCTTGGAAAGATAAATTTTCGAAGAGATTTTAATCTCAAACTAAATTTTGGCAATGGTAATTTTTATAAACTAAGTTGCTAAATATACATAACAATAATAACTGTCGATATAAACTATTTAAGAGAGATTAAGCAAAATATTTTAAAATTCGACAGCGTAATGACTGAAGATAACACGTTTCTTGCCACAAGTCACGTGGTTTTCTCTCTGTCTTTGTTGCACTATGCTAACCACAGACTGTCTCTCTTTAAGCCCCTTCCATTTACGAAGTATTATAAGTTCTATGGCCAACATTCACGATCACATCTGAATCATTCTCATGTGGTGCACCATTGTATCCAGTCGTAACCTGAACACTGAATTCTTTTTTGCGCAAGTTTATAATTTATTTATATATAAATATATATATATATATATATATATATATATATATATATATATATATATATATATATTCTAAATACCTTTATTTCATAAATAACTAAAATAAAATATTTTATTCATATAGTGCTATTTTAAATTTCAATACATCCTTCAAAAAACAATATTCTTAAGAAAGCGATTTAAATACTTTTTCTTTATGGTAACGTCAAACTAATTGAAATACCTACATATGTATATAATTTCCATCAAGTGAAATGATTGCAAAAAACAATTGCAAAGATTGAAAATAACTGGGGGGCATTTTCTATATGAAATGTAAGTTGTCATGTTGGTTAAAACAGAGGCATTGGCTCTAATGTAATAAAACTTGTTCAATTATACTTTCATATTTCGTAAACACTTTTATTTTTTGCATCAAGTAAGATGATAATTGGTATAACATATTATCTCATTGTTTTTTGCATATAAAAATAAATTAAGGTTAAATTTGACTCTCCCTCAAATAACAAATCACTAAATGTTGCGCTAAATAAAATATTTAGTCAATTTAGGTGTGGCCATTATTTTCGTTATCTATGCAATGAAATGTTAATGTATTAACTAATGGACAGATTTAGAACTAGTAAAATAAATTATTATTATTACATCTCTATATCTTTCCACTTACTAATTGCGTGTGAAATGTAATGAAATAGTAATTACATTTATTGCACATTAAGATGATATGAAATCTCAATTAAAATTTGATGTTTTAAGTAAAGTTTATGCATTTCCTCATTGCATTACACAATCGCAATGCAGATAAAATTTATTAGTCTATTCCATATTCGGACATATTTAATATCATAAAATTATTTACAACTTTTCAATTTAAAAAACCCGGAAAAATGTTAATATTGATGATCTAGTTGTTTCATAATCATACGGTCGTAAGTTTGCTTTTATCATATACAATATATTATGATCACATGGGTGTGCTCATAATTTTTGTCATTTCAAGGTATCAGATTTATTTCATTGAATTAATTTATTTCACAATATAATAATAATAATTATTGTTAACACATATCATCATCATCTGTGGCACATTCCGATATGGACAAGGTCTCAAGTACCGAAAGTATTACGTACTTGTAGCGTAGCAAGCTTTGCTTGCATTTTAGTGATATAATAATATAGTCCCTGTAAGGTCAGCATACTGAACCGTTGTGCGGTACGATAACCCATCCAATTGAACAGGGTTGGCTATATTGCTTACCCACGAAATCAGACAAGACTTGCTACAACTACACAACCTCACTGACTACCTCTCAAAATGAGAAATACATAAAATATGGTTAGCAGAGTTATATTATGCAGGGTTACATTGCCGTAAATCATTTGATTTAAATCAGATTGAAATTTCACTGATTAAAAAAAATTAATGATTTTATAGTATTTCAAAAATTATTACTCCATAAAAATATACAAAAAATTCACAACCACTAGGTTTGAAAAAGCTATGTATAATTTATAGTTAATGTATATTTTTAGATATCTTTACAAAATAATGGCGGATCCAGAAATTCTTTTAGGGAAGGGCGAATTACCTAAAAGCTAATATTTATTAACGAAAATAAAATCAATAAATTAGTAACAATAATTATCGGATTAAACAAAAAAAAATATACGTACAATAAGTAACTATATAACTATATAACGGCACAAAACATTTTTCGGATCCAACTTCTTTAAAATGTTACACTTTTCTTAATACAGAATTACAATATCAAATTGTTTCAGAATTTCATTTGCTGTGACGGAAATATCAGATTCATTTTTGTTCTTCACAATTCTGCTACAGTTTAAGCATATATATGTATAATATCTTTGCATATGAGACACATTTGCATTTCAAATTTATTTACTACTATACTTTTGAAATTCAAAAACTATATCTGTCTAATGAGTAATGACGTGCCATCGCCCCGTGGTCCCCCTTTTAAATCTGACACTGTGACTGGAGTAGGATTTTGTGAAATACTAGGCTTAAAAATCAAGCTTTCCTTAAATTCGTTACATTACATGACTTGATTTTCTATCTTAGCTGACTTGATGTCAAGCAAGTTCATGCTTTCACGCTTCTTAATATTGCTGGATAAATAGATTGCATTTTTTATTTATCACTAGAACTAAAATTAAATGAGGGGGAAATGGAAAATAACTGATATGAAGAGAGCAGGTGTTCGAGTTATCTAGGGATATTTAATTACATTGTAGTTATCTAGACTTACTATAGTACCGCAAACTCTTTAACAAGTCCATGCAAATTATTTTAGTTAAATTTCCTGAATTTAAAATCAACTAATAGAAAGAAAAAAGTACTGGTCATCTACTAGCTTAGCGGTTCCATGAATGGATCATGACAGGTATAAAATATATGTTTGAATAGTAGTAATGATAGTATACTCTCCGTGAAATCAATTTCGTTATAAATGTTGGTGAATATGATAGTTAGAGTTATGTAAGGGTTATCTATTCATAAAGTCATGTTGCTGTCACGATGGTTATCACGCACGCGTTTGTTACAAATTCGCTCGGCTTTCGCAACGCGAGGTTCTCAGACGCCATACAAGGAGTTACGATGACAAGTTGCCTCAATTTATGGAAAACATCTTGCATTATAAATGCGAGTATACTCCGCAATTATTATTTTTCAACATTATGTTTACCTGCAATCAAATTGTGCTTACAAATCATATCATACTTTTAAATTGTTCGTTCTGTGCTAATGTGACATTTTGTTATTCAACATGTGAAAAATTCATTGTGTTCAACAAACGGAACTAATTTAACAAAACAAATGAAATATAACAAATGGCATTGTTCACATCAAATAATGGTATATTTTACAATTAATTCAATGTGACATTTTAATTTTAAAATGAGCACATATAAACAAATGTCTGTGAACAATATAAAATTCCTTTCCATTTATTGTCATAAATATTTTTTAATACTGTTTCTTTTTGAAACTTTTTCTGTACTTCCAAAATAATGTCCTCTTATAATTTCTTGAATAAGAAGTCAACTTGGAACCAGTATACTTTTCGCAGTCATATGATTCTGATACTTTACTTGTTGTAAATTTGTAGCAATGACAATAGTATGAACAAAAGTAGTGATGTGTGTAATTTGAGTCATTTTTTGCACCATTTATCTAAAAATATATACCCGCCAGATCCAGATAACTCAAAACCAGAACCAATATTTTAACTTAAGTTCAACTCCGTTTTAAAAATAAAATTTTGATTTAAATTTTCCTCCTGCTTCACAATTACTTTTACTATATTTACATTTGTTCCTCACCAGTTCTTTGAAATGCTGTTCTCAGGCGATATCAAAATTTAGAGTTATTTTTACTTTAGACTTTAAAAGGTAACATTTTACAAAATTTTAACAATACTTTCGTGAATATTATAGATTAACAATGTTTATATACATTACTCTTCTAATTCTGAAAACATGTTTGTTGTAAATTTTATAAATGATTTTTATAATATTTTTAGAGTTCTGAGGTTGATTTAAAATAAACCGAAACCTTTAATTTTTTCTGCCCACAATTCATTTGACTGTCATCTCACTTTAAAATTTTGTTTTCTATATTATTTTATATAATTAAATGATAATGAGAAACAGAGCAGACATATTAACTTTATTAAGATGTTGAATATGTCCTAGAATGACAGAGATCCTGGGTTCGAGTCCCAGTGGCGACTGAAAATTTTTCTGAAATAAAAACATATTTCCCTTTAAATATTAACTTTATATTTGTAGTATCCTGGTTTCTGTTTTATGATTACAAAATCCTTACTCAGTGGCGGAACTAGAGGGAAAATGTTAGGTGGGCCACGCGGTGGGCACCGGAAAATCTTGGTGGGCCATGCCATTGTTATATACCGAGTGTCTACTTTAATTTCTGAACATAGGAAATTCAATATTACTTTTTTCATTTTTCAATATGTCTTTATTACCTATTAATTTAGGACAAACTGTGAGATATGTATTTGTTTAGAAATAAAAACTGCATCCAATGAGGCAAAAAGAATTGGCCAAATGCCCTTATATATTTAAAAAATAATAAATAATCTTTACAATATTCAAGCAATTTTCAGTAGGTGTAATGGAAATTGAACGACAGGTTTAAATTTTTTTGAAGTTGGCGCGAAAGAATCTATAATGTTACTTTTACTCATTTTAACTAGCACTAATCATCAAAATTCACATAAACTGCATGTTCTGAAAGACACGAAAACTACATGTACTGATCCCTTGTAGATGTAGTGGCAGATTTGAAGACGGTCAGTTGACATCAATTATAAATCAAATCGGCATGCTTTGTAAAAGCGCGCGGCAATGACTATCACAAGTTTCTACATAAAAGAGCGGGCTCATCAATCGGCTTAGCCCTTAGCGCAATTCTTTGGTTATACAAGCACTACCACCATGCAGACACAACAATACCAATTAAATATTTCAAGACAAAGATTACGCCGTCTTTTTCTTTTTACAAATTTTTAGAAAAATTACTGTAATAATGGTATTATATATTTTATTGATGCCTGCATTGTTTACGGGTGGGCACGAGGGTGGGCCAACACTTTTGAAGGTGGGCAGCGGCCCACCCTGGCCCACCTATAGTTCCGCCACTGTCCTTACTTTCAGCGTTCCAGTTTAAACATTTTAAAACACTACTACTAAATTTGATATGAAATATCACTAAAAGTCACTAGATCAAAAATAGTGTCCAATTTTAATCTAAAATAAGAAATTTTTAATATTTCTAAAGCTGTTTATTTATTTATTTGTGCAATTACAAATTACATTGCGATATATCAACACTCAAAGAAGCAACAATAATTCTTATTTTCTTTAAATATAAAAATATTATAAATGTCACAAATAATACTTATTCATGACAGTAAAAGTCAAGTATAAAAGTACCTACATATACAAAATTATTAGGTACTTATTTTTGTATGTATATCCATAACAAAAAGAGATCATTATTTTAATAATGTATAGTATATATCAGAATTAAATATCGGTTTAGTATAAAAGTACTAGATGTTATTTAGTGAGTACTAATCACGAGGATATGTACAATTGTACTATCAATTAGAACTACTTTTATGGAACATTGTAATATCTTAAAAGAATACAACAGCTCAACAGCATATAAAAAAACCGACTTCCCATGAAACAAGTACATAACATAAAATACATGCCTTTAAGGCGTTTAGAAACTTCACGATAAAATAGTTAGGTATGTTATATTTGTTAGTACTGTTTTCCAGAAACTGAATAGCATTTTTGTATTGAATTACAACAGTCCACGAGGCTTTCAAAATTTTATAGTTGGTACTAAATTAAAATATTCTGTACGAGTATACAATGTAGAGTAAGATTAAGGTTTAAATAAATATTATAAAATAATATCTTGATACTTCTACATTTCAAGGGAAATATATACTTACTTACATTAATTGGCATAGAAAAATAAAGTAAATACCTAGATGTAGGAAATGAAATAAGGATAGTCTTAATTTTCCTGATGAAAACATTATATTAATCTTGATAAAGTGTATTATTTAGAAACGATAAATACATAATAAGTACCTTAGGGTACTTGAGGCCCTGTTCCACATGGGAATGTTGCGCCATATATATATATATTAGGGCTGTTAACGATATTCGAGTATTCGAGTATCCGAATAAAAATTTGGCGAATATTCGTAATTTGCTATGCGAATAACTCGGATAGACGAATAATTCGGATATTCGAATAATTCGGATATTCGAATAATTCGGATATTCGAATATTCGTATATACGAATAATTCAGATATTCGATTAAATCGGATATACGAATAACTCGGATATTCGAATAATTCGGATATACGAATAATTCGGATATACGAAAAATACGGATATATGAATAATTCGGCTATACGAATATGTTGGATATACTAATAACTAATTTGAGTTTCTTTCAAAAGTGACAGTTTTTATTATCGACCATGGTTAATAATAATTTATTATTGACGTAGGTGACCATGGTAACCAAGTAAACGGTAGTGATGGTATTGTGTCATGGTGTGTAGTGTGCCGTCGCAATTCGCAGAGCCCTGTGTTTACATGCATTCGTAGATTCTTGTAGATTTCGCTCTGTTTTCATGTAATTTTAGTTTTAATATTGTACCGGCACCACAGATGCCGACACAAATATCCCGCCACTATATATCTGAATATTCGATTATTTGAATATTGGATTATTCGAGTATCCGAATATCCGAATATACGAATATTCGAATATCCTGATATTCGATTAACAGAATAATCAAATATCCGGATGTTCGATTAATCGAATATCTGAATAATCGAATATTTGGCTATTCGAATATTTAACTATTCGGTATCCGAATTATCCGGATACGAATATATTTGTATCCGAATATTCGAATACCAAAATTCTGAAAATCGACAGCACTAATATATATATATATATATATATATATATATATACATATATATATATATATATATAAATACATAATAATATTAATATAAAAAGCGTTTGATGTGTGACCGTTGAGAGACAAAACAATTTTAGATCGTGAGGAAAAAAGTGCCATATTGTTGAACTAAATAAAAAGATACTCAAATAATTAGAATTTATTTCAATAAGTATTTCGGCTTATAAGACTATCGTCAGGTAATCAGGATTTTTTTTTACATTTTCTGCTTGTGGCCGTATAATCCGAAATACGTTGTTATTTTTGCACATTTGAAGACCTGGGTTGTATTTGCAGAAATTTTTTTAGAAAAAACGTAATTTTATTTTAATTTGTAAAAACAATGGCACGCAGAAGGAAGAAGCTACGAAAATCAATGTTCAACGCTTACACAAAATACTCAAAAATAAACAGTCTTTTAATTATCAGTCCTTGAATTATCACAAACACATTTGTTTTCAATACTTTTAATAAAAATGAAACATAATTTCAAATAAATTGTTAGGTTTGTGTCAGTTCCAAAAGATAAATTTCCATACACAGGAAAATAAATTAAGTATAATTTAATAGAGTGTAGCGATCCCATGGTTACGCCGCGGGCGACGTCCCCTAGCGGACATGTCACAACAGATCCGCTCGCTTTTCATTGTTTACTAGAGGGTTGGAGAACATTCTAGCAATTAATTGTTTTATTATTATTACCCCGAGCAGGAGTTCGTGAGGACAGTCTAATATTGATACGTGTAGTTATCGTTGGTGATATAAATAAATAGTTGGTGATATAAATATTCTGGAAATAAATATTACGTAGTTTTAAGTGTTAAATAAATAATCTTAGTGCTTAAGTTTTTATTAATAATAATTAGTTCTAAATTAGTGTTTATATTTGTTTATGCATAGTGTTACTTATTTTAATTATCTTTTATAATTCATATTTCCTTTATTAAACTTAGTTATATAAATATTAGTGTTTCATTTGTTTCTTTACACTTCACCTAAATAAATAAAACGTTACAATAGGTTTATATGATGCTTACCGGGAAACTTCCGGCGGACGACGGCATGGAAGCCGCGCCTGCCGTCGACCTCGTAGTGCACGGTGCGCACCTTGCCGTCGGCGTCCAGCATGCTGTAGGCGCCCTTGACGAACTCGCCGGCGCGGCTCTCCCACTGGTCCATCACCACTCCCGAGCGCGGCTCGTTCACCGAGTACCGGAACCCGTACTTCACCTACACATTACATACACATCAGTTATTCACAGAAACAATCTCAGCTCGTTTTCCATTATGGAGCATGTCAATTAATTTATATGCTTTTGTTCAGTGATTACCGGAACTTAAAATTCAAGTGTACATAATACACACATAGGTGATGTATGAGTAATTTGTTCTCCGACAGGTGTCTCTGGAAATGAATACTTCCGTTTCAAAATCGAATGGTTGATTACTGTTTTTTGTTGTATAACATGAAAAAAGCTGTTATAATTTTTCTAAATATATTTTGAAAACTGATCTCAAGCCTTTTATTTCAAAATAATCAGATTTTTCTGATTTCACGAATTAAATTTTTATTTAAAATGCCAAAATCTGAAGCTTTGTCCTCTTAATTTTTGATTAAAACATTGAATTTTTATGTAACCAAAAATGTTCTAAATGTATTAATTTTCGCGCTTCCGTTTCATTATGACTAGTATTACAAAACTCAAAATCGCTTGGAAACTCTCTGTTTGCAGGCCTAGGACGGCAAAATGTAGGGATGCCACGATGCCAGCTTAAATATTTTAGCATTACATGCATTCTGTCAATTATTTTTATTTTATTTTATATATTGTTTATATATCAATATGAAGCTAAAATGTTTCTTACATAAAAACCTATTGTGTATAAACTTTTAAGTAATAATAATGTTTCTTTAAAAAATTAAAAGTGTCAACAACGCAAAAAAATTGTGTACCACACACCCTGAAACTTTTTTGCGAGATCTCGCATTTTTTGCAGGCCTCGCTTTCAGCTCGGCCCAATAAAAAGAACTCTCTCTCGCAAAAGTTTAGTTTCTGGACTAGTGACACAAATAAGTATTAAATTGATTTAAACAACACGCAGTAACCAATTTTGTTTTTGCACATTGTTTAAATTTGAAATCACTGTAAATGAATTATGTACTTTTTTAATTTACCATAATTATATCCCCAGTTTGTAGTGTTTGTAACATCTTGGAAATCTACTGTTACCTGTTTACCCGTATATTTTTTTATAACGTAGGTACCTTAAAAATTTATTTGCTAATTTTGGAACATTTTGTTGTTTTTCAGTATTTTCTTATATCTTATCTTGAAAAAAAGTTAAAGTTAAATAATACAATTTTAACATTAATAATAAATATAAAAAAATGGACATTTGCCTTACTTGTCTATTGTTTAATCAGGTTCCGCTTACATTGACTGAAAAACAATAAGATTGCTTTTGAAGTATAAATAATAAAAAATATAACCTTATCTCTAACCTTAATTATGCATATCTTTAACAATAGACAAGAGTTTCGAGAACAAAGTTTTCATCATTCAGTAATCACAAGTAATGCAAAGTGTTACATGCTTATTTATTAATTTATTTATTTAGTTCTCGAAACAATTTTCTGTTCTTAAAAATATATTAAAGGTTAGGGATAAGTTTATAAATTTTATTTTTTGTACCATCAAAACCCTTAGATTTCATTAAATTTCTTGCTTTTCATGTTACGTCATTTTTAAATATTGGCTCGTATCGAGTATAACAATAAACCAGTATGTTCTCTCTTATCTAGTACTAGAACCCCAATTTTACAATCATAATATATTCCATATACACTGACTTGGAATTTTCTAAGGGAAATACAACCAGATAAACTGCCCTTTTTTATGACATAATACAAAATACAATTTTGACGAGAAGTACAAGTTTGTTATTGGTAATCGTCTTGAATAAGCAGCAGGAAACTGAATTCGGCCCATTGCTATGGTAGCAAAAGTCAACAAATGTATTCGCGCTCATTGAGTACCGGAACCCGGACTTCACCTACACGGATCATATATTATCCACTATCCACGTATTCCCAGAAACAATAATCATCACGCCTTATTATCCATTACGAGAAATATCAATCAATCAATGTGTTCTATTTTTATATTGCAATATAAACTAAAGCCTTCGGCAACAAATTTGAAATATGCATAATATGCTTGTATAGAGCATATGATAGCATACAGGAAATATTTTTAGAAGTATTTGCCTTAGGTCCAAATTGATTAAGCGTATATGTTTAAAAACATATCTCAATAGTTCCGGTGAGGCCATATGACTTACTCATATATTACCGTCTTACGGTGGACAAAGTAAATTTTGGTAGTAGCTGAAGTTATATTAACGACATAGTTCACACAGAATAATATTTATATTATTTGAAAAAAAAAATGAAATTTTAAAGTATGTAATCAGTACATATTACTTATTTATTATCACTTTTATTTTAAGCTAATGTTTACTATCAACCAGACATAATGATATTTTCCTGCGATGTTGACATCAAGAAAAATTGAATTATACCTGATGCCATAATTTTTTAACACAAATTTTTGCTTTTTTACTTCTGATTTATTATTTTCTAATAAACAAAAAAAAAAAAAAATTGTCGTACTTATTTATAGAGTGCCATCATAAGATCAGTTGTTAATTATGAAGAATAGCAACATTTTTATATTTATTATGAATCTCTTCATGATTATACATGTATTGATGCTATGGAGTATTTTTAACATTTTTAAATGAAGAATATATTAAGCGACAAAATTATGCATACCATCACAGGTACATTTCCTCTATATAAAAATTTAAATGTTGAGTGATCTTTGAACATTGAAGAAAAGAGATTGCAATTTCATTTTATTTAACTTACCAAAAAAATCAATGCAGCGTTAAAATTAGTTGAAGATATTAATAAATATACATATAGCATGAGTGCAACGCAGGATTTGTTTTATTAATTTAATTGACAATATCGTCTTATACTTATGGTTCATATCTTTTTAAATATTACAATGTATAATAAATAAATTATTAATGGGATATCGGCTATGGAAGAAATTAAGATTAAGAACGTCAGGAATGACACAGGGAGAAAGGCATAATATATAACACGAATACCGAACATAATAATATTACAGAACTTATGGATAGCGATCAATCGAGAAGAAACAGATAAAAACCATAATTATAATACCTACTTATAAATGCTGAACAAGAATGGAACTGGAAAGGCAGTCCCAATACATTAATATAACAAACCACTATAGCGACATATCATAAAAAATAAAGATACAATGAATTAATAATGTTGCGAGTACCCAGATGTCTATAAAATACAAGAAAAAATGAGCAATGGCAAGATTTTGGTGTAGCAACAAGAACGAAAACAAATATTGGATGAATGAAGAAGACAAACTATTCAGACCATAGAAGATAGGAGAAGAACTTATTAAATGATGAGAGAAATGGAAAAGATCAAATATAATTAAATAAATATAAATGTGAGTGTGATATGTGAAATATATAAATACAAGTTGGTTCTAAACCTTTTGATCTGTATACCTATACCTAACTAAGGGAAAAATAAAAATATATCAGCTTTGTTATTACTGTTTATCGACAGCACATATTATATTCTTATTTGCAATGTTAATAAAATACATATCTCTTTAAAACAAATATATAAATATCAGATATATATGCATAATAAATTACCATGAAATTGTTGTTATGATTGCTACATATGTTTATCCATAATTATAAAAAAAAATAATGCATTTGATAGATACATAAGATAAGAATCCGACACTATCTTTCACATTATCGAGAAATAATAGCCTGTTATTAACATAATAACCGTTATAATTATATTTATAATTTGCAACAATTTCAATCAATCTTGATGTGTATCAGAAAAATTAAACTATAAAAGTCGATAAATGCAATTCTGTAATAACATTTACTTTCAATGATGATCTTTTCAAGAATTAAGGTTAATTCTGTCCCTGAGCAAAAATCCAGTCATCTTGTTTTAGCGCCCACGTACTGTGATCTGCTTTTGTTCAATTATGTCATAATTGGAAAATAACTGTTTTATGCAATCTGGTATTAATACGCTTTGACGATGCAGTACGACTTCATGGATAATAAAAGCAATTACGAACAATTATTTATAACAGTTTATTCATTTTCTGATACGATCGAAAATTCAATACAGAGATAATTACTAACATCAACTTTTTAATATAAGAGTGGAATAATTTATGCTAAATTTCAATTAAATGAATAAATTCATTGATGGGTGTGCCAATTTGCTTGTTAATTGGAAAACATTGTTATCATATACAGCGCGTTTAGATGCATAGGAACGATAAATTTCATGGGGGAGAAAACAATTTTCATTTTCGCGTAAAAAAAATTTTAAAGGTCGTCACAATGACAATTTTACGGCATACTTGTAACAATAATAATTATACTTTTCTGAATATAATAAAGAAAATAAATATAATTTTCTTAAAACCCTTTTTAGAATTCTGAAAAAAATATGTATGTTTATAGTTATAATTTGACACATTTTTTTTTTGTAATTCTGTACAACAAAATCAAAGAAAAAATATGAAATTAGAAATTACAATTTTTATCATATATGTAATATGTCTCCTCAAAATAAGTTTAGGAAGCTGAATGTTGTGGAATCGGTGACATTTTTGAGACCTTCCATCTAAGCATTACTATATACTTTAAACTCCTTTCTTAAGGTTATAAAAAGTTATTTTTTGATTTATTTTAACTAGTGACAATGACAACTTCAATTTGACACCAGTAATATTTATAATTCTAGTCCAGAAACACATGTGAATTAAATTTTTGTTAATACAATTTATCTAAATATATAATACGTTTTTATTTAAAAATAACGTTTTTCTTAAAACCATACAAGACTAAATTAATGAAAATGAAAATATTATACGATAAACTATTAATAATATAAAAATTCATGTAAAAACAAAACATAATATTATTGTATATTACAATAGAATCCTAAACCATTGTCGAAATATTACCATTTTGTAGAATATATAGGTACAACAATAAATGAGTAGTAAAATTATTTAAATATTATTTTGTTCACGAATTATAAGAGATATTTCGCATACTTAATTCAAAAATAACTTATTTTCATTCAAATATATAGACATTTGCACAAATATAAACAGAGTAGCTATACGAATATGAAAATAACCAATACCCTGTTCAACTAACAGTTTGTTCATCACTGGCGAAGACGTAGGTCGGACTTCAGAGGCCAAAATTTGATCGCTTTCAACGACATATTTTTTAGAGGCGTTTTCACTGCTATGCTTATTCTTACTCTGTTCTTTGAGAAAAAAATATATTTAGGACCCCATTTACTCCTATTAAAATAAATGTTACTCAATATTAACATGGTTTTTAAACTTATTTAATATGGAAACATTTATGGGTTAACGCGCAAGGATATAAACAATTCTTAATTTATATCTGTCACTTCTTAAAATATATAATATTAATAATCTAATTAAAACAACAAAAACTTTTAATACAAATTTTAAAAAATCTACGAGTTTGAGTGGAGACCGCCAATGGTGTAGTAATATATTGCTAATTAAAATTTAGTATTTGATGTGCATGAATTATAACAGTCCAACGCTTCATGTTTAAAATTTGACGCGCACTAATTATAATGAAATTAAATTATATTTTTTTCAACAAAAATTCTCGCTTACGCATTATTTAAAAATTCCGATGTCAATCTTATTTGAAAGGTTTCGTGATTTTTATTTGGTTAATTATTTCTGACTTTTGAATATATATTTTCTAATTATAATAACAATTTCATTGTGATGTAGCTCTTGATAAATTAATACTTTTGGAAAAGTTCTAAATAAGGTAATTAAGAAAATTTCAAAAATGTAAAAGTGTGTTGCGTAGATGTCATTGTACAAAAAATGAAATTTAATTATTTTTAGATTAATTTATGTAAAATAATGGGTTTTGTTCAAAATTCACTTACATTTTTAACTTTAAAAAGAAAAAGTTCAAAACTGAAACAATGGTTTGAAATGTATCTGTTCTAATCTCTAGATAAGAGATAAAATATAAGAAATTCAACACGAATCAAAAACTTTCACCGAATATTAAAATGAAGAAAATGACTACAATAGAAAATTTACGGAATATGTAGTATAAAATTTGAAAAAGAATCTTAGTAAATATTGATTATTTCTTTATTTTAGCATAAAAAAATAACTTTTATTTATCTTTTATTTATTTTATATCTTATTTAATAAAATCATAAATACTTTGCCGTTTTAAAACTAAGCTTTTGTCTTCTTGTCTTGAAGTATAAAAAACCTGTGGAAGTAGCAATTTTACGCTTTGCCGTGGGGTAAAGTAAACCAATATTTTTAGCTTCTAGAGAATACTTAAAAATAGTTATAATAAAGGTACTTACAAAAATGTTACCTACCACAATTTATCTTTCCTGCAAAAATATTGAAAATATTCCAAGTATTTTCCGTGATATAACAAGTTAAGTTAAAGCGTTAATTGAAAAGTATACTTTTCAATCAACGGTTAAAGTTAAAAAATGTAAATTCCAAGAAAGTGTATGATTTTTTGAAAAAATATTAAAATTTTTTTGTCCGGGAAAAAGTCCGTGGGTGCTCTTAAAATAAGCGAGCTACGAAGGCTTGGATGTATATAACATCATGCAAAAAATTGTCAAATGCACTATGAGTATAAAAATATCAATTTATTTCAAGAAATATTTGTTATTTCTTATGAATGCTCCTTTACATCCATGTCGAAGGACACAATCGGTTTATTATTTGTTTACGCAGGAAAAAATAAGGTTCAATAAAGTTTGAACAGACTTCCTTTACAATTTAATATTTGTAAAAACGTTGTTTAGTTTTTGAAACGAATTTATCAGTCACATTATTAACGTCCTACATATTTTGTAAATTCTAAATTTTATATTTAAATACATTGCTTAAATTTTATGAAAATTAAAATATTAAGAATAAATTTTGAAAATTTTGAAATTAAGAAATACATTAAATCGTGGAATTTGTTTATAAAAAATTATTTTTATATCAATCTAAAAACGTTCGAAATATACTCAAAATATAGCAAAAAAACACAAGAGAAAATTTAGTCAAAAATGGATAGATACAACATGGACAGTGATGCTTTATACTTATCGCGCTCCGATTCGAATTAAGCGTATTTGTAGTGTGAAATCTGGGGTTCAAATCCCAGTTTTGTTAATCGTAAATCAAATAAAAATACCACTATTTGGTTCGGAACTCTGCAGATATTAATTTCATATTTACCATGCATTTTCCATACACTCTACATACAGGGCCTTAGCCAGGATCGGGCTGAGTCTGATAAAAAAATTAGTATTTTATTTATATATTGTACAGTATTATAATACTGCATGTACGTTTATCAAATTATATACATTTTTGGTGCACTTTATTTAAACTTGTTTCATTTCAAAGTTATTCTAAAGCAAATTGTTTTTGGGGTATGTGAAAAACAAAGAACAGTTCGACAAAAGTGCCCCTTTGACCTTGACGATTGCAATAAAAAGGGACGTACATTTTTGAGTTATGCAATATCATACATAGGTAACTAGTCAAAGTAGATATTTTGGTTGAATTAAGAAAACAGATTTTTTTTTGCGATTACAATAATTTCTTTATTTCGTACGAAGAAGTAAAAATTTTAAAATATATATATTATTAAGGTACCTAAATCTTGTAACTTGAAGTATTTTGAATTTGAATTTTAAAATAATGCCAATAATTAATAATATTTGTTTTCATGTTTATAGCAGATTTTCCAAAAGCGGCAAGGTTTATGCAATTTTCCGCACACATAATAGTTACTCTACATGATTTCTTATCTAACATATGTATATATGTATCTATGAATATAGGTAAGTCTATATTAAAGCCCTGGTTAAAAAAATCATAGGCCTCTCCTCTCGTTCTGGCTACGGCCCTGTCTACATACATAAATATATATTTTGATGAGTGAACATAATGCATTTTATCCGTGTATCGAAAATATATTTTTTTTATTTATTATTATTATTATTATTAAATGAGTGTTCATCAGACATGAACGATCAGAAATCAATTTGTGGTTTGCGGTTGTAATTGAACTTAACCTATACCTAATTGATAAGTATCGTGTAATAGTGACTCACACAGGTTTAGAGCCAATTGCAATTAAATTTTAAGACTAATTGTAATTACGTTGTAAATAAGGCAATAAGTACCCCTCACATACTCGTGTAAGTACAAATTGTAAAGATTTTAATGTGTCTTTTGTAACATTTTATAGGTTAGGATTTCTCAAACAATAGTGAGTAATGTAATTACAAATTCAACTGTATTTTCCTTAAAAGTAGAAAACGAAACCCATGATGATCTACTTCAGACAATAAACAAACAAATTTACGACTATCACGAGTTCAAATCAAGAAACTAACAAACCATCACCGCAATAACCGTAATACGTTAGTGTCATCAATCAGCCGCCATCTTGAGTGCACATAAGGAAACAATAGAGCGATGATACCTATTTATTTACCTCGTTGTACGTTTTGCAATAAGCGCCCCCCTCTCTCCTGTGGATGAGAACTGCCAGAGTCAGCAGGATCGTGCTCTGAAACAAACAATCCCCAAATTAAGAGAACTTATGTCTAATGTTTTCCGCGTTATGTTACGTGACACTTGATGGGAAAATAACAAAGGGTAATTATAAAGCAAATGAGAAGCGGGTATGCGTGTATCGGAAGATGATGATAAACTGATGACAAGCTTGTCGGAAGATCCAACTATTTCAATTTCAGATAATTAAAGTGTTAATGTTAATGACAACACGTGAATAGGAAACTGTATTTGAATGTCAAGTATAATTTATAACTAACAATTAAAATCTCATTTTATTTTTAATCAAAATTAAATAATAATTATTTAAACATTTAAGTGTAGAAATTATTCACAATTTAAGTAGGCGTCCATAACTTTATATGTAAATTAATTGAAAAATAGTGTTGTTTTAGTTATAGTGCCTTTTATCAACTATTATGTAGTATTTACGGCAAAAAAATTCGTAAATGAATGCCATTTTGATGTTAAATTCTATTATTCGGAAATAAATTATTAAAAAAGTTATTTTTTCTTAATTTAATAATTACGGAGGCGACTGTAAAAATTTGATCACAAAAAATAGAACATTTTGTGACCAAAACTAAAAATGCTGTAAAAATATATATAAATTTATTCTTTTCCCTCATGTAACAGCGTATTAAATCATATCTAAGGAATACTGCCGGATACGACAGAATTGCTTTATTCGTAATTCTTAAAATTGAGTATGAAAAAGCTAAATTTTTATTATGGATTGTGCTATTAATAATTGAATTCATTAGTTATTTTTTAAATATTTATATTGATTGGATTGTAAGAACCAAAGTTATTTAGCAAGTATTTTATTTTAATTATTTTAGAATTATTTATTGTTTGTTGTGTAGTACAAATACTTATTTTTTACCATTAAAATTTCTTTGATTATATTTTGGGCCTGTACCACAGAATAGTTACATACAGAAGCGACACTCCGTGTCGGTACCTTTCATATTCCCCTAGTCAGTTCTATGACCTTGAAGCATTGTGTAGACCTTTAAATTTGTGCTCTTTCCCTATCTCTCTCTAAGATGTGAAGAAACTTTCCGATGATAAACAATGAGCCCTTTAAATTTGTGCACATTCTCCATCACTCTCTAATTTTCGTTTCTCTGTTTTACTGTCGCTTCTGTATAAACCTATTCTGTGCCTGTACTCTATTTAATAACTAGGAAGAGTAAACTGAAGTTGGCGCACTAAAATAAATACTTCTGATAGACTGATGTAAAGCCAGTTTTACAATCAACGATAATTGTCAGTTGTCACATCAGTTGTCGTGTGAGAATATTTCGAGTTTCGTTTCACGGTGATCAGTTTTATAGTTTATTGTTCTTATCACATTATTATTGTATTTTATATTAATTTTTGATATTTCACAAGTTTTGTGCTCCTTAAACTTTATTATGATCTACCACAGTGTATACAGGGCTACAGCATTCACACCTCGTTGTTTTTAAATCGAGTATAGTATATACAAAGTATAGATATTGGTAAGTATTGTCTTAGGTCTAAAATGCTGAGCGCATGCGAATCTCCATTTCTGACTACGTCACTGACAATACACCAAAATTTAAGTTAAAACTTTTAATAAATATGGGTTCACAAACGACCCATTTATGATATAGTTATGAGTTACTACACATTATTTTGACCTAAAAATAAGCTTTAGAATTATTTCTAGAAAAATAATTGGACGTATATTTGAAAAATGTGATTATCAAAAACAAATCATCTTTTCAAACAGTTGTACCCGTATTAATTGTCAACTGCTTAAGTAACGTATATAACAAAATAAAAAATGATTCAGGTCTAACTCATGTAAACTAAGCGAAGATTCTGTTATTGATTTATGAACTGTTTATTGATCATATTAATTCACTGTTGATGTGAACCATATGTTAATAAGCAATTAAAGAAAACAATATAGTACACTTACGTCAGGTGAAGCCTGTCTATAATATTTATTTGCTAACACACGTTAGAAACTATTAAGTAAATAAGCTGTTAGTAAGATCAAAAAATATTATTAATGTATAGTAAATTAATCATAAATAAATACCTTCTGCTACTTAATTATAATAACAAAAAAATTAAATGATTAAAGTAATATTTACATGTCAGTTTCGTTTTCTATTGACAAAAGTGTTATTATGTATGACAGATGTACTCTATATTATTTTCTCAAAACGTTTTCATATTCATGATCTAGGTATTATAATAGCAATCTTAAGGAGTTAAATATATCATTTCCTATATTTAGCAAAAAGCAAATATTGTGTAAATAATTGTAATCTAGTTTTCACTCAGTGGCGGCTTGTCATTAAAAATTGCAGAACCACCAAAAATTTAAAATAAAAATGCCCATTATGTATTGATCATATAAGTAGGTACATTATGAAAATATATGTATGTAAAACTCAAATAACAAAATTACTTCTTTATTTTACATTATATTGTGGCTTAATAAGCTCAGGTACGCTGAAACGTGATACAATCATTCAAATGATCACTAAGTACTTTAGTTCCCCAGCTACATTCACAACATTGCTGACTAATTACGGTGTTCTGCTACAATCGTAACAAGTATGGAGTACGATACATATAGTGTAAGTGTTGGAGTCTGGAGTACACAATGTTATACACAATACGAACTGCAAAAACTGCAGCTCACAAACAGGTATCTGGCGCAATTCACGCTTACTTCTTATTTGATAAAATCCATTATCATACAACGTAATATTCACCTTATATTAATTTTGCCTTTTAAGTTAAAAAACATATTTCAAAATGAATGAAATTATTCATTTACATGAAAATTAGTTTTCCAATGAGGAACAATTGACAATTAAACAGCAAAGTCATTCACAACATCAACTGATCATAGGAATTTAAGTAAAACACGCGGTAAACCATAGAAAAGACAATTTAACATGTATAACATATTTAAGAAACAACAGTATTTGTTGTTGAAACGAGAAGAATGATTTGTTTTTTTTTCGTATTTGTTATTTGCTGAACTGAAATTAGAGTGAGAGATTTGTTACATTTGACTGAGAAAATAAAAGAACCCGAAAATTTATTGCCACAAAACTACTTACAAAAAATTAAAAGATAAGTTTGCCGAAAAAAGGAAATCGTATTCCTTTAAAATATAAATAAAAATTGTAACGAAAATTTAATTTCTCTGATTAATATTTTATTTCCTTTTTGTTTGATGCATTATACCCCTAAATATGTAGTACGAGCCGTCACTGTTTTCACCGCGATATATTTATTTAAACCGGAAACCATTAAACTTGTTAACTAAAAAGTATCTTTTACATAAATAATTTTGAGATGTAGAATAGTTTATCATGTCCATCAGCAGTTTCTTAATCCACATTGTTCTCCACTGTGGAACGTGGAACCTCAGCGCACGTTTTGTTATTCTTTACGCTGCAGCCACACAGAAGTCTCGCCTCGTGAGCATTTTGTAACAACCCAGTCACGAAACTGGATCATTTCGCTTTATCGTGGTTATGTACACGACTTGTTCAACTGCAACCGCACTATTTCCATCCAGGAACTTCAAAAATCCTGCAAACATGCATTGTTTCGGTTGGTTCTCTTGAATTACCTAACCGCATGTTGAGTTAAGACTTGTAACTAAGTTAACTTGATAACAATCATCAAATCTCAAAAAATAAACTGTATATGTACAAGATGTGCTAAATAATTTTTGTTTATTTATTTAGGAAGTTTGTGAAAGAAATCAAATGAAAGATGCAACAACATTCATACACTCTTTTTTCCGCAGATGATCCTCATGTCATCAATTTCTGTTACAAGAATGTGGTACACAAGAAAATAAAATACCCCTATTCTTTTAAATTAATTCATTATTCGTACTTTACGTCGTGGTAATAATTAAAAATTTAGGGAAGGAATTCTGTCACGTTATTGTGGTAGAATCGTAAAAGAAGAAACATAGACTGGGAGCATAAGAAACAGTCCACCTGCTTTTATTCACAATCCTACCATACTGACGTCACACGTCCCTTCTCCGAAACATTAAATTGATAATAAGAATATTATTGCAAACTAATGTTTAGTTTTTATTAATATTTTATATTCTAGGACTTATGTATTGAAATTTGATTATGGCCACTCACTCCATTATTTAAATTTTATATATGTATGTTTGTCGTTCATGTACAGATAAGATTTTTTTCGCTGTCCAATTATCGTACATGATAATGAATATTTTAAAATATCTAAAATTTGGAATATGTCATTCATGTCATTAATGTTATTTATGAAGCTGATTTTGGCGTTGACAATTTGTGCTTCATTGTGTTTGTTTTGTTAATTTAATCTACAATTCTTTTGGTATGTTTTATTAATTATTATATTTGTTTATAATACTGTTTTGATAATTATTTACTTCGGAAATCATACGATTTCACCCGACAAGATATTATCAATCCCTCCAACAATTTAAATCATATGGTTACGATTGATAACCTGAGGATCAACTACGGGACATAGAAATTAGATGTATACTGGATTATTAACAGAACAGACACCAAATTAAGAATAAAAATTGTAAATTAAAAACACAGAACGGGTTGCCACTGTAAGTATCTTTGCTATACGATCAAAATGTCACTAAATTCAACGTTGTACATTTTACAAGAATTTTCTTCAAATGCAAACTGTCCCTCCCCGTTGGCCGATTTTTACCACAATCAAAGCGTTCCATGAATGCCAGTAACTTAAATATAAAATTTCATTAAACATTTGCTCTAGGATAGGTACCTACTGACAGACAGCACACTGAAAATAGTCAAAACGTATTGCAAAGATTTAAAATTACGGACATCCTCTAAAATCTTTAAATACGTAAATGATTTCCTTTATTTGATGTAGTGGTCGGTAAAAATGATGTATTAAATTTTATTTTCTAGTTACCTACTCATGTATATGTAAGATAAATTTTCAGTAATACTATAACAAGAGAATGGGAAAATAAAAATAATTTAACGTATTCTTCGAAATATTGTTATCTAGCTATGATCACAAAAGCCCGTGTATCAGATTATTTTCTAATTTAACTAAGAATTGAGTTAAACTTAACAAGATTATTTCTGACTAAAAAAATTATTTCAAAAACGAAATTAGTCTTTTTCACTCATTTTTACTTATATATTGACTACTATCACCTGACCTGTCAACAAAAACAAAAGGTACAGAAATTATTCACGGGAATAATCTCTAGACAAACAATAAAAAATTTCATTGGTTTACAGAAACATTAAAAATTAATGTGTGAAATATATTTGCAATATATTATGATTTTCAACAAAAATTGAAAACCTGTAACTTACTATAACTAATATAAAACTGCACTGCAGAGGTAATAGATAGTAAAAATAGGTTCTAAAAAAATTGACTCGACGGGATTTAAATTCGAACACTGAAATCAACACTGCTATTATTGTATATCCTATGCCCATTAATGAAATATGTATATGGTATTTATATATGTATTCTTACAATATGTAAACAAGTATACTTTAATTTCATGTGAACTTCACAATTTACTTGAGCGGTTTAATTAAGCCAATTAAATCGTCATTAACCATAAATCGAGCAGTTTCCGGGAAAAACAAAAACAAGATAATACAGAAGAAAGTAATATGCCAGAGAGTAGTAAGACCAGTTATACATGTAACTGGAATTAACTTAGCTGTGTTTTAACAGAAACAAAGAAGAACAGGAGACAAATTCTTACTGCAATGTTGATCTGATTATAATCATTTTTTTTTTGCAAATGTTACTTGCTAAATTAAAAATTGAACTACTTGACGTATTCTGATATTTAAAATAGTAGGTAATTCATTTTTTGTACCTAAATGTGTGTCATTCTAAAAAGCATTCAAGTTACTTTTGTATATACATACTTGTATGCTTGGAACAAAAAGCATATCCTTATTAATAATTATCGTAAAACTACAAATCATTAAAAGAAATTGTAAACTGGAAAACCCCAAATATTTTTATAGTGCCATTGATAATGGAATTTGGTTTTTCAAATATTAGGAAAACATTACATTTCCAAGAAGTAATCATTTTTGTAAGAACTAATAATAAAAGAAACTTACAATTAAACTTTATTAAAATCATTTTGAGCGTATGAGCCAGACATAATTTATTATTACATAATAATTAGAACATTCAAAAATTAAATCCAAAGGTAATCCAGTTATTCGGTCGAACGACGTGGCAAGAATACATAGAACACAGCAGTCCAAACACTAATTCTCCCCAAACGAACAAACGAACCAAAAATAATCAAATAATTAAGTTTGAAATTTTATTTATACACATTGAGATTTAAAATGTCTATTTTATATTTTTAAGCCTTTTGCTTCGCTCGACAACGCAAAATGTCAAAATACTATTTCAAATTTAAAATCAATCATGACATATCTGACAAAGATAAAGCTATACAAACACAAACATCGAAATAGCAATCAAATTTTGAACTCTTGCTGGCCCGTTTTAGTAACGTAAATAAACAATACCTTTACTAAAACGGTCCAATATGATTTGAAGAGTTGATTGATATTTCGATGTTTATGTTTGTATAGATTAGTCTTGCTTGTAATTGATATTATATTTTTTGGTCAGTTGGGATGATTTCTGTTTAACTCGTGCCAAACCATTTACAATTTTTGGGTTTTGTGACCTAATAACGTAATATCCATTCAAATGTACTACATGTTGTGAGTGGAATATTTTTTTAATTAGTTTGTAACTTTAGTTATATTGTAACCGGTGAAATTTAAAACAAAAAATAAGACAGACATTTTAAGATATAAATTAAAAACCTGTAAAATAAACTGGCGAAAAGCAAAATTAACCTAAGTGACACATAGCAATTAAACAGTTAGCCCATTTCAAGCTCCATGTATTTAATTAACCATTCATTATGCAAACAACAAATTAATTTAATCTTGCATCTTGAGAATTGCATATATTTGTTTGGGAAATTATTCAAAAATTATATAAAAACCAGTTTTTGATGAGAATTTTGTTCCTACGTATATTATACAATAAGGGAAATTTTAAGAGAAATTTTGTTTTTTCTGAACCTGTTTTCCTTTAAATAACATTGTATTACGTGAAATATTTAAGATAAATTAATGTTTATTTATTTACAAATTATAATATGGATATTATATGAAAATTAAAAATAATAAGCAAAAAAATTGTGAATTGACAGTCTACTAACAAAAATTAATTAAATTCTGTTGGTAACATATCTTCACTATTAACCTAAAATATGTAATCGCCTGTTCTAAAACCACTAACTAAAATTCATAGACTAATATTAGTAGACCCAGAATCAAAGCATTCCTTAGTAGTTTCTTTGATTCTTGCCCCATTGAAATAAAATACGCAATATTCTAGTTTCAGAAGATTAAAAGTAATTGTTTGGTCTACTCCAGGGGTGCATCACCTCTCCGGAAACATGTCTGAAAGAAACACTGCTTATATACTTGAAAATTGGTTAATATATGTATAGAATTTTTGCATTTAATTTAATTTAATCTTAATTATAAATGTGCTAGTAAGAAATAATAATCAAAAATAGTATTTTGGCATAGAAAACATAATGGTGTCGTTAAAAACATACCTCGGTCTTATTTATAGATATGAGTCAATTATTCAAAATTAAGTACAGATGTAAAAATCCTAACTTCACTGTTCAATTCTACGTCAATATTCTCTTACGAATATCAGTTATTATAGTATTTGACTCTAAGGTTTATTCCGTAAATATATTCTTCGCATATCTGTCTTATACAACCGTGAAATTGTAATAATATTTGGTAACAAACTGATGAAAATAAATGAACAACGGTGTATTCTATTCCCGAGCACAGCACACTAATATTTGCGGAATGTAAATGATGCATTATTGTTTTAATAGTTTAAAAATGGTAACTGATCATTGTTTCGAGAACGGGAAGTAATTCTGAATCACATAGCATTATGTATCGTATAGCAAACATTACTTAATTCTATTATAATGCAAATAAAATATGTGGAAAAATGTTATAATAATCATAACGTAATGTTCTTGGTATTTGATGTTTGTGTCTTCCTGGTTCGCTAAGCGCATTAATACATTTTTAATCAGTCAATTCTATTTTTGAAAAATTCGTAATTAATGTTTTTACTTCCTTATATGAAGTAAAACACGTGTATTGTAGTCGCGAAAAATTTCGGTTTTCGGATTTCAACGGAAATATCCGTTTTGACCATTCCTGAATTAATTTTGACTAGTTTCGGCATGACATCTATCTACTGCATATCTCGCATAACTCAAAAATGATTTGTAGAATGTTGAAATTAAAAATTTTTCGCGCATAACTCAAAAAAAAATTGAAATTGAGTATATGGGACTACTGTAACATCTAGTTATGCTCCTCTTTATTTATTGCAATCGGCAGTACCAAACATGCACTTTACTCGAAGTGTTTTTATTGCAATGGGCTATGCCAAAAGCGCACTTCATTCGAAGAGTTTTTTGAATTTTTCACATAACTCAAAAACGATTAGCCGTAGAATGTTAAAATTTTGTATGTGGGACTGCTATAACATATATTTGTGCACCTCTCTCTTTTATTGTAATCGGCAATGTCATAAATATTATATTTAATTGCTCCTGAATGTGTTTATTACTGACATAATTGATCTATTTATTAATCAAGTGAACCAAGTTATTTTTTTTAAATATCAAATTAATTAATAATTTATTGATAAATGTACTCCTAAGTTATTATTTATTTAGTAATTATAATAGTTAGTAGAAATTCTATACTTCAAATAGTGAGTTTTCAATGGATAGGCACGTTTTGAAGTCCTTAGAGCATGATATTTTTGCGATGATGTCTATCCATGTTTGTGAATGAATGGATCGATGTAGTCATATGATTACTTAAATACTAGTCATTATACTAGTGAATAAAAAATGTTTAAATATTGGATATAACATTCTGTCGTCCTAGATTCGATTTGATTAGATTTTGGTCTTAATCATGCAACAGGAATTGGTGTTTTCATGAGGATCTGAAGTATTTTTCTAAAATATCTCAATTAATTATAAATATATGAGAATTTTTTTAAACAATAATTTAATATTAAGTCGTTAGCTAAAATTTTATAGTTCAAATTTGTTTCTACCTAAACCATTTAACTATTACAAGTAATAAATGATTCAGTAAATTTGTTACATTTGCGGTTAATCTGTTTTCCTATGGATATAAATATTTTATATTTAATAGTGACAATAATTATAATTGACAGTGAACTTAGGAGAAATTAGAAAATAGGGTTGAGCACATCAGATTTTTAAAATGAACAATAAACATATGAACATATATGAAAACAATTGATTTATTGAAATTACACAATCAGAATTATTGTCAAATTCGAAATTAAAAATTTTCTGTTTGATATAAAAATCGATTGTATGGACATTGGAACTCAACAAAAGATACACAATTCTTAAACTATACTTTTTACATTTTATTCGTAACTTATTATTTAACGAAACGGAACATTATAAAACTTGCAGAGCCGACATCTTTGGCCTAAGTACGTCTGAATTATTTTAACTTGTAACTGATTCTATATTACGACTGAAATAAGCTAAGATCAAACTACGACTGAAACATGACTGAATTAATCTGTCTACATTATAACTACGGACTACGACCGAACTACGACTTAAGATAATTCAAAGACTGGACTAGGATTGGCAGACTTTAAAAACTGAAAGTAGATTTTCAAATTTTTGAAAAATAGATTTTTATCGACTAATCGAAAGTCGTGAACTATTAAAAAAAAGTTGAAAAAATTTAAATGTCGAAAGTCGATACACCTGAAAAAAGTAATAATAATTAATAATTAAGAGTAAAAATATCAAAAGTCGAAAATGTCGAAATATTAAAAAAATTAAAATATTATAAAAGTCTGAAAAATATAAATAGAAAGTTTTGTAGAATTTTTGGTAAAGAATGCTTCGGGCAGGTAGTTTTTTCTGTTTATATTAATTTGTTAAATATACAGCCCTGAGATAAAATTACAATAAATACTGTAATTATTTATACTACTACTCTAATATTATAAAAGTTTAAGAATAAAAAATTAGAAAAAATATTACAGGTTCAGTCTAAAAGTCGAGAAAATTATTTGAAGACAAAGTCCAATTAATATTGGATATTATCGAATGTCTAAATTCAATTAATTTATACTATGATTTTCAAAAATCGATTGATCGACTTGGTTGAGAAGTCAAAATCTACCTCTCAAATCTTATCTAAATGTACAACTTGTCTATGAACTATTATCTGTTTGGCATCGGGCCCCATAACTTTTAATTTTTTGACAAGTTTGACATCGCCTAGATTCCGATAATAGAATCATAGTCCATGCACAGAAGAAATACAGAACCACAAACAAGATAGAAGCAGGACCGTAGTTTCAATCTTCTTTACAATATTAAAAGACTACTCAAGTAATAAAATCAAATGCAGGTCAATAAGGGTGTAAAGGTGAAACAATGGAATAAAAAACCTTCACAAATCCATGCCTTCGTGAGATTCGAACAGGCTTATGTAAATTCCATATTAATATTCCTTTTTGCTACATATTTAAATACTAATGTAGAAAATAATTTATCCATATTATACATGTATAAAAATATAAAAAATAACATTTAATGATGTTCCAGTTTTGCATATAAACAAACACTCCAGCAAACTAGTAGTTTCATTTAATCTTGAAATCCAAGCTCCCGACAACGCTATCAAATTTCTAAATATCAGAAACAATTTCACATTTAAAGATGTGACCTGATTGTAATACGACATAAATTGGAACAAAGTATCATGTAAAGTTTACCAATACAATTGCTCAACAAAGTGCACTCATCATTATTACTCCACAGCGTTGCAACATGCAATAAAACAAAACCATTTTCATCATCGTTCGACGCCCAAAAAACAATTAAATGTAATCCTGTTACAGTTTATACTGCGAAGCAGTCATTAAAGTATCTTTAAAGATCACGCGTTTGCCTCAAGACGTATTAAAGGTTTCCTGCAATCATTTGCTTTTTCGCACATCCGGAGTTGCTTATTAGCTTCATCTTCTGGAAATAATCAGCCAAAGAACTACAGAATATGGGAATTATGCTTTGGCAATTGTTTTGAAATGGGTAATTATATTAGCTGACAACAAGTCAATTTTCAAACGCTGACAAGATAATGAGTATTCGAAAGGAATATATTCATTATTACATATGTAAAACACGAAAAATAAATGCAACTATTGCATTATAAAATAACGAAACTATAATAAGGCTTATTTGTTCATAACTGATCTCTACGTTTGATGTTGTACTTTGAAACATGTACAAAATATAAAATAAATAAACTTTTTTTTTGTTAATAACTAAAAAAACATACCATTTTTTATCTAATATTACGTATATAATTGTCGATCAATCACATGAGAAATAGCTCATGAAAGTCACATATTCACTTATATAGTTAAACAGTACAAGGTACTAGTAATTAATATAATTGAAATGTATCATTTAAATTAATTTTCCTTCACTCAAATAGTAATAAACAAATAATTTTACGAATATTCCAAGACTGTTATAACCTCAATTTCAGCAAATATCTTGAAACTCACGGACGGATAAAAAAATTGACATTATAATTGATACATAAATTTTATTTCACCTATTTATGTACCATTGGGGATTATGAAAATATTTGTAACCATCCGAAGGCAACAAACTGAGCTGAAGTTATGTTCAATGGTGCCTTCAGTATTTTATGTCTTACTACTATATTGTATTACTTTTTCTGTAGATTTCATCCCATTATCATTATCAATTTGTTGTAGAGTTGGAAAAAAATCGATTTATTAAAAAAAAAATTAAGAAATCGATTTTTTTTATTTAAATCGGATTTTATAAATTTATATATAATAACTGGTACACAATATTTAATCACTAGCATACAATTTTTTTTAAGTGTTATACATTTTCATGTAGTTTAAATTGCCGAAATGAATTATGGTACGAAAAGGAATCCGATTTGAGATTATTTTATATTGAATGAAATGTTAATAAACACTAACACCCAGATTCATAAAAGGTATAAGCCACTAACCCATATTAGTTATACCCTTTGATAATATCATGAAATGCGCAAATAACTCCAGTTCCAATTCCTAAATAGTTATATAAACTACAAGTAATGTAAATACATTATATCTTTAGAGAAGTTATGAACTGAGATGAAGCCTGCGGAACCGAAGTTCATGTTACAGTACGAGAATAGTTGTATTAGGTACATACATTCCGCGTCGCTTATTATAATTTTCGTGCCACCAGCAGCAATTAACTTCATATAATGTTAAAATATTTGAAAATATGACAGTTCGGATTTACTTATTTGTAACTTTTTATAGTTACTTATACCCGTTGCTAGATAATCTGATGTATATGAAATGAAATTCATTTGTTTTTCGTAATTACCGTACTATAACTTTAACAGGACAGTTATTTTCTATAACTTCCCGTTGACAATAATAACCCAATAACGGAAGTTATCTGGAACTTAAGACTACATTATTTAGTTCCAAAGATAACTCCACTCGTTTAGTGAAATTAGAAATATTTATAGACGATTATCAGGATTTTTAAATGATACAGATGAATATTTATTTGATATTTGACAATCAAGAAGTGAAATACTTTGATTACACACGCGCAAATCATTCATTGACGTATGGTTATAATTAAAACAATTTTTTTTTCTTAAATTCGTATTACAAATAACAGAAACGTTAAAGTTAATTTTTGTTGTTATATGATGTTGTAATTAAATATACATATATTTATATATTTTTTTTATTTCAGTTCATAATGATTTCATTTTACAATGTTCAGTGAAACATGGAGATAAACGTTGAAAATCAAAAAAAAAATTACTACATTATAAAATGAGAATCCTTTCAACAAATTGCCGTCCAGAAACCAAATGTGAATATTTATAAATAAATAAATATTCCGCGACTAAAATCAAACCTCGAGTGGCATTTCTCAGGATAATTCCTCGATTAAATAACTTTTGAACAGATTGTGTAGTATTAAACTGTATATAAAATAATTTTATTCACAACCACTATTGTAATATGTCAATTCCTAACCTGTCACAGGTTGGAAACGTATGTCATTTTTAACTGCAATGACAATCTCATGGGTGGGAAATACTTTAAAATCCCTTGGGGGGGAAGTGTTTACTATGGTTGCCTAGTAATACTGTCATAAATCTCTAAAAGTAAGGTGATCAGTGCTGTCAAACATATTAAAATAAATTTAAACATTTGTTTTCATAGACTACTACCGTACATTAATTTAGTTTATTGGAAAAAGACGATGTACGAGTAGAAGTTAATTTGGATAATTGTGAATAAAATAGTATACATAGTTCGGTGGGAGTTTCATTACAGCCTTGCGCTATATCTGAGCCTCGAGGCTTCGCCTCTCGGTCATATAATAAGCCCTCGGCTGTAATGAAACATTTCCCACCTCACATGTAATATACTATTATTTATTTGTCATAAAAGAATGCGTTACCATGGATTGCATTTTATCTTTCTTCCTAGTCGTGAAATTATCAGCTATAATATCCCCAGGTCATAGATAATTACGCAATAATTTTATGACAGTTGCCGAAAGCACGTTGCTTGAAGAAGTTGTGATAAAATTATTTAGTTATTTATCACTGGTGGTGGTGGTGAAAAATTTTTTTGCGAATTTTTTAAATTTACATAACTAAAATAGGATATTTTGAAAGTAAAACAAAATAATTAATGTTTGGAAGATGTCAACAATTGACATTTACCTAGCTACCTCATGACATAAGTGAAAAATGTCTTAGAGCTCTTTTCAGTGTAAATGAGGTTTGATTTTCTAATGAATGAACCAATTACAATTTTATCAATAATACTTTATTGAATTTTTTAGATGCTATATTTCAATGTCAAGTTTATTGAACCAAAAATAAATTGTAATTAATCATTAATAATCGATCAAGGAAAGTTCATATTACCGGATATACAGAGATACTTTCATTAAGTAACAATATTTCTTTGTACATATCGTGATCTATGAATTACTAGTACAGAAATTTCCCTCGTCAAGAAATAAATATCTTAAATATAAGTAATACTATCATATGGTCTTTTCTTATCGAGCTTTAGGTTAGCATAATTTTAAATAGAGCTTTTTTTTCTGCTATTCAACCATGTAACAATTTCCTATTTTATTTTACAAAATAATATGAAAAATTAAAAAAAAAACTTTTTTTTTGTCCTATCAAAATAATTAAAAACAGTAACATTTTTATTTTCATTTATATCTTAACTAACTTATGCATTTTTTAGGAAAGCAAAGACATCGTTAAAATGGTCTCTTGAAGCGGCAACATTGGTCTCATTTTACCGAGCTTGTATTTTTTACCGTTCTCGAGTTTCCAATGCTTAACAAGTTATTTGGGACACTTTGCATACCAAAATATATGAAGATATTTAAAACATAGGGAATTAATATTTTATAACAAATTACAAAAAAAGTTTCAGTCCTGTTTCAGTTTCGGCCAAAAATTGACCGAAATTTCGCCCCGGCCGATACTAGTGTTCATGTCATGTGTGGCGCTTTCGGGTTAATTCGGAAGAGCTTCATTGGCCTATTTTGTTGCTTATTAATTGTTTTGTTTTGTGTGTTATTTCAACTTTCCTCCTTCCGAAAATATAATTCTTATTTTATTATGGTTATTCTAAGGCCATTAGTACACAGGTGACAAATGCAAGATGAGGCAAGATCCCATTATTTTAATTTCTAGAATTAAGACAAAGATTTATTGAAGAAGATTGATTGTGATTATTTGTGTTTTTTTTTTTTGATGTGATAGATAACTTAACTCTACTTCTTTCGTAAATAAAGTTATTATCTTATAAATTAATGTCTTTTATTTAATTTAATAATTGAACAATAGCTTAAAAGGTAAGAAAACTACTGGATTTCCGTGTTAAATAAAAATTTAACTTAACTACTTAAGCTTCAGTTATGGTTACGTTTTCAGCCGAAACTAGAAGAAGAGCCGAATATTGGTTACAGTTTCGGTTTCTGCTGAAAATCGTATTTCGGTCGGACATTATAAATCAACATGGAATGTGAACGGAACAAAAAAGAGTAAAAGCGGATTACATGGGAGGGTCAAATAGGATGTATGTTAGCTAAAAACAACATTAGCTGCTAAGTGCAAGGAAAATTGCGAAAAAAAAGGAAAAATAAGAAAGAAATAAGAAATGGACTATAACAACATTTCGAAGGATGCAGAAAACTAATCTTAATATCCGTTAGGATAAAAAAAATCGATTATAGGTATAATCTTAATATGTACATTTATAACAAAAAATATTTCTAAGAAATTGTTAGAAACTATGCAAGCAACAAATAATTTACATATATGGATTTGACTTCCTTAAATAGAACAGATATAATTATTCTAATAACAGAGAATTTTAGAAAAGTATTGTTAATTCTTAGTTTACTAGCCCTTGTAAGGTACGTAGCCTTTTAAGCACCAAGGTACTTCTTCATCTAAAGCCCATAAATCGTGATACTAGGTGAAATGATTATTACAACTAGTACAGCAGTAGAGTACTCCTACGTAATGTAAAAATAAACTCCAAATTGTGGGAAGTAAAATTTTGGAGATTTCAAACCATTACACAAATTATATGTAAGTAACTATTACATTTTGTTTTATAGAAATTATCTTAAATTTAAGGTTAGTTTCAAACTGAGAGATAACATTTATGTTGTTAGGCGTTGGAAATTACACCAATAAGTGAAAACCTACGAATAAGTACAGGTTATTTGTGTAGAAAGCTCAATAATTATATTGTTGTGGCAGTGAAATATGATATATTGAATAGCTAATATTATATTATATTGAGATGTGTTCATCACGATTTAAAGTTTTTATGACATGTTTATGATAATTATCTATCATGAAAAACACTACAGAGTAGTCATAAAGATTCATCCTATCATCATAAATAATAAGTAATGTTATGTTATTATAGATACTAGTATTAATTTATACGGTACTGGTATTAACATTGAACTTTACTTAAAAGTAAAGAATTAATATGGAAACTGTATATTTGTAGTTTTTTTTTTTATTTTACCTTCCGTTTTCTAATTAAAGGAAGTTTTGCGTTTGTACAAAAAATCCTATGATATAAAAAATAAACATGTGTCAAAAATCCCTACAATGTGATTTTAACATTTTCATGATGTCTGTATGTTTGTAATTCTTTAAATGACGTCACCATTTTGCGTATAGTGAAATAAAAACAACAGACAAAAAAAATAAGTAATATGTATTAAATAACATGTAGAAATACCTGTAGTGTTGTCCTGTACAATATGGTTACTTAATTATTTTTTTTTATCAAAAACTGTTTTCCCATGTTAAATGCCTATGACAACATATTTTTGGAACACACGGTATGTATGTTAACCTATTGTTAAAACGTTTTCATTTTAATGCTTAATAACCATAAACATATTTTTAAATGATTCATATATGATAATATCGCTAATGATTTATTGTTCCTTGTTTTTATATTAGTTAATTGATTCTCGGAAACTTAAAATTGATATTTCAAGAAGGAATCTATTATTTGTGGGTTCTTAAAATTTTCAGCCTTGAGACTAATCCGACATATCCTGATGAATAATGAAGTGCATTAAAATGTAACATTATTTGACAAACAAATTGAAACCTACTAACCCACAGGTTTTTCGGTTGACATTTGCATCAGGTGTATCAAAGATTGTGGTAAGATTAACGATATATAGATAGAGCAGGAATGTAAGGCGCGAGTGAATTCTTGTAGCACGTATTCATGAATTAACATTTTTGAAGTAGCGCGATAAATCTTGTTGGAGTTGGTATTTTTATTTTGAAAGACGCAAAACAAAACTTGAGCCATTGCTCTAGTTGCCAAAATGTCAAATATTAGCATTAAGTCACGCTTACTGGTTGCTGGTGTTACTAAGAACTACATAAATTTTAAAGTTTACACAATTTTGTTCCAATTCTACAGACTACAGAGCAAAACCATGTAATTACAATGAAATATGAAGTAGATCGGAAGGAAATATATATGAAAGAAATATACAGAATAATTAATAATAATGTCCAATTACTGACTTTTCTAATAATTTCATATCAAAAAATTTAAAAATTTTGTTAGACAGAAGTGAATCTGCATGTATTAATATCATTATTTATATTTTTTTACACAAAACTAGAAAAATAATAGGAATTGTAATTTAATATTAATGGAATATAAGTCCTATGGCATTATATACTTGCTGAAAAACTATTTTTTAAGCTTATTTGAATTTGTATTAAAAACACGATAAATTTTAACTTAATATTGAAAAAAAAGAAACGATTATACATTGTTAACAGATCATTTAAAATTCTGTGCTTATTAAAGCTTTTTGACTTATATTTTATTGTAGTTAGTGATCCTATTTAAGGAAGAAAATTGAAATATCACTAAATAATTTAACTCAGAAATCTATATTTATTCTTCAAGTTAATCAAATGTCCTGTAACTTTTGTCTTTAAATTATCAACAATTTATTAATTCAATATATAATTAAGCACTTTTCTTCTGTTCATAATTGGTTTTGTGCAAATTATTTAATTTTGTATGAAAATACGAATTACATACTTATTAAATAATATTCAAGAGATGGTTAGGATAAGCGAAACAAGATGTTACTGGAAGGACAAACCCTTCATTTACATAGAAACATCCTGAGATAGTGATGTAAAATTCTCGACATTTTTTTTTTAAAAAGATCATTTTCCTTAAGTATACTTTAAATGAGACGATCCTTTTTCCCTAGCACTATTTTTCGATGAATAATTTGTTGTAGTATACTTAAAACATAAAAAATAAAAACTCATTTCAGTACTAGTATCCAAAGAAGTGCTCTCTTGTTAAAAGGTTTTATATAAATTTTTGTTTATAATTTTAGGACATTTGATATATTTGCTTGTGCTTCATTGAAATGCGCTTGGATATAGAAGAATCCCTAGGATATATTGACCGAAACCGAGAGTATTCTTGACGTTCTGAAATAATCTTATGAATATTCTTTAAAGAAATATCCCCGATCTTAAGGATATTCTCAAGCTCACATTACTAACTAGAGGCACTTGAATATTAAAAACCCTATCGTGGGCAAAAATAAGTTTCGAGATGAATGTCATATAATTTTCATTCGAAATTTTGAATCCAGACGAAAATAATTCCACCAAATCTACTTGACATTACATAGTTTTAAATTTAAAAAGCACCCTAGTCGCTAATCACCTAAATAAAAATACGAGAATCGCGCAATTCATTGTAGAATGTAGCAGTGGCGGGTTTAGGGGAGGGCTATAGGGGTTATAGCTCAGGGCGGCAAAAACCAGCGGCAGTATTTTTTAAAAAAAATATCACATAGGAATAAGTCACAACAATAAAAACAAATTATATTTGATTATATTTTAATTTATTGAAAACCACCGTTCAACAAAAATAGGATAGTGATTGTATCATTGTGTACTATTAAAAAATCTATGGTTATAAATCCTAATGACGAGAGGGTGGGACGTAAGTTGTCGGTAGCCCCTAGGCGGCAAAATATAAATCTGCCCCTGGAACGTAGAATGAATGAAATTAGTGAGATTAGAATTGTATCTGCTGGGATTCGAACAGCAAAAAAATTCGCTCACCTTTTTAAAAAATGTTTTACTGTGTCAGCAACATACCCAATCAATTTCATATTGAAATAGTTTGGTATTCACAATTTAATTATATATTAATTAAGAGACCAAAATGATGTAGAATGATTAATTGGTGTCTTTTAACACCCAGCATATTTTGTCCTGTCATGTTTCATAATTTAAATAATAATAATAATTGATTATAAGTTATTGCAAAACAGAAAAATAAAAACATAAACAGGTAGCTTCAAATTACCGATGATTACACACCCCAGCGATGACACTGACACCAATGCACTCTAGCGTGACCGGTGCAAACTACGTGACGTGTAATGTGTGACCCTCTGCCTATGCGGTGACATAACTTGTATTAGTTATGATGCGTTGTCCGTGGGCGCCTCGCAGGAATACCGATACGGATTCCTAGAGAAAGCGAGTGCGAATTACGGTATGCCACATGTACGCATTTTATCGTAAATGTAAACCCATGCGACGAATTGGAAATGACAGCGGTGTGTGGTCATCTTATCTGATTGGATTCGTAAGGTTAAGATTTGATGAAATGAGAAAGTGAAATTGTTTTGAAATTAATACTATTGAATTTGTTTTACATTTTAAATAAGTAGTAAACGTAAATATTGTGGGAATATTCATATGTGCATAAATAAAACAATATTGAAATCATATTTAGAAAGTTGCTATATTTTATATGGTATTAAAACATTTCAAAATTCATTTATTTTTTATTATTATTTTATTTGGTATAGAAAATGAATATTTTATTTACAATATTTATGAAATTCTAAATTAAATTTGAAATTATCAAGCATAACCATATTTTAAAGTTTTCAAAACTGTATTTAAAATTTACAGATGCATGTCATAAGGATTACCTATACCTAAAATTTGAATATAAATGTTTAATTACACGACGAAGAATAGGGGTCTGGCACGATTTTCGCATATTTTTCCTTCCTTCTTCGAAATAAGTTATTGCAAAAAAATTCGGTTTCTGTTTCCATTTTGGCTAGTTTCGACTTAACGTCAATACGTACCTCGCGTAATTCAAAAATTATTGTATGTATAAGACTAGTATAACATCTAGTTGTGCTTCTCCCTTTTTTTCTTTGCAATCGCCAGTATACCACAAGGGTATTTTACTCGAAGTGTTTTTTTTTTTAACTTTTCGAATACCTAAGTCAAAAACCATTAGTCGTAGCGTGTTTTTGTTTTGTATGTATAGGACTGCTATAACATCTATTTGTGCCCCTTTTGTTGTTTATTACAATTCAAAAACGATTAGCCGTAGAATGTTGAAAAATTTTCTCAGTCAGATTTTTTTTAAATTAATCTTCATATTTTTACTTCCTTGTACAAAGTAAAGAAGGTATTTATAATCGCGAAAAATTTCGGTTTCCCGATTTCAACGGAAATAAAAATTTGAATATCCCTGAATTCATTTTGAGTAGTCTCGGCGTGATATCTGTATGTACGTATGTACGTAGCTCGTATAACTCAAAAATGATTAGCCCTAAAATTTTTAAATTTTGTAAATGCGACTACTATAACATCTAGTTGTGCACCTCTCTTTTTCATTGTAATCGGCAGTGCCATGAGGGTACTTAGTGTTAGTAGTAGTGTTTTTTTTTTTAATTTTTCGCCTAACTCCACATTTAGCCGTAAAATGTAGATGTTTTGTTCCAATCGGCCCTTTTAAAGGGCAGTTTGCTTTTGGCAGAAACTTTATAAAAATAATAATTTAGTTGGCTTTTAATTTTTGCAGAAAACATTCGATAATATGTTCGAAATAACTGAAAACCATATATCTTTCCTTGCAAGTTCTTGAACGATTAAAATAATTTTTTGTAATGCAATATGGAATAGTGATAAACATTTTAATAAAATTTTCAAAAGATGATTCATTTCGAAGGCAAGTTAGAAGATATGAAACGAATGGAAGTTGAAGAGTGATTAGCCGTAGAATGATCTCACTTTCAAGTGAAATAAGTTTAAATGAAGTGCAGCAAAAAATGTGTATAATTTAACGGACAAGAAAGTCATGTGGTCTCCTCATTTAATTTTAATATTTTCAAACACCAAAACCTGAGTGTAGACTGTCATTTCATTAGTAAATATTCAGCCGATTTTATTCTGTTAAAATATGTATAACATATATATCTTCTGAAAAACCTCCGATATGAAATATGAATACTAAATGACAAACATGTCACTAAATGATTTATTTATCTGTTAAAAATATTAGAAAAATAACGTTAGTATTCTTTTACCTTTTGGTTGACTGATTATTTAAAAGTTTAAAATAGGAAGTGTTATTAAGTGGTGGATGTCCGTTAAAATATCTACGTAAATCTTAAAATTGGTATAATTGCTTTACGTCCCTTATTATATGTGGCGGTGAGTAGTAAAAAGCAAAAAGCCATCCTATGTAATAATAACATAATAATGCATCCTGCGCGCGTTTCCCTGTATTTCCTGCAATGTCAATGCTCTAGGTGAGTGAACGTGACACTGCTGCGAACCTTTCGAATTCCTCCCGCTGCAACATCGCCTACATGCCCAGGGAAAGGACTAGTCGGAACCAGCAACTGCACTGCCGTATCGCACTGTAAATGCTTCTTACCCAATGAGAATTTTTTGAGATCGACAGGAAGCCGATATCTCTAATAATTTTAAATCGGTAAAATACGTATTGCACGCAATGCTTATTATTAAAATTTAGAAATAAAAAGAAACCTTGATCATTACTAAGTTATTAATTATTTATCATTTCCTTGATTGATAAATAATATTTATATGTAATATTAATTGTGCTTGTTTATAAGATAATTTTCATGAAAATCCAGCTTCCGGTTTAATCAGATTTAAATTTTTCAGTCCAGTCTACCCTAATTTAGTCTAATTTAATTTATAACCCAACCTAACGTAACCTAACCTAACGTACCTTATCCTAACCTACCTATACCTACATTGATTTGAATTGAATTTCTTAAAAAACACAATAGGCGATTGAGATAGATTTTTTTTATAATTGCAAGCTAGTCCTTGTTAAATGCTTCCATTTGATATCAAGCATAACATAACTTTTTACCCCCTAGCTTAACTAACATTTGCTAACGTACCTATAACCTAACCTAAATCCTGTCGGTAAACATGAAATCCGATTGTGTAAAATTGGTACGTTTTTCAATTTCGGTAAAGCATTGATTTCGATTTTTTTTGGTTAGCTGTTTCGGTTCTAAATTAATTTGCGCCCTTCGTTTTTAGTAGATACTTATATTAAATTATTTATACTAACATTGTTAAAATTAGATTAATGTTCCAAACGAAAATAAAAGTATGAAATTTCTTGTAATTAATACAAAAAATATCACATTTTTTACTTCAGTTTTATGTCGTCAGTTAAACAAAAAAATGAGATCAATGTTCAGTATAAAATAAATAAAAATGAAGAAACTGAATCCATTCCAGCTAAATAAGAAAAATAAACTAAACTTTGCTAGCTAGACACTTTCGACTGTTATACGATGTCAAAAAAGTTGTCTATGATTATTTTTTCACTAATAGCCTAAATATTTATCAATATTAACCTTATTTCACGTGACAATTGATTTTCACTCCATACCGTTTACTTAGTATCCATGATACCTTTTTTTAAAGACACTCAAATCCTCCATATACAAATATTATTTGACTCATTAAACTTAAAAAAGGTGTAAACACAATTTAAATTTACACTCTACTTTAAATTAGTAAATCTAATAAAAACAAATAATTAAGAATCGAAAGTGAGGTTAACAAACTGAAGAAGACCATTATAGAATATCACTTTGTATCTTGCGGTATCTTGGCGCTAGGTCAATAACCATAGTCTTCTCATCCGTGGTGTATAATACACTATTTTACTGTATTTATAATTTTAGCACGTATATTATCACAACGTAACTTGTACTTATATTATTAATATACAATAACATATTAGTATGACATATATTTTATAGGATTGCTGTATTTTATTTGACTTGTTTTCACGACGTAGATGAAGTATATTTGTAATGATTATGTAAAATGATCGAGAAACACCGAACACAATGAAGTGTTTTGTAACACCCGACGAGTTAAGTGTAAAGAATAGATGTATAATTAATTAAATTCGCGTCCCGTGAACGGGTTGCTACTAAACAATGCGAGTGTTTGCAAGTAGGTTAATGATTGCAAGCAGAGCTGGCAATGATATTTGCATTGCGAATGTAATAGGTGTTAATGACAGATTAAATGAGTGTAATGCTAATAATTATGCCGAGTCAAGGAAGCTGCCACATCAGCAGTTGGGAAAGATGTTGCCTGAGATGTTTTTAAATCACATAAAAACCGCTAATTCTACTTAATTCCTTTACACTTCAGGTTTAAGACTCTTGTACACGAGACTTGTTATCTCCAGTATAAATATAAAATGGAATTGCTATAAAATTTAACTATGTAAATGTAATTTAATCGCAATTTAAGTAAATTATGGTATCGATTTAAATCTTTCTAAATAAAGGCTCTGCGTTACGATGGAAATCGTTTCTCAATTTCTGCATGATGAGTTGGTTCAGAGATCAGAGTTGGGCAATATGTAGAGCAAATGCAGAACAGAATAGATCCACATAAACCCACAAACGTAACATTAAACATGTGCTTACAATACAACACATCATTAGAATTGTCAGATTTTTATTTAGGTTAAAAAGAACAAAAATAAGTATATACAGGGTGTTCCCTTTAAGTTTGCCACCATTGCTATCTCGAGAACAATAAGAGCTACAAGGTAAATAACCACCATTTTACAAGACTAATACAATGAGTAAAAAATTTTTTTTTTCGACCAGTGGTTCTCAAAATACGGGACACAGCTTTCTTATTTTAAATGGGAACATATATTTATTTTTAGGTTATTCGATAGAGTATTATTTTCTGAATTCAACGATATAAACATAACATATACTAATATAATAAAATAACTGAGAAAAATGCATGTTAGATTTATACGTATTTTATTTATATCTGGCTGAAACAAGCATAGCATATCACTCTTGTTTCAGCCAGAAATAAATAAATTACATATAAATCTAACATGCATTTTTCTCAGTTATTTTATTATATTAAAATATGATATAATATGTTTATATCGTTGAATTCAGAAAAAATACTCTATCGAATAACCTAAAAATAAACATATGTTTCTATTCAAAATAAGAAAGTTGTGTCCCGTATTTTGAAAACAACTGATCGAAAAAAAATTTTTTTTGCTCATTGTATAAATCTTGTAAAATGGTGGTTCTTTGCTAATTTAACCAACCTCGTAACTCTTGTAGTTCTCGAGATAGCAATGGTGGCTCACTTAAATGGAACACCCTGTATTTCATACGATCTTAATAGTTGTTAATAGACTGCATTAGTGTAACGGTCATTTTGTGGCGCCAAATTCAAACTGAAACCCTAACTCGCCTCTGCCGATTTATACGCCCATGTTATTCTTATGGGAATAAAAATGTGCTATTTTAAACTTCTAGAAAGTATTATAAAATGCAAATCTTAACTATTAAACCTTATAAATACTAATCTCTAATATTTTATCTATCTTCTAATGTAATATACACACCCAAAAAACACAGTATTATTTAATAAACTTCAATTTAAACAGTAGGTGCAAATTTCTGAAAACGTATGTCGTAGCTGTCTTAGTATTCAGTTGAACCTGTCATTTTAACGCGGTGTTTTTAAGCTGCTGCACCAAGTAACGACATATGTTACTATTTGGGATACAACTTTCTTTAAAATCAAATTTTTCATAATTTATTATTTTATTTGTACTTTTTCTGTACGGAAAGCAAAGAGTAATATTTTAGGATATAAAAAAATACTATGTTATAGTTAAGAATCGCCAAAATGCTTTAATATCGTGAATTGAAAATGTACTTCCATAAGAAATGCATACACTCAGATTTGAATTAGGGTTTCGCGCTAAATGTAAATCTTAACCTCACTAACGTGGTCTATAGACTGCATTAGTGTAACGGTCATTTTGTGGCGCCAAATTCAAACTGAAACCCTAACTCGCCTCTGCCGATTTATACGCCCATGTTATTCTTATGGGAATAAAAATGTGCTATCTTTAAACTTCTAGAAAGTATTATAAAATGCAAATCTTAACTATTAAACCTTATAAATACTAATCTCTAATGTTTTATCTATCTTCTAATGTAATATACACACCCAAAAAACACAGTATTATTTAATAAACTTCAATTTAAACAGTAGGTGCAAATTTCTGAAAACGTATGTCGTAGCTGTCTTAGTATTCAGTTGAACCTGTCATTTTAACGCGGTGTTTTTAAGCTGCTGCACCAAGTAACGACATATGTTACTATTTGGGATACAACTTTCTTTAAAATCAAATTTTTCATAATTTATTATTTTATTTGTACTTTTTCTGTACGGAAAGCAAAGAGTAATATTTTAGGATATAAAAAAATACTATGTTATAGTTAAGAATCGCAAAAATGCTTTAATATCGTGAATTGAAAATGTACTTCCATAAGAAATGCATACACTCAGATTTGAATTAGGGTTTCGCGCTAAATGTAAATCTTAACCTCACTAACGTGGTCTATAGACTGCATTAGTGTAACGGTCATTTTGTGGCGCCAAATTCAAACTGAAACCCTAACTCGCCTCTGCCGATTTATACGCCCATGTTATTCTTATGGGAATAAAAATGTGCTATCTTTAAACTTCTAGAAAGTATTATAAAATGCAAATCTTAACTATTAAACCTTATAAATACTAATCTCTAATGTTTTATCTATCTTCTAATGTAATATACACACCCAAAAAACACAGTATTATTTAATAAACTTCAATTTAAACAGTAGGTGCAAATTTCTGAAAACGTATGTCGTAGCTGTCTTAGTATTCAGTTGAACCTGTCACTTTACCGCGGTGTTTTTAATCTGCTGCAACAAGTAACGACATATGTTACTATTTGGGATACTACTTTCTTTAAAATCAAATTTTTCTTAATTTATTCTTTTATTTGTACTTTTTCTGTACGGAAAGCAAAGAGTAATATTTGAGGATGTAAAAAAATACTATGTTATAGTTAAGAATCGCCAAAATGCTTTAATATCGTGAATTGAAAATATACTCCCATAAGAAATGCATACACTCAGATTTGAATTAGGGTTTCGCGCTAAATGTAAATCTTAACCTCACTAACGTGGTCTATTGAAATTTAAACATTATATATTTTCAGCCGAAACCGAAACCGTAACCTAATATTCGACCTTTCTTCTAGTAGCCGAAAACGTAACCGAAAACGAAACTTATGTAGTTCAGTTAAAATTTAGTTCATTTTTTAGTAAATATAAATTAAATAAAAGATTTCAATTCATTAAAAAATCACTTTATTTTGTAGAAATATTATCTTTACTAAAGAAGTAAATATTTTAGTTACTAATCACCACCTCACTAACATCACAAATAATCGCAATCAAATAAGTAGTCTTTTTAAAAAGTATTTGTTACTAACTAACAACTTCTTTTATAATGGGTGATATTCTCTTAAAATAACGTTACTTTTTTGTGATTATTTATAAACCCGTCGAGTCAAGATCTGTCAGCCTTTAGATAAGCATAAACATCTTTATAATGCCCTGGGTATAAACAACTATTATACGTATAATATACATAAAACCAACGAAAATTTAATAAGAAAATACATGCGAAAATCAAAACTGCAATTTTTAGTTGCACCAACATAATTTAAATTTTAAGTACTACCATTTTTTTTTCTTTAAGTGTTGCTTAAAATTTAATCCTTGTTGGTGAAACTGGGCATAAGTCTAATAGGTATATCTGTATTGGTATTTCTTGAGTAGAATAATTACTTCTATGTACTCGAAGTTCTGGATATCAGTGACTTTTTATATATATTTTTTTATTTTTCGTCTTCCCCAGGAGGTGCAAATTAACAAAAATACAAAACGTGGAAAAACCAAGATGATTAAAAAAACTTTTGTAATTTTTGTTAATTTTGACCTCCTGAGGAAGAAGCAAGGGGCGTCGAAACTAGTAGAGGACGAAAAAAATATAATTATACAAAAAGTGATATTTAGAACTTCATTACGTCTGTTCAGTTTACTCGACTTTTCAGTATTTTGTTTTAATCTTTAAATTTGTTATTGAGACATTTCATTTTACTAGATTAAAAAAAAAAACAAAAAAAAAAACGTATTCAATAATTTATATGAAACATGCTCCAGGTTAAGTCAAAATAAGAAAAAAAAAATACTTTGAAGATATAATCGCAAAAGCTTCATTTAAGAAATACGTATTACCTTTTGGTCCTAAAGTCAAATTTTAAATACTTCGGGACCAATCTGCAATATAAATGCCATATACTAGTTTCTTTTAAAATAATATATTGTACAACAAGCATGAAATGGACATTCCAAGCGAATTGTACTTTATACTTTTTTACGACCACAGTATTATTTCCTAATAAATTTATATTTTAATAGTAGAGAGGACTTCATTTCACTACTTCCTAGTAACTATAAAATAAAATTAAACAATACGATTTTCGACAGAACTGTGAGATTTGAATTTATACCTTAACGTTGTCTATGGTTACCGTGGGAAATGAAATTGTGCTTACAATATACTATGTATCCGTAGCAATAAGAAACATATAATAAGGAAATATATTACTGATCGTAGAACAATTTTGTAAAAACGATGTCATTTTTATAAACTATTAATAAAAATTATGTCGATATATATCCTGAACGAACAAAAATTCCAACACTGTCAGTGAAGTTCGATGTTTGTATATAATTTACTCTATACTTAGAATAATTTTTATGTAGAGAGGGTGATTAACAGGAATTGTTTTGTGTGAAAGACTTAACAAACAATGTATTTATGCTTCTAATTACGTCGGATTACAAACTAATAAATATTCTTGTATCGCGGGAAACTTCATAAGCGCAAGATCCCACTCTTGCGATATGTTACAAACACAGAACTATTTATTTACATGTGTACACATTATTCATATATTTAAAATATTTGAAAAATTTTACGGAATATAGGAAGAATTTGAAATATTTGTAAATAAATTGTCAATGATGATTTAAGTAATATTTCTTTTCATTTGTGTATAATGTGTATCGAGTAATTTCAATGCTTAAAAAAACAATTTTGTTTTCATTTATAGCATTTCAAAATTCATTGAACATAATCTTAATTAATTAATTAATGACGACTTATGAAATCCGTGAAGTGTATAATTTTATTATACATAGTTTCACTTCGTCCGTTTATAAATATTTAGATTTAGAAGTACGGTACAAATGTTATGTCACAAAATGTCAGCGTTCCGATCATTATTAGCAATAGTTTCAATGCCGTTCGTCTTGAACTAATGGAGATTAATGAAATAAGTGAAATATTTACTGAACAGAAGGCTACATGAAGTCATTAAAAAATTTCATATGGTCAGCGTACAACATAACGTCTTACATTTTTATTTGTAATAAAAATTTAAAATTATTTCGTCTATATTTACTCAATTTACATTGAAAATTTATTTCAAGGTTAACTAGAGTATAATAATATAAACATTACTGTAAAATGTGTAATGTTTATAAATAAAGAATAAAAAAATAAAAAATGAGCATGGCTCATGACAAGACACACCGGTCTGTCATATGCTTGTGTTCACTATAAAAGTGGACATCAGTACTTTTGTTTCTGTTTTGTTACTGATACCTAGGTTACGAAAGATATAATTTTTTGCATGTATTGGTATTACCTTAAATGTTTATTGGTGGAATGTACCACTTCACTTCAGATTTGCTATTGATAGTAATTATTGAGTAATAATCATAGAATTTTTAACGAAAATATGTTCAAAAAAATATTGAGTTGAAAATAATATCAATACCTGAAAATGTTACAGGGCTATTTATAGTTTGTAATGTTTATGCTATGTAGGCTATGAAAGGTATAACAGTATGAAAATATGAAACATTAAATTATCTATTCATCGTTTATGAGTAATATTATTTAAAAAAATTATTAATTTATTTATTTACTATTTTCAATGAAGTATAAGAAAATATAAAACGATTTATGTTTCTCAATAACATGAATTTATTCTCATCTTCGGCTTTCAATATTTCTTTCTTTGTTCGATCATAACTTACCTTAACACAATAATTATTGCGTAAAGGTTGGTATTGAAGTGTTATATTACAGTAACAATAATCTAAAACAATAAAATATAATTTATTTCTATATATGTAGCGTCACGCATTGTTAACAATCTTATAACCATAACCTAATAAATAAATTGAAATTTATCTTCACAACCTTACAAGTTGAAATTAAAGAAATTTAAATACGTTTTACGAGATATAAAGTTCTAGTTTTCAAACGAAAATGTCAGAGATATAAAAGCTGGTATATAACAGAAGCTCCGTTTTGTGATGTTTTGAATGTCATTTGAAACTGAATTAAATTACCAGTTTTTGACATTAATAATAAATACATTTTAAAAATAAAGAATAAAGTAGAACATTGGAAATAAAAAAAAAATATTTTAGATTTGCGCTAGCAGCCATTGTTTTTTGTTTTTTGAGGTTATGGTGATCATTTTATTTTTATATTTATCCAAATGATTAATTACGAGTACATAACTTACACTAAATAAAACTGTAAGTTTAGTAGTATATGAGTTTAGGTTGATTAGAATTAGATTGTAAAATGAAAAATCAACTGTTATAAAATATTAATATTACATTTTGAACACAGAGAATAATAATGTACATGCCTTTAATAAACGGTGAATATAAATCATTCTTAAATAACTAATACAGCACAGTATTTACCCGAATATAGGCAATCCCCATAAAAAATCACGTAACATTTAATTTATGGTTTGAAAAACATAAATAAGGCGATAACTATTTTATTGTAAAGAATAATTGAAAAATACGTTTTGAAAATAAACACAGTTTATTCATAAAAAAACGTTTGTTTATATTCGGGCCAATACGGCAGTTATGGAAGCAGTGAGCAGGAGATGATTTGAGGAAGCTGAACATAGAAAGAAAAGCAAAAGTGCACTCACCAGGTTGACCGGTGCTGCCGCCAGGTTCATGTTGACGTGAGCTTGTTACAATTCCCGCACTGTGGCAACGGATGCGTTGATCTCTTGGCATCAAGGCATCGTCGACCGACTGCATTTACCGTTGTTTTGTTACGGCTGAGCGGAGCACTCGATGCATGATTAGGCCTGCACCAGGAGAAGGGATCTGCTCTTCCAGGTTGTGTAATTCGGCACGTGAACGCGGGCGGAAAAGTCAGGGTTACTCGCAGAGGCTGCACTACGGGGAGATTTCGGGTTGGAGAACATGTGAAGGTTGCCTGGGAAGTAATTGATTCATTTCTACAAATTATTCATTCAATGTTGAGACTAATTAACCTCAAAGTGTAATTTGAAACGGTACATGACATATGTAAATGATGAGAGTATACATAGATTGAGCATGCTTTAATAAGTAAGGAAGAAAAATAATTTTCAAGCATATTATTATCTTATGAAAATAATCTTTCACCATTGTGGTTAACTAAATTTTACTGGTTTCAGGACATTAAACCTTTACGTATGTACCAGAAAGCTGGTAACTAAGTCGTAACTGTATCGGTACGGAATTATTATTAACATACTAACCTGTCAAAATTGCATAAGACAATATAACTGGAACCAAGGTGTCATTCAACCAATTCAGCCTGGATCACAAAATCGTTATTGATAAAAATAATATTAATAACGTCTTCATTCTTTAAAACTAGTAAATAATTGGAGATATCGGGACTCGAAACTAGCCTAATTTGTAGAGACAAGATCAATTTACATGTCTCAACGTGATACCTAAGCTAAAGTTTCGCAGAAAAATATCAATTTAATTTTTTTAGTAAATTTATTCTTAGCTTATTTAGTTTTATAGTAACATTTAGGTCGATTTTGCAAGTTTCTATTTCACAAAAAATACAAGTCGGGATTTGAGGTCAAGACGACACTAAGTTAGACGGGATCAACTGGAAGCCGAAACGAGATCACTTTTCTCACATTGTCGGAGTTCCTGATGGGTCAGGGTGTTTTAAAAAAATATATAAAATTAACACTTCAATATTTTTTATTTCCAAATTTAAGAAAATAGTTTATTTTGATAGACATCGATACAAAACATTTTAAAATAGAAATTTTTTTTTTCAACATAATGATTTCATCTTTTGATTTTTCTAGAAAAGAAAAACTAAAAATGGCTCTATGTTTTCTGAAATAACTGAAATGCAATTGACGTTCCTCAAAATAAATCTGAATACGCTATTAATTTATAAAGAAAATATAAATATTTATAATGTTTGCTCTAAGCACGTTAACTTATGTCAAGAACTTACGTTAGTTCACTTTCGCGTTATTTATGTTGCTATCTTATAAAAGTTCACTTATGAGTATGTAGAAAAATATTGCTTAATGTACAAACCAACAATTACGAAAAGGTTAATGGAATGAAGATGACATATCATAACAATCTTTAAAATCTTATGAACTTATTTATGGCAAAATTATATACCTATTTGTTGCTGATTGAGTGAAAAGTGATAGGTATATGATGTAATGTAAATTATTTAATTTTCTTCCAAATCCTTTCTAATCATGGCAAACTTTAAAAATGGATTATTAATAAATTTTATTATCATATTCGACATGGTTTGATAACATAAATACTTCAATTAGTATGATCAATGACATAAAATTTAAAATTTCACTCTTTAGTTTTTAATTTATTTTTGATGTTTCTCATTATCATAATGGCACTTAAAGTATCTAAATTTTGTACTTGCACAACGTAAGAAATAACTAAAAAATTACGTTCGTTAACATTTAAAATTTGAAATGACTTAAATGAGGAATTAATGTGTAAACATTAAAGGAGTTTAGAATTTACGTTAAATATATAATATGGTACTGGTTGTGCCCGATCTACTATATCGTAAATATAGATTTTATTTATACCGTAAAAGGCGTTCACCGCCCGAACGGTCATCAGTTTCCGGGCACTCTTGCTGGCTAGGAGAGGATATTTTTGTGGACGACATAATGAAATTAAAATTTTGAGTAGCGACACTCGAACTAGGATTTTCAAAACCCCAGCTAGTAACTCTTGTCAATATCAATAGACTACAGATCGTGGAGTCTTTCATAAAATAATATTTATTTATGCTACAAGTGTGTTACATTACAAATAAGTCACGTGAGAAAAGTTTAGCTCACGAGGCCGTTAGGCCAAATAGGGTATTTTTCTCGACTTAGGTAATAACAACTTTAATCATTGATGTAAAATATATAAAAAAATTGACAATTGACATTAATGACATTTAATAAAAAAAAAGTAGAGAAGATTTTATAACGCAGTTACTATGATACGAACCAACAAACAGTGAGTTATAACTTCTAATCCATTTCTGTTTTATGAACTACTTTCTTTATCTAAAAACACCATAGCTGTAGCGTTAATTACACGGTGTTGGATAAAATATTTTTTTATTTACAGTTTTCATTTCGACGACGGCACACATGTACGACTGTATACGTTTGTGACAAATTATGAATTCAAAAAAACAATACTACTAACAAGTTTCGTTACCAAAACATTTCTTACCCCTGAATTAAAAATTTCTAGGATATACTATTCAAAACGAAAACTGTATTAATCTTTTTTCAGAATTATACAACGTGGCCCCTGATTTTAAGAAAAATGCGAAAAATCGCTTAAAAACAAACGTTGTCATGATAGTTTTAAATTGTATTGTATTTATTAGCTGTAAAGATTATTAAATTGTTCCGATAAATATCTCTGAATACAATCATATTGTAAATCAAAAGTAACATAAATAAACATACTTGTAATTATTATTGTTTTGCAATATATATACAGGTGTAACACCAACACAAGCTATATCCATTAATTCTTTACTATTAAAGATACAATAAAATGTTATGAGACAATCTTGTAGAAGACCAAGGGAGACAGACATCCGATTAAATAATAGTTTATTTTTTTAAATCAGTTGTACTCAAGTTAGAACTGGAGGTTCTATTTTTAAATGGGATTATACATATTTTTTTAACTTATTATTTTTTTCCCTTACATAATAAAATTATTGAGATAAATTTGATTGAAAGTTGAATAAATTTTGCAACAAACAAATTGAATTTATAGAACACTGAACAAAACAAGTATTCACAACATGCCGTCGAAACATATTTGAAACATTATTAAATCTCAGAGGTGCAGTTTCGTATAAACTTCCAAATGCCCAGTTGCCGATCGAAAATCTGTTCTGTTGGGGGTTTGACAACTTCAAAGAAACAGAAAGTGTATCTACGAAAAGAAATGGGCTAGAACCGATATCTCGAACACCGAAGAATTGGTCCTTTTACTTTTATATGAAGGAAATGGCGTCTTACTGTTTCCAACAGGATTGAACCACAGGCCACACAGCTAGAAATTTAATCATTATTTTCAGGAAAATGTTCCCAGACGAACGGACCGGTGTAAAAGGCGACATAACCGGATTTAACGCCCTGAGGGGATATCTAAAGACAGGAGTATACAGGTATCGTCCCAGAACCTTATACAAAACTTGGAGGATGCAATGCAATCTGTTTAAAAATAACCCTCATATGAGAAGATATGCTTTATGGAGTTATGCAAAATAGTAGAATCCGCCTGCAGCAATATATTGATACACACAACGACAACCAGTTGCAAGAAATTATTTTTAAAACTAGGTGATTTTAAACTTCCCGTGCTAGTCTGCTAGTTTTTTTTTTAATTCTTCTTCAAAACTAGGGAAGTTGCTTTGCCCCAGCCTGTATGTAAGCTTAATTAATTTAAAATCAAATTTAAAATTGGTGTATTTTAATCTTCTAACTCTAGCAACTAGAAAAATCAAGATAAAAAACCCCTTGTAACTCATAAGTTAGCTATTCGGTGTACTCTTTTTATTAAAAAGGTTACTGCCGAGTCATGGATTCGTGGTTTGCTCTCAGGATTCGCTACCCAGATGTCGCGGCGTTGAATCTGGCAGAGACAAAAATGAGTTTGTATTTCATTCCATCGTATCACCTCATTATACTACAAATAATTAGTAGTTAAGCGGTAGTTAAATATTAGAGATAAAAACGTTATATTTACTTTCCATTATTTATTCATCTATGTCCAATTATTGGCTCGCCTAAGAGTTAAATCATTCTTATTGTAGAGAAAATAATCTACATACTAAAATGTTTTCTTTTTCTTGAATATTATAATATTATTATTATTATAACATGTAAAGATTATACAATGACTTGCAATTCTATATAAAACATATATTTTCCTTATGGCAAAAATATAAAAACACATAAATTTCTGAAACGCGGTGTAATACAGGATATTTATATGACGTGACATTGAAACGGAAGATGGATGATTAGGTATACCTGCACAACTTCATTCCACAATCTAGTAACACATGATGTAATGTTGTAAATACGCATGCATGTATGTAAATAACAAATTAAACAGTAAACGCTGATTTAGTAAATGTGGAAATAGATTCATGTTAATTTAAATTTATGCGTAAAACAAATTGGAGTTTATTTCAATGTTTTGTTTTTATTTTCATTGTTTTCATTTTTTCATGTCCGTATTTTAATTGTTATAATGAATATATATTATTGTACCAATGTAGGTTATCTAAGTGCCACATTATGGAAGGCTGGCTGTAAAGTACACGATCGCACAGTTACGAACTTTTTGAATTATCGAAATTGTTATGCTTTATTTAAAACATTACGACTGTTGAAGAAATAGACAAGAAATGTTCTACATTGTATTATTATATTGCGTTGTAAATAGTTTCAATTTATTATTTTGAGGTTGACAGTTTGAGTTTTTATGTTCTGCTGTTGGCAATATTTACTAGCGGTATGTTAATTCTTTCAGTGTATTGTGTGATCGAAATACATTATTGTAGAAGAAGTATAGTACATAATTCGAGTTGTAAAGCCATTACACACTTGTGGAATTACAAAATCGCCCTTTCGCGGCTCTTGTGTAACTTTTGCACTTCGTGCGTAATTACATTACATAAATTCATTGTATTTGATCATTATGTTTTATTATAATTATTAATATTATGCCTACTTCCGATCTTTTATTATCTTGGCGGTATAAATCTTCGCGTTGTAGAAAGGAGGTAAGTGGTACCCTGTTCAAATGACACGAAAAACGAAATATGTGATAATATTTTTCCATTCATGCAAAATCTGTAAAGTTTCCGGTAATAGATGTAGTATTCTTATATATTTGTTTAACTAATACGTAATTTGTTTTACTTGGTCATATTTATTCTTCTTCTCCTTTTTCCTGCTCTACGTAGATTTTAGCTAGGGCTTCGAACCATTAATTTTCGTTTCAGATCAGAATAAATAACAAAATCGGTTAGGTACAGTTTATGTTCCGCAAAAAATAACGTTTTTTCGGTTTTCGCTTTAATACAGACAAAATAAATATAAAAATTTTAGTCGACAACACATTTATAGTGTACATATTGTCTATACAAAATAAACCGATTTTTTCGGTGCTCGTTCTGACAAAAATTATAAGATTTTTCGTTTGCTTCAACCTCAACATTTTGTGGAACTGGGGAACTTCATTTCTGAGATTTAGGGCCGGTACTTCCAACTACAGATAAAACTAATTAACTACTATACCCAAATATATTTATTTCGTAGTTAGTTATCCTGTAGATAAGAATAAAATTTAATGGTGATAGTAACGTAACTAGTAAGGAGACAATATTTATGTTTTCATTGATTAACAATGATAGCGTCTTATCATTTCAAACTCGCATCATTTCTTTTGACAGTTTAGGTTAGTGCTCTGTGCAGTTTCTTGTCAGTTTCATTTTGTTGTGAATTGGGTGAATTACTATACATTTTTTAATAAATTCAAATAGATAAACAAAAGAAGTTCTTATTTTACAACAACAGAACTCAGAATACGACACTTGTAACTCGTATTACAATAATTTTACTTATAATAGTCTTATAAATATCCCAAAGGTCTCGGACTGTTATAGTCATTTGATGCAAAAAGCCGGAGAGCAATAAGCAAATGAGGTACAGAAGGTACTGTATAATTTGTACAAATAATAATAATAATATTGACATTTGACATATTATTTCTCTTTCGCTAAAAATAATTTGGCATCTTTTCTTAAATTATTCTTATCTATCGCTGTTGTGAGCAAGAAGATGTTGAATTTGGAGAAATATTAATGGAACCGAATTTTTTGTTAGCAAAATCAATTGGAAAATTATACGTCATTCCAAAAATTAAAATTACCTGGTCTTACTCTTATGGTATATATGCGTTCAATATAATTAACAATCTCTTAATCACCATCGTTAAATATATCATCAAAGGCGCTATCCATAATTGAGACTGAATAGTAAATTGTAGGTTATACCTTAGAATAATTACTGAACTGAACGTAAACTAAATAGATAAATTTATTGTATAGATAGCTTATTTAATACCAGAATAAACACTAAGTAAGCGTAGTAATATGAAAATTGTATTTCAACCTTTGGATAGCATTAGCCCTAAGCTAAGGTTAACAAAATTTAACTATAGATGGAAATACCGACTCTTAGTCAATTAAAATGTATTTGCTTCATTTATTGAAGCATTTAATTTTGATTCTCAACGAGTCATCTAGGTCTAGCAGTGAATAAAATATTTTTCGTAAAATTTTGTATTAAACACGCATTAGTAAAAGATCAGAAATTCCTATTTCTCGCTTCTCACAGCCATTCTAATTTCATAAGAACATTTTCCCACATAATTCTGAATCCAACCCTGTGCACTTTTACATTGAGCACGAGAACAATCACATCTTTAGCAAGTGGCTGCACGTTTAATGAAACTTTTTAACAACCAGACCATTGTTTTTTTCCAGATCAGTGGTTTCTTATAAATCACAATTATCTTCATTAGGTATTTCATTAGTAGTATTCCCAACGCTTTGCCATCTATCACATCGTAGATAGTTGCAGGACAATGTTCAAGGTCTCATATTGTAACAACAGATTCGTGTTCCAGAGCTCATCTGCATTGAATTATTTGTTGCGCCCGCGGTTGTTTAAGAAACTCAAACGTCCTTGGGTTTATTCAGCCGTGACTAAATTCCTATTAATAAATGCGTATTTCTGGCTAATATACTTTTTTCGGCACATTTGAGAAGATGATATCTTCACTTTTTACATTTTTTTTTTGTTTGTTTGTTTTTGGCAATTAAGTATCGCTTAGCCTTGAAATTGAAAATGTTTTTGTAAAATGTTGAAAATCATCCTGTTTTGTGGTAATTCCAAATCAATTAAATGCGATCATTATCTTAACCATTTCTAATTGCAAATAATGTAAATGAAATCTCATCTCATCTTATTTAAATGGACAAATACAAGGTTAAGGCTTTTCAGAACATCGAAATGTAAGTCAACCTTTTTAATGAACTTAAGATCGTGGTTATCCTTACAAAATATAAGTTGTTTTTCATTTTGTAAAAAAACCCGATGATACAAATATCAAGTATTTCTCCGTGGTTACCACTGTATACTCGTATATACATATGTTACATATTACGATAAATTTGATCAATCTAGTAATTATGTGTACTAGTATACTCACGGGCTATCGCTTCTTTTTGGAGAATTTGATAAAAATATAGTAATTTATTGAAAAAAACCTAACCTAACTTCACCTAACAACGTGAAATAAGTATTGACGAGCATGCATAATATCCAGTATGTTTGATAAATTAAGCATATATATTCTCAAATTCTCCATTACTATTGGAAATTATACATAGTTGCGGGTACATTCCTTTATTGTATTGCGCGTAAGTTTTGGAATTTAAAAAATTAAACAACAATTATTTTTGTCGAATAATTATGAATTAAAGAAGAATGAATTGTATTGTCGAAACCAGGGCATGTGTTTTTATTAACCGGTTAAAAAAAAACGGTTAATAAAAACCGGTAACCGATATATTCAACGAAATTTGCGAACTTTAACCGTAATTTTAACCGATATTTTTTAGGCCGAAAATACCGGTAACCGTTAACCAAAAAAAATAAACCGGTTTTAGCGAACATTAACCTTTATTTTTCATTTAGCGAGAAAAATTTTAATATTTTTTTATATCTGTGTTTTCTACTTGTATTTGAACATCAGTCATGACAGTTTTTAGAATTTCCATTTTATTGGAGAGTTATAAATGTAGGTAGTCTCTTTGGCCGTTAAGGTTACTTAAAAAGTCCCAAATAAATACGGCCTTTGTCAACACAGGCAAGTTTAAAATTGAAAAGTGACCTGCGTTTTTCTAAAGATATTATAGGAATTTTTGTGAATATTCAATAATTAAATTGGTTTTTTTTAATTGTTATATTTTTCTCAGATGGTATTTTTTTCGAATTTTTTTAATTAATTATTTTGTAATTTTTTTTAATCAAATTTTTATAATTAATTTGTTTTAATTAATTTTAATTATTTTTTTAACCGATATATTAACCGGTTTAAACCGGTTTCCAATTTTCAAAAACCGGTTTTCGAACTAAAACCGTTATTATTATAACGTTCTCTATAAGGGTTAACCGTTAACCAGTATTTTTTTCGGTTACATGCCCTGGTCGAAACACAGAGATTTTCGATTCGAAACAGGCCGCTTGTGCACGATTCATTTTTAGTGAATTATATTCTTTGTATTTATAATTGAATACTCCTTTAGAAATTACATATTTTACTTTTAATTTTTATTATTTTTCAGTATAACTTTTAATTGAGCAAGTGATATTTAGCATAAGATAAAAACACTATGTTATACACGTGTTGCATACAACATTTTTTCTATAACCGAAATATTAATAAAAATTAATTTCAAAAGTAAATAAAACGATTAATTAATGTGCCATTAGTGCATGAATAGTGTTTACGTTGCCTAACTTGAAAAGTGATTCTTTAGAAACTCTAAAGAGGGCCTAAAGTACATACTTTGTTTGTATTTGTATTGATACTGACATCGTAGGCAAATACCCACACTTTTTGTAAAACTAAACTAATTTCTTGTTTATATTTACAGCTAAGCCGCTGAGCTGTCACTCATTTATTTTTCTTCTTCAATGGCACGACATAAAAGAAATGGGAACTCAAGTTTCTAAAATAATTATTTTGTGGTAAATTTTAATTATATTTTATCATTTAATAGTAATAGTTATTATTCTACATTGCTTACTGCCACTCTGATCGTGTCGACTCTAGACCATGTTCAATAATTTATACTTTTGTAAGTAGGTACGTATTATTTATTTATTATACCAACTCTGAGGGTAAATCAAAATCACAAAGAGTTAATTGGAAATAAGTTATATTTTTAAATGTACTTTCATTCATGCTTATCTCCATATAAAGTATAATAACTAAGTATAAATTTAGAGATTGGATTGAAGCACACCGACATCAGCAATGAATACGAATATGATTACCCTTAAGTGAACGCACAACTATTTAAATTAATGATTGGAAAGTGTATCAAACATGTCCCTTAGGTATTTAGAGTGGATTCCTGTTAAGTATGTTAACTTATTAATCAGTTTGAAATAAATCTAAATTTCTTGATATAAATAAGTTTATCCAACTCCGTGTAATTATAACGATATAAGTATGCTGTTTTTAGATAAATAAAGTAGGTCATAAGTCACTACTGAGCTAAATATATTAGCTCACTGTTTTTTGGTTCGTATCATAGTAACTACATTACAAAACCTTCTCTACACTATTTTGTTCCTATATGTCATTTCGAAATTCCATCTGTCAAAAATCTTATATATATTTTATATCAATGATTAAAATGTGTTGGATAAAATGTTGTATGGCACACGTGTGTTAATTACCTAAGTCACTTGAAAAAATACCACACTCGGCCTAACGGCCTCGTGAGCTAAACTTTTCTCACATAACTTATCTGTAATGTAACAAATATAGTATGTAGAGGGTATATCTTAAATACACTGTCGAAAAACCAGAAAATTCAGGGATAATTTTCAAGCAACAATTTTATAATATTTAATTAAAAGGCTAAAAATCTATATTATAAAAAATCAGAGCCTATTGACAAAAGGTTTTCTGCTGAAATAAAAGATAGTCTTACAATCTTTGTTTGTACGTAGTGCTTCTTACAAAATTTTTGACTAATTTTAATTTTAGAAATGAAAGTTTTCTTCTGATGCAACAACATGGATGATAAAAAAAATTTAACATGCAACTAAAATTTTACTGAAATTGCTGCTTGAATACTATTCTTTATTAAGACGAGTTCAATATTTTCTAATGGAATTAATTTTGGATAAATCGGCCAATATAGACTCGTCCTATCGTCACATACTTTATAATTGGATAAAAAATTTCATCCAAAAGGCATAGACTTCAGTCGGCTGCCGCTTGATATTATGAAATTCTCCTGATTTAAATGCAGTGGTTCTGAAGCGTGTTGACAGTCTCTTGTTTATAATGAAATTGCACACAAGTTTGTAAAGGGTACGAACATACTGCCTAGTTAGCACAGGGCATGTTCCACAAATTTCTTGCCTGAAGAAGTACTGAAAGTTTAAAGTCTTAAAAACAAATATGAAATGATTTACAAACGTCATTTTAACAGATGAGAACATCTCTCGGTTTTATCGACGCCGTTAATTTTTCGGCATGTTTTCAATACTTCTTTTTCTTTAGGCAAGAAATTTGTGGTAACTTTCCTCGTGTGAACTAGGCATACATGGCAGATTTTTGTTTAACCCCATGATCACAGATACGAGTATTTATTTTATACGATGAATTCTATAGATAAACATTTTATTTGCTATTCACTTGTACACCTTCCTTTACTTGAACTCTTTTGCCCCAGAGAAACTAACATTTGTAAGCTACTAACCTCTAAAGTATCTGTCAGTTTTTCTGGTTAGTAGTTGCATATTGCATAATTTCATTATTGAAAACAGTGTTTTGTCCCTATCATACTAATTTTTGACATAACATTAGTAACTGTCAGAATTTGGTTTTAATTTCTTTTTAGTTTACAAGTTAATGACAAACAAACTATTTTATAATATACGCGATGTAACAGTTTTTACTGCTTCTAGGAGGTAATAGGCTCGCTACTCAATTCCTCCTATCACCAGTAAAAACAGTTTTATTTGACTTATACTATAAACTACTATACTTAATCCAATTAACGTGCCAACAATATAATTCATGTCAACAATTATTACGTCACAAATTGGTGTGAATAGAATAATGAGCAAGCGATTTTTTATCTTGTTATAATTGTAATTTGAAAGTCCGCGGTGTGATCACGGAAACCGGAAATAATTGCATTTAGCAAATTCTCTTGTGACAAAAACTGTTATATCACCTCGTAGCAAAGATATTGCTGATTAAGTCAAATAGTCATATGATTACAATAAGTTCAAAGTTTTTATCATCTGTTGCTCATTTCACTTTCAATAATTACTTTCATATACGCGACGTTCCTAAAAAGAATCATTATAAGACATTTTCTTGTTCTTTTTTTGCATTCCACTTTAAACGATTATATATACAGCAAGAACGTTAAGATGATAGGAGAGAGTAACTGATGACATTCTCTAAAAATTAGCCACCAAAAGGTGCTAGAGGAATTACAACCTTCACATTCAAAATGGAATCAGAATGCAAATTCTTCATTGCCAGTTATCTTTAAGTAATCGTTGACATTTTATTTTTATTATTAATTTTTAAATATAATTCTTGAAACGCAGCATTGAAACATAATTAATAGTCAACTATGAGTTAATAGCACAAATTACTTTAACATAATACTAAATTTCACGCTACTTAAAATTGCTGATATAAAAATATTGTTGAAACGTTCGCTGTAGTCTGTGGTTTAATGCAGTGCTTCCTAAACTTTATTGGTTCTCGCCTCCCTTTTATAATCCGGTTTTTGCTAAGGTTCGCTAAGTCAAATTCTGACAAGTATACTCTGCGAATTAGCGAATTATTTTTTTAATTAAAAGGTAGTTACATTGTTTTTTATGGAGTAACGTACTGCAAACCACGTCGCGTCGTTTTGATGCGCTTCCAAAAAATCCGTGACACCATCAGAGTTGAATCCAGTGAGAATAATTTAGATTTGCTTGCATGTAATTGATCATATTTTTTTTTAATATTTCGCCTATTCATAATTCGTACAAATAACAATTTATCTGTTTATACATTTTCGCCAATAGTCGTTCGGTGGAAATTAAATTTCATCTTTAATGGACTAGTTCACCCCCGGTTAACTCTCCTTGATTCAACACTAAGCCACCAAGGTTTTACTGTATATTATCATTAATTGTATGATAATATTAAGGTAACCGTACACCTTTTGGGAATTTTGTATTGCGTTTTTTTGGTCATACTCCTTTAAAAATCCGTAGTTTAAAGTCATCCTTTCCATTCTTTTATAATCTTTTATCTTTATCCTACAAAATAAAAAATTCTGTAAAGACAAAAGATGGATAGAAATATTTTAAAAAGAACATATTCCTTACGAAAATCTGAAATGATTGGTTAATAAAGTCAATATTGTTGTGGGAACCAGAGGAGAAGGAAGACACTGATTAAAATGACTACAAGAAATAGAAGAGGATTTAATAGGAAGTAGAACAGAAAACAGGAAAACAAGGAGCATTATAACATACAGAAACGGGGACCTATCTACCCTTAAAAAAAGAATGTAGAGAGCTAAACCCCACCAAGGGGTGTCTGAGCCACTATATACTTTTTTTTTTACAAAAAATATACTTTGTCAACCTTATTAATTGTTCCATGTCACGTCCTATCCTAATCGGAAATAGAAATATATTTTGTAATATTTCGCGGTTCAGACATTGCGAACCGCTGATCTAATGGATAGACTGACTTGGCTGAGGTTCTGACAAGCTGAATTTTACTTCCGCTAATCAAATTATAATTATTACCATCCATATAAAAAGTCCTCGTGACGCACTATTTTCAATAGCTAGAGTCCCCAGGAGGTAGTATGATTTTTGTTGTTGATTTAATACACTGCTAAATACTACAGTGTTTAAAATTTCTTATATAAATACTGTCTAACACATTGTTGAGTTATTTTATTATTTTGAATGATAATGAAACGAGTATGTTATAAATATAAACAAATATTTACAAACATACTAAGTACCAGTCCATCTGCTTACTATATAGTAACTAAAAGCAATTGTTTATTTAAGTATATATTATGATTGAAAGACGTCACACCTGATAACAAAAAAAAATCAAAAAAATGCTACACATAAGAAAATAATGTACAAAAAAATAATTTGTTTTTCTTTTACTAACATGAAAAAGATAAAGAAGATTAAAATTAAAATTTATTTTATATTATACATACAGTACAATCGCGTTAGTGCTAACAGAATAAATCACTTATTCAGATTATGAATTCTTTATGTCACTGAGTGTATAAAAGTCAAAATTAAAATAATTAGGATAATCAAACATGCTGAAGAAATAATTGTTGTAAAGCTGTTTCTATTTTTGGCACCATAGCTAATTTCAAAGTGGGTTCGTTGTCCTGCTTCATCATCCAACTTTATAACACCGCAAATTTTTTTTAAATTGCAATTAGTGGACTTGTCCAGCCTGAAAATATTAATAAGGGACAATTAGATCCACTAACGCAGTTAAAGTGTTACTTATTCTAGTGACTATTGGTTATTTAATTTAAATTTAGAAAAAAGTAGGACCAGTCTATGCCCACCCAAATAAAATTGGTTGTATACAAGATGTCCGTTTTAAGAGCCTAACCATTGGGATCTCAAGAATCGTAAAAGATAAGTCTGTTAAATTGAGGCAAAGTTGCTATATTAGTTGGCCATTTCAATGATGTTTATGTTTCCCGAAAAAATGCAAAGGACTTTAGATATGAGCAAAATACTGATTTTGGCCAACTTACTTTTTCACTTATAACTTTCTTGTGTCAATTCATACAAGTTTCTAGTTTGCAGATTGCAGACAATTTTTTGCGAGGAATTAACAGCGGTCCTTAAAATTTTTATAGGTCGAATACTTTTCGAGAAATTCATACTAACTTTCAATATTCAGATGGGGCTCAAAGTGGTGTTTCGTCCTGTTAAATAGAGATTTTTTTCTCTTTACAATGATATAAAATACATTTTGGAAACAAAATCGATAAATTATTGTTTCAAACAAATTTTTAACATTTCATTTCAATATTCGGGTGCGGTTGTAAACTTTCTGGATAAATCTGAATATACTATGTTTCTAAAGTACTTATTACTACGTAATTGATTTAACTAATCAAAATTTTGTGTGAAACAAAAGAATTTCGATGTTGTTTCCAAAGCTCACTCGACCGAAATGAATAACATCAATAATTTTCTAATTTCTTAGTTTATTTTTATTTTAAAATGCATGTGTTTTATATCAACGGAAAGAGAAAAAAATCTCTATTTATCATTACTAACAGTAACTTTGAGCCCCATATGAGAATTAAAAGTTAATACGAATTTCTCATAAAATGTTCGACTTACAAGAATTTTGAGGACCGTTGTCAATACCTCGTAAAGACTTGTATGAATCGATACAAGAAAGTTATAAGTAAAAAAGTAAATTGGCCAAAATATTTTTTTTGCTCATATCAGTGACCTATGCATTTTTTCGGGAAAACAAAAATATCATGAAAATGACTAACTCATGTGGCAACTTCACCCCAATTTAAGCGGTTCGTATATTTTACAGTTCTCGAGATCCCAATAATTAGACTCTAAAAATGGATACTCTGTAGAGATACAGTTTTCCGTTTAAATTTAGACATATTTTGAATAGAAAAATAAAAACATCATTCGATATTTTAATTTTAACACAATTACACTTCACCCTACAGCAACACTATTCCTATGAACCTTTTCGCTGTGTCAATGATATACAATAGGAGTTCACAAACATTGCTTATATTGTGTTCATATTAATGAGAGATAGGTTATGCACGTTATAAGTCAATGATAGAAAATATCTTGTTTAAAGTACCAAGTATTTTACATACTCAAGTGTTCAAGGAGACTCGATTGAACTGCATGTATTTTTAATTTGATCATCATATTAATATAAAAATCTTAATAGGAAATACTATTGCAATGTAACTTTTTATAAAAAAGGAAACTTAATATACAAGGAAGTAATTTATAACACTATGTAACTTCCAAGTATATTTGTTTTATAAAACTTCTTGTTCATTAAATGATGCATTAGTGTAATCTATTCTCTGTTTCCTATGTTCCTTAATAAATTTTCTAATGCTTCTATTTACATATAAATAATTGAGTTGTTTATTTTACCGTTATATTAAAAATAAGTAAATACATGTATTCTTTTATCCACATTAAAGGACTTTCTATAGCTAACGATATTAAAAAGACATATAATATAATAATAAAGGTTATTTTCTTCAATAATTCATTAATAAATATTAGGTTTTATTATATGTATTTTTAGTAATAATGATAAGCACATTAAAGCAAAGAATAAAAATCAAATGAGATTTAAAGAAAATTTAAACAAACTTAGTTTTCAATAAAATATTAATGTAACATTTAATTTTTTTGAAATCGTATTTTATTGTATAATTAATTTTTAAGGATGACGGTGGTTTAATTGTTTTGCGCGCTTCAACTCAAATAGACTGGATTAATCAGATCTAGAATTAAAATTCCAGTGTCGCGCGTCGGCAATATTAGTCAAATGAATATTCCGCTGTAGTAAAAATGAAATGTAGTCATAAAGTGACTAAAAAATAATTATTTTGAATACTTTTCGATATCTCCTCGGCGGCAAAATTTCTTTTAACGTTAAATATCAAAACATAAAATTACAAGAAAAAAGAAAAAACTAGATCAAACACTTTAGAATGCTTTGCTCTAATTATTGACCCACTTAAACCACACAATCGAGAGCAGCCAATACTGCTCCAGAATGTATTCTGGTCTTAGTAGGGCAAGAAATAGTACAAACACTCCTGAGTGCTATAATTCTTGACCCACTGAATCCAGATCATAATCCAGAGCAGTCTGGTCTGGTTTCACACTTCAAAATATTCTAATTCCTGACCCACTGGAACCATAGCATAATTTAGAGCACCTAAATCTGCTCCAGAATGTGCTCTGGTACCAGCAGACCTAGAATTAGAATAAACATTTTAAAATACTCCTATTCTTTACCCACCGAAACTGGACTACATTACAAAGTAGTTAAATGTGTTCTGGTTTCAGCAGTCCTAGAAATAGAGAAAACAGTTCTGAGTGCTCTAATTCCTGACCCACTGAAACTAGAGCACAATCCAGAGTAGTCAAATCTGCTACTGATAATGCTCTGGTTTTAATAGACTATAAAATTATAGCAAACACTTTTGTGTGTTCTAATCCCTGACCCACTAAAACCAGAGTCAATCCAGAGCAGCTTAATCTGCTCCAGAATGTACTCTGGTTTCGGCAGACTAAGAATTAGAGCATACGCTGAAGCGTACTCCAATTCACGGCTTGTAGAACAAGACCACCTTCAGGGCAGAAGATGCCCTGGAAGGCGGTTAGCCAGAACACCAGGCGGGGCGGAGAGCGGAAAGCCTACTACTACCCCGGCGCCCCGCCGAGCGGGACTGCGTGCTACCTTCCCAGGATCTCCAGTACATCCTGAGACGCGCATTATTACTGATCATATGAATTCCTATTGGCTGATATTCAATTTGTAATTGCGGCTGTACTAATGCGAATTTTTAAATGAAATTTTTAATTTTAATGAGTGGAATTCATTGGAAATATTTTGAAGGGTATTAGTCAGTTACTTACAAATGGAAGGAGGTACAAAAATGTTTTACATAATAACAATTCAGGGGTTTATTAGTGTTGTAGAAAAAATGCTGCGCTAAGGGAAATGTCTGTTAAGGGAGAAAATTTCCTTGGAAGCATGAGCTACGATGCCCCCATATAGTCGGTGCCTATGCTCGTACTTGTTGATAGGAATAGAGCAATTTAGAAAAAAAATCATAATTTATAAATTAGCTAAGAAATTGTTGAAATTTGAACTTATGGAAATTTTCATATTAAAAATATACAGCATTTGAGTGTTAAAAATGTATTTTAAACGATGAATACTTGTGACCACCACAGAACCTATCGCCATTACTGAATACATACAGTACATATCCCGCAATTGATAATCACGTCATCAATTTCTGCTGCAAGAATTATTACACTTTTATCTTGCCTTGCATGGTATAAATGAGACTTTTATTCGTTATCTCATTATCATTATCTTCTAGAGGGGAATATATGTTACCTGCGTCTGACTAGCGACAAAAATGAAATAGAAACTCTTTTCATATGTCTCATCCATTTTTATATTTACGAGTATATATAATACTGTCAGTTTTGACATTTATTTACTTAGGAAATCACACCATTTTACCAGATAAGAAGATGTCATCAATCCCTGTCCTACCGAACGATTTGAATCACTCCTGAAATATAATTGGATTAAAATGTCATTAAATTATTTTTTTTTCAAATAAAGTTTATTTCTTGCATATTTGACAGCAATCATGGCATGTACGGTTGATTGATTTTTTCAAAAGTTGATCAACTCCACTGATAAGTATCTGAAACTTAAATACGTATGAAATAAACACATTCTGTCAAATTGATAATTGAACTGACCACGTTCAAAATACTCATAACGTATTATAAAGACCTTAATTCGTAGACATCTGTTAAAATTCGAATCCCCAAAAACATCAAAATCGGTATAACGTATGATAAACAATACGAGTACTACATGTGTCGGTCGATAAAAATATATATATCATGTTTGTTCAATAACTATAAGTTAACAGTTATGTAATAAATAAATAATATATACTTGAGATGCCCGGAACGATTACGATTTACAAAATAAATTAAATAATATACAGTGGCTCACAAAATTATTCGTACACCTAAGTTTTATATTTAACACGTTAACTGCCATGAGGTACATCTTATGTGTCTCACTAAAATATCCTCGTATGCTCTGAGATACATCGTTTGTGCCTCAGTGTTTGAATACACATTATGCTTCGTAGTCTACGTTTGTACCTCGCAACGCATATCTGTGAACGTAGTTTAATTCTCGGTGGCCTGGCAGACCAAAACCTATTCTTAGCGCATGATTTTTTTGTTTTTTAGTCTCCGAAATGATAAAATACTGCAAATTTTGTGCCTCAATAAAATTCTTCAAATTTTAGAGCAACATTAAAAAAAATTATTCTGTTATCATACTTGTATTTTCTAATATGAAAACACCATAAATCTGTAAAAAAGAAAAAATGACCCAAGGGACCCAACTTTTTTTTTCAATGGTGGCAGTTTTAAAAAGTGAAAAATGGAGTACTTTCAAAAAAATATTCATGTATATTATTGCCGGGATCAGATTCTCTTATTTTCCAGAAACAAAATATAATAGCTAATTATGAAAAAAATATTATTTTTCTTATGTTAATTAAATAAAAACAAAATGTGTACATGAAATAGGTACACAAAATTATTCGTACACTTATGAAATCTTGCATATAACGAGACAATATTAATATTTATAAATATGAAACATCAGTGATTGCATAATTATCATTTGTCTGAGTATTTTGTATAAGATTTAAAAAAAAAATAGGTCACAAAACCAAGAAATTATGGAGTTGAAAGGCGAATCTGCTTGAAATTACTTTGCCAGTGTAAATCTTTAAGGGAGGTTGTCAAAATTAAACGAAAATCACACTAACTGTTGAGAACCTTATAAGTAAATATAAAAATGAAAACCAGTAGAAAAATATTCACCGTGGAGGCCTTAAATTATTTTTAAGTCAGTAGAATATACTATATATTGAGCGTTAAGTGAAATCAAATCCTAAAAATCCCCTGAATAAATTAACATTAAGAATAACTAAAATTTTTAAGGGTCTACATAGACTATTGAAAGAATTTTAAGAAATTTTGGTTCTAATGGTCTTATAGTAAAAAGTAGGTCCTACAATTCAAAACAAAATAAAATTAAGAAACTCGCATTTGGATATAGTACATTAGCACGGATTGAGTTTTTGGAAATTGGTAATTTTGCGGATTTGAGTGACTGGAAAATTTTTTGATTGGAGAAATCCAAATTCTGAGCTCAATAACTGCAATTTATGTAGTACAGTGAAACAGGGCGGCAGGATCATAATAGTTTGGGGATATGTAGGAGCTCCTTATGACTATACGGCCATTAAAATCAAAATTTCTTAGAGTTCTTCGAATAGTCTATGTTTCAATATATCCTCCAAAAATTTCAGATATATTTTTTGTTAATTTATTCAGGGGTTTTTAGTATTTAATTTCATTTAATGCTCAATAAATCGTTCATGCTGCTGATTAAAAATTTTCTTACGGTCTCCACGGCAAATATTTTTCAACTACTCTTCATTTTTATATTTACTTTTAATGTTGTTAACAATTGAGAGCAATATTCATACAATTTTGACAACCTCCCTTAAAGATTTACACTGGCAAAGTCATTTCAAATAGATTCGCCTTTCAACTACCGTAATTTCTTGTTTTTGCGACCCATTTTTCAAAAAGCCTTTTATAAAATACTCAAACAAATGATAATTACGTAATCACAGATGTTTTATATTTATAAATATAAATATTGACTCGTTTTATGTCAGATTTCATAAGTGTACGAATAATTTTGTGTACCTGTTTTTTGTATGAATTTTGTTTTTATTTAATTTACATAAGAAAAATAATATTTTTTTCATAATTGGCTATTTCATTTTATTTCTGGAATATGAGAGAATATGAGCCCGTCAGTAATATTTCAATATTATTTTAAGAGTACTCTATTTATCACTTTTTAAATAGAAAACTTAGGTGTACGAATAATTCTGTGAGCCACTGTACGTAGATATAAAATTCAGAATTCACGAACCAATGGAATGCTTATTGACTCAATAACTATTTAGTAAGTATTATGCGAAAATGGTGTAAATATTACAAACAGCAGATTGTGATATACTTTTTAAAAGCTTTGATAATGCAATTGAGACATTAGGAAACAATGCGCAACATGCAGTTTCTGGATTCGTAGTAAATGGGAATTAACTGAGATTATGGAGCAGATTTTTCAAGGCTGTTGTTTAAATACATCAACTGGCAACTTGATTACGCAGAAACCGTTTATAGAAACCGAAGAGATCTGCAATTATTCTTCTAATCTCGGCAATTAATATGTTGCGTTGCGCAAATGTAATCCACTTTCGCATAGATCAGCGGTAATACTCAACAAATGAGTGCATTTTCTAGCGCCTCCTTTTGTGCTCATTGCATTCACTAGAGCGAACAGGACTGGACAGGTTCCGTGTTGCTGCTATGCCAAAACTGCTAACTCATCCAATGATTCCATATCTGATATTAACCTCTTACATATATTACTTTCATATTACTTTACATTCTTCTTAATGATATATTTGTCACCTATTTGACATTATTTTTATCTGTTTTAATGAAAGCAAATCATATAACAGAAGATTATTTTCGAAGTTAAAATATTGATCTAGGATACCAGATTTATAGAATTATTTTATCTATCTTGTGTGTTCATTCTCCTGCGATTTCAAATTAGTCGTTAATATTTTTAATTGTTTTGAATTTAACATAAGAGTATTAATAAAGAATAATTAATTATTGTATCTAACAGTACACTAAAACCCATTTTACTTAAAATGATCGCCTCGAATAGCAAACTCAGAAGTGATTATAGTAAGAACTTTTTTGTCCTTGATTCATAAATAACAATTTTTGGGTTCGTAATATAAAACCTACTATTTTTATTTCCTAATTAGAAATTAATTGTAAGGTAGTATCACTTATTAATTAAGTTTTTATATTTTCTATATCTGCCATATAACTACATTATTATTAAAATTTGATAAGGAGCCTAATAATTATTAAAAACAAACATCAATGCTAAAAAAACTTAATTTAGAATATAGTCCAAAATTAGAAAAAATTCGTATGCATTACAATTCTTGTCTGAATAGAGTTATTTAGTGACTTGCTAATTAAAAAGTTATCAATTTTTTTAGTTTTTGCATTCCTAATTAATATTAATTATAAGATCACATATTAAAGAACATTTATATTTTGTATTCATTTTATTATTATTATTATTATTTCAAGGGACCCAATAATTTAAAACAAATGTCAATGTCAAAAAAATAATTATAAATTAAAAGTCCCTGAAATTCTTAAAAATTTAAAGAATGCATTGGAGAAAAATATAGCTTCTAATAATATGAAACATTGTAAAAACTAATTTAAAGAACTGTTTTTTATTCCTCTTTTTTGTATTCTAATTACTACTTCTTATACACATACATTTTTCTATTTGCAGTTTATATTCCTTCCTCTTCAAATTTGATTAGACTTTTAATTTTATATGTTTTGTCTGTTCAACTGGAGTTTAACGTAATATTTATTTATTTTTGATCAACCCTTAAAAATTGTTGGCGTAACTCGTAATTCTCTATAACAATTCGCAGCACTTAGGAGAGTGTGGAATATCCGCCTAAGAATTTTCTTAATTAGTGCATTAGATAATATAATATATAATTGATAAAAGAATCTTTATTTAATAAGAAATATAATAATAAGTAATAAATAATAAAACTACAAATTAAATAAAATGTTTTCTTAAGCTTACTCGCAAGTTGTTTTTAATTACCTATATTAAAATAATGGTAAAACTATTACATTGATATTTTCATTTCATTTTCATGGCTCTCTGATAATTGACGAAAAGTTGGGGGCCCTAAGCACAACTCATTGAGGGGCTTCTTTTTATAAAAAATCGTTGTTATGCAAAATATATAAACAAGAATTGATTGCGAACAATCATGATTAATACTGCTGTTTTAATGCAAAAATGTCATAAATACATATACTTTTGAACTTATACAGAAGCTCACGAAAATTAAAACAAAATTACAATTTTTGATGGTGCTAACAAAGATAACAATGATCATTGATAACAAATATAATTTATAATTCACTATGAATAGTTGAACATTTCAGGAAAATAAAATTTAAATAATCACATTTACATATCATGATTTAAAAAAAATTCTTCTGCATTTCTATGAGCTGCAAAATCTTTGATTACTTCTTGGGAATTAATTTTTCGCAAGATATCAGCTTCTATGCAAAGCGAAATTTGCGGAAAAGTATTTTAGTACTTAGTTTGCAAGTTCAATCTTGTATTTCGTATTATAAACATGATATTGCATATAATTTTGTAGGTACACTTTTTTTGAAACTTAGAGGTGAGATACAATTATATATTTTTTTCAAATTGTCAGTCTTATATTACTTGTTTTTGTAAAAAAAAAAATGTATGCGGGTAGTTAAATGGCATAAAAAAGATTATTTTGTAATATCGAAGCTTTCTGAGGAATAATACAGTGTTATGACATCAGTTAAGTTAATTTACTTGCATGATATGTGTTTTTAAAGTTAATTAAAATTTATGTACAATAACTCGAGCATAGAATCGAGATGAATCGAGATTATTTTGTTAGGACTCCATAACAATCGTCGAGATAGAAATGGGAACGAGAGGGAACTCGCAGTGACGCGTTTGAAAGTGAGACACGATGATTCGGCGTCACTTTTCATGAGCTGACCGTGTTTATTCAACTGTATCTTCGGACTCCACTAAATCGGAATGAATTGGATCACAGTGAGAATAGATGCCTTTCATTTTCTCTGTGCGATCGCATTCGTTTCTATTGACTTTGAACTCATTTTATATTGGATATGCATTATCTGTTAATTATATAACAACAATTAATTACAGAAGACGACCCTGTAGCATCTCAGTATTTACCAATTATGGTTTGCAGATACGTTTTAACGAGCCCATAAATCCATAAATGCATTTCTAGGTTAGGTTACATCTTACGAGTTGTGCTCCGTAATGAATCAGGATTAAATGACTGGAGTCGTAAACGTTACGGCTATCAAATTCAATTTATTACAATTTAATGGTGTTCTAACTCGTGTATATTCATATTTTAATATTATATGTGCTATTATATGCATATAGCAAGCTTCCAAATGCCACTTAGAAAATTTCTTACATAATTTTTAACTTATACTATCATATATTTCTACTTTTTGCCGAGAACCTTCATTTAAATATAATGTATATAGTGGCGGCCTGGTAATTGTTTGAATTGTCCGGGATGCAAATACGAGAACTTGAATTTTTTAAGAAAATAATATACGAACAGTTGGTACAGTACTCACATGTACTCTACCACTAGTGACCAGAATTTTACCGTTAATTTTTGTCAAAAATAGAAACGAGTGCTACAGAAGATTGCTTATGCAAAAATTATAAGTAAAATTCTGACAAACGTTGTATCTAAGCAGAGCCTATTTAGTGATTACTTCAATTCATCAAAATTATAATTAGATTATAAGTGGAATTGTAATATATTGTAATACCATTAGATTAGTTGATTAGTAACTAGAATTTACCACCAATTTTTACTAGTTTTACGATTTTCTAAACGCATAAACAGGAGTAATCTAGGCAAAGTGAAATTCTGGTCACGAATATTAAAAATATATTTTTTCATTTAATTGCTTGACACCTCAAAATTTTGAAAGATAATATCGTATCTAAACAAATCCTATTTAGTCGTGAAATTACGGCAATTTGAGGATTAAAATTGTCAATGTAATACGAATGCAATTGGTTCAATTCTCCAAAATATTTTTTAATTTAATTAGTAGAGAGATTTTCAATGGAATTGTCTAATAAATACATACATTATTTGTTAAAATTTAAATCACATATAACTTTAACTTTATGAGGGCTCTATTGGACGCTGGGCGAAATCGCGGACTAGCGAATTTTGGGCCATGCCTTAACTGAATGTATATACAACACATTATACCCTGCTACTATTAGAGTATTACTATAGTATTACATAGTAGTATTACTTATAATACTTATTTTATAGTTAATATTAATATATTATTTTATATTATAATGCATGTTTTTAAATTATTTCGGCATATGACAAAAGCACACCAAGTGGTATGTATTGTTAAAAATGCGCACCAAAGTATGTTATTTAAGCGCACCAGTGTCTGTATAATTGTAATGTTCATATATTAATAATTTAATGTAATTATTTATTCAATGATAGAATAAAATAAGGTTAGGTTCGGTTAGGTTAAATTAATGTAGATAACTTTAGGTTTGGTTAGGTTAAGTTATGTTAGTTTAGATTACTTTAGGTTTAGTGAGGTTAGGTAAATTAGATTAGGTCAGGTTAGGTTTGGTTAGTATAGGATAGTTTAGGTTAGTTTAAATTTGGAGAGATTAGGTTAGGTTAGGTCAGGTTATGTTAGGTTAGATTCGAGACGAAAGAGGAAGCCTTGGAGGAATACCTCTGCGTGATGCACACATGCCCATGCACACTATATTCCTATATTTTACTTTCTTTTTGGTGCGCTTATGAATTGTTTATAAATTTGAAGGTGTGCTTTTGTGAAGCAGCCAATACTTTACTGATTTTATATTTTTTCATAGTACATTACGTATTAAGAGTTGTAAGGTGCCTATTATGCATGAAGTGGAAAAGTTACACAATTACTAAACATAAAAACAGCTATGTCAAACTGTCAACCTCTAAATAATAAATTCAATCTATTTACAAAGCAATAAAACAATACTATGTAGAACAGTTCTTATTTATTTATTCATTAGTCGTAATGTTTTAAATTAATTATAATTAATTTTGTCTTATTTATACTGCTAACATAATTTCGATAAATCAAAAAAATCCTTATTGTGCAATCACATACTTTACACACGGCCTTCCGTAATGTGACACTTAGAGAACCTATAAGTTAATAATGGCTATTTACATTAGTGGTCGGACAAAAAATATATTTTTTCTATAGCAGATGTGTAATTTTATCAACTCAAAATAGTGGATAAAGTAACACTTTAACAACAAGGGTAGATAAAGTACTTTAACTTATATTTATTTGAAGTACATTTCCATAGCAACTCACTCTATTGATATTTTAAAATTGTTCTCAAATAAAAATTTCAATTTTTTTAAAATCAGATACAGAAAAAAAATGAATTTTATACACGACAATAAAATTAAATTATCGTCTCGCGAAAAATAATTCATTCGCGATTATATCGCTCGTGAATTAACACTTTATTTTATCGTCTTGTATAAAAATAACTAAATCTATTAACTTATATATTCGTATTGAAATATCAAATTGATATGATAATATCAATTTTGTTAGTAAAATATGCCCAAATTTAGATTGAATAATTGTAGATAAAATCTATTCAATTCTTCTCACTTTAACGAAACGTTTAAAAATATGTGTGTGACAACAATTATGACAAGTTAAAAAAAAAACAATACTAATCTGGAGGCCAAAGTCAAGCAAGATTTTTACCGTCATCTTGGTCTCAATTTTGATTTTAAAATGTTCGGGGTTTCCTTTATATGTACATATTTTCTTTTCTCTTTGATCTTAAATGCGGAAAAGGTATTCGTCTGCATTCATTTATTCCTTTTTCGTCAAATATTAATTTTATTTTTGGGAATACAGAAATACTACACCATCATTTGTAATTTAGTGATTATATTTTTTGACATGCGTAAAATTAAAAATTGCCACCTTTGGTTCGTTTGCTGCGATTGGCCAATATTAAGGCGGAAAAAATACAACATATTAACAATACTTTATTTTTCGATGTAAGATCATTTTCATAAGGAATAGGAAATAAAATATAAATATACACATGAAAACTTTGTGTAGTTATATAATAAAATGTAAAAGTACGGTACCTACATAACCATAATATATCTATAAGAAATGACCAAATTTTATTTCTTGCTAGTATGTTTTCACCTTAAAAGATGTGGAACATGCATGCGTATATATTCGTGCTTATTAGTACTGTAACTATGAAAAATTACTACTAAAGCATTATTTGACAGGTTATTGTATCACATTTCTCCATATCTACTCAGATTTTCTCAAAAGGGAATAAAAAATACGAATATATGAACTTAAGTAGATATTTTTTGTAGAGATGGAAAGTCCGATTCTTTTTTAGGAATCGTTTCTTTTGATTCAGTTCTTTATAAATCGATTTATATAATTCGTTCAAAATAAATCTTTGAATAAAATGCCTAACCATAAAATAGTTAGATTCTGAATTCGATTCATTTATTCGGACTTTGAGATGTCATGTATCAATTACCAAATCGAGTTACCAGTCAGTCTAAAAACTAAACTAAGTTACGTTTACAGTTAACATGATTTCATGATTTGTATATCATACGAATATTATAACAATATTTAGTTTTTCTTTAAAAAAAAACGAGCCTCGATGTCAGGATGCAACTGAACGAATCGTTTTGTAACTAGGGAATCAGTTCAGTTCGATCGCTTTAATGATTCGTTTAAATTAAACGAATCGTTCATCTCTTATTCTTTGATATGATATCCTACTGTGAAATATTTATAATTCAGTCAAATACTGCTAGGTCTGATTATTTAGTGTTATTTATCCTCCAATTACAAATATCAATTCTCTTGTTGTCTTTTAACTTATGTTTTATTACAAATGCATGAATTGACTTTGTTCCTGTCTATTATAACGTTTTGTTTTAATTCCTTATGAGAACTTGTCAACCTTATGCCTATTTGGCTAGTCCTAAAATTTGACAGCAATATTGAAAAGTTCATTCGACGTTTTTACTTCCTTGTACGAAGTAAAAGAAGTATTGTAGTCGCGAAAAATTTCGGTTCCCGAAAACTATCAACCTGAAATATACCTAAGCTAAATGCCTTAGCTCTATAAACTCACAATCATTGCTTATCTGATATCCTCAAAATGGTTTAATTTTATTTCTCTACCTTCATTTATAAACAGTTTTATTTTTTTGGAGTATGCAACTAAACTTCTGAATTGTGAAAACAAAAAAGTTTTATAAAATTAGTACCTTGCGGGCGGCAAAAAACGAAACTTTCATTTACGATGTTTAGAATTACGACTACAATTTAATGTTCCATTATTACCAAACTAATGTGAAATAACGAACCTAATCTAACAGATCTTAACTCAGCTCAACTTAATCTACAAAATGCCATCTATGGGTCAAAAGATCATTTCACATGTGGTACATAATACAAACAGATGAACCATTTACTTAATTGGCAGCAATTTTCATAAAATGTCATCAATGACAGGATACCAACGACAACTTTAAGCCTCATATGAAAATTGAAAGTTAATATAAATTTCTCGCAAAATGTTCGAGTTATACCACTGTCAATTTATAGCAAAAAAAAGTATCTGTAGAATGTGCAAACTAGAAACATGTATAAATTGAAACAAGAAATTTCTGTCGAAAAGTAAATTTGCCAATTTCATATAGTGAGCTACGCTTTTTTTCGGGAAAACAAATATACGGTTAAAATTGCTACTAATGCGGCTACTTTGCCCCAATTTAACCGACATCTCTTACGGTTCTCGAGAGTCGAGATCCCAATGGTTAGCTTCTTGAAACGGACACCGTTTATAATTATTTATAAATTTTATTTTTTGTACTGTTTTTAAATGTAATGATATTTGTTATTATTGTTTTTATTACTATATTATATTATACACTGAGGGACTAAAGTGCATGATTAAATCTTGAAAGTAACGTTTACTTCACGAGCCGTGGGCGAGGGAAGTAATCACTTGAGGAGTTAAAGGCACTTTAATCATGTGGTATATATACTATTCTACTTCCGTAGTCATTGTAAAATAATAAATAATTAAATATTTGGTTAAATTTATATAGCTGTCAAATAAATGACAGCTTTGAAAACAAAACATCATTATGCAATTTTTTCTAGTAAACTAAGCTAAGTTACGTACATACTTACTTGTTTCTGTGATAACATAATGCTTGTTTATTGATTAAATTCATACTTAACCCCTCAGGGATTAAAAGTGCTACTTCAGTCTTCGAAAATTAAGAGCACTAGCAAAAATAATGTATAGGCTTGTTTTTATATAACATCAAATTTAGCAATTAACTAAAAAATCATTTCTATAAAGTATATATTGCTTAATATTTCCTTCGAGGAAAACATCACGCATTTCGTTTTTTAGATTTTCTTTAATAAATTCTATGTGTGGGTGGAATAATTCATGTAAAAATCAGAATTTATCTTCCAAATTTAATTTAATAATTTTTCGTAAGTTCCTGATAACTTCTGTTATTCAGTTACCATTGTCAACGGGAAGTTATAGACAACAATTGTCCTTCTAGCAGAATAATTGCGAAAAACATGCGAATTTATTTTTCATTTGGTCGTCTAGCAACGGGTAAAAGTATTATAAAAAGTTGCAAATAAATAAATCTTAATTATCAAGTTAACGGTCACATTTTAAAAATACTTTAACATTATTTGAAGTTAATTGCTGCTTGTGGCGCGAAAAATTTAATAAGCGACTCGGAATGTAAGTACCCAATACAAGTATTCTCATACGGTAAAATAAACTTCGGTTCCGCAGGCTCCACCTCAGTTCATACCTTCTCGAAAGTTATAATGTACTTGACAGTTATAATGTATTTTCATTCCTTATAGTGTAAATAACTATAATTGTTTTACTGTATTTTTATGCACCAAAAATGGTCACCATACATGTATCCTGATGTGTATGATTTATTACATGTTTATATGAAAATTTAGTCAGAATAAAAACAGAATTAAAGTAGGTTTATGAGGAGAATAGCGTATTTCTTTTTAAAAAGATAAAATTTTGAACAAAATTTATTATTATATAAAATCTTATTTTACTTTTCCGAAAAATACCTTGTCGTAAATCTTAATTTAATTCAAAATTCAAATAATTTTGTATTTAAAAAGGATATGTAAATCATCAAATTGAAATGTAATAATAAGAAGAAGAAGGAGAAGAAGAACTAATTTCGTAATAGTATATTATCTTGTTCGAAAGTTTATCCACAAAATAAAATGATAATTATGAAACTCGTTCTTTAACATACTATTTAATATCATTTGGGTAATTTAAGATGGCATTAATGTTCTGTAGAAAGTAATTAAATATTATTTACCTTATCGACAGCAAAACTGAAATTAGTAAGCTTTCATTTTCTATAATATATGCTTCATATTAAATACATGACAGTCTGGTGGAACTAATATCTATATGACAAAATCTTCCCGTTCATCCACCTGCATTATAAATGAAAGTATTGGCGGATAAATGGTATTACACATCTGCTGCATAGAGAAGTGTTATTTAACAATGAACGTACACGTTACTGATGAAGGAAGACAATTAAGAGGCAGTGCAGTTGTGAAATCACCTCAGGGGATAAAACACCAGATGTGGATTCGCGGATTACTAGCCATGAGCGACTCTGTCTGATGGTACTTTCTCCTAGCGAGCCACCCTTCGGAATGCTTTCCCTGTCAGCGATTTTATACGCTTCTCTATCTATTCATCTTTTATTCCTATTTATTTTAAATGTATTGTTGCACTTGTACAGAGTATTCTATAAATCTTTTGTGTAATAATGCCAATGACAACTTGATTGCATTATTTATTGTTCGGATTTCTATACCTTTAGAAATATTTACTTAGAAGTTCATGGAATAGTGACTTGTTCTTTGTCGACAGAAAATACTTACAATTCTTCAAACTAACGATATAAAATTACTGAATTAATTCTGATTTTAACTTATTCAAAAACCTAATTTATTCGTTACATTATTGAAAATAAACGATTTGATATTTAAAAAAAGTACAGTAATTGAAGTAAAAGCTTGAAATATTTATAATTAACATAATTACCCAAACAATTGTACACTCCACTACGAAGATGTATGTTACGCCGAACATACCTCCTAATTAGAAATACCTGTAAAAGAAAATCGCAAAGTAAGTTAATGCGAAACCCGTTGTGTACAACATTTCGTTGTCACACACGACAATACTCATACTCAACAACAAACTAGGTAAGATGTGTAAAATTGAAAGGATACTCCTCGAAAGGAGTATAACATATTGAATCCACGATATGCCGGCTACCGAATCCACGGTAGCAAGAGAACACTCGAAATACATCGGGCAATTTGTCATCTTCCACAATGAGTTATTACAAGGTTTTGGGAATATGAGTGAAAGTTGAGTACAAACCCATATTGCACCTCCCCGAGATACAAGCGAAAAGAAGGCACCTGTTCGACGCAGGGCACTGTTGGCACCAGGATACCCTAGGTTAAAATATGCTGTCTCACACTCTGTATCTCATACGTATTGTGTCTCACCTACTGAATGACACACCTGTGACACTTAATCTCTCGACTGTCAGAATAACACTGTTTTAAAATAACTCCATGTTATAAACTCTAGTTTATCAAACACATTGTAATTAATAAATTCAATTAAGAAAGATTGGGAATCTACTAAACTGTTATCTAATGCTTGAGAAATAATAAGATGAGGAATAAATTTCATTTATGTGCCAGTCTAGACAATGTTGCTAATATGCCTCTGTATGCCTGTGTTAGCAAGGAGAAGGAAAGTAAAAAATAATCCTATAAAAAGTTTCAATTTTTCATTTAATTAATTATTATAATAATTTACAACCGGCCAAGCAGTAATTAATATATACGAACCCTACTAACTATATGTTCGGACGCTAAGTGATATATTGTAAATAGCTGCTTATATTAATTATGTGATATTTAGTATCAATTGTAGTCAAGTAGTCAGTCTGAAGATAGGTTTATAATGAATCTATTTTAGAAGAAAAATACTATATTTACTTATACTTACATAATTGTTACAAATGAATTCTAAAAAACAAAACTTAAAAATTACTGACACCTAAATAATCGGGCGGTAAGTATTTAAATTCAATTGTGCTGTGAAATAACCAAATTAATAGATAAATAAAAAAAATGCCATTATTATTTGTTATATATTTAATCATTTTAAGATGTTTTTCGAAATAATTATTGCAAGTGATGAAGCAACAGTAAAAAATTATGTGAATTATTATCAAAAAATCTTCTGACGGAAGATGTAGGAAAATATCTTGTTGTAGCTAAGTCTTCCGTTGCATATATTTTAGGAAAATGTAGACAACCGGGTAAAATTAATACTGGTAGGAAACTCCAAAGTAAAAATTTGTAAACGTGGAAAAGATCCACTCTACAAGATATCGCCGCTCATTGGAACATAGAAGCAGGGTTGAATATTTCCCGGAAATGGTAACATATCATTATATTGTAATTTCATTTCTGACATTTAGTTTAGCTAATCTAAAGAAGAGCCTCGTCTTCTTGACGTTGAAAAACAGAAACTGCTGGCTTGAACTAAGGAAAAAGATACCTGGAAAGTAGACGACAGAAATAAGTTTATTTTCAGTGATGAGTTAAAAGTTTGATCTAAAATTGAGGCATTTCATAGAGATAGCCTAATATCTAAAACGCACAGTTAAATTTCACAGGGTTTAATAATTAATACGCCTTTCGTCCATCCACGAACTGAGTATAGAAAACAAATTTATATTTCAGCAGGATAGCGCATGTTGCCATATTGAAAAATCAACTAAAAATGATTTGAAGATCGTGATTTGAATGTTTTCAATTGGCTTTCAAGTAGTCTTGACCCAAAAGTTATTGAAATAGTAAAGCACAACATAAAACAATGCTTGCTAAAAATTACAAAATATGTAGAATAAATTTGCAGTTAATGAATGTCAAAAGGTTGTTTCCTTATGGTTTAAAAAAGCAGTTATAAAAGCAAATAAGAGGTTTCACTCCTTATTAAATTACAAAAAAATGACCTGCCAACATTTATTTCTTGGTATGTTTTACGTCATTTTATTAAAAATTAGTGTATATGTTAATGATTTCAAAAATATATTATTTTTCCTTATAAACCTATCTTTAGGTCTATTTGACAACAATTAATAATAAATGTAACTTAGTAAATATTGGCTTCTCTAATTAATCTTGTGTTAAGAGATTTAGATCTTGAAATAATTTTTGTGTCTTGAAATTTTATTGCATGAAAATCCTCTCCGACTGGCAATTTCACAGGCTGGTTCAATCTAATCAATCGTTGATGTTTAGTTAATCTTGTAAAGATAGATCTATCAGTCTGACATATTATGCTGCCGAAACGTTGGGTTTAATAAATAAAAAATAACAGAACTAAAACTTAAAAAACTTTGTTTTATTCAATAAGTATGGCATTATTAATGCAAGAAGCTATTTACAATAAATCACTGGGCGCCCGAACATATAGTTGTTAGGGCTAGTACAGGGTATACTGGATGTAACTGCGAATACGAACCCCTCCTTTGTATTATAAGGAGTAGCTTTTTTTTCTGTATGTAAGTGTTTATTATATTAAATTTAACTATTTTTGTAATTGTTGTTTTAGATATTACACAATGCATCAAAATTTTTTATGTAACGTATTACATTTTTGAATGTGGATGCGTTTTTTGATAGGGTTCCTTCTGTGTTTTCTAAAGTATACTACTTGACAATAAAGATAAAATAATGTTTAAAATATTAGTTCTCATATATAAATAAGGATAAATTTGAGAAAAATAAGATAATTGAGAACAGTTTACATTATGAAATTGTTTTATATCATAACAATATTTCAATTTCTACATATCCATCTAAAAGTTATTTCTGATATTTATCGAATATATTACTGTTCTCCAATTTTTTATACTCACTTATTACAACTCATCCTTGGTTTAAAATTTTTTACAACTATTCTTTATAATAATAAAAAATAAAGAGGATTCATACTCGCATATATTCCCAGTATAGCATGCCAGAAGGCAAACACCACTGCTGTCCTTTATTTCAAACTTCTTTGTTGGATTCCCAGTTTTTTAATTCGGTTGGTTTGGTTCGCTTCAGTTTCCTTCAATTTCTTTTTCATTTTCAACATTATAGTTGATATGGTGGTCATGGATTTAGCATTAATTTTGTTATTATTATATGTTCCTCCATTGTTTTGATTTATGGACGCTTACAGAGGAGCACTGATTATGATCCAGAGGCTCTTATTTTGTGCACGCTAGATGATGTTTATGTTATGTAGTTTGGCATATCAATTTTCAATTGTTAAAATTATCGTTATTGTTAATATCTAAGTATTATTATTTACATATAATAAAGTCATTGTAAAATATTCATATTGTCAAAGACAATATTAATTTCCAGATTATTTGATAGCGTTTTTTATTTCCGACTACTAACCTATATTAAATGATGTTGCCGAACAAGTTTTAAGAAAAAAACCTATTAGTTATGCGTCCTTTGTTTGGACATGCAACCTTGACAGTGTTTCCTAGCCATGTATCACAGCGGATTTTTTGTGGTTATCTGCGTCGCTATCATCAGATGATACTACGAACGGAAGGAGGTAATTGCTGCGAGTGTAATTCGTCTTGAGAGGATGCACACGGTTACAAAGCTATGCCACCTCATGTAATTAGTAAATGAAGTGAAATATGCTGCGTCTTATATAACGATATTTACCTCATTACTCACAAGAGAAATTATTCGTGATATAAAATTGTTTTGTTGTTTTGAAGCGGCTTAAAAAATGTGTTTATATATTTAATTGATTTCATTCATTTGCATGTGAAATTAATTTGCAACGTGTAATTAGTTACAGGCCGGGACTGGCCCATTCAACTACCCGGCGAACGCCGAATGTGGGCTACCTTGCTTTTGGGTCACGGAATTTTTCATAGATTTGTAGAAAATATTTAAAAATCTGTTATATTCAGAAGATATTCGATACAAATATTTAAAATCTCAAGACAAGTTTCGGAGAAAAAAATTGTTCGGTGTATGTGAAAAAATGAAATGCAAAATGTTTTATTAATCGTTTAATGCAAGGCGAATAAAATTGAAACGGTTTGTGTGTATTAGTTTGTAAAAAGCCTTAATTTTTTAAAATTATTTTTCTGACTGGGTTCTTGCGATTAACATATCTAGGATCGTTATGAGTAACATAATCGTTGCAGATGTAAATTCAATTCCGAGCTCGGAGAGCGAGGATTTTAAGACATCTAAGACCTGGTATGATTCATAACATCCATGGTTTGTTCAATAGTTTACCGGGTTCACGTTTTTAATAAATATCTTTTATAAAATTCTCTTATGGTTAACGTTTTCGTGATCAAGTCTGAATGAGTTGAAATGATATTGTCCCATGTTATTTTGACAATATTTACGGTAATATTATTACCATATTTACTTGCCAAAATTATATGGTATACACTTATAACTAAGTTACTTTTTTCTATGTGAATAAAAGCTTAATATCCTGAAACCGGCAAAAACATTTAATGTAAGAAAAGTGTTTTACGCTGTCATTTTAAAGACACTTTAAAAAAATTTGAATATTCGAATATATTACCAAAATACTAAACGATTGCTATATATGGCCAATATACAGTATGTGCAACAAAACGCGGAACATAGGACTTTAATATGGGATTTAAAAAAATACTTATATTTTCTCTCCCGATAGATTTAGAGCAAAAGTATAAGAGTATAAAGTTGTTCAAAATTAAATTCTGAAACAGATAACATTATAATTATTTCACAGCACCTCTACAGTACGAGATTTATTAAACATAAAACACAAATATCTATAGATAGTTTCATGAAGTATCTCTGATTATAATTATTATTGCCTCCAAATCCAAATATCATTTGACTCCTTAAAATTCGTAAAAAATGTGTGTCTTCATTTTTTTCAAAAATGTTTTTATATACAAGTAACAAGTTTACTCCTTGAATTATTAACTTTTTATAGCTATGATTTTCAAGTATCAAAAACGATACAATTTATATATAATAAAGCATAGCTCGGTGGTGAATTCTAAAATAAATACGAGTACAAGAATTTCCACAAAATCAAAAATTGTTTGAAAACATATTAAAAAATGTTTATTTGTTATTGCTACAAAAATATAAAATACGATTTTTTTTTATTTGTTGAAATATTTTGAATTTATCCAAATACATCCAGATGGATGGACCGACAAATATATTAATAAAAATCATAGAAATCTGAAAATTTCATTTTCGTACTTAGCGGTCTGTAAAATATTAAATTTTTACTCATGTTTCACTTCCTCCTAACTACTAGTTATATGAAAAGCTTATTGTTATTTGCTAAATATTCCTGATAGAAGACATCCGTCAAAATCTAGAAACGTTTAAATTACAAGGAACTGCAAATAAAATTATTTTGTTGCAAATACTATTAAATAGGGAAAGGAGAGTACACTTACCTAACTGGAAAATAGAATTGTTTGCTGCAAATTACTGCAATTCAACTTACATCCGTTTGTCAGTAATGTACTAATATAACTTTGCAAAATTGAATAATAACTATGTTACCAGTAAGCAGCGGCGTAGTCAAGGAGGTTGTTTGAGTGTGTACATGCCTACCCTTTTGAGTTTGAAAAAACATATCATCAAAGAAAATTGCATTAACAATGTTAGGTTTATGTGAAAAAGATCTGTAGGTACTCAAAAAAATTTATACTTTTGCAAAATTTCCTAATTTACTTACTTCAAATATGAGTAAATGTTCTTTTTTAAAATTAAAAATGGTAAATATAAATTTTGAGAAAATAATGAATAATTGACAATATTTAATATCCAACGAAAAACAACAGTACATTATAACAGTTTTATCTCAATTAGTCACTAGCACTGGTAATTCTTTTTTCATATAATAGTTATTTATGGTACAAGTGTGTTTCATTACAGATAAGTCATGTGGGAAAAGTTTTTAGCTCACGAGGCCGTTAGGCCGAGTGTGGTATTTTTTCAAGTGACTTAGGTAATTAACACACGTGTGCCATACAACATTTTATCCAACACATTTTAATCATTGATATAAAATAAATATAAGATTTTTGACAGATGGAATTTCGAAATGATATTTAGGAACAAAATAGTGTAGAGAAGGTTTTATAACGTAGTTACTATGATGCGAACCAAAAAACAGTGAGCTAATATATTTAGCTCACTAGTGATTTATGACCTACTTTATTTATCTAAAAACAGCATGCTTATATCGTTATAATTACACGGTGTTGGATAAAATAATATATGAAACTGGATTTCATTGATTTAAGTCCATTGGTCAGATTCAAATAAATTACATTGATTTTTTTTTAAATCATTGATTTGAATCACTTATTCTGCAAATGTTATTTACACATTTTAGATTTACGAAAATTGGGGGAAAAAGCTTGTGGGTAATGTTACCATGTGGCAATACTTTCAAGAACTACTAAATTTGTTTAAGTTCTTCGGTAAAATGACTTGTATATTATTTAAAATTTATAACTCAGATTTTTTTTTACATTAATATCTGATTTTTTTTTATAAATTTACATTGAAATATGTTACAGTAAAATTCGGTTATAACGACATCCAAGGGATCCTTAAGATTTCGTCGCTATAGCCGGAAAACACCATAATCGAAAAAAGTAAAACAACATTAGCCTATGTGGACTTTCAAACCAGTGGCCAGAATTTGACGTTATAACCAGTTAGTTATTAGCTATACACGGTATCATTATAAACGTATTTTACTTTCTTAATTTTTCTTTAAATATGTACCTATTTTTTAAATACGCTTTTTTCATAAAAAATGTAGTTTTTGATATTATACTATAACTTTTTAAAAAATCAAAAAAATCCTGATAATATTATTTACAAAATTTGTTGTAAATAAAAACGTATAATAATTTCTATTAATATGAATTAGGTACACATCCAGCAAAAAATATAGGGTACGCTACTGATAGAAAGTATTTATATTCCGTTGACATTCATTGTTAAATTTTATGAATAAATAAAAGTTATAAATATTTTATATTACTTGTAATATTTTTTGTCAACTATTTATTGCAGAAATTATGTAGGATAATAATAAGTTGCATCAATAAAATAAAAATAATATTTGCTGGTATTTAAGATGTATTACATTTAATGTCTAAATAGTTTCATAAATTCCATGACTACAAAGTAATAGACCTTCCATCTTCAAATTACATAATTAAATTTGTTTTATTTTATTGTTAAACTTAAATCATCTTTGGTATTTTATAATTCTCATTGAAGTGACTTATTGAATGGAAAATATTCTATTGTTTAATCATCTTGATATTCAATTGTTTTCTTACCATGGGAACATTAACAATGATTAATATTGACGGAAATAGAAAACATCTAAACATGAAAATAGTTAATAGGAATTGTGTATTTAAGTTCTGTTTATATTTTTCAAAATAACAATAAGTAGAAAATAGTTTTCAGTGTAGTACAGTAGTTAAGACTTAATCCACTATTTTTAGTGCGTAAAATAATCTCTTCCTTATTCATATTTTCTCTCCGTAAATAAAATAATTCATTCAGATTCTTAATATGAATTATATTTTTAAATAAAAACACTTGAAACTCAAAAAAATATTTAAAAATCCCATATATCCAGATACATAAAAAATTTAAAAAGCCAAATTTAATTAGAGTGACATTTTTAACGTTTTGCGCAAATATTCGGTAATAGCGGTTGCTTTTTCGCCGATGGTCACTTGCAATATGTTTTTATTAATTTCATAAAAATAAAAAAATTGAAATATTGAAATGAAATAAATTATTACCCTTATTACTTCAATTTTTAATAATATTAAAATTTAGCAAAAATATTTTACATTTGTGAATATAACGCTAGCGGATATACATTGTGAAGCAGAGCATTGAGATTGAAAATAGATGCTTTTGGATTTGCTTGGTAATTTTTCGGTTACTTACTGAGCACTGTACACATATCAAAGAACAGTTATGTAAAGTATCTATTTATTTAGAAAGTGCCGAAAATGTGTATGTACATGCCAATTTATAATTTGTACATACGGTATATTATTTTACTTTGAATTAAGATGAATTTAAAATGTTTAAATTGAGTATAATTTATACTTTCATTAAAGTGGTGAAGAAGACAGCTGAATCTAAAATATAGAGAAATTTAATGTATTTTTAAATTATATGTTATTTTCAATTCACTAAATAAAGATTTCGAATTAAAGAAAAAGTACTCAATAAGACAATATTTGGGTAAAAGTTCTTATTTATTATTATGAGTTTTGAAAGCTAATTCCAATATTTAACAAATACTCAATTTTCCTACTTACCTCAAGAAAATATTTTTGTATAGAAATAAATAGGTATATTTCACTTAATATGTACGAATTGTTGAACTGAAATAGAATAGAGCAAATGTATTTTCCACGAGATGTGAAAGTTTCGGCACAAGACGAAGTTGAGTGCTGGAATCATGCAAGTTGAGAAATAGGTGATTCTGCTCGAGTGACACACTATATTTTTTCTACGACCACACAGCTAAACATTGCAGAACAAAAATACATGCACGAAAGATATTTGACAAAAATTCGGCGTACGTAACCTCATAAAAAGTATACCTTTACGACTATGAGAAATTATATTCCCATACTGCACATGCCCAATGATGGCAAATACTGTGAGAAATGATATCTTACACTTTAACCCACGATTTTATGAAATACGCAACTTTGAAGCTTTATACAGTATGAGAAAAGTGCCACTTTCCATAGTGGACAAAAAAAATTAAGATTTGTTATTAAAAAAAATATTCTAATGCAATTACTGTTCATACATGTAATTTTTATATTTTACATCTTTGATAAAAGTTATCATAAAACTTAAATTTTTTTAACAATAGGTCTCTTAAAACGCATGAATCATCTAGTTCATTATATGATAAGGCAATGTTGAAATATTAAAATTTTGAATATAGAAATATTAATAAAAGATAATAAAAACGTGTAGATAAAAAAGAGATGTTGCAAATTATTGATGAAAAATAATGCCAAAAATTAAAAAACTAACAAAAATTATTCAAATTTTATATCGTTTTTATTTAAAAAAGATATAAAAAAGCAAAGTAAAAAAAGAACATATAATAATTACAATTGCTATTTTTTCGAAATGTTCACTTCTCACAAAATAAAATTATAATTTTGAAACTCTTAATATACTTAATTTGAAGATAATAAGATTGTCATATTAAATATTTCGGAATAGATACTACATATGCAAGTAGCCAATTATTTGTACATATATTAAACTTTTATATTCTTACCCATCTAATTATTTCATTAATGATAGAAGAAACGTGTAAAAACTTTTGTTTTACATCATTCCTATTATTTTTGGTATTTAACATAGAAATGCAATACATGGGAAGAGTAAAATTAAAATATAATGGTCTCATAAAAATATTTTATATTTGTGTATATACATTTATATACATCATTATAAGAATGGTACATTCTATTTACAACATAACATAAATCTTCATTAAGTATTTTTATATCTACCTACATAAACATAATGTTGATACAATTTCAAACAAGTTTACAGAGGAATCTTAAAAGTATAATTACACAGTACTGATAGTTGCTTGGTTTCGTTTGCATACACAATTTCTCTTGTATAAACATGCAAATAGTAATTAATATTAGGTAATTTTGCGTAACAGTATATTCCCAGACATTAAGTCGTCCGGTGATGCTTATGTTGATAATTTTCACACTTATTCATGCCATGAAGAAATTGACAAATTTCTGAACATTTGTTATTTCCGTAACGGACGTTTCTCACAAGAAAATAGAATAATTACAAATTTTTAACATACAAATGTTTTATAATGCAATCGTTGTTTTTGTAGTCCACCGTGTCATTATATTGGACGGTCAAAGAAATGTATTTCCTTTTTACAATTAAATGTTTTTTTTAATTCTAGTTTAAATTCATATTATATTACTAATATAATACAGTTATTGTTGTACTAAAATTGATGTTATTTTCTAAAATATTTTTCTTGAAACATTTATAATATTCATATAATATTACTAGTGTTTTCATTGTTTTATTTCAAATAGTCGGCTATTTGGTGTTTCATATAATTAACATTTAATAAATTCTTTATTGAAAAAATTAACAAACATGCATTTTTCTACTGCTAGTAATATAATATATTATTAATTAACATGTTTTAGAAATATTGACAATGGCAAAGAAAATAATTTTGTGAATGTATTTATTTATTTCTATTTTGAGTTCAATTTCGTAGAAGTAATAAAAAACTTTTAAATATGTGCAGATTAGTATTTATTTAATTGTATAAAAAAAGATAACATATTTGTATTTTTACTTTTGATAGGCAATAAAAATATCGAGTATTCTTGAGAAAAACGTCCCTATTGATTGAATGCTAACTTAAAATATTCCACATTAATCTATTTTTAAAAAAGTTTATATCAATGTTGTTATTTTTTCTTTGAAACTTCATTTCAAAATATAATAGCACTAAACAGCAAAATAGTAAAAATAAATTAATGAATTTTATTTAGTAGTCATTTTTGCTTTTATTTATTTTTATATTAATTTTAATTGAAATATTTCAAAAAACTATTAATAAGTTACACATCGTTTCTTTTTAAAAAACAAAAATGTAGATTTTTTTATATTATCAATTAATCATTTCTTCTTTAACTACTAAATAACGTCATTAATTTATTTAATAATAAGTATTGACTAAAATCTTAAACATAATTAATTAAAATGGCAATATAAAATTTAAATTAATATGTACCCTGTAGGCAATAAATAACACATAATATATACCTTCATATGAATAATTTCGAATAGCTAGACGTTGCCTAGCTTCCCATAACATAACTAAAAGAGCAGCCTAAAGGTTGGTGCCAGACATTGGTAGTCTAGTGAAATTTAAAATGTTTTCGTGACTAAATTACCGTATGTCTGGCCCACGTTGCAAGTAACATTTAATCCGTCTTGCATAACGCGTGCATTAAAAAAGAAATCGTCGTGTGACATACACGTACTCGAGGAAGAGTTGAATATTTACTCGACGGATATCGAAATTCATTTTCTTTACTAGGACCGTATTGGAGAAATGGTTGTGGAAATAGCGCACATTGCAACAAAAATATTACATCGATTATAAATTCATTTACATGACAAAACAAACCAATTTGTATTTTGCCGTATTTTAATTAAAAAATAATTATTTTTACAATGCAATCAATGTTATATAGCTCATTTCATCAAAACTTTAAATTTTAACAGTACCTTAAAATTCTTCTTGAATAATTTAGGTATGTATAATATTTAATAATTCTTTCTTTAATAAGAACCATTTTAGCTAACTGCATATATCCTTAATGTCAGTTTTTGTAAATTCAAATTCTGTGATATGACAATAAATTTTATGTTTATTTGAAGCACAGGCAATATAAATTAATTTTGTAATATTTTGAGATATTTTTTAATAACGTTGTATATATTTTGTTTTTAAATAAATAAAATAGAGCATAATTCACTAGTGAGCTAATATAGCTAAATTCATTATACAACCATCTTATATACATACATATTACATACTACATTTTATTTTTAATTAAATGTCGTTTTAAAATATCAAATTAAATAACTTTGAATATATTTTCAATAATTGTTTTTGCATTATACATATTATTGTATTAATTACATATATACTAGGTATAGTTTATTTAAGGCTGATTTAGAAGCGACATTCATAGATCATATAACATAATTTGCACAGTTTAGGAATTGACCAGTGATTATTTTCAATGTATTCGTTCGGGTATATTCGGCTTACTTAGTGCTAGTACAAATAAATTATACTAGAGGGATAGAAAACACGTGTTTCTATTTATTTTATTATACGGTATTTGAGGGAGAAAATGGACGATGTAAAATTAAACAGTTTAGTAGACAAGCAACCAATTTTATATAATAATAAGAAGACTGATTATAAAAATAAAATGAAACAGCAGACCGTGAACCGCCGAATGGGTAATTTGTCATACTCATGAACGACACTTGTTTTTTTCGTCTTGTGTGACATTTATAAAACCCTCAAACCAAATTTTATGTTTTCTGTCCTAAATAAAATGATGCTAAATCATGTCCTATGTCCTGTGTCAGTTATAAATCCAGCTTTAAGGAAAATCCCATTCGGTCTAACGGAACCGGCGACTACAGTATTCCAGCGTAAATTATATACAAAATAACGCACTTGTATCTATATAATACAGGATGAGTACTAGAAACCTTGACAGCGAATTATCGTGGGAAAACAGTTTTTTGTTGTTTTCATTTGTCCCGCTATTTAATTTTGCACCTATTGATATAAAAAATTCTGTTTTATAAGGTTTTCATATTGAAATATTTAATAAATAAAATTATATTTTGACATTTGTCATTGATATTTATGTAATAAGATTTTATTTTATTCAATGTTAATATAAATATCGTTAAATTTTATTATCATGGGAAAAATTAAGCATTTTTGCTTTAATGTAGGTACACGGTACCTATCCTAAATATTTCCAATTAGCGTAAATTTTAATTGAAAACATAATTTAAAATTATTTTGAATATGTACCTGACTTTCAATATTAGCGGTTTATTTAACCAATTTAATGATTGGTACAAAACGATTATATGCTTTTTAATTATGTAACAAAGAAACCGGAAATTAGGCCCGAAATGCATACGAATGTAATCAGCCACTTGTTTGTTATTTATATTACTCTTATAACCGGTTACGCGAACCACTTAAATTTTAGTAAGTTGTAAATTTCCCTTATTTATAATATCGTATAAAAATAAAATATTCACTTTTTCAACATGGAAATAAAAATTTCGATGTACGATTTAACACCGGCATGAAGTTACCTTATAATTACTTTAAAAGTAATATATTTCAAAAATTTATACTGAATTACATTTGGTATAAATAGCTAAAAAATATTACGAAGTTATTACACAAGTCAATCGGGCATGCGAAGAAACAAAATGTAACAGGTTAAAATTTTTTTTAATGTTTAAACATTAATTATTATGTACTTTGTTTTTATTCGATAAAAAAATATTCACCGTCTGTTTTTGATGACAAATTTATTAAACTTCTTCTCTGCTGCTCAGCTCAACTTTGGTTGCCAGGAATATATATATATATATATATATATATATATATATATATATATATATATATATATTTTAATTTTAAATGAAATGAGCTATACTATAGATTATATTATAGTACATATTTTTTTATTTATTATAACGACATAATAGTTTTGTTATAAAATTTTTGAATATATATGTTATTTATTATTACTGAATAATAAATAAATAAGGTCCTAGAAAAAATAAAAACCAAAAATCGATATGCATGACTGCCTGCGGATAAGTTATTTTTTAATAGCACAAATAATTTAAAGCATAATCGCATATAGTTAAGTTATTATTAGGAGAAAAGCAAATACCTAGTTCAAAGCTTCCATTAACCTCAGGAATGAATAAGGCAAAAAGTCAAAGGGTAATTCTTATGTCGTAAAACAATCACGTTTAATAGCCTCACACATTGTGGACTATCTCCTTTATAAATCTCACGTTAGATAGGAAATTATAAAAGTGCACAAGAGTTCGAGTTCGTTTCACTTCCCTAACACTTTCTTTGAAATTACTCGATAAGTAAATAAAATTGAAATATTTGCACGACGCTCTACAGAATGGCTAGCAAATAACATATAATTATCAAAGTCATTTTACACTTTATATTCTTTATGCATGCTCTAATTCAGGGAAAAAGTGAAATATTTCATGTCTGAATTCTAAAAATGTTCAATGATAATTATTTGCCTACCCATCCATTATTTCCAACAATTATTTTAAAAATATAATCTGTGGTTGGATAATTTGTATTCTAACGGTCCTCCAACATTTTTTCAACAATCCTGAGGTACTTATTTTGTAACATGTGTTACTTGCATTTAATGGCAACCTTTGCAACAGCATACACCTAACCGCTCAACAGTAGTTAATTTAAAAGTTATTGTTTTATCTTTAATTTCTGTCGGAATATTTATTTTTTGTTTTTTGTAATCGTTTATTTTGTTAGACCACTCAAATTTTGGTAAAAATAAATCAATTTTAATCTGATACTATGTAAACTACTTAGAATTTAAAATTTTTATACTGATTGTTATAAAAATTATATAAAGAGGAAACAATTTGTTATAAAAACACGTGACCTGTAATCATTGACAAAATGTGTCAAAAAGTAGTTTTGTCTTTTATGAATGTGTATAAATCTAATTATTTTATCATGGTGCACAATAGTAAATGTGAAGTGAACTATCAAAATGGGTCAAACAATCTGCTGTTCTATCTCTTGGCAACAAAAATAATGATCCGCATGGGCTTATGGACAAATTGTTGTAAAGCGATATCTATCTATCTGTGATATTTACATGTAATTATTCGTATGATTTTGTTTGCGATTTGTACTATAGTAAATAAATATTGAAAATGTATTTGTTATTTTGTATTTTGAAAACAATTATTGTTATAGTTTTTTGAGTATATTTTCTATCATAACGCGATGACATGGAGATGTCATGTAGTTAATTATCTGGTATTTAGACGAATAATAGACAAGATTTCATCTTTTTTATAGAAAATAACAATAGTTTTTATATAAAGAACAATTTATATGCCATATGATTTTTGTATTAATTACTAATGATTCGGGTGAGACGAAATATTTTTCGAATTTCGCTCTTCTCGTCTCGGGCAAGACTAGAACGATTTTAAAAACACTTTTAACAGAATTACTCTTAAATACTGTTAATTTCGCAATTTTTGTTGCCATTTTACACTTTTATGTTTTTAATATACATTTTTATGATAAAAAAAATATGTATGATATACGAATGGTGGCTTTTATATTGGAATTGAGAATTAAATCATTATTTAACGGACAGTGGTTAAAGAACTCCGTCTCGAACTGAGTAGAGAGTGAAATTCGTGTTTCAAAAATCAAATCTCAGCGTTAGTGGCTACTGACCGAATATAAAATATCACTGTACCCGCGTGATTTGGAATGCACTATAAGGTACAGGTACACATGTTGTAGGTTCATAACAAAGGCGCCTATCTACGATTACATTTTTTGAGTAATTTGAGAAAAACTATTGGAAAATTGAAAATTGAATTCAATAAAAAAATATCGATACGCCCCTTTGTTATGAAGCCATCGATATAGAATTAAAATGCAAATAAAATGTCACGAAATAAATACATTAGTTACTTAAGGCCCTGTTTCATCCAGAAATGTTGTTTTATTTCATACTAGAAACTCAAACTCTTATTGTACGTAAAAAAACTGCACTTTATACACAATGTAACTAATCCGTGAAATTATTTTTTGATTAGCATTATTATTATACAATAATTTCTAACCGAAGACACACCTTCACCTCCGTCAAGGTACAATGGAATGAAAAATGCGAATAACGTATTCATTTAAATGATCTTCATTATATCTGTTTTTCTACTATTAAGTAGAAGCAGAATGCCAGAGGCAGTCATAAAGCAGCCTCATTTGTTTAATGCGAATCGAGGGACGGCGATAGTGATGCACTAATTGTCACTAGTTGACAGCAAGAATTTTAATTGCGCTCTCCTAATAATAACTTATAGCAATAACATTTGTAATTAAAGCTGAATAAACCAGGAAGAAATACTATATCCCATTGTAACTCTACAATGCTACACAAATAAGGATTGTATTTTCAAATCAATAATTGGATCACGGCTAAGAATGATTAACTTATCAAATTGAGAATCTAACCTCACCTTTTATATCGTAATGAAAATTTAATTTTGTGTTTATTGTTATGTTTACAACAATAACAAATCACGTCATCACCTTGCAAAAACCAATAAACTGAAAATAATTAAATGTTTTATTAGTTTTTCCTAGATTTAGCTTCCTCCTTTATCACAGATATCGGTAAAGAAATATTTATGCGGTAGAGGGTGTTTATCAAAGGCACTCAAGCTGTGTGAAGAATACAACACAGAGAACCATAAGATGATCATTCTACCCACTAGAACTAGATTGCGGACCACAAAATCTTTTGACAATAAACACTGCTATCATTGCTATGACATTTTTGTTATAATATCAAATAGTCAATAAAATGTTATTTTCTATCAAAGTTACCATTTTAAAATAAGTCTGATGCCAGATTTTCATTGAATATTTGCATCTTTACTTATTGTTGTGTATTACGACCAGTCGAGAAGTATATCTTCATAAATTTAATAAACGAATAATGATGCATGTACCTGGTTTGAGAAATTATGACATAACAATTTTATTTACCACTGGTATTAGTAGTAACATTCATCATATTGAAAAGTTTTACATATTTGATATTGACAGTTATGACATATTGATTAATGTGGTCCTTATCTAGAGGAGTGAGCTGTAATATCTGGGATTAAAATCTCAACGTCACCAACTATTAACCAATTAAAAGTTCTGCAGTGTGAAAATTGATCGAAATCCATTACAAGCATTAGATCTCTTGTAGATGCTTTTGACTAATTACCCTCTAATAAAATCAAAGTAAAAATGTCCAGATATTTTCCAAATATCGACTTTTAATGTCTTAATAGCAATAGATAATTGAAAAAACTAAATGTTATAATGAGTGTTTTTTTATCGAGCTAGGAAATCTTGTCTCACTGATTCGGTGAGGAAGACATAATTTTTAGTGATTTTTCATTAACAATCACACATATATAAAATAAATTTTAAAAGCAAAATATTTTTCATCTTTGTAAACTGTTGCCAAGTTACGATGAGATATAGTATCGAAGATTCAAAGAATTTTAACTATCAGCTCTAATAAGTCCAAAACTAAAACATCGTCTTTTTGTTTAGAGCCTAGTTCATCTGAAGGAAATTTAGGATATGTAATTCATCTTACGCATTGACGTAGATAATTCATGTCCTAAATTTTGGTCTAGTTGTAGTACGAAATGTTAAAAAAGCAGCCATACTATTCATAAATAGTATATTCCAAAATTGAACGATATAAACCACAGTTACTACTTTAATAACAGGTTGCAGTAGCGGTTGCTAAATGTTTGGTGACTAACAAACCGCACGAAATTGGCGGTTTTGACAGTTTATTAACCGTTCCGGAACGAAGGTTGGCAACCTTGGTTTTAATAAAATTGCAACCGAGTGTTTCGTTTTCAGAATATACTAGAGCTAGCGTAAATATCACTTTTGTTTATTAATAATATTGTTGTTGGTAATTTTGTTGTTGGTGGTTTTGCGGTTGGTAGTTTTGAGGGCTTTGATATTGGGGTTGATAGGTGTTTGGATTTTGATATTGGGGTTGATAGGTGTTTGGATTTTGATATTGTCGTTGATAATGTTGTTGATACTTGATATCATTTGCTTCATAAACAGAATTGTCGATGTCATCTTGATAGTAAAAGGGTTGTGGAACGTAGTACCTTACACCTGAAGAATATACAACACCAATTTGGGGTACAGTTTTTGAAGAAGACTGGCGTTGGTCGTAGGAAGCTTCATCGTAATTTTGTCTCTTATGTTGTTCTTTTTCTTGTGGGATATATTTATTCAAATTTTGATATTTCTCGTATTCCTGAGGTCCAAATACTTGTGGTCCTCTATAATCAATTCCAAAGGCCTTAGCAAATTTTTGATACGCGTAATTCTTTTGCAACCCAGGAGTGTATTTTATATCTAAAGGTGTTCCCAAAATGAGGTTAGGATTGGGTTTGTAACTGTAGATCTTCTTGCGGTATTGATGCGGTATAAGTGGTTTATACACAACAGGGTTGGGAACATCATCAGCGTTTTCGAACACCGGTGCAGGTCTAGATGTGTAGGTACCAGGAGCTGGCGTGGTCGTCGTTGTGGATGGACGAGGAACTATCGGGCCTTCGTTAGTTCCGAATTTCACCATAATTGGCGATGTCGTGCACGGAACGGCAATAAGGAAAACAGACGCCTGCAACAAAAAAGTCAATGACAGACAAAAATGGTATCACAAGAGATTAATTAGAGCTAGGAACTTGTACACTTTCTTTCTTGGGTGAAAATTGTAACATGTGGTTATCATTTGTTAAACTCGTTATTGTAAATGCTGACCACTGTTACAAAAAATCAATATCTAACAATACTGCAATGTAACAGGAAGTAGGTACTTTAGATGGAGTGAATTTTAACATCTGTTAAATGAATGTGTCAAAAGATTGATCTGCATTTATAATACATTTATAATACAGATATTTCAGCTTGAAAAATCAAAAATACTTCTTGCCAATTTCAAATTCAGTGAAGAGATAAATGTCGACACCGTCGGGCTAGTGGTTAACGCTCAGGCTTCGCAAGCCGGCGTTCCGGGTCGAATTCCGCGAAGGCATGAATGTGTGAATCTTTCACTATATGCTATCACCCTCATTTAAATGCATATGACCTTAGTAGTTAAGCAATTACTAAACAAGAGAAAATTCTGAGTTGAATATGATATTTAGAGTATTTAAAGATAAAAATATATTAGGACGAATAAGTGAAAAAAGGGCCATCCTAAATTTTCATATTTATTTTTTTCTTGAAAGAATAGGCAAAATGAAAAATATTGGTAGGTATATATTTAACATCTTACAAGTCTTTAGAATAAGAGAAATGATTTTTTAATAATTGTCTTCAGTTATAAATCTTTCTACGCTGAAGTCACGACTTAATTAACGGATACGACAACCTACACTCTACCGGTTTAGTTTGAAATTATCATTCAGTTTGAATGAGGTAGGTGACCAATTTCTAAATTTTATTGATATGATAGCTTCCAAAAAATAATATTAGGTACCCGTAGTTTTAAAAATTGATTAATTATGTTTCATTTTGTTGTTTACTAAGCTGTCACAATTTTAGGTTAGAGTAGCACGGAAATCATACTGCGTAAATATGTATGTGACAGACATGTCTTTGTTTTGGTATGAAACCATGACGTCATCAATTTAGCCCGTGTTTGACCGCGACAATATATTAGCAAATTTATTAATGAAAAGTTGCACATTTCATATTATTTGTTATTACTTTATACATTAAATGAGTCATATTTTGCAATATTAATCACTTCACGAGAATTTTTTACCGAATTCTTGAATTAATGATATAGATATTACAAGTAACAGCATGGAAATCTCTGATTTCAGGAGTATCATATTTTGCTAATTTTCCAAAATAGACATTTTTTTATTTATTTCACAAAAAACAAGATTCTTACTTAATTCAAGAATTCTACAAAATTCTTCTAAATATGTGAAATGTACAATACTCGTATTCGGCGTAACATATAATTATACGCATAATGTAATATTAGACATTTTATAAAATTCTTTGAAAAAAGTCAGCAAACTACATACATATTAATGCAATAAAATTATCAATTTAAAAGCACTCTTCAATAATTAATTATTAGATTATGTTAGTTAACGGAAAGTCTTTTGGATATCAAAAACCTAGTTATTCATTATTTCATTCTCTTTCGTATAATTTAAAAATATGTCCAGTTGAAACCCTTTTTCGTTTTGGCTTTTTATAAAATGCTTGTATATTTGTTTTATATTATACATATCTGTGTAGCTATTATTAAAAATATCATATTTTTCGTATTCTGTAGTTCTCAATTACTTAAATCACAATTAAAATAATTATCAAAAATACCCACATCTTTTCAAAGTATACCTTAATTTGTTAATTTTTCCTTACATACTAACAAAAAACATTAAATATGTAGAATTATTTTTATTTTGAGTTTAAAAAATGTTTTAACAATATATAAAATTATAATTATTGATAACATTTTGTATTTGCTATATTTCATCAATTTTAAGAAAGAAATAAAAATATCTATTGATTGATCTGTTCTATTACTCAGCATCCGTTTTAATGACTTTTATTTATTGTAGGTGTAGATAGGCAATAATTAAACATTAACTTCCGTAAATTAGCATGTTTTGCATATCCAATGCATAATTACATATGCATAACAAACACTTTGCATATATTACACTACTCTTGTAACAAAAGATACATTAGTGACGAATATTAAATAAAACGCTTTAATTAACACTAAACTTATATAAGTATTCAGAAAACTTACATAATGTATGTATGTTTATAAGTAATATTATTGATTTTAAAATCACCGCAACACAAATTTTGGATATATGATATGAGTTTATAGAGCAGACCTTTATTGTGTTACTTACTTAAAGAGTGGGAACGAATTTAAATCGTATCGAATCGGTTGCCATTTGACACGTATTCCATATGAAAATTCTATTCGAATGCTCAAAACCATCCAAATATGATATTCGAAACCAAATAGGCATTTTTCTGCAAACAACTGTGACGCGTCTTTATGTAGACGTAATGCTAGGAGCTAAAGTATTTCTTATTCGATAAGAATTGAATTCATTTTCACTTTCTAAGAGCAAAATAGGCGCTCAGTACCACTGTGGTTGAGAAATTATAGTCAAAATCAAATTATCTCTTCCTAGATTTACAAAGGGTTTTAATTAATATTTTCATTAGATACCTATACTTTTTTTTCTTGATAAAAATCGAGTTATAGTTGTGGCAAGGAAAGAAGAGCTATGTGGCAACATTCTGTTTCATTTTGCTTCTTCATATGACCCAATGACACGCGTAGCCATTTCGTTTTCAGTACTTCCTCCCTTATTGCCAGCACTATATCATGTTTATACAATACTCAGATAAATTCGTATACATATGTATACATCCAGAGATATCATCGTAAAAATGTTAAAATCTGATAGTAGGAACCTTGAAAGGAGATTATTCATGAAAACTTCATATGAGATTCCTAACACGATGCCTAGACCTTACAATCAGTTTGCTCTGTTAATAATAGCTGAGATGTCGATAAAACTTGTTAATGCTCTACTGTGTAGCCTCAGAGATTGTGACAAAATAAGTTTACGTTTAATAATATATAAATATCAATAAAACATCAATTTAATCAAATTCAAATATTGTCGTTAGATACAGAACTACAATTTCTATTCTGAAAACAATTGTACTCATTTATTTAAAAAATAACTGATATATGTGTATTTCCCAATCAGTTGCACATAAGTAAATATTTTTTAATTGATCATACAATTAATCACATTTCTCATAAATGAAAAAACATATATTGCATTATTGAATTAAATTGCGTTATTGATAATTGACATTACTCTTGTTTTACCTCCAAGGTCAATATAATTTAGTTTACAGCTACGACAGAAATTAAAATTTTTATTGTTAAATAATGTACATATGTTATTTCATAAAAATATTCTACGATTTATTACAAAAATTTACGAAATTTTAGGATTTTGAAACTTTTGACTATTTCGCACGGAAAATGAAATCGTCGTTTATTCATACGACCGTGTACCGTAAAAAAATGAAACAATATCACGGTATAATCAAACAGCACGGCTCTTTACCTCGGTTATTACATGGCTGATATTTATTCAACCAGTATTTAAATAAACAATCAATATTTATAACAACGGCCAACTAAAGATTTGTTATAAAATAGTAATATGTAATGTAAATATGTAATAGCGAATTAGTTCAAAAACATTTTCAAAAGTTCACTCTATCAATTTGATTTCCAGTCACTCGAAACCAGACGCACAAAATATTCTATAATTTTCCTATTTTAATTATTAAATAAGAGAATACATTGTAAACTCGTATTAAGTAACATTTATTTGCTAGTACCTAGAGAACATGACAGTCTTGTACAATTTTTTTCAGTACAAAACTAGTAAAACTGATATGCTACACAAAACCTCTTATTTATGTGATGTTGAAAAATTGTAACTATTTATCTTCTGTTATTGATATGTCCCTTGCTTCACTTTATTAGTAATCTTAATATGTATTGGTATCATTGACGTATTATATAATACGTCAATGCTTGGTATTTAATTATTTGTATTACTTCGGAACTAGTTTAAATTATTGCAATGTATCTGTTTTTGTAACTGTTCATATTTGTCCAGTAATTGGTCATAAGACCGTTGAACAATAAGCATTTATTATTACTATCATTACACAATATTTCTAGATGAAACTGAGCTTCAAGTACGTAGGTATAAGGTTATTGTTTCTTGTCAAGGGTTATTTGCTGTAATGGTATTTCATAATTACATACAACAAATACACTCGACCAAAACTAAGGAGAGAGAGAGTACAGCCGGTACATTGGTCTAGAGCCCATGAAGCCCAATGGGGTCCCTCTAAGGGAAGTTTTTTTTTAATTACAATACCAACTTTTTAAATAAAATGCAATATTAGATTTTTGTGTATATAGCAAAAGAGTCTATTATTTATGTAATTTACATAAGTCTTGTTCCAACATTTAATAATACTTTCGGCAGCCCTTTTCTCCGCAATACACGAACATCTTATGCACAATTATGTCAATAATGACTGAAAAATACTTAACCACTGGATTTAACAATTTAATTATTGAAAACCATAAAATCTGAAAGAAGTTTATAATGTATCGATCATATCACTTTTATTTCATCACATTTGCTGATTGGTTTTATTTTTAAACAATTTTAAATAATAGTTTAAAGAAATTTAAAAAGATAATGATGCAAGTTGCAAGTTATAATAGGTATCGAGTCATTTTGAAAGCGATTTTTTTTTATTTGGTTAAAGATTGGTGATGTTAGAATTTAAATTTCAGATCCAAGCTATATTCAATTTTCTCCATTCAAATTGCAGCGTGGTAACAAAATGAGCCACAGTTGTCTGAAAAGAAGTTGTTGGTATTTCAATTTGCAGTTCCTTCCGCTTAGATTTAAAATTTGTCAGGTATTAAGGTATTAAATTTTGAGTTTGAAGCCTCCTTATTTTAGTATCAATAATCTCTGCGTTAACCGTGGGCAACATTATAGGATGATACTACTTGTGACAAAAGAATAAAACAATGGGAAATATATTAATCGCGTTAAAAAATAATAACACAGAGTAATATAAAAATGATTGAAACAAAGTATTCCAAAATTTTAGTACAGGCCTAACACTTTATTGCAGTTATATTTTATATTATCTATATTGATCAAAAAACCAAAATATGTATATTCATTATTTGTAGTCACCAAAATATTTTAAAATATTGACCTAATACGACTTATATAGATGTTATTATATGAACAATGAGCATGTAATTCAAAAACTAACCTTCTGCAATTTTATTATTTATAATGAACAATCAAAAATAGTTAAATGTTTAAATATACTGACCAATAAATACAAATACAGGCCGAGTAAATTGAAGTAATTAAATCAGCTTGAAATTTATCTAAACGGCAACGATTACTTAATTAATTTTAAATTTGATCCGCATTGCAAACTTGTTTAAATGTCAAAACAATCATAATCAATACTGTAACAAAATTATACTCAATTTCGTGTTGAATATTAAAGTGTAAATTATTTTATGGTCTTAACAAATAATTATCTACAGGTTAATAGTCAAGAAATGAAAGTATTATTATTTCATTCATTCAAATTACTACTTAAATTTATTTAAATGTGCAGGATATACAGGTACTTATACATTCCTTGCTCAAGTTTATGATTTTACAATTAGCCAATTCTACAAACTATATATTAAATAACTACATTATTACTGACACATGTTTCAATTATTGTTTCTTTATTTTAATGTTTTAGTAGTTTACTAAAACTGACAATTAATGAACTCATATCGTCAATAAGGAATCATTGAATTTATTCTTTAACTATTTAGTGTAAGATCGTTTTATATCAGACAGTTAATTATTTTTTATATGAGTAAGAATTGATAAAATTTTGAGTACAGTTGGTCAGCCAATGATAGTTTACTTAAAGCTCTCTAAACACTATTGACTAAAAATATACTTGTAAATATCATTTTTTCGTTTACGTATTTATAAATTACCGATTGTAACAATTATACATAATATTACAAATATCATCTACTCGTATTATATTTTTTTATAAATTTTGACATTAATTTTAGATACCATTACAATAATATATATAATTATCGCTTATTGATATGCACTTTTATTTTATACTATTTTAGAATTACTATGGTTAATATACATTCATGTGATTAAATATATAAGTATATATTTTAATTTAACTGTAATGTAATTCAACACATTATAAAACTAATACATTTGTAATAGAGTCCTTCTATAACTAGTAATCTATTAACTGTACTCTTTATTAACTTTTTTTGTATGAATAATATTGTTTTTATAGTAATTAATTTCATTATTATTAATTTGTCATACGTGGGTTATAAGCTTACAAGGTCGAGGATTTGCAAAGCACTCGGGGACACAAGCATCAAATAATGTTGTAATACATTAATAACCAAAATTATGGAAATAGTTTATGAATGCGATTGCCTATTTTCTATACTATGTCCCTGTTGCCATAGCAACTCAAGTGCTTGTGCAGGTTTTATATACATAGGTATTTTCCGTAGTTGATCCTCACGTCATCAATTCCTACTGTAAGAATTATTAAACTTTTATCTTACATCTTTGTTGTATACGCATGGCATAGATGACACTTTTATTCGCTATCGTACGTGTTACAGAGGGATACATATGCTATCTGCGTCTAACTAACGACAGTAATGAAATATAAACAGTAGTGTAACCGCGGTAACGAATATTTTCAAATATTTAAAAATTCTAAATGTCATTGATGCCATTTTGGTCATTGATGAAGGTGATTTTGGCGTGGACAATTTGTGGTTCAATGTGCATTCGTAATTTCTTTAGTTTATTCTACAACTCTTTCTGTATGTTTCATCCATTTTTATATTTGTATATAATACTGTTAGTTTTGACATTTATTTCGGAAATCACACGATTTCGCCCGACAAGATTATGTAATCAATCCCCTTTCCCCCCAACGACTTGAATCACATGGTTACAATTGATGACGTGAGGATCAACCGCTGAAAATAGAGTATATCTTATAATGTCCTCGTACTCATATCATTAATTAACATAGTAGTAAGGCAAAATATCTACGGATATTTATGTTTTATGTATAGGATAGGAAAGTACTGATTATATTTCAATGTTAACTCTTTTACAATCTCATCTTTAGAGATGAAGAAGTTTTTTAAAAAGAACACAGGGCCGGATTAACCAACGGACAAGTAAGAGAAATGTCCAAATCCCGTAATTCCGAGGACCTGGATCAATCTGTCTAATAAATGTTATATTATATATGTTAAAATTATGTTGTACTACTAGTTTTGAAATCACGCGCGACGTCAGAGTAGAATTTAGATATCTTATATTGATTTTATATATTCAAAATAATATGTAAGAAAATATTGTATCTGTGAAAAATCGAAACAAAAAAATAAAACTTTTGATAAAAAGTGTTGGAAAATTTGTAAATTATAAAAAGTTTTGAGATACGCTATAAAAATATATGAATAAATAAAAAGAAAGGACTTGGTTGCTAACGTTACAAGTGGGGATAGATGATAAATATAAAAAGGTACAAATGTATTTTGAATAAAAAAGAAATTGTAGCTATAAAATTTGAAAATTATGAAAAAGAATATGTATTTTATTTTACATTGATTTCATACTATGAATTTGTTTTTTAACTAAAAGTAAATTGCGTCATTTCAAACTAGTAGCCAAAACAAAATTAGTCCGTTGTTTAAATCACTTTAAAATTCATTTTTACCCATAAAATTAGACAAAAATCTAATTAAATGATGACAAACACACCTCTTGTTGACCAAAAAAAGTTATAAAAATGAGACCCGAATTATATTTTGTTTACGAGCCGCTTGAGGTTTAATCCGGCCCTGAAATAAACATATTAAAATTCATTTATTTCTTTTTGAAATGATAAATACCATAAACCGTATTTTATAACTTCTTATATCTTCATGCGGAAACATCTGATAAGACTGGAGCATAACCAACAACTTCATCAGTAAAATATCACTTCCGGCTGTCTTACATTAACGAGCACTTCGTTTCAAATAATACTCGTATACATTGTACATTACAGCATCAGAAGCGGGTTCGCAACTTATAACTGTAACAAACTGTAGTTTTAATTAGATACCTGGAGCTAAGTTTATTTATGGTTCGTAGATATTTTCGATTCAATAAAGGAAATGAATAAATTATTACATTATTATATTATACAACATACCAATTGCATAGAAGTGCAATTTTAAATGACTTTGTAAAAATAATTTCGGATTATTGTTTAAAATAAAAAGCTCGGGTTCCTGTTTCCGCTCTCTGATCTTGAAAAGGTTCCGAGATCCGATCAGTGTGATGGAAAAATTCCGGTTTATTCGGTTGGAGTTCGAGTAGAATTACAGGTCTTTAGTTGTAACAATCTGGACAGTACTGAAGATTTACGATAAAACCGTTAATGATTTTTTTTTAATAAACTTTTTACTTGCATATCACGCAGTTTTATCAAAAAAAAATTCTTAATATTTTTATCACATTCATATTTGTTTGTACAGGGTGTACCTATGAACATCCTTCCCTTAATTTTTTTTATTAAAAGGATTAGAAAAATTTGCTTCATATAAAAGTTTTATTATATTAAGTACTAGTTTTTAAATGGGAACCTAGAATTATTTTAGTAAAATAAAAACCGCTATTTTTTTATCTTTTCAATTATGTATTAGTTGTTATAAATGAGTATGAAAAAAATCGAAAAAATAAGATAATTAAAAAATACCAGAAATTATTTTTAGGCGGCTATGTAAAATTAATAAAATATATCAATATGAAATAATAAAAGTATACGTAATACGGTAAGCTACTTCAAACAAATGCTGGAAATTGGGTCCTGAATATTTGAATAAATTTTTTTATATTCACTTATGACAACTAATACATAGTTGAGAAAATAAAACTGGTTGTTTTATTTTTCTAAAATAATTCTTGTTTTAAAAATAATTTTTTTTTCTGTGTGTTATTAAATAGCATATTTAATATAAGACAATAAAATTTGTATAGGTATGAAGCAAATTTTTCTATTTCTTATAATAAAAATGTAAGAGGCGGGCTTGTTCTTGTTTTGAGATACATCCAGTATTTTTATTAATCAGTAATAAAGCCGCAAATTGTTATTATTTTAAAGCTCAAATTATTTACTGAGCTATGTGACGTGAGCTAGCAGCTTGTAATCTAATTAATGTATAAAAATAAAGAAAATAAAAATAACTTAAAATATTTTTATTGAACATTAGGTGTTTAGTTACCCTTCATTCGTTTCCAGAATTTCATTTTTTGTAATTCATTAATGGACAATTTTGCTTTGTTTTTGGTTCATAATTAAAATTTCGCCTTTGAGGAAATTTTGAAAAGTCGGTACCCATGGGTACCAGCAGTATATAACAAAACAATAACTTTGTCAGTCGTTAATAAAACATATTAATGCCCAGTTACACTAACAAGGCTTAAATTTTAATAGAAATTTTTTTTACTGCAATGTTGAACAGTTCGTTCGACATATTTTTCAGACGTGATATTGCCCGTTTAAGGAAAACTTAAAATTTAAGTAATAGCGGTGCAATCGGCCAATACAGTTCTAAGATGCATAATACGAACGAAATGGAAATGTTATATAAGAGCCGCGAGGCGGCGAGTTTGTAATTCCACAAGTGTGTAATTGCTTTACAACTCGAATTATATGTTACAATTTTTCTACGACAATTATTTGAGTGTATTTCAATCTCCCTACGATAACACAATACATTGAAAAAATTGGCATGTCACTAGTACTTGTACTAACTACGGAACGTAAAAATAACTCAAATTGTCAAGGTAAAAATAATAAATTGAAACTATGTAGAACCCAATAAAAGAATTCTATGTAGATCATTTCTTGTTTATTTCCTTAATAATCAGTATGTTTTAAATTAATTATAATTGATTTTGTGTTATTTATACTGCTAACATAATTTCAATAAACGAAAAATTCGCTAATTGTGCGATCGCTTACTTTACACATGGACTTCCGTGTGACTCTTATATAACATGTTGTACAATAATGGCTATTTACTTTAGTGGTTATAGAAATAACAACTTATACCAATTTTAAAAATATGATTTAAAGGTACAAAGTTTTAAAATTTTATAGTACAATACGTAGTTGTAAACGTTGATATAATCGTTGAAATGAATAAGTAGTTATTTCTTTCTACTATGTTTTACTTAAAATAGAACTATTAGCCAAAATAGAGTCAATGCAGTATAAACAAAATCTGAGTGTGTAAGAAATACCTGCATATATCAACCAGGAGTTGCCTAGGAAATAACTAATAACTATTTTTTTTTTTGAAACTAGTTATTTTTTAAAGAATATCATAGTTTAATATATTATTCCTCAAAATGAGGTTGATAAAAGTATGATACACATTAAAAAAATAATATTAACTTATGATGCACTATATACAGAAAAATCAGGTTTAATTTTAATAAATCTGTAATAAAAACATAAATTTTCTTGTTCGTAAACTTGACTAATAAAATTTTTTTAATTTATAATCATTGAGATATAATAAGAAAATAATAAAGTTTATGTGATTTTGAAACTGCAGGTACATTTTCACTAACTTATACTTTTCCCTATTATTGATTCAATAGACTCATTCTTTTTCAACATTGAAAGTATCACATATTATTAATAGTTTCTAAAATCTATTTTTGTTTTCCTTCTAATTGTATTTCCGTATCATCCAATTCGTCACAAAACTTCTTGCTGTACTTCAAGCGTTTGTTTTCATTTAAATATGTGATACCTGGCGTTAACGATAAAGATAAAGGAAAGCAATTCTATTTGCTACAATGTGTTCTCATAGCAGTAACTAGGGTTTTAAGCACCTGTGACAAAAATATGCAGTATATTCGTACAGTGTTCCAAGAAATTAACGCACCACGTATTAAAATTTAAAAAATTCTCTTACTTTCATAGATATTTCAGGTATATAATTTTATTTTCATAGGGCCTTATGTTTGTACACGGTACCTATATGAGATCTCTCTTGCTTTGGTTTGTTTTATTTTGGTCGTTTTTACTAAAAGATGAGAAACTTGTTACATAATAAATTGTCTTAATGCTCCAGCAGCAGTATTGATGGAAGAAGGTTGAAATTATCGCAGGAGGACAGGTTTAACTTGTCTCATACATCGGTTTCTCGAATGATGCAAACATATACAGAGATTAATGAATATGCCAGAAGACCTGGACGTAATCGAAATTCTGCAAGAATCCTTTGTCAGTAACGTTTTTTCTCTTAAGTTTCGTCTTAAGGGAATGTACGGTTTTGGGAATGCAACATAAGAGTAGCATTATACATAATACATAATAGTATTTCTTAAACTTTCTGATGTGCAGGCACCCCTATTTGATAATATAAAATTTCTGCACCCCCAACATTATGTGCATGAAATATTAAAACACTTTATTAACATTAGGAAGACATGTAATATATGAGCTAGATGTAATTCACTTAATTCATTTATATTTGGGTGTATTTTGGACAAAAATACTCGCATTTCATTTTCTACCGATTTAAATCGTTCTCTTTCTCTTAAACGGAGAAATCTTAGGTCACATACAAACAAGAGGTAGAAAATTGAAATAAAACTCAAAGTGCTGAGGCTCCTATATTGAGATATTTATTCTTCTTATTATAGGTATTATGAAATTTTAATCTCTTATATTTTGTATGCCGGAATTTACATTATTCAGTTCTTCTAATACATTTTTCAACAATTCACAAAATTCAAGATTTTTTCTTGTTCAAGAAAAGTGAGTAGGTACTTCTACTTTTAATTGGTATATACGATTCAATACTCTTTCTTTGGACAACCATTTCACATCAGTATGAAGAAGGTTCAAATGCTCAGATCCAAGAATTGTTAAAATACCTATGTTACTAAATTTTACACCACGCCCGTGGAACCCTTACAAGTAAAGAAAGGCACCAAAAGATGCCGCGTCACGCACTTTGAGAACCACTGAATTATATTAAAATATAATACATAATTATAAAACATGTAAAAGGCTACACAACGAGCTTTCTCTGTATCTTTTTCAATTGATATTACAACCATATTAACAATCTTTTTTGCTGAAAAGATGAGCGAAGATAAGATTTAACAATTTTCACGTTACTAAAAGAGCATTCACAAGAGGTTGTAGTAACTGGCAAAACTGTTGCAGACATCTGCATATAATTATTTTTCAAAATTAAAAACATACAAATGATAAAAATTTTGCGCCCCTAAGAATTATGCGCCTGTGGCATACGCCACTTTTTCCATGCCCCATTTACGGCACTGCCTCTTCATCGTTTGAGGCCCTGCACCTGCACATACTGCGCACACCTATAAATACGCCACTGGACATATTCCTTTATATAAATAGCTAAAAATAAAAAGCAAAGTATTTATGTTTAATATAGTTAATATATTAAATGTTCGTCGTATCATGACATCGCCATTCATACTATCATTAAAGAGAAGTAAATTTTCTTAACTTACAATCATGGAAATTTGTACACATGCTATAAATCTGTGTGACAAATTATGCATTGTCTGTACCTCTAACAGTTTTCTCTTCAAATTTATTACAGAGACATCTTATAATTCAATTTTATATTCGTATTCTCATGAGACAATGAGACAAACATGGATTGTATCCAAAATAAATAGGTCACGTAAATTATATTACAAATTAATGAACAAAACATTAATAGAAAAAGTTAATTATATAAAATACAATGAATTATATAAATTTAAACAATGTACAATTCGTGCGACCGGTCACATTCTTGACACCGTAATAAATAATTCCAGGTGAATCGCATTCCAAACTCTTAGTAAATATCGAGTGCTAGTCATTTAAATGAGACTGCAAATTGCAACAGAGGCAGATGTGCTTGTTGTAACTTGCCATCCTTACAAGGCAACCACTTTTCCTGAACGAATCTTCTGTAAAGATCCGTGACACTATTCGCCATGAGCAATTTGCAGTTGTTTAATGCTATTAGAAACTGAGAGTTGACCAGTGGCGTCCGCTCAGGACCAAGCGGGGCATTTGCCCCTGGAATCTATTAAAAAATATACAAGTGGCGTATAGCATGAATTTTTTTAAACCGGAAGATATTTTTTTTTTATATATTCATCTTTAGAGAAAATTATTATGCATATGTACATTTTTTAATTTCTGAAAAAAACGGAAAAATTTTCGTGATATCCACTATGTGAGAAAAATAATAATAGGTACGAAAATAATAAACCGCTTCCTACTTATTTTTTTTTTAAATTTAATTTGTACATAAATATTTAACCTCTCATCTACATACCTACATTTTATTCTCAATTTGGCAAGGGGTCGTTTTGATTTAATAGTGTTGCCAACATAGTGGATTTATCCCTAATTCTGGTGGTTTGAATTCTTTATTTAGTGTTAATTATTTAAGTTACGCGGTTAGTGGAATTTCTGATTTTTCTATTTAAATGAATATTAATGTTTGATTTTATTATTATTTCTTGAAAACTGAATCTTGAATTTAATGAACCTTGATGCACGTAATGCTGCAGATATTTTTCGACCTATTTTGAAAACTTTAAGTGAAAATAATTTAAAAATTATAAATATGAGAGAACTGGAATAGATAATTCGTCTGTAACGACGGAATAAAGAATGGAATCTTCAAAAACATTTAATATTAAAAAAATATGCACATATTTATAGTTTCTTATGTAATAAATTTATACATTTAAAAAGAAAAGTATGTTATAAATTAACATCTAAATCAAATGCACAAATGTACAAAAAAAAAAACGTTAAAAGCAAATCTGGTTGTTTTAATAGCTCTATTTGGTGAAACCCTCTTTTAAACTGCTGGCAACACTCGTTTTGAACTATTTACACACAGTTTCAGAAGCCTGAAGGTAGTTTGTAGTTATCATTAAACACGCTCTGGACAGTCATCGATGGAGTCACATAACTAAAATATTTTTTCTATTTCTATTTCTCAATTTGCAGTCTTCGAAAAAGTATAATATGTGACTTGTTTTTTAAAATTTCGCAGAGTAAATTGACGTTTATTATACTTTTATACTAGTTAAAGAATACACTACAGTTTTTTTTTCAATTTTGCGTTCATAATAAAGATAAATAGCACCCAGACGAGTTCGTTTATAGCTCAGAATGGTGCTGTTATATACTAGTACAATTTATTTCTCTTAGGTTCATGAATGGAGCTAAAAGATACAAATAGAAAAAATATAGTTATTATAATAAACTTATTTTATAACATAATCAATAATTTTAATAAAATGGCAATAATTATGAAACTTGTTATTTAGAATATTATTCAATTATACTTGAGTGAACCGTAAAATTAATTTCCAATGTGACTTTCATTAAAATGATTGACGTTATTATATATAGACCCCCAAGGAAAAAATTTGAAGACGCCTCTGTCAGTTATGTTTATTTTGTATATGAACCTTATATGGCACCTAACTTATTTTTCACAATTTATCATGCTTATAGCATTTCTATGTAACTATTTGTAATTTCTGTAATTTTTATTGCATTTTAACTAAGAAGTGACATTTGCGTGTAGCTAAGAAAGACTTCTAGTGTTACTTAGGACTAGAATTGGTTTCACACGGACTTCATGACATTTAAACTGCTTATTGATTCTGCCTTTTTTTCACTGCATTTAAACTACCATCAATGAAGTACAAAAAATAATACGCGCAATCTAATATCTACTGTTATTACACCTTAATTACCTGTTTCATAAATATTTCTTTTAACTTTTTATATTTTACAAGAACTGTATACCATATACCTTTAAATGACATATAGATATTTATTATTTTAAAACCATATTAATATTCGCAAAAAATTTTTTTTTTCTAATTTTAACATACAAACTGTCACTTTTCAAAACTGACTAACGTTTTGAAACGTCAAATCATAGATTAAATTCAAACCAGTTAGGAAATAAAAAATTTTCATCACCGAGTGATGAAAATTAAATTATTTAACTTGAAAAGTGTGCCGTTTCCAAAGGTTACTCAATTTTAAAATGTGACAATTTATGTCAAAATCCAAAATTATACGGAAAAATTAAAAAAAAAGAATAAAAATAACAAAAAATCTTGTATGAAACACGTTAGAAAATGCAATTTTGTGTAAATTGTGTGATCCCACCGTTACACAAAAGGAGACATTATTTAACTGGTTACATAAATAGCTATTGTACAACTGCACTAATAAGTTATAAATAAAAATAATCAATAGTTTATTAATTTTTTTAGATTTTAAAATTGTATAGTGATTTAAAAAAAAATTTTTTTTTAGTCTTTTCGAAATAAATATTGCAATGTAATCAGTACAACAAATAGTTATATAACGAGGTATATCCCCTTACATATTTTGCAATTTGAAATATCCTACACCTAAAGGTACCGAGAAAGAAATAAATATACAGTTGCTATTTTTGAAAAACTGATCCATGTCTATGATAATTAATAAGAAAATACCATTATTTAAATTTGTACGGACTTATTTGTCTACAGACTACAAATACATAATTAATTTCTAATAAAAAAATAGTAAAAAATATCATAACTGCAACACACAAATTTAGTTACATTTATCTATTAATTAATTATATATTTCCAAATCCATAAATTATCATTTACATAAATACATATATAGCTATATTAAAAACAGATTTATTTTAATAAAAATACCTTATTTAATTCATAAATGCCTGGGTGTCCCGTATATTACTTTGATTTTTCTATATTCCTATTTCCATAAATAAATGCTTTTCACCACTTTATTTGTAGTATTTAAAATAAAACCATAAATTAAATAGAAATTTAATTTAAAAATATACTTTTCTTGTTTGATATATAGTCTATAAAACATATACATACCTATATGTGTACAAAAAAGAAGTATATATTTTATATATTCAAATAATATAATAATAAACAACTTAATATGTCAAACCTAATTTGTATTAAATAGTTGTAGCGTTTTTATTACATTACGATATTAAGAATTATAATTAATATCTTTTCGTTAGAGTATAACATAATAATAGAAATAACAATTAGTGTAATATTATTATTAACATAATTAAAACAGCGATTAAAAAATTTCGTATCATTAAACTTTCTGAAATAAATAAATAGTAAATATTTTTAAATAAGTAATAAATAAATAATAGATTCGTGCAATTTATAATTGTGTTTTCAATAAATATATTACCATACCTAATACAAAAATTATATATACAAATTTGCAGTTAATACGATAAATTATTGTATAAATAAATTAATTACAATATTGCACATAAACAAAAACACATAACCCGCGGCAATTTCTATATTTAGATTTTCTTATGCGTACTGTACTGAATAAAAAGAAAAGTGTGAATTAATAATTAATATTAAAAACACTTGGCAAAATTAGTAAAGATTAAAATTTTAAATTTGTTTTAATTAATAATTAAAAACTAACATCACTCATTTACAACACGAAATCATTTAATTAAATGAATAAACGCCTATTTTTCACAGAAGAAAAAATATATAGTGCAATAATTCTTACTATTAATTAAGAGAAAAATGCATGTGCTTACAAATTACTTTTCTACAAACAAAGAGTTTCCGCTAAGATGCTCATTTACGGATAATTTCTTCATAAAATTTTACTTCCTGTATCAAATTTTCAATTGTTTTTCAGAAAATTACTTTTATTATTATTTATAATTTAATATTGTAAAAAATACACTTTCTATCTGAAATTAAATTTGATGAAAATATTTTGTTTTTAAATTACTAATGAAGTTTATATTTTATTAAACCTAATAAACTGCTATAAAAGTTTGCAAATTATTAATATATGTTTTTTTTAAATGTAGAATGAATTTTTAAAATATTTTACAGTCTGTTAAAATAAGAACACAAAATGTAAGGGCATATAAAACAGCAATAAATAATTAAAAATTTTAATAAATATAAAGCCAAAAACAACAAATTTACAAGATATAACTTGTTTTTAATTTTAAAAATTAGTTGATAAAAATAATTAATTTTTAATATATAAATTTGAAAAGTGAGTCCACGGTATCTGATATTTTTTCCAATGTCAAATATACGACGTGCTTTAAACCAATGAACATGACTGAAAAAATTAATATGCAAGACAATTTTAATTTTTTTTACGAAAAAAAGTATTTTCAATTTTATTTACACCGCAATATAAATTACTACTTTTTATTGAAACAAAAACAAGTAATATTTTTCTCAATAAATCATTTATTAAGTTATTTTTTCTTACATGCTGGTGTATGCGCCCTTAAATATCGAACTCCTTGTCATAGGCGTGCAAAGAGTTTTGGTAATGGGAGTGTCCAGGTATAGAGAGGAAATTACATTCGTACCTATTATTTTCGTTAGTTTTGTTAGCAGGAAAGCCTAGGTTTTCTAGATCCAATATCTTTTTTATGGCTAGTGCGAATCAGTAAAATAATTCAGTGTTTGTATTTTATTTTTGGATGAAAATTTCTTTGACATGTTATTTAAAAAAGCAAAAAATATTGTCACTGATGAATTATTTTTAAAATAATATTTTATAGTTTCATACATTTCTACGTTCTTTTAAGAAAATTTATCAATGTTGTTACACGTAAAATGAAATAACAAATCTGCTGCCTCAGAATTAAAATATTTCTAATTCAGTGGCGGATTTGAGGGGGGGGGGCGAAGGGGCGATCGCCCCCCCTTAGACAGTCCAGCTTTTTAAATTTAAAAAATAATAATAAATAAATATGGAGCGCAAAGGCGTCTCACACACAGACATAATAAACATTTGTTTGACTTGGAGCTGAAATGTTAACGACAAAAACAATTTGCCGATAATTGTTGTGCAAAAACTGCCTAACTTTTATTGAATCTGATTTTCCAGTCAATGAAAATGAAGTTCTGAAACAGTTTGGTGCTGATATTTATTTTATTTATTTATTATTATTAATAATATTAATAAGACTACCTACAAGTATGACTACGGCTGAACGTAGCTTTTCTATATTAAGAAAGTCCTGAAAGGAGTTGGATCCGAAAAAAGTTTTAACCCGATTCGCATCGACGAAAAAAAATTATACTGATTATAAACAGGCCATGTAACCGAAAAAAATACTGGTCAACGGTTAAACCTAATAGAGAACGTTATAATTTATAATAATAATGGCTATAGTTGAAAAACAGGTTTTTAAAAATTGGAAACCGGTTTAAACCGATTAATAAGTCGGTTAAAAAAATAGTAAAAAAAAAACATTAAAAATATCTTTAATTAAAAAATAAATTAAAAAAAAATAATAAAAAATTACCATCAGAAAAATACAACAAATAAAAGAATGCACTCTTACTAACGAATATTTACAAAAATTCACTTCAGAAAAACGCGGCTCACATTTTATTTGTAAATTTTCCTAATGCTGACAAAGAGACTACCTACTTTTATGACTCTCCAATAAAATGTAAATTGGAAAAACTGCCATGAGTCGTATTCAAAAATACAGGGTGGCCCAATGAAAATTATCAGCGCAATTTTTGGCCACTTAACGTCAATTTTGCAAAAAATGCTCGAACACGTCAATTTTAATATAAAGAGGGACATCTGAATGGATTAGTACCAATGGCATAACTTCAACCCTAAAATGGGGGTGGACTGCACCTCAAAAGTTTTAAATGGAAAGGGTGTCAAATATGACACCGTTCGAAAGACATTTCAATTCTCTTTTCAATAGTTTTTTTATTTTTCAAATCCGATCATTAGTTCCAGAGAAATATCGTTTAAAACAAATTTTATCAGGTGCTCAAAATTGCAATCAAGTAGGCTAAAATAAATGACAGAAACTCAACATCAGTTTATTAGGTGTTCAAAATGACTACCTCCAACTTCCATACAATAATAAAGATTTTGCTCAAAATTTTGGTGCTACGGTACGTTGCCGTAAATCTTCTAAATATTCGGGAAGCGTGGCATAAACTTTAGACTTCAAATAACCTCACAAAAAGAAACCTAACTTACAAATTACTTGTTTATTATAAACAACTTGTCGAAAGAATTGTTTATTTAGTTTCTGTCATTTGTTTCAGCCTATACTTGATTGTAATTTTGAACACCCGATAAAATTTGTTTTAAATGATATTTCTGTGAAACTAATGATCGGATTTGAAAAATAAAAAACTGTTGAAAAGAGAATTGTAAGGCCTTTCGAACTGTGTCATGTTTGACACCCTTTTCCATTTAAAATTTTTGAGGTGCAGTCCACCCCCATTTTAGGGTTGAAGTTATGCCATTGGTATTAATCCATTCAGGTGTCCCCCTTTATACTAAAATTGACGTGTTCAACCGTTTTTTGCAAAATTGATGTTAAGTGGTTAAAAATTGCGCTGATAATTTTCATTGGGTTACCCTGTAAATAGATTACACAGATATAAAAAAATATTAAATATTTTTCGCGGTAAATGATATTAAAATAAGGGATAATGTTCGTTACAACCGTTTATTTATTTATTTTGGGATTCACGGTTACTATTTTCGGCCATAAAATATCGATTAAAATTGCGGTTAAAGTTCACAATTTTCGTTCAAAATATCGGTTATCAGTTTTTATTAACCGGTTTTCAACCGGTTACATGCCCTGATGATTATAAATTTAGTTGTTTTGCACGTATAATTTTAATTTTTAATATTTTTTTCGAATTCAATGATTTTGTATTAATTAATAAATTTTGTGGTTAATATTATTATATATTTTATATTTTTATGATTAAATAAAAAAAAAACTGGAATTCGCCCCCCCTTAGGAAAGTTTCTGGATCCGCCACTGTTCTAATTAATATGGCAATAATTTGCAATTTATATTTAGAGAACATTTTACAACATTATCCGTATGCAGGATATTATATTGTTTAACATAAGGGCCTTCAAATAATAGATTCGGCTTATTTATGTATACCGCATTTTTCCACGAAAATCGCAGTTTATCTTTTTACAAAAAAAATGCCACGAAATACACTAATTTTTTACCAATAGATTTTCACAGAATAAGATAGTTTATTAATTTATTTCCAAGTAAAAATACTACGTTTTACAAAATAATTAAAAATTACTAGTTCTAGAGAAAACTACAAGTTTATGCATAAAACAACTTTTTAACAAAATAAGAACGGCATATTCAAAATCATGTACTACTAAATATTTGAATATTTTGTGAGTTTTATTTTGGTGTCCGGGCACCCCCAGACATTTCCGTGTGCACGCTTATACTCCGTGTATCTTTTTAAAAAATATTTGTATTTGGACATAGGAAATTCAAGAAATAAAAATAAATCAGGGAGTTTTAGTGCTCTTTTTTAACAATCTGAATTAAATAGTTTATATTTATAGTTCTTGAACAAGAAAATGTATGTAATTATAATTATTTTGTGTATTTATTGTTTTAATTTAAGTGTTTCCATTTATTATAATAAGCTTTGATTTGTTACTCAGTACAGGAAGAGAGGTTTTTAGTAATATTGTAAAAATTATGATATTCAAAATGTATATTGTTTTTATTTATTAATTATTCTCTACATCAGTTGTTTGTATTCATTATTATGAATTCGTATTTCTACAGGTTTATAAAAATATATGGAGATTATAAATTAAATTAAACAAGGTAAAACATAATTACAGTTACAGTATAAAATTATACTGTAGATTTATTTATAAATGTAATAAATAAATACTCACTATAATAGTAGCTATCTTGTAAGTCATTGTGGAGTAATCACTAAACAAAATCACAAACAGTTGAAGGTTGGGTGCACAGTCAAAAGCTGGAGTCACAAGCGCGAGCGATCGCGAAGTTCAGTGCGTTTCTAAAAATGCGTCCGCGTTGATTCGAGTTACCAAATAAACTAAACAAGAGATCCTCGCGTCGCAACTTCATTATTTCGCAACGATGTTCGTTTGTGTGTGTCGCTCCAGCCGGCCAGCTGACTCATTGGCGGCGGGGAAGAGCTGCGGTATCGCGGCTGCTGCACTGGGACGCTGGACGCCCAGCACGCGGGTTTCCGATGCTGTTTGCCGGTGGAATACTCACACATTCTACAATAAACATGCACTAACTACTAGTATTCCAGTGGAATTGAAAAGAATTTGGGAAATATAAAGAGCTAAAACCGTTTAAATTAATGGTTTCGGTTCAGTTCCGGGTTTTGATAAACAAAAACTTTTTGTTGTCATGCTTTTTTGTTTGTACAATATTCACAAATTCTACAATAAAGATGTACTTACAACCAGAAATCAAGTGGAATTCGAAAAAAAAAAATGGAAATACCTATATACAACTCGTAACTGTTATAATAAACAGTTCCATAATTCCGAGTATTAAAAAAAATAATTTCAGTATGCGATAATGTTTGTCGTGTTAAAAAAATGTAAATTATATAAGGTAATAACTGTTTAAATGGACGATTTTGATTTCAATTCCGGGTATTAAAAAAAGCTTTTTTGGTTTGCGATATAGAATAATTATTGCACAATAATCACATTTACTTCCTAAATTCGCATAAAATTGAAAAAAAAATATAAACATACATACAAAATCTTTTTGTTTCGATATTAAAGAAAACAATGTTTTTGTTATCAGGTTATACTGAAGAGATTTGGGATTTACAAAACTGATCGTCAAAATTCTAATGGTTCGAGGACGAAATTATGTTCATACTTGTGCCCATTTCAATGTCAAATTATATTCAACTTTGGAGTAGACATTGCCAATCATTCGAATCAGGGTTCCATAAAAATCCGATTTAAAAAGAAATATGACGTATTATTTTTCTGGTATATTAGTAAGTTGTGGTCACTAACAAGGAGATATAGGAAAATGATATATGTAATTTGAAACCGTGACCTAGGTACCATCACTAGAAATTGTTTGTGAAGAACTCGTACTTATATGATCCTTTTTGCCTTTATGTCTTTGTAAACAGTCGCATATAGGTATTACAATTTAAGAATATTGCATTTTTTTAAATATCAGCGTATTAAACTGAATCATTATTATATTTTATTTCCAGGAACTATTTTAATAAATGTTCTTAACTGTTTCTGTACGACATGAAATGATCATCTACATGTAAATTCCTGAAAGAATTCGAGTAATAATATTAGTAATTTATAATTACAAACTATTTTCTTGATTTACGACAACAAATTATCTTAATACTAATATTTATTGCATAACTACATACTACAGTAAAGTAATAAATTTTAAAGTAGCATGTGGAAAATGTAAATTACGACAAACCCTTTCTTTAAAATGTATATATTGTATATATGAATGTATGTGTATGTAAATTATAGTGACCTGCTATATGGTGTACCTAGTGATTTTCATAAAACAGTATTTCTCAAAATACACCCTGGTAAGAGGAGGGTTCACGTAGCAAGCAAAGGCTAATAGTAAGAGATTTAGTTTTTTTTTTTATTGAAAATTAAAACCAAAAGGTAACTACAATTTTATTACTTTTCTATGGAACTAAACTTGGAGTTAGTTTCATTTGGGAAGTATTCTAATAGTGACCTATTTCAAAAAATCTTCAAGAATACTTCGAGAAATACTATCTATTAATCCTACAAAAAATATTCCGAAAAGTTTGATGATTTTGTGGGATCCATCCGATCTTGTCAAATCTTGGAATCCAATTCCAACTTCATCAATCTTTATCTCAATAAAAATATCACTGTGACCGAGTGGTCCACGACCCATTATAAGCTGCTACTACATATCTCTTGCCCGAAATGCATTTTTTTTAAATAACAGAGCCATAACAAGTGTTCTGTGTATCTGTGGCAATATTTTTATTGGCGGGGCGTAAATTAAAATACTTACAAACAAAATAAAAAATAAAATCAACTTCTTATAAATATATCATTAAAATGTAAAAATTATTCTCTTTCATATTTCAGGCACTTAATCTTACGGTGTTTATACACGGTACATGAATTCTTATTGGAACTGCTTTGTTTTCCTTTGTTCATTTTTACAAAAACATGAGAAATTTATTACTTAGTAAAAAAGAAGTTGTAGTTCTGATTCAATGCATTAATTGCAGACCAAACTTTTATACATCCTACTACATTAAGCCTTCACATATGTAATGGTACCTACCTCCATCTACGTACACATAATTTAGCCAAAGATCGTCTAGTGGAAGGTTTAACTTACCCTACGTTGTGTTTATTTAAATAAGTAACCCTTCATCGTCCTAATACAGAGTAGCTGCTAAGAGTGGAGGAATCGGGACAGGTATTTGATAAAATAAAAGAATGATATTCATTCCAAAAGAAAGATAAAATATCTATCTTGTGCATTTATTTATAATTATGAAATTCGTAGTGTGCTGTGGAATATTACACTCTCCGGTATTCACCTTATTAAACTGGGGGAAACCACAGCAAAAACCCCAATTAGAGAGATACAACAGAATGGATTGATCATTTCATAAAGATTTAGTTCAATACGTAAAGATTATCTTCAATTCATCATGATTGTCTCAACAATTTATTATAATATATAGTAAAATTATATACGTGAGTGCAATACTTATATTGGTTGATAACAACTGCAATGGTGTGCGTGTTGGTTTGCGTGGGTTTTATAGTTTCTTTCATATATCTTTTTGTTTATAGGGCCCTCTGTTTTGTTCAGAGTGATATGGTTTATATTCATTTTATAGGGTCTGAATCGTTCTGACCGGCCCATGAGCTCACAGTTCTCCCGGCCATACAGCTCTCGGTCAAACGAACCGGCCACGGCGAGCACACAGTCAGAACAATCAGTTACGTTTGCCACTGAGTGGCCTCCCGTCTTCGTGAGTACCAGTGACGTACCACGGTTGTGTATTGTTCATTTATAGTTACAATTATTAGACAACCAATATTAGAGCAGTCATATTTAGTAAAAATATTATATCATTGTGACAAACATAAATAGAAGTTGTATATAAAACAAAATATAACAAACACATACCTAGGCTGTCCAAGCAGTGAGGTAGTTGGTGTGAATTCGATTGTTGAGGAAATACAGAAACGTGGTGATGATAAAGTGATGATACACCCACTCCTGGCAGTGCCATAGCGTGAAAGTGTAGTATGATGATATAGTGATGATACACCCACTCCTGGCAGTGCCATAGCGTGAAAGTGTAGGAGGATGATATAGTGATGATACACCCACTCCTGGCAGTGCCATAGCGTGAAAGTGTAGGAGAATAATAGTGATGATACACCCACTCCTGGCAGTGCCATAGCGTGAAAGTGTAGGAGGATGATATAGTGATGATACACCCACTCCTGGCAGTGCCATAGCGTGAAAGTGTCGGAGGATGATAGTGATGATACACCCACTCCTGGCAGTGCCATAGCGTGAAAGTGTAGGAGGATGATATAGTGATGATACACCCACTCCTGGCAGTGCCATAGCGTGAAAGTGTCGGAGGATGATAGTGATGATACACCCACTCCTGGCAGTGCCATAGCGTGAAAGTGTAGGAGGATGATAGTGATGATACACCCACTCCTGGCAGTGCCATAGCGTGAAAGTGTAGGAGGATGATATAGTGATGATACACCCACTCCTGGCAGTGCCATAGCGTGAAAGTGTAGGAGAATAATAGTGATGATAGGTTTGGGAAGCGGAGTCAGAGTCCAGAGAATCTACCTCGGACAAGCCAAGCATAGATCGAGCCCTGGATCCGACTCCTCGAGCGCGACTTTTGACTCCAGTTTTATACAAAAATATCCCTCTTTACTCCTTCAGAACTATGGTGTGTCGGGGGTAGTCCGCAATGCAAGCGCTTGATCGTCGAAACTCTTAGAATATTTTTAATATTCCATCTCACTTGGATGATAACTTCTTTGTCTTAATTCTTTCCCAAAGATGCTGATTTGTAAACATTTCACACGTACGCAGACACATCGGCTAGGAAATATCATTTTTTCAAGTGGTTGTAACACCCTGGCCTGCGCTAGACTAAACAATAAACAGATAAGGTCTTGTGCCGTACAGTCTCACAAAAATTCATTATACAAATTAGATATTCTACGTAAAATTGTTTGTTCATAAAATATTTATATTTATTAGAGATTATTTTCTAATATTATTAATAACAAAATTATACATGCAGGCAGTACTGCTTCAAACTCCCCCAGATATTTAATTGTATGAGCCAACAATCAGATGAGCGAATACATTAAATATCTCAAGCATTATTATTTTGTTAGTTTGTACTCATGTCCATGCATTAGTTATGCTGATAATTATTTACTTCTACTCAACACCGAATACCATGCACAAAAATAAATAAAATGCAGATTGGGTTTGTTTTGTTTTTGTTTAATGAAACTAACGGCGATACTAGGAGACATATATTTTTCCTATTGTTATCATTTATTTGATTTTAATTTATAACAAAGAATCTACAATTTACAATTTTTCTTAACTTACCACTATAAGTTAAAAATAATCACTGTTCTTCACAAGATGTTTTTTCCGTGACGATTTTAGTCAAGCCGAAGGGTTGGAGCTAAAGTAGTTGCAGATTGTTGATAATTTTTTTCAATGTTTGTTCTTGTATGACTGTTGACGAGAGAGACGTCGTTGTTGATGTTTCTGGAGATGTAATTTTATCCATTCGTCCTGCAGCTTATGAATTTATTGGTGGTTTACTCAACATGAAAAACACTGATTTCTTCTGAGATAGATGAAGTCCGAGTTGATGTAATGTGCTGACATTAGTACTCACGTATTCATTGTTGTTTTGAATGTCAATAAATTTATTTAATTCTAAATATGAATGCTATGCTTTTTTTTCCATTTGTGGTTGTCGGTAGATGTACTTGTGTCTTCTTCAGTTGTGGTTGTAGATGTTTGCACTCCCCCGGTAATATACAACATTTGTAGACTTTCCAATCTTTGTTACTTCTGAGATATGATGACGATGTATGTTATTTCCTTTGCCGGTTACATATTATCCTCGAAATATTTATGTGGATTTGACATCGTCAATAGAACATATTTTTATATTTCATTACATTACACTGAACTTTATTTCACTGATATATATTTCATTTCACTAAATTGCAATACGAATATCTGGTAATGAATTCCTTTACATACTGTTGAGTAGGATACATTAATAGTAATAATCTTTTAACAGATATCAGACGAAATCTTACTCTTTAAGCTAATGCTGAACTAGAATATTATTTGAATTTTGTGATGGTAGATCTTTATGGTTTTTTTTTTTTTTGTTATAATTTGTAATTAATTTAACACATCTTCAGTGTATAATGTTCTCAAATATCTACTAGGTATATTCCGAAGGTTTAGTTGTTCCCCGGTACTCAATTATTTTATTGTTTTTGTTACAACTCCTTCCGTTTCTTCCTGAATCTTGAATTTCTTTAATACTGTTCATATAATATTTAAATTATTGATGTATAGCGATATTACTGTCATCTTTATGAACTATCCTTGTTTATTTAGTAGGTTACAAAAGATATTCTTCCGAATATAGGGCTAATTTTCTTTCCGACTACCTGCGGGTGTATTTGGGGTCAGTGCACTCCCCCGAAGTGATAATTTTTTGTGCTGTGTGTAATTCGATCTACTTCTTCGGCACGTCTTGTTTTTGAATTTCATCCCAAACTCGCAGTGATTCTTCGTCGTTTGTTTACTATAACCACTTTAACTCAAGTGTGACACTACGAACACTTGAAACATTTGTAAAATACACCAGCTGTTTCACTCTTGTTGTGTTATTTTAAAATCATTCACTAACACAGGTCAAAGGACCTTTTTAAATGTTGTGGATTGTTTCACGATATAAGGGGATGCATCTGCGTTAATAATGTTAATTTTATTTCATTGTTATTTACCAGTATATTAGAATTTGTTTCTAACATTTAATTTTATAATATATATATTTTTTTTTTTTTAAACAAAAAAAACAATTAGGAACTTTTATTTTAAAAAAAAAACATACCTACGATTCTAATTAGCGATTTTCTTTTTTTTTTTTTTAAACAAAAATAAATATTATTGTTATTATTCTTCTTTTTATTTGTTTCTAATTTATATGAAAGTTTATGTTTACCCTTCTCCGTTCATTTTCTGATATTTATTCTCTACGGTAATTTATTTGTAGATCAAAAACCTCGACTTTTATGACAAGTTTACTTGTATTTTAATAGCATAGAGATCACCACCTCAGAGTGTTTCGGATGACTCGGGTGCAGCGATTTTTTATTAATCGATGCTGGGATTTGAACCGCAGATCTTACATTATCGTCAATTTAAATAATCAAATTCAATTTTAGTTTTGAAACGGACAACAAGTTGTAATTTTATAGACAGCATCAAATAATTTTTAATTAACCACATATTTACCGATGAACTCACCCTATCGACAATTTAAATAATCTAATTTTATTTTGGTTTTGAAACGGACAACAAGTTGTAAATAGTTTTTAACAACAAAAAAATTGAATTCTCAAGATCAATTTATCTTTTTTTTTTCTTTTATTATTATTTACTTATTTTAACTAATTCCATTAACCGCAATTCATTTCTAAACATCGAGTTATTACGATTCGATATGTCTCGGTCAATCCCTTATACCACGAAACACACCATAATGCCGCGTCGAACCGATTCCGAAATTTTAAGATTTCTCCTAACGCGCTCAATTTATTAATTGATAAATATCACTCTACTATCAAACATTCTGTCCTCTCCCCCAATTAACAGCTTTTAAGACTCTGTATCCTGGTCACGGCACCATTGTAACGGTACCTACCTCCATCTACGTACACATAATTTAGCCAAAGATCGTCTAGTGGAAGGTTCAACTTACCCTACGTTGTGTTTATTTAAATAAGTAACCCTTCATCGTCCTAATACAGAGTAGCTGCTAAGAGTGGAGGAATCGGGACAGGTATTTGATAAAATAAAAGAATGATATTCATTCCAAAAGAAAGATAAAATATCTATCTTGTGCATTTATTTATAATTATGAAATTCGTAGTGTGCTGTGGAATATTACACTCTCCGGTATTCACCTTATTAAACTGGGGGAAACCACAGCAAAAACCCCAATTAGAGAGATACAACAGAATGGATTGATCATTTCATAAAGATTTAGTTCAATACGTAAAGATTATCTTCAATTCATCATGATTGTCTCAACAATTTATTATAATATATAGTAAAATTATATACGTGAGTGCAATACTTATATTGGTTGATAACAACTGCAATGGTGTGCGTGTTGGTTTGCGTGGGTTTTATAGTTTCTTTCATATATCTTTTTGTTTATAGGGCCCTCTGTTTTGTTCAGAGTGATATGGTTTATATTCATTTTATAGGGTCTGAATCGTTCTGACCGGCCCATGAGCTCACAGTTCTCCCGGCCATACAGCTCTCGGTCAAACGAACCGGCCACGGCGAGCACACAGTCAGAACAATCAGTTACGTTTGCCACTGAGTGGCCTCCCGTCTTCGTGAGTACCAGTGACGTACCACGGTTGTGTATTGTTCATTTATAGTTACAATTATTAGACAACCAATATTAGAGCAGTCATATTTAGTAAAAATATTATATCATTGTGACAAACATAAATAGAAGTTGTATATAAAACAAAATATAACAAACACATACCTAGGCTGTCCAAGCAGTGAGGTAGTTGGTGTGAATTCGATTGTTGAGGAAATACAGAAACGTGGTGATGATAAAGTGATGATACACCCACTCCTGGCAGTGCCATAGCGTGAAAGTGTAGTATGATGATATAGTGATGATACACCCACTCCTGGCAGTGCCATAGCGTGAAAGTGTAGGAGGATGATATAGTGATGATACACCCACTCCTGGCAGTGCCATAGCGTGAAAGTGTAGGAGAATAATAGTGATGATACACCCACTCCTGGCAGTGCCATAGCGTGAAAGTGTAGGAGGATGATATAGTGATGATACACCCACTCCTGGCAGTGCCATAGCGTGAAAGTGTCGGAGGATGATAGTGATGATACACCCACTCCTGGCAGTGCCATAGCGTGAAAGTGTAGGAGGATGATATAGTGATGATACACCCACTCCTGGCAGTGCCATAGCGTGAAAGTGTCGGAGGATGATAGTGATGATACACCCACTCCTGGCAGTGCCATAGCGTGAAAGTGTAGGAGGATGATAGTGATGATACACCCACTCCTGGCAGTGCCATAGCGTGAAAGTGTAGGAGGATGATATAGTGATGATACACCCACTCCTGGCAGTGCCATAGCGTGAAAGTGTAGGAGAATAATAGTGATGATAGGTTTGGGAAGCGGAGTCAGAGTCCAGAGAATCTACCTCGGACAAGCCAAGCATAGATCGAGCCCTGGATCCGACTCCTCGAGCGCGACTTTTGACTCCAGTTTTATACAAAAATATCCCTCTTTACTCCTTCAGAACTATGGTGTGTCGGGGGTAGTCCGCAATGCAAGCGCTTGATCGTCGAAACTCTTAGAATATTTTTAATATTCCATCTCACTTGGATGATAACTTCTTTGTCTTAATTCTTTCCCAAAGATGCTGATTTGTAAACATTTCACACGTACGCAGACACATCGGCTAGGAAATATCATTTTTTCAAGTGGTTGTAACACCCTGGCCTGCGCTAGACTAAACAATAAACAGATAAGGTCTTGTGCCGTACAGTCTCACAAAAATTCATTATACAAATTAGATATTCTACGTAAAATTGTTTGTTCATAAAATATTTATATTTATTAGAGATTATTTTCTAATATTATTAATAACAAAATTATACATGCAGGCAGTACTGCTTCACATAGAATTCAAATATTACGGACCGATTTTTCTTACCTCTTAAGCTAGATTCACATGAGCCGTCAACTCCGTTGGAATAGCGGACGTAGCGGCCGTTCTGTGCTGTGATTGGTTGAAACTTAGCGGTCTCGACGGCATGAACGTTGAAGCCAGAAATGAAATATTTCAATTTTTGACGGTGTTGACGTCCGTTGCCACCGTAAATTAGGATTGCGCATGCTCACACAAATGATTTTCAATCATACCAACCAGGACCAACCAAGACATATTTTGACGTTTAGTTTGTAGGTTATAACCTAAGTTTAATACATAAAGTAATATTTATTATTATTTAAACAAACACAAATAACGAAAATAACCTGCAAGCAGGATAAACCAACAGTAACACATGGCGCACATGGCAATGACCTAACCTAACAATTTGTGGGAATTTTTTAGTTTTGTAGTATGTCACTAGAAACGCTGACGGCTCATGTGAAATACCTAGTGATTTTAGTTATCTTGACGTCCGCTATTCCAACGGAGATGACGGCTCATGTGAATCTAGCTTTACGGATAAAAATTTTTGACGTTTTATTTTTTATTAATCATTATGCAAGGCAAAACAAGAAATTTGATACAAAATGAATGTGCGTAACCAGCATCCAGCAATATTGATGGAAGATTAAAATTACCGTAGGACAGAAGTTTGTCGTGCCCCATAATACAACGGTTTTTTGAATGATTGAAATATATAAAGGGACTAGTGGCTCTTCCAGAATATCTGGACAAAGTCGAAATCGTGCCAAAACCCTTAGTCAATATCGTTTCTTAAAAGTTTAGTTTCCACATAAAGGCAATGTGGTATATTCATAATAACATCATCGTACTTTAATTAGTTGACTATATCTTCTTCAATTGATTTTATAGCTATATTTGTCTTTTTGTCCAATAGATAAGTGGAAGTAAGATTTAAAAATTTTCAATTGGTAAAAGGGCGTCGTAGATGATCAAACTGTTGCAGTAAATAATTATTTGTCAAATTTTAAAATATAGATTTTAGAAAATTTTAAACTAAAACTATATAAATATTGCGCCCCTAAAGATTTTACGCCTGTGTGCCACCTTTGCCACACCTTAGTTACTGCACTGTGAAATAGATAGAACTGTCATCTCGATGTCATCTGCAATATGTATATTATTTAATGGACTATGAGATATTACTATTATTATGAATATATAAAATAATTGTAGTGATATCTTGCTCTAAATTAATTTAAACTAATGT